>OX411308.1:33385865-34585865 GCA_948150685.1 Rhaphigaster nebulosa
AACGAAAATTGCAGAGGGCCTCAGGGAGTACCTGAGGACCAAAACAAAGATAAATAAAGACCAGCAGGCCTTCATAAATTTGAAAATTATGGAGGTCCGCGACATGGTCGTGGTCCTGCAAGAGAGGCAGGGAGGAGTTGTCGAGATGATAAGAAGAGCGGTAAGGGAGAACCTCTCGATGGATGAGATCCATGAGACGATCTCCCGAAAGGTCTCGCAGATAGTGGCCCCCATGGTCGCGCAGGCGATCGGCGATAGCATCGGGGCCCAGTATGAAGAGAAGAAGAGAATGTGGGTCTCCCCGACTCTTAACAAGGTCGAGGAGATGATCGACCAGATCCGAATGACGGAAGAAGAAGGGGAGGTCCTCCGGTACGTCGCGGCCAAGAGGGCCGAAGAAAGAAGAGGGAAGATCCCCAGGAAGGCAGGATCAGTTGTGGGAGAGGCAGGACCGTCCGGCGTGACAAAGAAATATGAGGGGCTGGCACCTGCGCCGATGCCTCAGCGGAAATCACAGACCCCGATATGTAGGGGAAGAAACCAGCTTGACGACATGGAGGAGGAGGAGGAGGAGCCCTTCGTGGTCGTCAAAAAGAAGAAGAAAAAGAAGGTTAGGATCCACCTGGAGGACCCGGAGATTGAAGTGGAGAAGGAGGAGAAGAAGCCGGGGAAGAGGCTGACCTTCGCCGATGTCCTAAGCCGGGTCTCAGCGGTGGTTCCCAAGGCGTCCGCCGCCTATATTACGGTGAAAGGGAAGGACCCGGCGGAGGGACAGAAATGGGATGCCGGATAGATTTTCGAGCAGTTCCCCACCCAGGAGGAGTTGAGTGAGGTCGGCGCCGAAGTAAAGATGGTGAAGGTGACTCAGGGGGGCGCCGTACTGTTCAAGACTGAGGGGCCGGAGCAGGCGAGGAAACTCCTGGAATGGGGAAAACTCGGCGAGAGAGGCCTGGAAGCCAAACTGGCCATGACCCGGAGGCCTCGAGTGGAGGTCAAGGGTGTGCCTACCCACTGGGACGAGGCCATGTTGTAAAGGTTCCTGTGGGGAAAGTTGCACATAGAGTGTGAAGAGAGGAATCGGAGAGACTGGCTCCGACCCTGCTTCTCCACCACCACTAGAAGGAGTGCGACCAAGTCTTGGGTCCTGGAGACACACCCAAGTATGAGGTTCGCCCTCATGTCAGTGGAGGGTGGTGGAGCCTCACGATCAGGGACTACCTCGACCCCCTTCTCTGCCTACGATGCCAGGAGTATGGCCATCCCGCCAGGACCTGCACGAAAGACGTCGTGTGCAGGTGGTGCACTGAGAACGGGCACAAAGCCAACGAGTGCCCGGAGAGAAAGAGAGGGATGGCGCCCTGTTGCAGGAACTGCAAGGCGGAGAAGAGAGGAGGGAAGGAGGCCCAGCACGTGACGGGAAGCAAGGAGTGCCCCATCCACCTCAGGAACATGCAAGTGTTGGCGAAACGAACCAGATATGTCTAGGCTGCAGATTCTGCAGGTCAACATGGGCCGAAGAAGAATGGTCGCGGACGAATTACGTACTCTCGCCCGTAGTGTCGACATCATGGCGATCCAGGAGCCATGGTGTCAGAACAACGTGGTCGCAGGATTCGGTGTAGCGTCGAGGGTGGTCGCTCTGAGCAGTGGTGAGAGGAGGCCCAGAGCGGCGATAGTGATTGTTAATCCAGCCCTCGACGTCATGGAACTGAAGAACTTCACCACGGCAGATCAGGCAGCATGTCATGTGAGATGGGGGGCCATCACATTCGCCCTCGCGTCCACATACATGGCGCCGAGACCGGCTAACGCCGAGGATAGCATAGCTGCCGTGGAGGCTCGCGCAGAGATACAAAAACGCGATAGTCTGTTCCGACACGAATTCGTGGAGCACGGCCTGGGTTTCGGTTCGCACAGACGCCAGAGGAAGAGTAGTGGAGGATAGCCTGGCGAGGTGTCAGCTCGTGGTAGTTAACGAGCCCTCTGGCCCAACGTTTCTTGGAGCGAGGGGCCAGAGTTGGATAGACGTGACACTCGCCAGTACTACAATGGCGCGGCGCATTGCGGATTGGACCCTACGGTCTGACACGAGCTCCGACCACCGGGTCATCGCGTTCAGTGTGGTGCAGGAGGAAGGCGGGAATGCCCTTGAGATAGAAAAGGGCTTCGTGAACCGAACGGCGGATTGGAGGGCCTTCTCCAGTGAGCTGGAGAGCGTACTCTCTGACAGAGAGTGGGAAGAGATGGCGCCGATGGAGGTGGAATCAGGAATTGACAACAGGGTGGCAATGCTGACGGGCGCCATCACAGAAGCGGCGAGTGCATCCCTCCGCCGTCGGAAGACGAGAGTACGTCCGGTCCCATGGTGGACGCCGGCCCTAACCCAACTGAAGAGGGAGTACTATAGGGCGAGGCGTAGGTACCAGGAGTGCAGAGACGACGAGTCGAGACCTGCACTCCGTGAAGAGACCAAGCGTAGGTATAGGGTGTACCGAAACGGGGTGCGTCACCAGAAGAAAAGGTCCTGGGACGAATTCATCGGTGAAGAGACGGAGAAGAACCCCTGGGGAATACCGTATAGGGTGGCACTGGGCAAGGTGAAGCCACTCACGATGGTGGCTTCCCTCAGAGTGGGAGTAGCCCAGGCAACCACCCTTGAGGAAGACGCGTCAATGTACGTAGACTTCACATACCCCAGGGATGACCCGTCCCAGGACAGCGAGGCAGACGCCATGGTGAGACGCACCACGGAATACCCGCCAGGTACCGACCTATGCCCACCATGGGACATATGGGACCTTCTTCTGGCCGTGGAGAAGCAGAGGATCGGGAGAGCTCCAGGACTGGATGGGATAGACGCTGCGGTCCTCAGGAACAGTGCCCCGTACGAAGAGGACGAGCTCCTCCGGATATTCAACGAGTGCTTGGATAAGGGGTACTTTCCGAGCAAGTGGAGGACCGCAGATTTGAGACTGCTCTACAAGGGAGGAGGGAAGGACAAGGAATCGCCTAAGGCTTATAGGCCGATATGCCTCCTCCCTGTCATCAGTAAAGTCCTGGAGCACCTGATGGTTGCTCGACTTCGCCCGACTTCCTCAGCGCAGCTAGCCATCCACGGCAGTTCGGCTCGACCCGAAAGGGAACCACAGACACGCTGTTGAGAGTGCGTAGGGACGTGGAGGAGAGGGCGGAGAAGTATGTTATGCTAATCCTCTTTGACATATCCTCCGCCTTCGACAGTGTATGGTGGCCCTACGTGCTCCAGCGGCTGCAGGAATACGACACCCCCAGCAACTTGTAATCCCTCGTGAGTGGTTACCTCAGCGAAAGGAGCGTGAGGATTAGAGGTAGCTACTACGAGGTAGAGCGAGGGATCGAGAGAGGCTGTCCACAGGGCTCTGTCCTGGGTCCGGCCCTTTGGAAGCTTGTCTTCGACCAGCTGCTGGGGGAACTGGAAGAGAGAGGGCCTACGTCCTTGAGAGAGGCGAATTCTACGTCCTTGGAAGAGAGAGGGCCTTGCCACGGCCTACGTCGACGACCTGGCGGTCATAGTCGCCGAGGATAGCAAAGCCAGGCTGAAAACGCAGGCGGAGAGGTGCGCCAGTCTCGTATCGGAATGGTACGTGAGGAGGAAGCCTGGGTTTTTTTTCCGCGGCCATGCTCGTCAGAGGCTCCACAGACAGGGCACATCCTATAATACTGGATATAGGCGGCCAGAGGGTGAGGAGGTGACATGCCTCGGAGTGAGGATGAGGAGAAACTTCGACGTCACCCCTCACCTAGAGAACCTCAAGGATAGGGTGACCCTGTCTGTCAATGGGTTGTGTAGAATCGGGGGTGCGTTTTGGGGCCTCAGATACCCAGCTACAATGACCATTTACAAGGGGGTGGTCATGGGTATCTTGAGGTACCCATCCCCAGCATGGAGTCAAAACCTCACGCAGCTGCAGAGGAAGAGACTGGCTACGATCCAGAGACTGGCTCTGCTTAGGGTCACGAAGACCTATAGAACGGTGTCGCACGAGGCGGTGCAGGTGCTGGCCGGAGCGATGCCCCTGGACCTCGTCCTCAAGGAGGACAGAACGAACTATGATGTGAAGAGGCAGAGGCTCGACGCGCTTCCGGAGGGACTCCGTAACAGGATCGGTGAGACCCCCAACCAATGGAAGAAGACCTTAAGGGAGGATACCATCGAGGAATGGAACAGACGGTGAGTAGGTAGCCAGAAGGGAGCTACCTTGAAGAAGTTCTTCCCCACCGTCCAAGCAAGATTGAAGGCGAGATGGGTCCTCTCCGACTATTGGGTCTCGCAGATGCTGACAGGGCATGGAGGTTTCCGGGGGAAACTGCACGACCATGGAAAAGACATAGATCCCCGGTGCCCCACCTGTGGAGTCCCCGAAACAGCAGAGCACGTCATCGTATCCTGCACCGCAGTAGAAGGACACCGTGCCAGGTTGTCGAGAAAGACTGAGATCTTCGCCCTCGCCGAGTCGGACTTTCCCCGTCTGATGGAGGGGAACTCCCTTCTTCAAGGAGTTCATATACGGGTGGAAGGAAGTGGTGGGCCCCGAGCAGTTCACATTGGGAAGGGCCAGACCACCCGACGTCGGCGAGCCTGAGGATGGCTGATGGGACCCGGACGGAGGCAGTGGACCGGGAAGGCTGGACCGGCTTCCGGACGGATGCAGCCAGTGAGAGGATCCGGACGGATGAGGTGGACCAGGAGGGCTGGACCAGTATCCGGACGGATGGAGTTGAAGAAGGGATCCGGACGGATGCGGCTGACCAGGAGGGCTGGACGGCGCCGAACGGATGGAGAGGATAAGGTGCAGCCCTAAGGTGCGCAACTGCGCACCGGGCTGCTCCGTAGTAGCAGACAAGGTGCTGCCCTAAGGCGTGCAGACGCACACCGGGCTGCACCACAGTAGCAGACAAATTGTCCCCTAAAATATACAATCCACATTGGCTATGTATAATAAGAATTTTTGTAATAAATGAGTTGATTATTGGTGGCAGTGGCATACGCTGCTACCACGACCCCGTACGTTATAGGTTCCGGCCCCGAAAAAGGAACGAAGGAGCGAGCGGACGCAGACCCCGGCCTCGCTCTCCATGGGGTTTCAGCGGAGGAGGAAACGAAGGAGACGAATCGAAAAAATGATAAGGCGACCCAAACTATATTTAAAAAAAAAAAAAAAGAAAAGAAAAAAAAATTTGATATGTTTAAAAAAAAAAATTTACGATTTGTTTGAAAAAAAGAACATTAAAAAAAAAAGGCCAAATCAGAACACCTCCGGGTCGAAGCTTAGCAAGACCTAGTGTGGCTGACCGCCAGTGTTCTCTTTTCCACCCCTCTCTCTCTCTCTCTCTCTCTCCCTCCCTCCCTCCATCTTCGCTCGCTCCCTCCCCCCTCTACTCTACTAAGCCAATATTTTTGGAATTCAATAAGATGCTGAAGAGGGGGACCTCAAAACCTCTGAAAAATATACATGCATTAAAACTATTGTGCTTTAATTGACCTTGTGAAGATAACCGTAAAATATAAAAGGTAAAATAATGATATATTTATTACTTTATATTTAATTGTAAAAACTTTTCAATGTTATATTTTCTTCCTAGTACATCACATTTATTTCAGTGCTGCATATTTCATTATATATTTCAGTTGCAGTAATGGAAGAAAATTATCAGATAAGTTAATTGTATCAAATCTATCCTTTTCATTCATCCGTAGAGCGAAGATAAAATTTAAAACTACTTCTTATGATTTGAGTTTGATATTTGATTTTTTCTCTGGTTTAAAAGAATCGAAAACATTTTGCTCTGTAAACATTACATATCAGGAGAACCAAATCACGTTATAGACTTTTAATGGACTTCGCAGGTTGGCATGTTAAATTGCCACCTACATAGATGGAAAAACTTTTTGGGAAAAAAAATCTCAACTTGGCATTTCTACAAACTCTTTTAATTTGTGTTGCAAACTTACTTCAATTTACGGTCCTTTTCGCTTGCAGACAAACAGAGATAGCCGCCTGTCCCCATAACAGATTTTATCTGTACAAAGGCAAATCCTTTACAACTTTTCATTTCATTTGATTTTGCTTTTTAGTGCCAAGGTTGTTAAGTACATTCATGAATATTGGTTTACTTCAGTAATAACAAGTGTGTGATCATTTTGTTTTTTTTATTAATTTATTTGTTTTCATTTTCTTATTAAGAATTTTAAATTGTTGAAATATCACTATGAACATCCTAGAAGTCCTAGAGTCTCCCATTTCGGTATGGATTCAGATTCCGCTTCGATTATATTTTTAATATCAATTAATTTTTTTTGTGTGTGTTTCTGAAGTGAATTTCAACATTTAAAATCTGGTAAAGAAAGGGCCGCGATTTCTAGATACTCGCTTTTGGTCTGCAAAAAGCACTGCCTTTCCCAAATCTATTTAAATTACGTAAAATTTTGTATGAGTATTTTTAATAAGGAGGTTCCAGTTGTTCCCAATAATGTTCCACTTATCCCTGTTGAACAGATCCGCTACATAGGACTCGAGCTTGATAACCGCTTTACATGGAATCCTCAAACAAGACTGAAACGAAAAGAAACTGCTCATAGATACCGTTTACTACAACACTTACTTGACAAAAGCTCATACACATTGCCATTATCAGGCCTATTTGGACATATGGGATTGAGCTATGTGCTCCACGAAGCCTTTCTTCCCGTATCCAATCCTTACAATTCAAAACCCTTCGAAAAATCCTTAGTGCTCTTTATCATGTTACAAGTAAAATTATCCATAAAAACCTCAATATTCCCTTTGTTGCAGACTTGGCCCGAAATAGATATACCTCTTTTCATTACAAACTCCTTGCCCACACTAACCCACAAGTGCATAATCTTTCATCCCAAATTATTTCCGATAATCCTCCGAGGCGTCTTAAAAGAAGGCCGTGGGACCTCCTAATCTGGTCAAGCTAGGCAAAAATTGATGTTTGAACCACTCTAGAAATAGGTCTGATGTCATCCATGCAGATTTTTGGGCACGATAATAAACTGCAAGTGTTGATTGGTTAATATGTTTAAAAGATCGATGGCTTTTTTATTTTCCTTTTACAATAAGAGGCAACTTGTGTGTCCCCACTTCATTGCCACAAAGGGTTGTTGTGAATCTATTCTTGTTTGTTTTGAATCCTGTAATTCCTAGCTCTTGAATGTATGCTAAAGTTTTTTTGTGGCAATAATTTAGGCCTGATTCATCAAAATTGTGCAATTGCTCTACTGTATATCCTTCAGTTTCGATACAATTTTTTTTTGTTCTTTACTTGGTCCAACCAACTACTGTTTTATCGGAGGATAATTTTTCACCGAAAATACAAAGTTGGTGTACACCCTGTCTCGTTTTCCACTTGAGTAGTCAACCTTTCCTTGCATAAAATTCTCTAGGGCAAAGTCGTCGTTAAAAATTTTGGCCTTCTATTTGAGGATAGGGAAGTACCCCAGTGAGGGAAGTACCACAATTTCTCTCTCGAATAACTATTGCATCGTCCACAAGTTCATAAGATGGTTTTTAAGTGTGTCTTGATGATTAAGGGTTCATTGAAGAATTTTATGGAAAAAACAGTCTCTAGATCCTTCTGATTTTCTTTTTAGAATCTTTAACCGAGCTGTTTTCCATTCCATGTTTTAACAATTTCGCTAACACTAACGCCTTTACCCCACTTTTGTAATGCTTCTAATTTATGTTTTAATGTTACCACTACGCATTTTGTTTCTCACCATTTAATATTTTCTAGTACTAGAAATAATTTTTACCGAAGGCTAGAGACATCTAAAAAAAAAAAACGTAGAATATTAATCAAGTTAAACTTTCTTACTAAATTTGATTATAAAGCCAAACTTTCTAAAACCTTTCCGAAAAAATGCCTTACTTCTAATAGTCTGTACTTTACGCAGCTATTTTACTCGTATTTTATTTTACAGTGGAATTAATAACATATAAGAATTTTGTTATACAAATTAATTGTTTATGTTTTTATACATAATTATAATATTTTTTAAGAAAAACATTAAATATGAAATATCAAGAGCTATGAAGGATATTGAAAAACTTGATATATATAGAGTAAGATTTTTGTTGTTAGTTACTTTGTTAATCTTCATTAGTTTATTACCATGTTAGCGACCTTTTAGTCTGAATTGTTCATTTCTGATGATAGCGTAAATACTAAAATATAGTCAGCTCCATGAAAAAAATGTAAATAATTTTTTTTTTTTTTACCGTTGGTAAATCCGAGGAGCCGGTTAAGCGGGGTTCAACTGTAATCTTCCATCCCAATCTATTCCCGATAACCCTCAGAGATGTCTGAAACGAAGGTAGCCACGCGACCTCCTAACTTAAAACAGTCATTAAATACTACAATGGATAGTTCCTTCACAAGCTATAATCAAGCTTTATGTTCTTATATCACATTTACTTATTGTATTTTCTTGTACAGGTTTATATTTCAATAAATAGAAAAATTTAAAGAAAAAATTTTGACTATGTTATTTCTTTTTCTTTTTTATAATTTCTTTTATTTATTCCGTGTAAATAAAAAAAGCTGAAGTATTTTAATCTTTATTTTTAAGCAACTCATAAAATTAGAAGGATCGGTCTAGTTATAGTTCTCAATGAACTACTACCTCTTCGTCAAGCTGAATTAAATTAAATGATTTTACCTCTTTAACCTATAAGATAGACGGCGTTACAATTATTAATTAATTCAAACTGCAACAAATAAATAAATGGAAACTAAATAAGGCTAATGGTGGTAGGAATGGTGTAAGTCCCAAGAGGCAGTGGGATTAAATATTCACCTGTAGAGAGTGGAGAGGGTAAGTTATTGCGCAATCTGGTAGGAACAACGCAGTACGGGCCGGCAGAAGGTAACCTTACCCTGTTGCCAATTAATTGACTAAAAATTGATCACATCTCATATCAAAGCTCTTTTCTCTGCATCGGCTATTTTGTTTTCAAACATTGAGTCATTTAAATGAGCTTTGACATTATGAACATTATGAAACCTTATGAACTGGATGGGAGCACGGTACGATGAGGGCTCGCAGAAAAGTATTTTAAACCCTTTATAATCACGAACTTTTTTTTCCTCTCAACGTCCAACTGCATTTCGAGCTGCCAGTCATTTTATCGCACCATCATCTGGAAACGCATCACATGCGTGATCACTCATGCATGTATACAATGCTAATGCTAATCCCCCCAGCTTCAGGTGAGCTTTCACGGATTATATCAAAGATCCTGAGCACCATCCAGGCTGCCACTACCACTTATACATATTCATTAGCATCCAATATTAACTCATATAACAGAAAAATAGGACCATATCACATTGTTAAGTTTCCAACATCTAAAACATACAAGAAGATATCTTTCTATTGTATCCATCGCCGCACCCATTGCAGTCTTTCACTCATGCAAACTACATCCTTTCCAGTTTACTCACAATCAAACTTCCTTCGAGAGCTATAGAGAATCTTTTAGACTTCGACAGGAATTTATCATCAATCTTCCCGAACGTGAATCTACCTCTTCCCTCACCACTAAATTCCATAAGCACTTTAAAAACCTTTTCGAAACCAAACAGATCATGTATTCCTTATCTACAAAAACCTTAATTTCTACAATTCTTACGGCGAGTGACTGCTCCGTTGATATGGTTTGCCAAAAATCCATAAACCATGCATTCCTTTTCGTCCCATTATCCTTCAAAAATTCTTTTCACCTTTACAAATAATTAAAATCTTTGCACATTCCTAACAATAGTATCCTAGGCTCTCTTGTTGCCAAAAGTCTCTTTCAATATTTCAGGATTTTCCATAGGCAACTACCTTGCTCATGACTTTTCGAATATCAGCCTTAATGATCTAGTTGATTCCCTAATGCCCACTTTTCAAAATTCCTTCATCTTTATTAACATCAGAAATATGTTGACCTCCTATTTCTCCTTTACCTTCACAAATTCTTTTAACTCCTGCACTACCATCTACTTTTTTCAGTATCAAATTAACAGTTAAATTAATTTTCTTGTCTTTATCATAAGAATTTTTTATAATACTGTATCCACTAACTGATATACAAAACCGGTTTACTGTCTTAAGGTACCTTATTTTTAAAGTACCACTCCCAACTAATGTTCCATCAAAAAATCAGTTTGGCCAAAATCTTGTCAATCACTAAATAGACAAGCAATATTTATTTCTCTTACCTATTCCCGTTTTTATTTATTTAAAAACCCAAGAACTGTGTTCATCCCTCGTTTTTTCTTAATACAGGACTTGAAATCCAAAACCAACTCTGCCATCTATCATTTTATCGAAACCTTACTGCGTAGTGGCGTTTGTTTTTTAACTCAGCAATTTTTCTCTCAACTCTCCGGGGTAGTATTGACTCCGTCTACTACTGGAGATGGACAGTATTTGATTACTTTTCTTGATTTGAGTTTAATGGATGTTCAGCTTTCAAGAAAAATGAACTCAGTACTTTCGGTAACTGAAGTACAAAATGTACTTAAGGTTGTTACAAAAAGTATTAAAATCATTTGAGTGCTTTTCGGTTGTTCAACCGGATCCATCATTATTAAGGGGAATATTTTTTCTCATTCAACATTTCTCCGATATAGAGCTCCATTATCCGGTCACCAAAGCTGTGATTTTTAAAATAATATTGATGTAAGGATCGAGCGCTCACGTATCTGAGATAGTGGACTAGACTAGCATTAAACACCACTGCTAATTTTGCTTTGTGGCTTACCTCTCTCGATACGATTAATTATCATTATTTTAGAGAAGTTAGATAAGAGATAGGTCTCTAATATGGAGTGTGTTGAAAAGCTAATAAAACGATTTTTGAAAACAATATTTTTTGTATCTTCTTAAAACTCATTACTCATAGTAAGTAAACTCATATATTGGATCAAACTAAACTAAACTCATAACTAAACTCAAACTAAACTAAACTAAACTCATATATCATATATCAGAAGGTATTATTTAACAAATTTTTAAACATTGATTTTTTCTTATGAATAGAGGTGTTACGTACTTATCATCGCCTTGTTACATTGACAACCCGAGAATCATGGTTAATCGTATGATTTTTTCAGTGTGTCTAACAAATATATAATATTTTAACAAATATATAAATGAAACTTTATCAGTCATTTTTATCAAAATATTAAGTCGCCCAACTGGAATTACGAACAGAAGGATGCGGCATCAGATTTTACAGGCAAGATGAGTTTGCGCAGCAATTGCCGTCTTGTCATATCCAAGATTTAAAATTCGTTCAAGAACTTGTGTGCCCTAAGTAAATCAGGAGAGAATAGTCAACGCCTTGAAAGAAACAGTATCACAAGCTACAGAATTACCCAACACCATGAAAGTGGCAAAAGATAGTAGATCCATTCAAGAAGTTTTTTGTTGATTGAATTGAATTGAGATTTCTCTGATTTTTTCTTCCTTTTACGAAGTAAAGAAAGTATTGTAATCGCGAAAATTTTCAGTTTTCAGATTTCGACGGAAATATCCATTTTGACCATCCCTGAATCCATTTTTACTAGTTTCGTCGTGGCGTCTGTAAGTACGTTCGTATCTCGCATAACTCAAAAACGGTTAGCTATATAAAGTTGTAATTTTGTATTTAGGATTTTTGTAAAATCTAGTTGTGAACCTCCATTTTTGGTCACTGTTTGATTACCGGAAGTGATACTTTACTTGAAGGTCATAATTGATTTCCATAAAAAAATATATTAAATTACTATACAAAACTTCTCAAATTTAGTATTTGTAATTTATATATTGATTTAAATAACATACTAGATTTTGGTCTATATTAGAAAACCGGAAGCGGTACTTTACTTGAAGGTCATATTAGACTTTCATCAAAAATTATATTAAAATATAATGGTAAATTATCTAAAATTTGGTAAATAGGACTTTTATATCGATATGAATGTATTTACTATATTTTGGTTAAAATTGGTGAACCGAAAAGGGTACTTTACTTGAAGATCATAATAAGCTTACATCAAAAATTATATTTAAATTAAATACATAAATCATATGTTTCGGTAATAAAGGTTACAAACGCTATTTGGTTTCCAATCCAATTAAACATTTTTATTACTCGTTTTAAGTGTTAAAATTGAGTGTAAAATATTGGTTTTCCTCCCTATTTGTGTGTGTGTGTGTCAATAGATGGATGTCGCGAAGCCGAGTGTCGTTTTTGAGATACTGCAATCTTCGGAAACTACTAACCAAATTCAGGATAGCTTTTTGAGGCACCGATTTATAGTTTAATTGGCGTACAAGGAAATCATGTGTTGTCCACTTCAGATATTTTTCTTTATAATGATATAACATTTTTACTACCATGTGATTCATTTCCATCTCTTCATAAGATAAAAGAATCTTAATATAATAATTACTTTATATATTTTTTCAACCCACTTAATCATTTTGATAACCTTTACTTTGGCCATAATAGTGCTAAATAAACTAAATGAAAAAGTTATAATAAAATTTAAACCGTTTTAGATATTTATCAAAGTTAACTCAAGTTAATAATTGAACAATTTCTTACACTATTTCTAAATTAATATTTTTAATAGCGAAACTAATTTGGACTTTGGACAACGCTCTTTTGGATGGAGTAATCAGATTTATTTTTTTCCGATTTCGTGCAGCAAAGTCACATAAATGCACAGACTATGAACATAAATATTAACTTAAGCCATTAGCCATAAATGAAAAAATAAGTTTCAAAAAAATATTCACAGTATTTATCATCCAATTCAGGGAAATAAAATAAAAATATAATAATTTGATGTCATATTTAACAATGGTATATTAAATTTAAGAAAAAACGCTACGTGAGCGAGTGATATTCAAATCTATAATACTGTCAAAAACAACGGCTTCTATAACATAATAATTCATCTTAATATCTAATTAAGGGTTTTTCCAAAAAAAAAAAACTTACTAACAAAGAGTTTTTTTCCTGGAGTGGGAGAGTCAAATCAAACCGCTTCAGGCCAGTTTTTTTATATTCCTGTTGAATTTTCTTACAATCCTTGCGGTGCTCAACAGCTTTAGAGGCATCATTTGTAACATCTGTCGGGAGTTATTATTATACCAGGCGTTGATCGTCCCACTAGTGATGGATGTGGGGATAATTGGTGTAATTTCTTTTGAAGTTGCTCTTCACTAAGTCCGATGGACCCGCTTACCAACAATGAGAGCGCCTCCTTCCCCTGGGCTTGTTGGACAGTGTGGCGTAAGTTCGATTGCCCTGCTCACATATTTTTAATTTACAAAATGCCAATAAAACAGGGATTTCTCTGAGATAAAAAGCTCATTATTCGGAGGTAAACTCCTCCGCTCCAGAATTATTCTCATCATATGAAGTTCAGTGTTCGTGGTGGCACAGACCATATCAGTCACTCAATCCACATGCATTCCTCTGATCTTCTACTCTTCCTTCCATACAACTCCCAAATATCGTATATTCGACACAAATTTCAGCAGTTGCTCCATTTCAACACGCTCACTGATGGCCATCTACCTGCCCTTCTATTTCTCTTTCAACATTACGGACATATGGTTAAATTCTCATTCGTTTGTAGCATTTTATTATTTTCCTTTCTTTAACCAATCACTCGCTACACTCTTCCATGATTTCGCCAAACTCGCTATTTTATATTCTAATTCCCACCTTGTGTTCCCACTTACCAACATCACACCATCATCCCCAAACGCTATCATCTTGCATTCACTCATATTTTCAGTTTTCACATTTGTCAAACACATGTGTCCAAAGCTAATCCTTGGGAACAGCCTCTGTTGGCCTTTCTCACGACACCCAAAACTACTCTCATTCCCACACTTCTATCATTCTAATAATCGCTCAACAATTCATACCCTTCCAGCACCACACTACATTCTCGCAAGCAAAGCAGGACACCAAGTCCACCATACTTCATAAAACGCATCCGAAGCATCTAGCATGATTCCTACTGCATACCTATCCCTGATATCCATTCTTCAGTCGTTCAATCTCCTCTACACCATCCAT
Organism: Rhaphigaster nebulosa; assembly: GCA_948150685.1. Lineage (NCBI taxonomy): Eukaryota > Metazoa > Arthropoda > Insecta > Hemiptera > Pentatomidae > Rhaphigaster > Rhaphigaster nebulosa. The sequence goes on from OX411308.1 coordinate 33,400,004, forward strand.
CGTAATTTTCCCGCACATAAATCTACACTGTCTCTTATGTGCACCATCGTAGAACAGGTATGCCAACTTGCTCATTATCGCTCTTTTAACCACTTTCCTCATTATTACTTTTTCAACCACTTTCCTCAGAACGGGAATAGGTATAAGGATAGGGTGACCCGGTCTATAAATGGCTTATACAGGATTGGGGGTGTGTTCTGGGGCATCAGATACCCAGCTACAATGACCATTTACAAGGGGGTGGTCATGGGTATCTTGAGGTACCCATCCCCAGCATGGAGCCAACACCTCACGCAGTTGCAGAGGAAGAGACTGGCGACGATCCAGAGAATGGCTCTGCTTAGGGTCACTAAGACATACAGAACGGTATTACATGAGGTGGTGCAGGTGCTAGCCGGAGCGATGCCCCTGGACCTCGTCCTCAAGGAGGGCAGAATAAAGTATAATGTGAAGAGGCAGGGGCTCGACGCGCTACTGGAGGGACTTAGTACCAGAGTTGGCGAGACCCCCAATCAATAGAAGAAGATATTGAGGGAGGATACCATCGAGTAGTGGAATGGACGGTGGGTCCATGGGAAGGGCCAGACCACCCGACGTCGGCAAGCCTCAAGTTGGTTGATACACCCTGGAGGAGATGGGATCCGAACGGATGCAGTGGACGAGGATGGAGGTGGAGGTGGGATCCGGACGGATACTATCGGGCGCCATCACAGAAGCGGCAAGTACATCCCTCCGACGCCGAAGAGCGAGAGTACGGTGGACGTCGGCCCTAACCCAACTGTAGAGGAAGTATTACAGATCCAGGCGTAGGTACCAGGAGTGCAGAGACGACGAGAGGAGATGTGCACTCCGCGAAGAAACTAAGCGTAGGTATAGGGTATACAGAAACGGCGTGCGTCGAGGAAACGGAGAGGAATCCCTGGGGAATATAGTACAGGGTGCGCTGGACAAGGTGAAGCCCTTCACGATGGTGGCTTCCCTTAGAGTAGGAGGAGCACAGGCAACCACCCTGGAGGATGCGGTTACTATTTATATAGATTTTACGTACACCAGGGACGACCCGTCGCAGGAAAGTGGACGCATTGGTGAGAGGCGCCACAGAATACCCGCCTGGTACCGACCTAGGCCTACCATGGGATAGATGGGACATTCGTCCCAGAGGGCTCCAGCTAGACGAAATAGATGCTGCGGCCCTCAGGAATAGTGTCCCGCACATCGAGAAGGAGCTCCTCCAGATCTTCAATGATTGTTTGGAGAGGGGACACTTTCCAAGCAAGTGGAGTACCTCCGACTTGAGATTGCTCTACAAGGGAGGAGGGAAGGACAAGGAATCGCATAAGGGATACAGGCCAATATGCCTCTTCCTGACGTCAGCAAATTCCTGGAGCACTTGATCGTTACCCGACGTCGCCCGATCCTCTGTGCAGCTAGCCACCACGGCAATTCGAATCGACCCGTGGCAAGGAAACCCAAGATGCGCTACTTAGAGTGCATAAGGACTTGGAAGAGAGGGCGGAGAAACATGTCATGTTGGTTCTCATAGACATATCCTCCTCCTTTGACAGTATATGGTGTCCCTACGTCCTCCAGCGGCTGCAGGAGATCGACACCCCCAGGTACCTCCCTGTACTCTGAGTTGTTACCTCAGTAACAGGAGCGTGAAGATCAGAAGCTACGAGGAGAAGAAAGAGGCTGCCCGCATGGCTCAGTCCTGGGCCCAGTCATGTGGAAATTTGGACTTGGACCAGTAGTTGGGAAACTAGAGGAAAGAAGGTCCTTGCCACGGCCTACATCCACGACCTGGCGATCTTGGGGGCCAATAATAGCATAGCCAGGCAGAAAGGTGCCCCGGTCTAGTTTCAGAATGGTGCTTGAGTAGGAAGCTGAATTCATGCCTTGCTCGTAGGAGGTCTGTGCTCAGACAGGGATCACCCTATCATAGAGGGACAGATGGCGAGGATTGGTGAGGTTACATACCTCACAGTGAAGATGAGGAGAGGATTTGACGTCGCCCCTCATCTAGACTATCTGAAGGATAGGGTGACCTGGTATATAAATGGCTTATGGCTTATTGGGGGTGCGTTTTGGGGTCTCAGATACCCAGCTACAGAAGAAGAGACGCTACAATCCAGAGACTGGCTCTGCTTAGGGTCACCAAGGCCTATAGAACGGTGTCGCACGAGGCGGTGCAGGTGCTGCCCGGAGCGATGCCGATGGACCTCGTCCTCAAGGAGGACTGGATAAAATATTAGGTGAAGAGGCAGGGGCTGGAGGCGCTACCGGAGAGATTCCGGACCAGAGTTGGCGAGACCACCAACCAATGGAAGAGAATATTAAGGGAGGATACCATCGATGGAAGAGTGGAACGGACGGTGGTTAGGGAGTCAGAAAGGAGCTACTCTGAGGAAGTTTTTCCCCACCGTGTCCAAGTAAGACTGAAGGCATGATCGGTCCTCCCTGATTACTGGGTCTCGCAGATGCTAATAGGGCATGGAGGTTTCCGGGGACCAATAGAACTTTCCCCGGGTTCTTCAAGGATTTCGTGTATGGGTGGAAGGAGGTGGTGGGCCTAGAACACTTCACCCTGGGAAGCGAGCCGCCACCGGCTGACTGAGTCAAGGAAGGCAGTACCATGGGAACCGGGCGGATGCAGTGGACCAGTATCCGGACGGATGCAGCTGGATATGGGATTCGGACCGATGCGGCGGACCAGGAGGGCTGGACGGCACCGGACGGATGCGGACTGGGACCAGACGGATATACAGCGCCAGGAGAGCTGGCCGACAAAGTATAAGGTGCAACACCATCGGTGAGGTGCGCAACCCCACCACAGTAGCAGGAACAAAAAAATTGTTCCCCACAATTAAACAGTCCTCACAAACCGTTGTAAAATGGAATCCGTGCCATGCGTTATTCCAGAACCCCGTATACCAGAAATGGCTAGGAAGCAGAAAAAAAAGATTGGCGTCCAATCCTGATTACTGGCCCTAACAGGACTTAGGAGATTCTATGAGACGTTTTATTAACACAAGAAGAACATCCATCTCCGGTGTAACATCTGTTGAGTCCCTGATGCAGCTGAACGTACTGTAATATCCTGCCAGGTTATCCATGAAGACGAGTAATATGTCATCCACAAGGCCGAAGTCCCGAGACAGATGGAGGAAAGTAATCACCCCTTCTTCATGTACTATATACGAAGGAGGTAAGCGGTTATGGCCTCCAAGCATTTCATTCTTCGGAGGGACGGCCCGCCTAAAGAAACAGATGAAGCTGAACGAGGACAACTATCGCCGAAACCGCAAGAAGAACGGAAGAAAGATGAGCGGCTAATGCTGTAAACAAAGGGGACAGGGAAGAAATAAGGCACAGCCCCACCTGCAAGGGTTTATCTGAAAATATTGTGTAATAAGAAGTTAAATAAAAATTTGGTTTTATTAGCAACAATTTACGTAAATAATTTATAATGCACTACTGCTGCCGAAACCTCGTACGCCAAAAATGACCAGGTAGGATGACCAAAAAATAAAATTATAAGCTATACAGTTCTTAAGCATACAGAAGGTGATCTTTTCGCCGGACATTTCTTGGAGAAATGATCATCCTTACCACACTACCTGCATGCCAGCACATTCTTGCAATTGGCCTTCGTGTGGCCATATACTTGGCATTTTAGACATAGAGGATAGTACCGATAGTCCATGACTCCACCACCAACCGGATCCAGATAAAAGGTAGCTTAATGTTGGTGCCCATTCCCTCCTTTCATTCTCCTCAGCGGGCCTCCTAGATTCCTATTCTCTCAGGCTCCTCCACATGACCTCTAGTTTCAATCAAACCTCTTCAGACAGAGTTCTGCGACACCAGGCTGAAGGGATTCGCCTGTCCATTCTTTAATCTCCTTTGTGTGGAAACTGTCGGGAACAACTGTTCTCTGATATTTTTTAATCTCAGTTGTGCGAATACAGCTTTGTGCCGTTCCAATTCAAGGAGGCGCTTTTCCACCTTATTTTGGAGAGTCTCATTTTCTTTTAAATAAAACTATGATAATACTGATTCAATTATAACCCCAGATCTATGTACATGAATATCCTACACACGACACCAACACTAGTCTTCAGAAATATGGGTTTATTGTCTCAATACATTAATCATCACTCATACACAAACCAAAAACACAACGCATACTCAACTTTCCGGGCCTCCAATCGGTTTTGCCACATAGCAGGCCCTTAAGGAACAACGAGGCTGGCCAGGATGAGGAGACCCCGGCTCGAGGATATACGAAGGATCCCCTCAGACTGGACGACGGCTGGAAGAAGTCTTGTGGAGAAGCATTGAAGGCAAGACGCTCCGAAAATCCGCAGAAGATAACGAGAAGCGGGAGTGGATAAGGGTCTTCTCCAACCCGGAGAGGAACGGCCTGAAGAGCACGTGGGTGGTGTAGGTCCACCCGGTTGTGAGAAACAGCATCCTGAAGTTTAATGATATCGCGGGAGGAAGGTGTAGCCTGGATATCAGAGACTATTTTGACCCCCCTCTATGCCTCAAGTGTCCAGGAAATGGCCACGCCAAAGTCCAGTGTAAATCGCACTGGCGTGCATCCTGTGGTGTGGCAAAGAAGTCCTTTCTTTGCTAAGGACTGCCCGACGAAGAGTTTCCCTCTGAATGTAAAAACTATGCACGGTGGGAGAAAAGGAAGAGAGCTTGTTTTCTAAACATAGAGTGCTGGAGGACAATATGGCCCGGAGGCGAGTGGTTGCCCCCTCGCACAGCAATATGACCTAATGGTGCCACAAACAGTTTGTGGCTTGATTTGGCGTCGCATGATGTCAACTTATAGTGATGAATGAACCCTCTAGACCCACACGTGTATCCAAGCGAGAGGGCAAAGTTGGATAAATCTAACGCTGGCGTCACCAACCATGTCGAGAAAGCATCGTGGACTCTGCTCTCGAATACGAGCTCTGACCACGCAACCTTAACCTTCAGCGTGAAATTAGAAAAGGAAGAAAAGAACCGCCAAGAGACTGACAGAGGATTCGTCACCAAATCAGCATGGGCGCAGTTCTCCAGGATTCTTGAGGTAATACTGGTGGACAGGGAGGGAGAGGCAACACCGGCCGACAGTATTGAGCTTACCATTGACGGCAGAGTGTAGATGCTAACGAGTGCCATCACTGATGCGGCGGAGAACTCTCTCCCTCGCAGATGAACAAGGGTGCGCCCGGTTCCGTGGTGGACGCCGACACTAACGGTGTTCAAGAGAGAGTACCATAGAGCGAGACGAAGATACCAGGGGTGCAGAGAGTATGTACCGAGCATTTCGGAATGGGTTGCGACATCAGTAGAAAAAGCCATGGGACGAGTTTATAACGGTGGAAAATGAGGAATCCCTGGGGATACGATACAGAGTTGCACATATGATGGCTGCTATGAGAGTGAGGTGGAGGTGACCAGGCAGAAACTCTGGAGAAGAGGCCGATAATGTATGTGGATTACACATATTCCAAAGACCATTCACTGAACACGGAGGAGGATATCGTATCGTAGGCGTACCCCCGAATATCCGCCGGATTTGGGGTCTTCGCATGGCGTTAGACAAGCAGAGGACTTCCCCCCCCCCCTTCCTAGCCATTTCTGGCATACGGGGTTCAGGAGCAGTGGGGTAGTGCGCTGGGATAACGCATGCCACTGCTCCCATAAATCAACACTTTATTTTAAAAGATCTTATTTTACAATTGTTTAATTATGAGAAATCGTTTAATTGTGGGGACAATTTTTTTTTTCCCGCTACTGTGATGCAGTCCGGTGCGTGCTTGCGCATCTTATCCTCTGCCGTGCGGCGTGGCCAGCCCTTCCGGCGCTCTGCATCCGTCCGGTTCCAGTCCGGATCCGCCCGGTGCCGTCCAGCCCTCCTGGTCAGCCGCATCCGTCCGGATACTGGTCCAGCCCTCCTGGTCCACTGCATCAGTCCGGATCACATCTCCTCCAGTCTGCATCCGTTCGATATCATACCTCTTGAGGCTCACCGCCTTAAGAAGAACTTCCTTAGGGAAGCTCCCTTCTGACTCCCTATTCACCGTCCATTCCACTCTTCGATAATGTTCTCCCCCGAAATCCTCTTCCATTCATTAGGGGTCTCCCGAATTCTGTCCCGGAGTCCCCCCGGTAGCGCGTCAAGCCCCTGCCTCTTCACATCGTACTTTATCCTGTCCTCCTTGAGGACGAGGTCCAGGGGCATCGCTCCAGCTAGCACCTGCACCGCCTCATGCGACACCGTTAGTGACCCGTTAGCGACCGCCTTAGTGACCCTAAGCAGAGCCAGTCTCTGAATTGTGGCCAATCTCCTTCTCTGCAGCTGCGTGAGGAACACCTTCACGCCAACAGGCTCCACGCTGGGGATGCGTATTTCAGGATACCCATGACCACGCCTTTGTAAATGGTCATCGTGGCGGGATATCTGATACCCCAGAACGCACCCCCAATCCTGTGTAAGCCATTGATAGACCGGGTCACCCTATCCTTCAGGTAGTCTAGGTGAGGGGTGACGTCGAATCTTCTCCTCATCTTCACTCCTAAGTAGGTCACCTTCTCACCCATCCTCACTCTCTGGCCATCTATGTCCAGTATGATAGGGTGAGCCCTGTCTGTAGAGCCTCTTACGAGCATATCCTGGGTCTTGGATGCGGCCATGCTCAGCTTCCTCCTCACGCACCATTCCGACACGAGACTGGCGCACCACTCTGCCTGTGTCTTCAATCTGGCTCTGCTGTTCTCGGCCACTATGACCGCCAGGTCGTCGACGTAGGCCGTGGCAAGGAACCCTCTCCCCTCTAATTCCCCCAGCAGCTGGTCGAAGACAAGCTTCCTCAGGACCGGACCCAGGACAGAGCCCTGCGGACAACCTCTTTCAATCCTTCGCTCTACCTCGTAGTAGCTACCTCTGATCTTAAGGCTCCTGTTACTGAGGTAACTACTAACGAGCGAGTACAAATTGCTGGGAGTGTCGATCTCCTGCAGCCGTTGGAGTACGTAGGGCCACCACACACTGTCGAAGGCGGAGGATATGTCGAAGAGCACCAACATGACATATTTCTCCGCCCTCTCCTCCACGTCCCTACGCACTCTCAGCAGCGCATCTGTGGTTCCCTTGCCACGGGTCGAGCCGAATTGCCGTGGATGACTAGTTGCACTGAGGATCGGGCGAGACGCGTGACGATCAGATGCTCCAGGACTTTGCTGACGACAGGGAGGAGGCATATCGGCCTGTACGCCTTAGGCGATTCTTTATCTCTCCCTCCTCCCTTGTAGAGCAGTCTCAAGTCTGCGATCCTCCACTTGCTTGGAAAGTACCCCCTCTCCAAACAGTCATTGAAAATCCGGAGGAGCTCCTCCTCCACGTACGGGGCACTATTCCTGAGGACCGCAGCGTCTACTCCGTCCAGACCTGGAGCTTTTCCGATCCTCTGCTTCTCCACGGCAAGACGAATGTCCCATATATCCCATGGTGGGCATAGGTCGGTACCAGGCGGGTATTCCGTGGTGCGTCTCACCATGGCGTCCACTTCGCTGTCCTGGGACGGGTCGTCCCTGGGGTACGTAAAATCTATGTACATCGTAGCCGCATCCTCCAGGGTGGTTGCCAGGGCTCCTCCTACTCTGAGGGAAGCCACCATCGAGAGGGGCTTCACCTTGCCCATCGCCATCCTGTACGGTATTCCCCAGGGGTTCTTGTCCGTTTCTTCGACAATAAATTCGTCCCAGGACCTCTTCTTCTGGTGACGCACGCCGTTTCGGTACACCCTATACTTACGCTTGGTTTCTTCGCGGAGTGCAGATCTCCTCTCGTCGTCTCTGCACTTCTGGTACCTAGGCCTGGCTCTATAATATTCCCTCTTCAGTTGGGTTAGGGCCGGCGTCCACCATGGGACCGGACGTACTCTCGCTCTTCGGCGTCGGAGGGATATACTCACCGCTTCTGTGATGGCGCCCGTCAGCATTGCCACCCTGTGGTCAATCTCTGACTCCTCCTCTATCGGCGCCATCTCCTCCCACTCTCTATCCGCGAGCACACCCTCCAGTTCCCCGGAGAAAGCCCTCCAGTCCGCCGATCGGGTCACAAAGCCCTTGTCCACTTCTAGGGCGTTCCCACCTTCCTCCTGCACCACACTGAAGGCGATGACCCGGTGGTCGGAGCTCGTGTCGGACCGTAGGGTCCAGTCCGCAATGCGCCGCGCCATGGTAGCCGTGGCGAGTGTCACGTCGATCCAACTCTGGCCCCGACAAGCAGAGGACTGGATGAGCCCCAGGACTTGGTGGTGTCAAGGAAGCAATCTTAAAGAATAGTGCCCACCATGTGGAGAAGCTTCTTAGCATTTTCAATCAGTGCTTGGACAGGGAGCAGTTCCCGAGACAGCGAAAGATCGCTGACCTGCGACTTGGATACAAAGGGAGAGGTAAAGATAAAGAAAAGCCTAATACGTACAGACAAATATGCCTCCCCCTGTTATCAGTAAGGTTCAGGAACACCTAATCATCATATTAGCGGCAAGCCACCCACGATTATTTGGATCGACAAGAGAAAAATAATACAGCGGACCGCTGATGCAAGTGCGGAGGGACGCTGAGGAGAGGGTGAAGAAGTACGTTTAATGATATTATTCGGCATATACCCTACCTTCGATAGAGTATGGTGAACTTTCGTACTACAGCGGCTGCAGGAGTTTGATGCCCCGCATAACCTATACTCCCTCGTTAGTAGTTATCTCAGTGATAGGAGGGTCAAGGAGCGTGGTTGCTTCTAAGAGGCTGAGAGAAGGATTGAGAGGGGCAATCCGCAGGGCTCCGTCCTCAAAAATAATGTTTGATTCAGTTGTTGGGAGAACTGGAGGGGGAGGGATTTCTGAGGACGGCTTATTTCGACGACCTATTGGTTATAATTTCCGCCCAGCAGAGCCAAACTGATCGGAGATACGAAGAGATGTGCCAGTAAGATAGCAGAAAGTTGGGAGAGGTGAAATTAAGCATGACCGATGCCAAGACCCCGGCAATGTTGCTGTGAGGCAGGACAGATAGGACTCACCTTATCAGCCTGAACATAGGAGGAGAACGGGTCCGACGAGGTGACATACCTTAGAGTGAAATTCAAGAAGATATTCGACGTCACCCCACACCTCGTATACCTCCGAGATAGGGTGACCTGCTCCCTGAATGGGCTGTCGAGAATAGGGGGTGCATTCTATTGCCTGAGGTACTCTTAAGGGAATCGTGTTGGGCATTATGAGGTATGCATTCCCTGTCTGGAATCGTTACTTAACACAAACGCAGAAGAAGAAGCTGGCGACCATTCAGAGACTGGCACTGCTGAGAGTCACCAAGGTATACAAAACCGTATCGCACCGGACTGTACGCCTTTGACGAGGCCGATTTCCCGAGGTTGGTAAAGGAGGGGAATTACCTTTTCTTCATGGAATATAGAAGAAGGTGTCCCACACATTTCACTCTTGGTAGGGGCCGTCCACCTAAAGAAGAGGTGGCTGCCGCTAATGAGACAGCCAAGGAGGAACCGCAGGGAGAAGCTGAATTCTAGTGGCAGTTCTGGGCAGTGCGGAGAGGAGGCTCAGAGTGGCAAGTTAAAGCCAGAGCCCTGACCACACGAATCAGGAAGGAAGGACACAAAGGTGCAGCCGCTAACCGGACTGCACCTTAGAATACCCAAATATTGTTCCCATAATTAAAGATACTCTTAAATTATGTATGACAATAATAAATAAATAGTTTAAAAAATAAGTAAATAAAGCTGAGTTTTATTCGCGGCAGTGGCATGCATACATCCCATGGGTAACAACCAACTGCTGCTGAAACCGAGCATGCCAGAAATGTAGGGGGGAAAGTCTTTGTTTCTAAGAAAGACAAAGACCTTCCCTCACGTTATTGCCTCTTTTAGTAAGGTGACCGACTGTCTCCCAGGTAGTGAATCTTTTAGGAGGGCTGCCATTCCTTCTAAGCCTCCATGCTTTAGGTAAATTTACCTGTACATTTCAATTCGTACATATGAGGGCCTGTGCTGGTGTTGATCGACTCTACACATGGAGACAACACCTCACGCAGCTGCAGAGGAGGAGACAGGCCACAATTCAGAGACTGGCTCTGCTTAGGGTCAGTAAGGCCTATAGAATGGTGTCGCATGAGGCGGTGTAGGTGCTAGCCGGAGCGATGCCCCTGGAACTCGTCCTCAAGGAGGACAGGATAAAATACAAGGTGAAGCGCAGGGGCTCGAGGCGCTACCGGAAGGATTCCGGACCAGAATTGGCGAGACCCCCACCCAATGGAAGAGGATATTGAGGAAGGATACCATTGAGGAGTGGAACGGACGGTGGGTAAGGAGTCAGAAAGGGGCTACCCCTCAGGAAGTTCTTCCCCACGGTCCAAGAAAGACTGAGGGCGAGATGATTGTTTGGTCTCGCAGATGCTGACAGGGCATGGACGTTTCCGGGGAAAACTACAGGAACACGGAAAGGACATAGACCCCCGGTGCCCCACCTGTGGAGTCCAGAGCACGCCATCGTATCCTGCACCGCAGTAGGACAACGAGCCAGGTTGTCGAGAAAAACCGGGATCTTCGCCCTCTCCGAGTCGGACTTCCCCCGTCAGATGGAGGAAGAGGTGTACGTACCCCTTCTTCAAGGACTTCGTATACCGGTGGAAGGAGTTGGTTGGCCCGGAACACTTCACCCTGGGAAGGGCCAGACCACCCGACGTCGGCGAGCCTCATGTTTGATGCACTCTGGAGGAAATGGGATCCAGACGGATGTAGTGGACTATGTAGGCTGGACCAGTTTCCGGATGGATGCAGCTGGAGATGGGATCCGGACAGATGCGGCTGACCAGGAGGGCTGGACGGCAACGGAGTGATGCAGAGCGCCGGGAGGGCTGACCAAGCCGCCCGGCAGAGGATAAGGTGCAGCCCTAAGGAGATAAGGTGCACCACAGTAGCAGGATTATTATTGTTCCCTCAATTAAATAGTTCTCAAAATTACCTGTAAAATAAGAAATTTAAAATATAGTGTTGATTTATGGGAGCATTGGCATGCGTTCTCCCAGCTCCCGAACCCCGTATGACCGAAAGGTCGAGAAGGGTGAGAAAAAAAATATCGACTCTACATCACACACATGGCCTACTACCTTACCTCGCAAAAACTTTCGAGAAAATGATCCTAAATTATCTTTGTGAGTTTTGATCACGAAGCTACAATTCAAAACGTTAACACCAATAACGGCTCCAGCGCACTGGCAGTATATAATATCTGAACAATGAAAAATTAATATTAGGAATATTTAATATTATTTATTTATTGGAATATAAGTATAAGTAAGTTATTTATTGGTATAATAAGTATGGAGACAAGTTACAGTGTTAAAACAAATTATGCTCCGGCACTTTAAAAGTTAAAAGACAATTAATATGTTCAATAACACAGGCATTAATAAAAACTCCAAGACTGCTTAAAATGTGACACAAACCGAAAAACGAGAAGCCATAAACATAAACTTTTTGTATTTGATAACCCATTGTTTGTTTCAGTTAGAGGTTAGGAGGAAAAAAGGTCAATCGGCAGGCTATTCAGAAGAAGTGCTTAGCCGATTACTGAAAGTTCACCAAATCGCCAATTGAAAAAATATAGAGGAGGGAACCTAAGGGAACCTTGAAATCAAGGGGCCTTGTCTAAAAGAAAAAAAGTTTACAATTATCTTCTTTTTTTTCGTTTCTGGTTTCTTTATTTTCTTAAGGGAATCAGTGATGAATAACGAAAAAAATTTAATTTTTTTTTTCTCCCAATTATTATTCTAGATTCATTTCTGGTCGTAAATGAAGTATTGCGTTAAATATTATGAACAATTGAAATTTAAAATTATGGTAAAATTATTATTGTTAAGATTATTAGATGTAGATTATTGCATTTTTTTCTTTGTATGAATAGATTGAACTATTTTTTGGACGGATGAATCCTAAATAGCTGTATACGTAATAAAATTATGCACACAGCCTGGTACTATAAATAGAAGGCCATTTAAGCTGCTTTCTAAAGGATCTTCTTCATGAAAGAGCTCGGCCCATAATAAAGAAAAGACGGTCAAGGATGATGACTGCACTCAGGTATGCATAAGGTGACCTTAACTGAAGAAAACCTCAGGAATGAACTATAAATATAAAATCAAGGTGGCCATCCTTATCAACATTTTAAATCAGAGATTTGCAACTTATGGATCGGTAAAGCATTTTCGTATATACGCGTTGATTGTAATAAATAAATATACTACTTACTATACCTTCTAGGTTTCTTTTTCAATTATCATATTTTTTTCCAATGACCATCCATTAAAGTATACTATATGCCATCAATATACTCAACGACTCAACTATGATGATATTAAAGGAGGCAGGTATTTCAAATTTTTCACAAATAAAAATACACTTAAGCATCAAAATTCTCTGTTCAAGAAGATGAAATTTCCATGTACAAAAATAATTTCGACAGCAAGCATTCCTGTTTTAAGATTACTTCTGGGATTTCTCTTAGAAAGAAAATTGATATCACTTTCGATTGTGAACTATTCATCATATGAAGTGAGTTCTACTGATTTGAACATTGTAGAAAGTATATGGAGCTTCACTGTCCCGAAACGTTGAATGCTGAAATATTGTATAAGAGTGCTAGTGGAATTGTAATGGAAGATAGATGAAATAAATGTTCACAAAATCTTCCTGTTTTAATTTTTTTTTTTTTATAGGTAACTATTTTTTTGTTCTAATGAAACATGAATGTGCTATCTTTTCGCCCCACGCAATGATATTTTTTTTTTTTTTTTTTGTAAACTTTGGTCAATATTCATATTTATTTTATCGTCAAGAATAATTTAAGCAGAAATACTGAGAAAAAAAAATAGTGCCTTGCCTTTATTATTGTCCTTTACCTTATAAGGCTAATATTGAACTCGTATGTCCTTACCAATTTGAATCTCTAGTATCAGTAAATAAAATAAATATTACGCGTGGTCAGTCGATCAATGTATACACAACTTTTCAAACAGTCATGTTGAATTAAAACATTTGTACACCATGTTATCTGATAGGAAGCGCTCGTTTAGCTGCATGGGCATTTCAACTCACGGAACGTTCATTTTGGATACCGGCATTTTCCATTTTGGAAGAAATACGTACTTAGAAGTGCATTATGTCATCTGCTGCGTAAGGCATTACTGGTGAACCAGATTATACATTTTTTTTAGAATATATTGAGTAAGATTTGAAGACATTTGATCTTCGAAAGATTTTAATTACTATTATTAAATTATCTATTTCATAACAAATGTGGATTACTACAATAATTATTATTGTGCATAGCATGGTCGACCGCTGTGAAGGTCCAATACTCAGACTTTAAACGTTTAAGTAGCTGTTGATGTATATTATAAATAAAAAAATTAAAACTTGGAAGTACACTGATTAATTATATTAACTAATATTATGCTTTCAATGTTATGACTTAACACACGCTTATCTAATTAAAAATTATTGAGAACTGAGTGTTTAAACTTTAGTCGGCAACCATACTCAATGGACTCCAAAAGATCTTATCCATTACAATTTGAATAAGGTAATGTGGGGCAAGTGCGCACTTAAATTTACCAAATTCTACTTTATAGGACTGCAAGATTTTTATCTTTCTTAAGATCTTTCTTAAAAAAAATGTTCCTCCAACGATTACATTTAAATATTACATTCAAGCACGTCCATTTTGATAAAATTGATAATTTAAATGAATAGTACTTATTACGCATTTGCTCCTGTCTTAAGAGGTAAGTGAGTACAACTTATCTGGAAGATTAACGAAATTCATCGCTCAATTAAATTCACCGTAGAACTGGAAAAAAAAAACCCATAAACTTTTTAGATTTAGAAATCTCAGTAAAAAACTAACATCATGAATTTGGAATTTACCGGAAACCCACCCACACGGATGTCATTATAAACAATGGTGCTAGGAGACCGATAGCACATAAACTCAGCCTTTCATAGCATGATTTACCGTCTTTTTAACATACCATTAAATGAAAAGAACTATAATAAAAAAATTTAAATAATATATTCCATAGCAAAAAATAACGGGTACAATAAAACCACTATCAATCATATTTTTAAAAAACAATTACAAAAAAAGACAATTAATGATATCTATTCAACAATCCTCGAAGATAGGCCCATCCCGAAACAGTATGTTTTGATTCCATATTACGCCCCTATATCCACCAAAGTCGGAAATGAATTGAAAAAACTAGGATTAAACCCTGCATTTAAAATAGAAAAAACCCTATCCTCATATTTTTCTTCTCCTGAAGACAAAATAGACCCTTTCCAAAAAAGCGGAGTATACGAACTAAATTGTAATGATTGTGCAGCCAAATACACGGGAAAAACTGTAAGATCGCTAAATCAGAGATTAAAGGAACATATACGTGCATATAATAATAAGACAGATAATTCCAACTTTGCAATTCATTTAAATGAAAATAATCATAAATACATCAAAGACTCAGGAGTTAAATGAATATATCACGTTGAAAACAGCCTCAAATTAAATATATATGAAGCACTTGAAATAATAAAATCCTTCAAATCCAATCCAGATTTTTGCTTAAATGACCAAATAAATATCTCCAATAGTCCAATCTTAAATTTATTCCCATCTATAACAGAAAAAACAATTACTCACCGGCATTACTGGGTAAACCCTGACCCTTAACCCGTTTACCTAAAAGCATCCCGCCTATTTCTCCTTCATTGTTAGTATAATGCGAGAAGAAGCCAGTACAAACTTTTCTGTTTGATATAATCCATTTAAACGTTGGTGAGTACCAACATGTATTTGATTTATTGTCTTAATTAAATTCATAATTCATAAATGCTTTATAATACTGATTTATATATTTAATATATAATATTAATGTATAATAATACCAACTATATTTTGAATTGCTTATTTTTGAATCATTTGTGTGTTTTTAGAACTGAGGATGAATGTATAACATTCGAAACTAGTTTTCAATAAAACAAATTTATAGATGTGGCAAATAATTTAGCAATCCCTAATTAGATTGATCCTTCTGTACCATCATGCGGATGTCAACTGACTTATCTGGAAGACTCATTATTTAAGCTGCAGCCAATGCTATTTTCATTTTCCGGAGGATTATTATACATGTACAATCATCGAAAAAAGTTAAACCTTGTCTGAGATTCACATTTTACAATCTTCATTGAGTTATGATAGTGGAATGTGAATTATAATTGAATAAATGTATTGAAAAAAAAATTTTGTTTAAATACTAGATGACAGTAAGGGTACATCACGCAAACTTGCCCTATCAATCGTGTTTTCCTGGGTGACTGGGGGAAAGAACTTAAAACATGGAAAACTGTCAAGGAGAAATGTAAATCACAAAATATTTCGATGAACAGCTTCTACAGGTTCCGTTAACGAACAAAAAAAAAACAAGGCCAACGGTAGATGAATAGCAATACAGCTATACTGCAAAAGTTGAAAGACACAACTTTCAATATTATTAATAATATTTTTACAACTCTTTATAAGCATGATTTACCTTGGCCTTTATAAGCATGATTTACCTTGGACCTTCACCTTGGCGAACTTGCGTGGCTGATTTCTGATACATCAGTGTTTACGCCTAATGCTCCGTAAAGGGCGACTCTTACTAGTTGAAGGTTTGGATTTAACGAGACAATTCCGCAGTTTACCCCACATCACCTTAATGTAGCTCGTATCTACAAACCTTTATTGGTTACATGTTTGTTTTTAAGTTTACTGAAGCAGATTGTACTCTAATTTATTTCATGAATTGGTTTTCTTATTTATCTCTCTTTGGTTATATAGTTCTAATAATAATATTTCGACTAACCAATATGATTGATATTGAGTGTATACCGGTCATAGCTGAATATGGTTTCAAACCCTCGATAAATAAAAAATCCCAAATTATCTGAATAAGAACTTTACTGAATAGTAAACGTAATAACTATAAATTATTTTAGCCTATCATAAATTTATGATTTTGTGTAGGTCTGTTTTGTTTGAAAAGTAATTATTAGGCCTAATACTCCAAGTTGATGATATTTCTCTTTCCAGCCTTTATTAAGTAGAATAAAATACATAGTTGATAAAAAAAAATTGGTGTCAATGCTTTGGGAAATTCTATAATTTTTTTCAAGGGGGATACCCAAGGCCATTGAACAGATTTCATTACCACTACCGATAAATTTGAAAACATTTTAATGTGGTAAGTTCCACGTCTTTTTCAACCCGGCAGGATTGAGATCGTTGCTGAGGTGGATGACAATTTGACTAGAGAGAAAAGAGAAAGGAAATAGGCTTTTCGAGGAGACAGTCCCCATCCGACATTTAACCTCTTCATTCTTTTTTCTTTTTTTATCCCTTTTTTCCCCTACCTGAACCAACAGCGGAAAAGTTGCTTCAGTAACAGTGGCAGTTAACTTAGTCCCTAGTTGGCAAGTTGGATTCGTGTCCACTGCCAGCTCCTCAACTATCTCAATAATCTAACACGGACGACAAGAATTCAAATTAGTTCAGTCACTGCCTGATACTTAGCCAACGGGTTTCGCTTTAATGGATTTACTTTATCAATATTAATTATTTTCCTTTTTTTATTTTTTTGTTTTACCTTAACTGAAAATGCAAACGGTTATATTTTAAATTTTTTTAGTTGATCAGAATTTATTTATCTCATTACCGTTATTGTTGAGCCTTTATTTATATTTATCTGTATTTTTAATTAAATAACGTATATATAGGGAAAAAGCGATAGTTAAAAATCGTATAATTTAATTGAATATTTCTAGATCCAGTTTATTTTAATTATTTTAAAAATGAATATTTAAAAAAATAAAAGCAAAATAAATGGCTAAGGTAAAAAAAGTTATAAAATATACATTTTTTTTTAAGTCGGGATGGAAATAGTAATATTTTAAAACAATATTATACCTATATAGACCAGTGTAATTAGCTAGAATAAGGGGGTTCAGTACTTCCAGATGACTACATTGGTTGAGCTGTATATTGAAGCAGAGCGTACTAGAAATTGGGAGCTCCATCTTGCAATATGGCGGGAAGGAGGGAGAGGGGAGCCAAAACCTCCGAGGTACGAGTGTATGGTTTTGTCGAACTAAGATATGCAAAAAAAAACAGTCAATGTATAATATATATATATATATATATATATATATATATATATATATATATATATATATATATATATATATATATATATAAATATACATATATTTATATATATATATATATATATATATATATATATATATATATATATAATATTTATATATATATATATATATATATATATATATATATATATATATATATATATATATATATATATAATAATAAAACCTATCGGAACCCCAGATGTGGTTTCGAAATTCTGCCATCAAGAATTATTCCGATTAATAACGTTTTCCAAAAAATATTTACAAAGATGAGAATTTACCTTGTATTTTTTCATATCGTATTCAGGTTAAAAAGGCTGAAAGCAGAAAGGTAAGGCCTCTAGGGGTTTTATAGAAAGTCCGTTAGCGGTCCCACCACTTTTATAAAAGCTTAAGTACTCTCAGAGGTAGGCTTAGCCTCTAAAGCATAACCACACTCCCAGCGACATCTCTACGATGGAAACACCCTCTACACTTGCCCCTTAAACCAACACTTCTTGTTAAGTGTATTCCTGAATAGAAAAAATTTCTTTGCTTATCACAATTATTTTCTCATAATAATCAGATAATAACCGAATGATTTTTTCATCAAATATTTATCATTTAGCCAAAATTAAATGCAAAGTTCACATATTAAAATGCCATCTAAACCTGTTCTCATACAGATTATTGAAATATTTATAAAATGTTACCAGTTGTTTTTAATTGAGTTCGTAATGTAATGGTAAGTTAAATATAATTTAATTGTTTACTTTAATAAATATTCTATGTTGGACACTCAAAGACTTTATTTGATTTTTATAATTTAGCCAATTAATTTAGAGATTTAATAATTATACTGAAACAAGTAAAAGATGCTCGTAATTGGAAGGACAAAGTAATATCTATAACAAGTAATAGCTAAAACACTTGGCGTCTATTATGATTTGTAAGTCCACCTGTGTACTGACTGCTCTTCACAGTAGATGGGTGTCTCGCATTCGGCACATACCGTGGAGACGGTGTGATGGCTTGCTAGTACTAAGATGTTCCTTTGGGGTTGTAATTTATGCTGAATACTTTACAAAAATACGACTGGAATTCTCCCAGCTCCTAAATGAGTGTGCCAAAAGTACCATTGGGTATTGAGAGATCTCAGGACTTGACTCACTACTTGGAACAACATCCAGACCAACAAAGCTTGAAGTGTAATTCCGAAAACTCCATACAACCTCCTTTGTCGCCACACCCACACTTTCAGACGTAGAGAAAACACGGCACGTTGACTGTTGATGTCTTGCTCACAAGGCAATCACATCGTTTCATTGATTGCATTGTGCTGGACTTCGACCGATCATAGACCTATTTTTCACAGATAGATGGAGAAGTGCCAAAATCACCTCCAACGAAATATAAATATGTAGAGGCAGATTGGAAGGTCTACAAAGCACAGGTCTATCATGAACTCTTTACCGTCTATAGTAATATACCCTTGATAGTCTTCAGATTTGTAGTTCCAGGAACGTTGTCAAGAGCACTTGTCAAAAAGCCTCTTTTTGAATCCAAATGTGT
Organism: Rhaphigaster nebulosa; assembly: GCA_948150685.1. Taxonomy (NCBI): domain Eukaryota; kingdom Metazoa; phylum Arthropoda; class Insecta; order Hemiptera; family Pentatomidae; genus Rhaphigaster; species Rhaphigaster nebulosa. The sequence continues at coordinate 33,418,878 of OX411308.1, forward strand.
AATGGAGTAATGTTCAGCAATATCTCCATGGTTGCTGTGGGACTGGTCCTGATTGCTCCTATAATTTCCTAGGCAAGCCATTCTCTGAACTTTCTACAGCCTCATTTGTATTGTTTTTTCCATTGTTTTTGGTCACCAGATTACTGATGCATTGGTTATCTTGGGTCGAATGACCCTAGTATACCATATAACCCATTTTGGTTTTTATGCCCCTTTTTTTCAAATAAGCTTTTACAGGTCCATCGTGAAGTATTTGCTTTCCCTATGATTCTGTGTATTTGAAAATTCCATGTGAGTTTGATCTAGGATAATTCCTAGACATTTAACCTCATTTGTTATTTTAATATGTTTCTCTTCCTGCATAAATGGTTCTAAATTAAGAATCCATTTCCTGGTAAAGGGTGCAATAGTGGTTTTGCTTGGGTTGATATTTAGTCCCTGCTCCTGACACCATGTCCAAGCAAGTTTTAGGGGTTATTCCATTATTTTTATTAATATGATTTCATGTTTGCCTCATATAACACTGCTAAGACTAAATAATACCCTATTATTTCAAGACCTTCACTGGTTAGGTTGTTAAAGAGGGTGCCAGCAACGATATCCCACAAAAGAGGTGATAGAACACCCCCCCTCCCCTCCCCTACGTTGCTTTTGTTTTGACTTTGGTCTCTCCTATCGTAGCTGCGATGCTTCTTTTTCTAAGCATTTGTTTAATCCAAGACTTGACTTGCTCCTGTTCCCTTGGCTATCTATGAGTTATTATAGAAAACACCCTCTATACCATAAATGCACACATTGCCGCCTCATTGTTCTCAATAGCTGTTTCTATCTTTTTTTAAGGAACAGTGTAATGCTGAGATAGTCAATTCCTCCGCCTGATAGGCATATTGATATGGATGTAATGGTGATCTCTTAGTTATTATGTCTCTAAGATAACCTATATAAATTTCCCAGAATAAAGTTCTTTTATCTATCTATATATCCATAATCTTTTCCATTGTTTTATGTGTTACTGAAGAGAGGCTTATTGGTCTATATGCCTTTGAAATATCTTTGGAATGAATACCAATTTGGTCTCTCGCCATAATTTTGGGATATATCCCATTCTGTAACTAGTCCTGAAAAGCGTCCTTTGAGCTGGAACCAACTTTCCCTTCCTATGTATCAGATGGGCCGGCATTATTCCATCTCCCTCAGACGCTTTTTAAGGCTTAAATGTTTTTATTGTCCATATAATTTTGTCTGGGGTAGATATTTTGCTATCTTCATTTTGAGGCAATTTATTAATCTGAGCATCAGTTATGTCTTTTGAAAGATTATCACCTTCTTTCTCAAATATGCATTAAAGAAAGTGAATTTTCAGTAACATCTTCAGTGTTTCCTCTTGATCCTCATTGTAGGATTTGCCTAGTTTACAAATTGAACCAGGACCATTTGTTTGATCTTTTGAGAGAACTTTAGGAACTTATAACTTTATAAAGTTATAAGAACTTTTTTTTTGTGCTCTGTGGGGCAAATCCTCTATTCCTTCACAGAATTATTTGCATGTCCTTCTTTTTGATTTTCTAATCTGTTAGGGCCTGTTTATATTCATTCCACTTACCTTGACCCTTTGCTCTATTATAGAGTTTTATTACTCTTTTCCTGAAATTTTCTAGTGTTTTATTCCACCAAGGTACATCTTTGTGGTCTTTCTCGTTCTAATAGGGCAGTTTTCTTCAAAGGGCCTGTAGATTTTGCTGACTTTATTTTTTAAAAGTAAACCAGAGAGTAAAACAAAGAATAAAAAAGTATTTATATAGTTTATATAATTATAATATAAACTTTAGATAAAATGTGGTACTAAACAGTTTATTTATGATTCATAAGATTAATCTAGTCAAAACATTATCGTTAGTTCTGAATGACCAATGTTTACTTTGGCTGAATATAGTTTCATTCAATTTGAAAAACGTTTTTCTCTGTTAGTTTTGCCCATAGTAAAAAGAATAATAAATTTGGAAAAAGCAAATATTATATCCACATCCTTTCAAACAAAGCAATTTCCTTGCCGTGATTGAACGGATATTAGCTCCTTTGACTTACGCTTTCTTTTTATAATCTTTGTAGCATTCTAGGCAAGCATGTTTTTTGCCACTATAATCATAATGTCGGATTCATTAAGCTCTTTTTTTTTTCTTTTTTTTTTTTTTTTTTATCGTGTTTTGCGATTTCTCACATCCCGGTCTCCAATACGCCTTCCCTCCAATATCTTCTGTCAAAACAGTCTTCCTCTGTCAGACCTCTAGCAGCCATTTCTTCTCTGACCCCTTCCATCCACTGCTTCCGAGGTCTTCCACGTCTTCTTCTTTTCTCAGGGCAATATTTAAGTGCTCGAAGGGGCCATCGTGTCTCGTCCATTCTCATGACGTGTCCAAACCACAGCAGTTTTCTTTCACTGATGTCATTGAGAATGCCCCCACCTTATTTCTTATAATCTCATTGGAGACCTTCTGCAATCTGGATATGGCACAACTTCTTCTCCAGAAATCCATTTCTAGGGCCAATAATTTATTCGCATACTGCTTTGTCACTGTCCATGATTCTGACCTATATAACGTTGTGCCAACCAAGAAGGAGTGGTATATCTTCTTTTTGGTTTCGAGAGAGACCTTTTTACTCCATAGTATACCGTTTAAGAGACCTATTATTTTTTTACCATGAGTAATTTTGTTTTGAATATCCTTTTGAACTGTGCCCAAACTGTCCATCGTCACTCCAAGATACTTGAAAGCAGTACTTTGAGGGATCATCCATCCTTCTATGCAGAGAGATGAGATAGGGGAGTTGCATGCCATGTATTCCGTTTTTTCAGTATTTATCTCCAGGCCCCACTCGGTGTACTCCTCAAGGAGTCTTCTCATCATGAATTCCATATCATATTCATCTGTTGCTATGACAACCTGATCGTCTGCAAACTGTAGGGTAAACAATATATTATTTCCGACCTCAATTCCCATCCCTCGGCATCTTTGTTTCCATGATTTTAGTGCCTGTTCAATATATATATTGAAAAGTGTTGGGGACATGCTGCATCCCTGTTTTAATCCTGAAAGACTCTGAGACTTTTCCTCCTATCTTTACCCTTGATTCCGCTCCATTATACAAACTTTTTATGGCTTTTTTAAGGCCTCTACTTATCTTCATCAGATCCAAGGTTTCCCACAATTTCTTTAGAGGAACACTGTCATAGGCTTTCTGTATGTCAACAAACGTCAGATGGGTTTCGAGGTCGTATGCCATCCTTTTTTGCATGACTTGAGTCAGGGTAAAAATGTGGTCACTACACGATCTTCCACTTCTGAAACCTAGCTGTTCTTCCACCATCTGATCAGAAACCTCCTCCTCTAGCCTTTCCTTCAGGATTCGACTATAAAGTCTGCCAACACTGCTTAGCACAGTGATTCCTCTATAGTTTCTGCATATGTTCTTTTTTCCTTTTTTGTGGATAGGGATGATGTCTCCCATTAACCAATCCTTTGGTATCTTACCTGTCTTTAAGCAGTTTGTGAAAGTCTTTGCTAGTATCTCTTTGAGTTCAACTGGTCCTGTTTTAATAAGCTCTATCGGTAGATCCCCCGGACCGGGTGATTTTCCATTTTTCATCTTCCTTAAGGTTCTCTCCACTTCTTCCAAGGATACATCATTAATATCATAGTTAGTCCGGTCGTTTTCCTGGTTCTCTACCATGTATTCTGACCTATCTTCCTGCAGTAAATCAGAAAAATATTTTTTCCATTCCTTCATTTCTATCAGTCGAGAGTTATTCTTGTACCGAGCTTGTGTCTTTATCGTTTTTTTCTCTAAAGTGTTTAAAAGGCAGCAAGGCAAATTAAGCTCTCTAAAGTGTTAAAAGGCATGCACCCGGAACAATCAGTAGTTATAAGATTCCAATCTTATCTTTCAAAACTCGCAGAACAAATATTTCATATTTCATATCGCGTATATTTCATATGGATTCCATCAATTTTTTTTTCCTAGTTCCTGGCTGAGGCTGATGATTATCATGAAAATATTAAAATAAATCGTGCACTGCACTGATTACTGGGAATATTTAAAACAAAGGATCCCAGTGCCAAGCGGCAATCTACAAATGAATCTACTTATCCCAACGGGGAAACGCCTGATAAGAAGTTTTTCTCCGAACGGCTAAGGCTCGGTTGTGGATGACTACGTTTTGTACCTAGTCCAAATGTACCCTAATCAAATGGCCCCCGTAGAAATGGCGGCTTTTCAGGGGTCAAGACCATCACACACGAAGGAGCCATTCTGTTCATGTACGTTAGGGCACGGTACAGAACAGGCCGAATCCAAGCCGTTCGGAGAAAAAAGCATATAAGCCGTTTCGTTTGTTAGCCGGTTCATTAGTTATTAAGATAAATATAATAGTAAATAGTCCAAGATACAATTTTTGTTTCTTTCTAAATTTAAAATATTATTGATTAGGGAATTAAAATATGAAATCATATGATTATTAATTTAAAATACATTAATCAAAAGTGCATCAATATTTCAAATCATATTAAAAATCTATTTTGGTCAAATATTTTTATATATTACTGACAATTTATTTTACTTTTTTAATAGTTAATTTTTCTATTTTATAATTTTTTATTTTCTTTAGGCTAGTTTTCAATTTTTTTTCTTTATCTTAGATGAACTAATTGAGAGCGTTCAGTTCTACGTTTTTTTAATGGGGAAAAAGGGGTTCTTTTAGAAAAATATGAAGCTTCATCCGCAAAATCTACCATGAAAAACGTTGATAAAATTTATATTATTTTAAAAAGTATTTAACGCTATATATTAGTAAATTCTCAGCATTTCATATTTTAAAAATAATGTGAAAATGAAATAAGCAAACTTATTGTTTGTAAATATAGCAGTAACAAAGCTCTGTATCTATTTGTTTTATGAAGTGAGATTTGGCGCAGACCATTCCTGTCTAGAACAGGTTTGTAACCTGTATATGATCCCTTCTGTCTGCCTTAATTGGAATAGGCAAGGTTATCTATCCCAATAAAAGATTCGACAGAACTCTGATTCAATCAACTCATTATGATTAGTGAAAAAATATCATTGGAAGCAATTCATCAAGTCGTCTTCCACTTATTTTAAAAATCAGTCACATCTATTTTGTAAGTCCGTCCAACAATCGGTGACACTCCTCCCACGACTAAAATTCTCACAAATAACTACTCCTAAGAAAAGTACTCAAATGATTCGTTGAAGTATTTGACCCTTAATTTCAGACGTTGCTCCTTTCTGAATCGTAACCCCTAAAGAGTAGCTAAGATGCTGAGGAGGTAGGATGATTTTACATTAATACTCGTATCACTTATTTCTTTTTATTATAGTAACTCACTTTGTCTATAATGATTTTCAATGTAAAAATATAACGAAAAGTGATGCTTAGATTTTAAAGCAGCTAGGTATTCTTGAGCATTTTGCGCTCCGTCTCATTAACAGTAAATTAATTTGGGGTAGGCAGTCATTGGAGAGATAACGTTGCGTCATTTTCCCTCTCCCCCCTTCCCCTACCCCGGTCCCTGATGACAGGCTTAAATGGAGCGATATCCCGCTAGCTATTGTTTTGATAAAAGCCGCTGCGGTGGCTTTCTTCTCATTTTCAGCCTCTAAATCAGAAATTCTCATCTCCTATAATTTAGTTAAAACAAAACAGCACATGAATAATTGAGATATTTAAAACAATGATTATTTATTGTCACTTTTTAATCGTATTTTACTCTAAAATAACATACTTTTGCACTGTATTGAAGGTTATCAGAGGAGGAGAGGGAGAGCTGCATTTTAAATCCGTTTGAATTCCCTCCTATCAAGGCAAGAGATACGCTTAGGCAAGACACCAGAAACATAATTAAAAGGAATTTTAATTGACCAAAAAGAAAGAAATATCAACTATTTACTACTTTGGGTTCAGCTTAAAGTATATCTGGAATAAGTGCAACGATAAAGAAATGTATTCAATATAGATAAATCTTTAGATATTGAGTTTTGAATGTTAGCATTTGCGAAATTCGTTGGAATATATTTTTGTTTGGTCACCTCTCGTATTTATGTTTGTAAGATTGACCACAGAGTGTTTACACTTGTTATTTAATCTTCGTAGTGTGGTGGCATCACCCTCAGTAATTAAAACCTTAGGTGAAGTCCGCTACTTATTTTAACGGTGTACAAACTTACGGAATATTTTGTTTACAAGTGACCACCGAATTCTCAACCTTATGGATGCGATCATGGATTTGAATATTAGACAGAATACACCAGAAAGAACTGCTTAGAGAATGACATTGTGCCTGCATGATTTCTCGAGCAATTGTTGAGAAGTACCTTATGTACAAGATGTATGATCATGTACGTATATGCTACATTTATTAGGTTGGTATTTTTGATAATTTGATATTAGAGACGTTCTTAATTAGAATAGGCTACGAAAAACATGATCGATGATTATAAGCTACCACAAATTTACTTTAGGTTAGTTGTCACCTAGGACCCTGAACAATTTCTATCAGATTGTTTCAAGCCTTCAACAATGAAGGTCAGATTTCCTTCTCAACTCCGATAATTCACCTTCACTATCAACTAAACTTCGTCGAATCTGACCGAAGTCCTTCCTTCACCAGGAGCTCAGGACTGCTATCTCCATTAAGAAGAAGGGGTACCTGCTATGCAAGATCTACGCGATCAGTTATTGATGAATTAGGCGCCACTACAGCCAACAAGGCAAACCTCTTAGTTGGGAGGATCATGGAGCTTTTGGCCGAGAGTACTTCACCATCTAACAAAGGCAAGGCTGTAATAGACACCCCTCAGCCTTTGATCTTTAATGGGATTAGCCTTTTGTGTTGCTAATCCAATACATACATTCCCGAGAGCAAGTACCTTGATTGCTTATGATTATATTAATAATAATGATAGACACTGTGCTGATTATTAATCAATTATTTAAAAAACTGCTTCATGGTTAATTGTGATAATTGTTTAATTTTTTTGTTATATGTTACTTAAATAGTTAGAAAATAATTTAATCGAATAAGAATGCTAAGCATATTTAAAGTGTATAAGTAACTCTTAGTTTACTGTTTGTCCCATGTTTTGAATACACCCCCTAACTATTCTCACATTTCGATATTGATAGGCCTTTGAAGTTCACTTCAACCTAGAGATTTGAGAAATATTGATTCAGAGGGTGCCCAAAAAATGTTCCATTGTTTAAAGATGTGGGCTATGTTCAAACTTGCGGCATTCCTTCATTAACAATAGTTAAGCCCAAGCAATTAATATTCTGACCTCTATGGTAGTCAGGGAATGCTTATATCTCCTCGACCAATCCCATAGTGTAAGCGAGGGTGTCACAGCTAATTAGATTATGGCCCCTTCTCATCTTCCGTGAGCAGCCCGTCCGCGATCCTGAAAATGACAGAACTAACATCTATTGAACATGCCTGTCTAACTGAAATAAATTAATAGCGGGGATGAAGAAGACAAATTAAATACCCGCCGACCGACGATCTTTAGATTATAATTTTCTTTTAAATGTTTTTTTTTTTTAACATGAATATCTCTTTAAATATACTAAACTTATCTATTCCATTGTTCAATCATCCGTACTTAAAATTTTTCAATTCCGTTTTGTCATTTTGTTCCAATATGACAAAGAAAAAACGTTTAATTTTATATTTTCTAATTAATTATCTTTGAAAGGCCAGAAAAATTAAGCTTTTTCTAATTACAATGAATTTCAATGAGTTCGGAGGTTCAAAAGGTCAAAACTCATATCTACAAGATCCGCTTAACACAATCATCCGACTATCGTCCAGGTCTATACGCAGGACGTTCAGTCATCGGTTCAGATCGTTTTTAGTCATTTGTTCACTATATCTCCAACAACATTCCTCACCCATTTCAATCGCTTCGATACAATTACTTAAATTATCCAGATCATGCAACCCTCCAAACTTTGCCCCAGAGAATATTGAGGTCTACATGTACGGCTTTAAAACAGCCAAGTGAAAGGACCTGGAAAGACTAGGAAGGCTGCCAGATGATGGCGAAGTATAAGATAGAGACAAGAAATTAGAATCCAAAAAAACGATCTGCACCCCGGTCAGTAACACAGTTCAACCCTCACCCCTTTTATTGTTCCAATATTAAAAATTCCTTGAATTTTGTGTACGATAAGAAAAGTAAATAATGAAAAGAGTACCATTCGTACCAGTTTTGTATTTCAGCTTAGTTTATATCTGATATATATTATACTGTATATCTAAATTCTCAGGAGGATGCTGGAAAAATATCGATATTTTTAAAGAAATATATTGATATTTTTGTCCGATGGTTCGATGTATCGTAATATCGATTTTTAAGTTGTGCAATTTAATTCATTTTTCTTTAGTTCTTAGTAATAAGTCTTTTTAATAATGAATGTTATTACCTTGATGGGGTTTTAGTAATTCATTCAAATTTATTTATACACTTCATTTTTAATTTTAATTTTTTTTTTTATGTTTAACAATCTTATTAATTTTTTCTTCTAGTTCCACGAAATAAGTTTTTTTCTTTTATTGACACATGTTGATAAATTTATACTTTCTTTTGTCATAAGTAAAATTTATTTGTTGCCATTGCAAATCTAAGACTTGCTAATTTATATTACCCAATCCTTGAATTTAATGTAGACTTTTTTCTTTTATTTAATATATATTAATCGAAACTTTTGTTCAGTCCTAGGTAATTATTGGGACCTATCATTCCCTTATCAATAGGGGCCTTAGTGGCCACTTCTTAGTCCAATATATACGTATTAACAAATTTCTGAAAATCTCGTGTTTTTAAAAATAAAAATTGTTTGAAAAGAACGCTAGAAGTTAATATTGTTTTAGATAAGTTAATAATGTTTTACACATTTTCCTCTTATGGACCCTGGGAATTTTCCAAAACCGAAATAACAAACATTTCACCTTTTTAAAATTGTTTTTCATACTGATTGAACCTCGTTTCTTTTAGATATTGCAGGCATCAGATGCTATGTATTTCCTCTTATATCAATTCCAAAACCAGTGCTACTCTAAAACATATATTCCGTTTTATCCGCATTGATTTTGAAAAAAAAATAGTTACATTTAGGCTCGGAACGTTGCGTAAAATGAAATAAATGTTTGGAATATAAGAAGGTCTATAATTTCCTTGAAATTTTTAGAAAAAATAAGATAGTTATATGGTTTTAAAAATTATCCGGTTAATAGTAGAAATTACCACGATTTCAGGGACATAGAGATAGTAGGGTAGATTCGTGCCAAGAAAACTGTTTCTCAGGTGTGAAAAGAGTGTGTGAAAAATACTTGAAAGAGAAAAGACCTAGAGGTGGTGGGGTGGCCGCAATGCAGTAACAAAGACTCCCATCCTTGCTTATCTAATTAGTTTTTCTTTATTGGCTGCAGCTAGCGTAGCTCACTCCTTTACCCCCAGCTCCCAACAGCTTATTAACTCCTACCTCCCGTCATCATTTATTTTTCCGGCTTCAGGTACTGCCCCCCTCACTTCACGAATGAATTATTTATGCTTCAAAACTATAGAAATAATTTATCCATTTTCGTAAAGCGTAAGCAATGATTTATTCCAAATGAGCTTAGGAATGTAAATGGGTGTTCGAGATTTTGGAATTCGGAAAGCGCTATTTTTAAGGTGTTGATTTGCAGCTGTGATTATGCATATTTTGATTAAAGTATCCGAAACACGAAGAATAAAAAAATTATGGAAAATTGCAACTTATCCCCATTCATTGGTCCTCTCTTCCAGACAAGAATATGATAATCCTTTTTAAGATAAATAATAACAAAAGAATTCTTATATATTAAATGTGAAATAAATAATTAAAATAAAAGACAAGATATTTTTAATTAAATGAATACATATTACATTATGAATACATTTTCCCCATATTTCAAGTCGATTCGAAGATTAACAAACGCAGAAGGACTTACCACCAATACTTGCAATACAATTTGCGAAACCAATAGATTCTAATCAAGATATAATCACAAACAAACATGCTAAACAACATATCTACAATATTGAAAAGTAAGAGACGTACCGGAGTAACAAGAAACAGCCTGAAGGTGGTATCTCTGGAAAATTGTCTTCATGTTTTAATAGTATTGCTTGAATGAACACCCAGAAAAAATGTAATTATTAGGTCTATGATAACCAGAAAAATTGAGGTTTAAGACAGGAAATGTATTTAATTTTTCAGTTCCAAAATTGCTTGAGGTAAGGGGGCAATGTAACAGTTTTTGCGAAAAGTTGTTGCCCGACTACAATTGTTATAACTCATTTTTCCGTATTTTCAAACGCTATTATGTTCTATTTTTCTTTTTTAAAAAAATTTCACATCTGAACATGAAAAAAACACTTTCTGGCACCTTTATGAATTTTTTTCATCATGTTGCTAATTACCTATTTTATCTAAAACATATACAATTTGTTATTTTTTTCTTAACTATCACGTTGAGATTTACGTGGCAATTTATTTTTAAAAAATTAGCATATGCACCCTATCGGGCCTGAACTGAGAAAGTCGCTTAATATCGGTTTCGAATTATTTAAGTCATTGCCATACAATGATTGAGTCATTGACTGTTTGGCTCTTCATTAATAGCTGCACAGCCCTAAAAAATGTGATGACAACTAAGTTAGAACTAATTTCTTTCTTTGCAGGAAGAAAAGGAGAAGAGTAATAGGTACAATAAGAACAACCTAGTTGCGCTGGTTCAATAAAAGAAACTTCGATATAAGTCTGATCTAGGCAAGAAGGAATGCAACTAATAAAGGTATTGGTAGTCACTTTTTCACTCCTCGAGAACCCCAGATTAAAAAAAAACTAGCGATAATTAATTTTTAGTAAATTTATCTCAGAAACTAAGAAAAAGGTAGAAATAAAAATGCGAGACACCAGAGTGCTATTTGTTTATAATATATAATTTTCAACGGGAGTGAGAATGGAGAATGGCCATTTTTCTTTTCTGCATGAAAATATTAGAATAAAATTATAGAAAATATATAAACTTGTGTATAATTATATAAACTTAAATAAACCACCAGAAAATGAAAGAAGGTGATGATGCATATGAAAAAATTTACCGGGAAGGTTTAAAGACTTTTTGCTATTCTCACTCCGATTAACGGTATTGTGCGTGCGTGCGTGCGTGTGTGTGTGTGTGTGTTTGTGTGTGTAATATCCCCACTTACCCTTTCCCAGAAAAAAAAAATATGATTTTCATAAGTTTTGTATTTTTAATAATATTTTTTGATCCAATTTTCATTATTTGATTACCCGAAAAAAAATTTAAATCCCTCCCACGAAAAAAAGTCTGCCTATGCATCTGGTCGACACCACGTTTAAATAACGAATGCAAATAGAGCTACTTTTGAGAAAGTCAAAAAAATAATGTTTTTTTTTTTAATTTTCCTGTTGCGAATATTTTTTTTAACTCAGGTATTTTTACCTCTCTGAGCCCTAGATTTGTGTTTATATGATATTATTTTGCAAACATGCTTAGGTAAATTAATAGAACTAAGGATTCAAAAATTCGTTTTTTCACATTCATTACTTTAACTTAGTGGCGTCGATATTACCTTGTAATGAGTATATTGTTAGAAGATTCATAAATAAATACTTGTCTCTCATACAGCAGTAGAAATTTTACCAATTAAGGCAAAGTCATGGTTGAATCATGCTAATCTAAGATAGCTTATGTTAGATCCACTGATAACAACCACTAGCCAAGTAGAGATAGTATTTGGTTATCTCACTATCTCTCTTTTTTATATACAACTCTGGTCAATAAGACTATTGGTGTGATATCTATGGTCAACATTTATGTAATCTTATGGTTTTGGGACCAGATGATGCCTGAAACGACTGGCTAGTAATATACTGCTGTTTGAGAGACTCAAGATTTAGTTTTGGAATAAATGGATTATATCTTAATAATAATGTTTGTCACTAAATTAATTTTTTACTTGTTTTAATGGAAATCTTTATGCTTTATATTTTAAGACCAATAATACTGGATTTATTTTGATATGAACATATATTCATACAATGTCAGTAAATCCATACTACAGTAATTCGATTCCAATATTCTTGCCATATAGTCGTACAACACGTCCCAGATGGTCGATAAACACCGAATAAAGTGGAATTTGAAATGAAATTGTTTGACCAAGTGCTTAAAAGCAAGCAGCGTTACCCTCTTACCATATTTTAATAATATATGCCATCGGCTGGGTCTAATCGGACCGCACACTGAATACTTAAAGAGGACCGAGAGAGGTAGGCCAAGAGGAGTTGGTGCCCCCTTCCCGAGGAAAAGCCCTTTTCACAGATGCTTTCCTCTCGGCTAATTGGAATAAGCTATCCACTATTCTTGTTAGGATCCCTCACAATCCTCTTTTTTTATCACTTGATTATATTGGTAAACATGTAAATCTCATACTGTTATTTCTTCAATATTTTAATGCAATTTAATATGTGTGTGTTTCAATATATGTTTGTGTGTGTATGGGTCCTTTTCCTAGAATGGCCGAATCCTCGCCCCCTCGCTTTTATTAATTCTCTGGCAATTGGATATGCCAGAAATTTATTTATGAATAAAGGTATGATTAGTAGAGTAATTGTTAACAACGAAATATCTGATGTGGGCAACACATGACTTCCTTATACACCTATTAAATTATAAATCTGTGGCTCAAAAAGTGATACTGAATTTGGTTACTAGTTTCCGAAGATTTCAGTAAAAACGACACTCGGTGTCCCGACATCCATCTATTTACACAAGCACACACAAACACATACTTGTTACTGGAAGTCTCATTCCGTTATAATTTGTCGTTTTCCTTCAGTAGGTAACTATTTTCCAAGATATTTCTTCATGTTCCGTGACAACTGGGTAAAGCATTAGAAATCGACAGTTTCGACATTGACATTGTTAGGATTGGCTACACTGAGATATAGCCTAACCTTAACCTTCCTTCAGTGTATTAATTAGAATTAAATCATATGTGTTGTGTGTTAATTATTGTAAAAATAAAAAAAACATTTATAATTGGCTTATTTTGATTACAAACATGGCGCAGTCGTAAATTCAATCATGGAATTTAATAAGCCTTTAACACTGAATGTTTACGGTGACAATCTCGCCGAAAATTATCGTAAGTTCCGCCGAGAGGTCGAGGTGTACTTCGTGGCTACAGAAACTGGGAAGAAACCAAGTGAAGTCCAAGTAGCTACACTGAAAAATTTATTGGGGTCTGACGGCTTACAATTGTATGAAACGATTACAACTATCAATTCAAGCGATGAGACAATATTAGGAATATTGGATGTTCTAGAAAAACATTGCACGCCAAGAAAAAATGAAACTGTGACTATTTTTAAGTTCTTCAATCGGAAGCAGGGTTACAATGAGCCATTTGAGCGGTTTTTTACTGATTTAAAAACATTGATAGCTCCCTGTAAGTTTGGCGATCAAGAAAATAAGTTGTTGAGAGCACAAATAGTTCTCGGGATTTTCGAGAAAAACACCCAGGAAAGATTATTGAGAGAGGATTGTTCTTTAGAAAAAGCTATAGATTTTTGTAAATCAGGCGAATTAGCGGAGGCCAACATGAAACTGATAACTGCGCGCCCGAGGACCGATGCGGCTGAGGCTTTTGAGGTTAAGTCACAACCATTGGGCAAACGTATAACCAAAAGTTCTTCAATACAACTCAAGTCATCGGACCGTTGCTGTAATCGTTGTGGTTACATGCATGCTTGGGGGCGATGCCCAGCATTTGGTAAACAATGTTCTAATTGCCAAAAATTCAATAATTTTGCACGAAAGTGCAACACGAAAAATCTCAAACAAACAGAGTTAATTGAAGTTAAACTTAAAGACGGTGAAATTTTTAAACTAGACTCCCTACAACTTTATTCCTGTGAGTCGAATGGGAACAGTATTGACAATGAGTGGCTATCCGAAGTGAGGATTAAAGATAAAGTTATAACGTTTAAATTGGATACAGGATCTGAGGTAAACGTTGTTCCTATAGGACTGCTGAACAGTATTGATAAGACATTCAAAATAAATAAAACTGATGTCTCACTGGAGTGTTTTGGAGGATCCATAATTCGACCACTTGGAACCATTTATCTTCCTTTGGAGAGCAGATTTAAACTCATAAATGCGCAATTCATGGTAGTGAACGAAGAAAGAAGACCACTTTTGGGTCTTAAATCATGTGTCGACTTGGAACTTCTACAGAGAGTGGAGGCTCTGAATATTCCAAATTCAACCGAATTCATCAGACAAAATCAGGACGTATTTAACGGTCTTGGCTGTTTTCCAGATATTTGTAAGTTAAAAATTTGTAAAGATGCCACTCCCAGGGCACATCCAGCTCGTAGGGTTCCATTTAAAATCAAGGAAAAATTGAAAAGTTGTTTAAATGATTTAGTAGAAAAAAATATAATTGAGCAAGTGAATGAGCCCTGTGAGTGGATCAATAGCCTAGTAATAGTTGAGAAGACTGACTCTTCTTTGCGTTTGTGTATAGATCCCCAACATTTAAACAAATTTTTGATTAGAGATTACTATGAAATTCCTACTATGGAGGAAATTAGTTTAAAGCTTGCCAAAAAGAGTCATTTTTGCTTATTTGATTTGAAACATGGTTTTCACCAACTCCGTCTGGACGACGAATCCAGTAAGCTCTGCTGTTTCAGCACCCCATTTGGAGTATATAAATATTTGCGAGCCCCTTTTGGACTTTCAGTTTTGCCTGAGTATTTTCAGAAATTAACATTTAAATACTTTGGTCAGATAAAAAATGTTGTTGTCTATTCTGTGTTTTGCCAATTCAGCAGAGGAACTTAAAACCACAGTTGATGAAGTGATGTCGGTAGCAAGAAACTACAACATCAAGTTTAATGCTGAGAAAATGCAATATTTTGTAAACGAGGTGAAATATCTCGGATTTTTATTTACTAAAGATGGGTATAGGGTGGATCAAGACAGAATTGAATCCATCCTGAATTTAAGCCCGCCAAGGAATGTGAAGGAGCTTCAAAGAATTTTAGGAATGATTAATTTCTTGAGGAATTTCATTCCTAATCTTTCTGAGCTGTGTGCACCTTTGACATCATTATTAAAAAAAGAGACGGTTTGGCTTTGGTCTGATCAACACGATGATTCTTTCAACAAATTAAAAACAATCATTTCAAAGATTACCTTGCTTGCATCTTTTGACCCAACTAAAAAAGTAGAAATTCAAGCTGATTCAAGTAGCCATGCTTTAGGATGCTCGTTAATACAAGAAGGAAAGCCAATTATGTATACCAGTAGAGCTTTGACCCCATGTGAGCAAACATATGCTCAAATTGAGAAAGAATTATTAGCAGTTACATTTGCTTTCTCCAAATTCCATAATTATGTTTACGGACACACTAATGTGATAGTATTCACTGACCATTCCCCTTTAACTGCAATTATTCATAAAGATTTAGACAAAATAAAAAACAATAGGCTTAAACGTCTCAGACTAAAGCTCTTACCCTATAAATTTGAACTAAAATATTTGCCTGGGAAATCAATGGTAATTGCTGACCTGCTATCTAGAAATTGCTTAGTAACAGCTGTTAGGGATGATGAGTCAATGATGGATGTTATTCACACAGTAGGAGTCCAGTTAGATTGCTCCGAGTCGCAGATGAAAAGTTTGAAAACGGAAACTAAGTCAGATGCAGTTTTAAGTAAAGTTCTAAAATTTTATATGGAAGGGTGGCCCAATTTATTACGTGAATGTGGAGACCTAAATCATTATTATAAAATAAGAAATGATATAACAGTTGAAAATGGATTGATTTATTTTGAAAATAGACTAATTATTCCCCCTTCTTGTAGAAAACGCATCCTGAAACTGCTTCATGAAACACACTTAGGACTTCCTAAAATCAAAGACACGGTTAAGAAATTTTTCTATTGGCCTGGGGTCATGTCAGATGTAACTAATATTGTAAACACATGTAATGTGTGCCAGAAATTCCAAAGATCCAAATCCAAAGAATCACTGCTTCCTCATGAAATCCCATCAATCCCTTTCAATAAGGTTGGAATGGATATTCTTGAATTTGGTGGTAACTATTATTTGGTCGTGATAGACTATTATTCTCGGTGGATTGAATTGAAACAGCTAAAAGATAAATCACCCAAAACAATAATTCAGAGCCTCAAGTCTATTTTTTCCTCATTTGGAATTCCAAAACTTGTCATTGCTGATAATAATCCTTTTAGCTCTCTTGAATTTGAAACCTTTTCAGATAATTGGAATTTCAAAATATGCACCTCTAGCCCCTATTATCCCAAAAGCAATGGCCTCGCTGAAAAAGCAGTTGGTGTGGTGAAATCAATGTTAAAAAAGTGTAGTTATGAGAAAAATGATTTAGAATTGTATTTGCTTAATTATCGGAATTCTCCTGTTGCAGGACTTAGTTACTCTCCTTCTCAACTCCTCCAAAGTAGGATCCTTAGATCAAAGCTTCCATTAAATGATCATCATTTAATGCCGGTAGTAATTAACGATCCTAAAGTTTGTGACAAGGATAGTCAGAAAACTTACTACAACCAGCATAGTAAAAAACCTGATGAATTTGTGGTGGGTGAGCAAGTACTGGTTCAGGACAAGTTTAGTAAATTATGGTCAATAGCAGTTGTTGTGAAAAAACTAAATTTTAGATCATACGTTGTGAGGATAAGAGGAAAATCATATAGGAGAAATTCAGTTTTCATAAAAAAATATAAGGGTGACTTAAATATTAATTGTACTGGAAAACATAATAAATATTATAGTGATATCAACTATGATGAACCTGTATGTGAAACTAGAGATAATTTAAACAGCTTCAATAATTATAATTGTGATGTAGAAATAGATCCTGATTTGACTACAACCAGATCTGGCCGTATTATTAGAAAACCTCAACGACTTAATTTGTAAAATATCTTATGAATATTGTATTAAGATTGGAATTCATGTATTTATTTTATATATATTTTTAGTTTTAACAGTTTGTGAAGTTTTTGTAGATTAATCAATTTTGGTTAGTTTACCTTTTTATATTGTTAGCTTAAGGGGGGAGATGTTAGGATTGGCTACACTGAGATATAGCCTAACCTAGGATTGGCTACACTGAGATATAGCCTAACCTTAACCTTCCTTCAGTGTATTAATTAGAATTAAATCATGTGTTGTGTTTTAATTATTGTAAAAATAAAAAAACATTTATAATTGGCTTATTTTGATTACAAACAGACATTTTAAGCAGAAAAGCCCACTTAACTAATATCTTATTCTCATGCTGCAAACTTGTTGGTCTCACAAATGGGGAGGAAAACTAGTATTTTACACTCAATTTTAACACTTAAAACAAGTAATAAAAATGTTTAATTGGATTGCAAAACAAATTGCGTTTGTAACCTTTATCACCGAAACATCTGATTTATCTTTTAATTTAAATATAATTTTTGATATAAGCTTACTATGACCTTCAAATAAAATACCTTTTTCTACTCACGAACCTTAACCAAAATCTAGTAAATATATTTATATTTATAAAAAAGTCCTATTTACCAAATTTGAGATGTTTTACATTATATTTTAATACAATTTTTGATGAAAGTCTAATATGACTTTCAAGTAAAGTACCGCTTCCGGTTTTCCAATATAGACCAAAATCTAGTTTGTTATTTAAATCAATATATAAATTATAAATACTAAATTTGAGAAGTTTTGTATAGTATTTTAATATAATTTTTGATGGAAATCAATTATGATCTTCAAGTAAAGTACCACTTCCGGTGATCAAGCAGTAACCAAAAAGAGAGGTTCACAACTAGATTTTACAACAATCCTAAATACAAAATTTCAACTTTCTACGGCTAACCGTTTTTGAGTTATGCGAGATACGAACGTACCTAAGAACGTACGTACGTACAGACGCCACGACGAAACTAGTCAAAATGGATTCAGGGATGGTCAAAAAGGATATTTCCGTTGAAATCTGAAAACCAAAAATTTTCGCGATTACAATACTTCCTTTACTTCGTTTTAAGCGTTAAAATTGAGTCTAAAATACTAGTTTTTCTCCCCATTTGTGAGATCAACAAGTCTTCATCATGAGAATAAGATATCAGTTAAGTGGATTTTTCTGCTTAAAATGTCGAAACTGTCCATTTCTAATGCTTTATCCAGTGATATTGACAGTTTTATTGTTGTCATGGAACATGAAGAAATATCTTGGAAACTAGTTACCTACTGAAGGAAAACGACATATAATAACGGAATGAGACCTCCAGGGACAAGAGTGTGTGTTTGTGTATGTGTGTGTCAATAGATGGATGACGGGACGCCGAAGAAACTTTTTACTGCAATTTTGGGAAACTAATACCCAAATTCAGTATCACTTTTTGAGCCACGGATTTATAATTTAATAGGCGTATAAGGAAGTCGTGTGTTGCCCACATCAGATATTTTTCCTAAAAAATCAAACATTATTCTACGATTGGATTTGAAAGGCTCGTTAAATATAAAAATGAAAATATTTCCGATTAAAGTTAGTGACATATTTTAGGTAAATAATATATTTTTGAATGGTGAAAACAAAATGATTTTACCAATTCATTCTAAAAATAGATTTTTTATACTTTTCAACCACAGAATATCAAAAAAAAAATACAAATAACATTATAAATTATAGAGAAAATAATCTGCTCTATTACTTAAGCTTCATTATTTTAAATATCGAGGTGGGGCGTATGAATTTTCATTTCCTAGCATATGAGGCAAATGAAAAAAAAAAACTTTAAAGATATTATTTTTATTTCAAATAACGCAATACATTTTCCCAGCGCTTAACAAGATTTTTGTATTTCTTGTTCAAAGAACATTTTAGTTTTGAATCGATAAACTCAAGAAATGGCAATTTTATATCGTTTTCATTTTAGAATACTTTGTTTTAGAAATGGGTCAAAGGTTTTGAAAAAATGGAAGGCAAAGACAAGTCGTGTGACTATGGTAGAAGTGGTAAAACTTATAAGCCCGTAACGAAGATTATCGGCAATACCGATGAAGTCATTCCTGAAAGTGGAGTACAATTATGTACAAACGAGGATGTGTTACAGATCCTTGTGTCCTTATGTTAATAAGCATAAAGCCAACAATGATCAACAAAATTTAAATAAAAGTAGTTGACATTTTTGAAAATTTCCCTGAGTCTCGAAGGGAATCCAAGCTAATTTTCTTTTTCGTAAAGAATCTTCAATATTACAACTTTCAACATCACAATAGCTATTTAGTAACTAGATGGAAATATTAGCGGGTTTATAAAAAAAATTGAGTTTATAGCCAACCACTGGGTTGTAAAAGCGCACTTCATATAAGGGCTACTTACTCCTCCCCCAGTTACGACGCTTGATTTAATCGTTTTGAAGGGCAATATAAATCTCGCTTTAGAGAGGAAAGGTTTAATATTAGAGAGAATAAAGCATTGAAGGCACATGTAACAGCTGTTGGGAGTGAAATGTGCAAATAAATGCGGTCGAGTTTGTGCTAATGTTGTCTACCGCATTAGCCGGCCTGTAAGCACCTGTTACTTCTCTGAATCCCCGCATTTTGTCGAGTGCATTCGAAGGATCATTGTGGCCAATAGGCTGTATGCCCAGTAGTCTCATCACGACTCTACAAAATCTTGTATATTTGAGGTGTAGACACTGGGTACGAAAGGGTGGCAACCCATAGCTTCCTGGGTTTGATAAATAGAACAACTAAAATTATGTTAGTGATTTTTCGGTCTATCTTCAGTGCCTTTCTTTTTCTCTGGTTCCCACGCAGGCATATTCGTCGGTGTTTTCAAGTTCTACTTTTCAGTAGAAGCATTTCTACTGTATCCTTTCGAAACTATAAATACCTGGTCGTTGGCTATACTTATTTCCATGTTTAAATTAAAAAGCTCTTTTTCCTACACCACTATTGCTTGTTGCAGTCTCTCTCTAGGTTATAGCAGGTTTTAAATTCCGCTTCCTTTGTACGAACTAACATGCATATAATTAAGGAGAGCTGAATTAACGAGGAAATAATAACACGCTAATTAAATGTTTAATTTATATTTAAATCCATATCAGGTATGAAAATACACCATGTATATATAAATAATCAAAAGACCCTACTTATCAATGGTGAAAATATATGGTACAATATATTAATTTTTTATCCTTACAGTTAATTAACAATCAAATAAATTTATATTAATTATGGCCATTACAATTCAATTTCACTATAAATCCAAATTCATATAGATGATATCAATATGAGTCAGCTACAGAATGCAGAGCAGAATAGAAATTATAGTTGTAGCGAAGTAGAATATAATGGAGCTTATCTAGATTTTATACCCATATATAATCTCCATCCCTCCTCGTTTTCATTCTTGGTTCTGATTGCCTGTCAGATTCCGAGGTAAGGACAATGTCGCCATCTTACGGCAACAGTCCTCAACTACGTCCTCCAACGTGGCTAATACAACACTAGTCATATTATCAATAAGACGTTCTCTGAAGTCTTAGAATTTGCGGCATCCTTTGTTAAGGCCCTCAGCACACTTGCGGAAGCTATCACGGAAGTTATAGTTATCACGGAAGCTACGTCCAATCGTCAATGCAGTGCGCCGCGTCATTTAAAATCTATATACACTAATAATAAAGACAAGATTAAAGAAGAGAATAAAACTAAAATCTGAAATGCTGATTGCATAGACTGTAAAAATAATAACAACACTAGTCATAAAATAATATTCATGCTTGCTATATTGGATTAACTAAACAAAACTTGAGAAACAGAATGAACCAATCATAAAGGAATTGTAACTCTAAATTAAAAAAACTGACTGGCCTATCCACATGAACAAGAAAGCAAGAATAATTTTGATTTTAATGGTACTAAGATAATAGCGAGAAAACAATAAACGAAAAATACTTGAATCCATATTTATAACTAAAAATTTAAATATAGTATGTAATTTTAAATCTGATAACTAACTACTTGACGTACATATATCTATTACCTCTAAAATTACAGCTAGTTAAAAACACTATAAAATAGTTTACAATCATTATCTTCGTAGCAAGGACGGTTTCCATGATATTCAGCAAAATAAATTCACAAAATGGTGATTTACAGTTTTTCTAAAAAAAATAATTATTTCTTAAAGACTTTATCTTGGTAACTATTAGACGTAAAGAGCTAGTCAAATTAGAGCTAGTAAAATGCACCATTTAGTAGTTTGTGATGATTATCTTCGTAGGAAGAGCAGTCTCCATGATATTTTCAAAAATAAATTAACAAATCGACGATTTCTCTTCTTTTTTTTTAAATATGTTTTTTGAAAAATATCTCGAGAACTAGTAAACGTAAAGAGCTCTATCAGAGGTAAAATTTTAGAAAATTTAATTTCCTTTATAAAAGGTCATTATAATACTTTTCGTGTGGTTGGTAGTTTTCATGATACTGAGCACGGAATGAAAAATTAGTGAAAAATTTTACGTTTTTTCTTAAATAAAATACCGGCATTATTAAAAATAGCAGCTTTGGAATGACACACAAGGCTTATTTTACTCAGAATATCCTACACTTTCGTTATTATCATTCAAATCTCCTAAAATGAGTACCCAATTTCGGCCCTGGCTTCAGTTGGTTAATCGATGTATAATTAGGATGTGGTGGAAGTACGAGCCTGGATTAAGATTTATTACTAATATTGTATGTTGGCAATATTACAAGATAACAGTTGTATAACAGTTGGCCCGTATTATAAGACCACAGGATAGAATAAAGAATATTAAAAAAAATATCTATATAATTGTTACTGGCACTTAAATTATTGCACTAATATAAGTTCCTGAATGTAATTAAACTAAATGATATCGATCAAGCTACTAACTATTGCATTTATGAATGCTCATTCATGTTGAAGAAGACTGAAAGAGCTTACGTCCATACCACTTCACCTCTAATTAAGTGCATTTTCTAAGAAACCATTTCGAATAATTAAAAAAATAAGTCAAATGATGAATGACAGTGACTAAAACACTAAATCAAGTCAAAGTCGGTAGTCCGCCATCTTTGGACGCCAGTTTGGGAAGGTACGGCCACTTTTAACTTTTCTGTTAACATTGGCTTTTTTTAATAATCATTAGTCAAAAGGAACACAACGATGTGCAATTTATAAGGATGTGCACGGTAGTAGGGCTATAGGTAGGTATCCACTAAAGGCTATAGGTATCGGTGTCCGTCGCGGCACCTACAGATATCTGCCTCCATCTTGATAACTTATCGCGACCTCATACTAATTAACGTGGAGATAAATCTCGGAAAATATTCAGTGAGACGGCTTACATTCCACATAATGCCAACTGGATTACACCTTCAATATCTTGATTGCAAGGTATTGGTCTCTCTTTTTCCTCATCGACGGCATTAAAATTTACATTTTTATTATGGATATCTTATCTGTTACGCCTTTGATTATACTACTGTTTTATAATCAGAAATTATAATATGTTCATCTTTATTGTTATTGTTTTTTTATCGACTGAGTTCATTCTTCTTTGAAAGAAACGAAAAAATTAAATTTGATGTTCATGCAAGTTTTTTTTTATGGGAGTATTGTATTCCGGGTTGATGAGGAACAAGAGAGACTAATACCTTATATTTAAGATGTCAAAGATGTAATACAGTTGGCAATGTGTAGAATCCGCCTCATTGAGTATTTTGCGTGCTTTCTTACCATGTTAAAGGATAGACGACAGAAATAAAATAAATAAATAAAAGGTTTAACTTACCCGTAGCTGGATCTGGCTAGGTTTTATTGCGACTTCTGTCTCCTTCATAAATTGTTGATAGAAGGGCCAGGTTCTGTCCTCAGTGAATAATACATCCGGCCTTGCTTCTTAGATTGTGCAGAGCAACTGCAACCCACTCTCTACCATTTATTTCTATTTGGTAGAGGAAACGGAATGTTCTTCCACATTTTAGCTCAACTATAATTTCTTATTCACATCTTAGAACTTGCCCTGAGTGAAATTAATTCATTTTTTTATACTTTGTATATACATATTTATATTATACTATGCATTACTCAATTCATACTTATATCTGAAAACATGAAAATTAAAATTTACAAAACTATTATAACAAGAATGCATGATAAAATACATGTTGGAAACCTTTTAAATTCATTTTTCCCAAAACGAATTTTTGGGTTATAAAGTGGTTTTACCCTTGGACCTTCAAACACGAAGAATATCTTTTTATTAAACGTAAATCAAACTGTACTTTATTTCATGGGTATATACCAAATATGGTTTTATCAGGATTACGTGAAACAATAAGATTTCTGGTTTAACATAAAATTGTAGATTGCATTGAGAAAACTAGTGGTGGACGTTATAAAATGTCTTGCTCAGATATATCGATGATTTGGGGCCAAAGGACCAAGGAATTAACAGCATTAAGAACCTACTGATGCTTAACTATAACTATTGCAAGTTTGAAGAATGGGTGAAACCACTTTTAGGCCGAATGCTTGAAGAACAAGAATCGTAATTATTATTTTGGATTAAATTCTTTCTCCCTTTCGCCTTTCTTACTCACACACATAAACGAGTATTCATATGACTTCAATACTTACTAACTCTATTACACACAAAACCTAGGATCATACATAAATGAATACAAATACTGATACTAGTATTGGTGGAAGAACTAGTCCGACAAGTGGGCCTGTGGTCTTTCTTGCAAACCCTTGCCGACAATCTTCCTTAGGTCACCGCCCTATACGAACCAGAGTGGGAGTGTCAACATTCATTTCTCAGAACGCCGCTAAATAAATATTAGCTGACCAAGGTGGGAATCCAATCCACACCGTTCCGGCCCGGGCACACTGTAACCCTCGCCCCAATAATAAGGCTATAAACCACGCCAAATCAATATTCGACTTCCCATATCCCAAGGATATTAAGAAACTCGGAAGTTTCTAAGGAATGCTGAACTTTTATCGGTTCTGCCTGTCGAAAGTCGCAATGAACAAAAAACAAAATGTTTCAAGACAAGTTAAACATTTTCCAAACTAAATTCAAACTTTTCAAATTCAATTTGTTCCATTTCAAATTCAATCTTTTTTTACTTCAATAAATTAATATTTATATTATTATGATTTATAAATGATGTTGTTTACAGTTATTTATTTTTCTTTTATGTTATTTAGTTATTATTTTAAATTTTCGGATATCGGAGGCGCCTTTTGTGAAAATAGTATCGATTTTAAGATCGCGCGCTCATGCATCCATTTAATTTAACTTTTAGGATATCTTCCATGTTGAGGTCCATTATTGGATTATCGGAGGGCCTTTTTTTGAATGTACTAAATATTTAAAGAACGCATGCTCACGTATGATTTATTTTTGCTTTTAAGATTTCTTCGATGTTGAAGTCCATAATTATGAAATTATATATGATAAGCTCTTGGTTAGAATGTTCTCTTCTGCCATTTTGTTATTGTGTACATTTGTATTAAGCTATATTAACAGTAAATCGGAATGCGTATACGCGATCGAAAATTATATAATGTATTCGAAATTAACGTCCTCAAAACCTGATAAAAGATCTGTGTATTGAAGAATTTTATAATAATAAATCAAATAATTAGGAGATTATAAAATAGCGGCAGCTGTGCCCTGATGTTTGTCGCTGAAGCCATTTCTACCGGTTGCGGAATTAATGAGAGGGCTGTAATCGTTTTGTCTCCTAACGTGAGAAGGTCAAATATGTCTTTTAAGCCATTGATAATAATATGGATACAGATAGGAGCAAAAAAAAAAACTCTCCTGTATCAAGTCGGGGTCACAACTTTTGCATGTTCTTTTGATCCTACTAAATAATTTTACAAAACAAATTCCAAAATATATATTTAACGAACTCTTTTTTAAAATATTACAAAAAGATTAACTTAAGAACAAAACATATGTGTTAACGAACAAATGATACAGCATTTATTAACAGTAGGAGGTTACTTGATTGTTAGCCACTGGGTATAAATAATCATCAAAGTGCCATAAATAAATATAACAAAAATAAACAAACGCAACAATATGAATTTAGCTAAAATACAATGCAAACATAAAATAAGAAAGTGACCCAGTGGCCGAAGCAGATTAAAACGCGTGTTTCCACCATCGGTGTCCAGCGCAACCACTCCGCTAGATCATCTGTGAAAACTATATCGATGAAATTGCACCTCCGATAACCTAATAATATTATTAGCAAGGAATGTTATTTCAACTTCGAAGAAATTGTAAAGTTAAGATAAATCATACGCGAGCGCAGGTTCTTAAAATTCAGCTACAGTTTTTCAACGAAAATGTTTACACAAAGGGTTAATGTATCCTACTGGAAATAATGATTGAAACGAGGAATATATTTGCTTGGATTTATAATTTTCTAGATATCGTAACTCAAGAGGAAATAAATTAAGTAGTTAAGAAAATGTATATTTTAATTTTACAGTAAAATACGTGACAACGCTGTATATAAAATATAACCTAAATGGGAGATACCTGTCTGTGTTGACAACGATTATAAAGGGTACAGAAGACAATCATGGCTAGTAAACATAGTTGATCGTCCTTCTCTACAGACATAACGACAAGTTGAACAACATGGTTGTCCAACATCTATGTTGACCAATGATATTGGTCATCTGTAGACCCTTTAACATATGTTTGGCCAACACTGTCACAGACATTTCAACACAGTTGCATGAATTAGGCCCCGCCTACCAGATATCTAACCTTGTTTGATTTTACAACCGTTGGCCCAACATGAACCTCAATACCAATCTGCCTACAGACAATTCAACATCACTTTCCACCAACCGTGTGTTGATCGTCTAAAGGTCCCTTAACATTAGAAACACGGCTTCAATATATTTTACGGCCTAGATCAATATCATTCAATCAAATGAATAAGCATTTTCCACCCGGAGGCCCTGGATACCAGCTTACCCATTAATGAGCGTTTTACCGCAGAGAACAATTATACTTTTTGTTTTTAAAATTAAAAATGCGAGTCTAGGGTGTTCAGACCTAAGTCATACCCTCCAGGAAGTTTGGACTCTTATTGTTGGCCAGCGAATCCATTGGACCTAATCAGGAGGAGCTTCTTCCTGAGATCCACATTCAAAGACTATCGCTCCACCCGTAACTCGTTGGACGATTCCCTTCGGCGAACGAGACCTGCGCAAGGAATAATTTTTTAGGCCCATACAATACTATTGTTCCACTTTAAAAAATAAAATCTACTTGATAGCTTGGTTCGCGGTTGTAATTGTATAATTTTGGTGGAGTTAAACGATCTGGCAAATGATGAAATTTATAGATGAATGGCCAAATCACTTTCTTGCAACTGCCAGAATAATGTCCAGCTGTTATAAATCTCGTAATTCTAATCAAATTTAAATTTCCTTGTTAACGTCTTAATAACCTTAACATATTCTTTGATTATAGATAGTTGATATCTAAATAAAACCATGCAGACATGACTATCAAATTTTGGTAGTGAGTTATATGATGGTTTCAACAGGTACAAAGCGAAGCAAATCTCTATGTCTTAGCCTCAACTTACACGTAAGCATTATCTTTTCTCCAGCTTACCATTCATAACCCTTTAAGTTCTCCTACAGCTGCACTTTATCGAACTTCGAAGTTCATCCGTTCTTCATTTGCCTACTCTCCTTGTAAGATCTTTCGATCCTAAGTTCCGGTATCACTAACAAGAATAAGTCTTAGATGTTATGTAAACTTTAGAAATGTATTATTCTATATTGTAATAAAGTTCTAATTCAACTGAGTTAATGAATTTGTCACATCAATCAAATTTCATTTCTTCAGGTTTCAGAAAACGAATCCGATGCTGAAATCTTGTTCGAAGAAGACCTGACAAGTAGAACTCTAAAACCTAAAGGTGCTGATCCGCGGCGGTGGTGGGTGTTGGCTTTCTACGGTTTGGCAGCCATCGCTCAGGTAAGGTGAGTTGGTATTCCATTTTATCCATTCAGGGGTACTTACGTACTAAATGGTTGACCATTATTGTGGATTATAATCTAAACCAGTATTATTACTGCTAATTGGATAACAACTAAACATTTCGTACGTAAGCATTCATTCAGGTTTAATTTCTTACGAAAACATTAACTGCAGAAAATTATTATAGAATTTCTGTTCCATGTGATGTTTTATATGCGGGTCTATTTCTAAATCTCTGGTCGATTGCCTTGTACACATAACCGGATCTACTAAGGGAAAGGAGAGGATGAACGATATTGAGGAATATTTTTGATGGATAAAGACTATTTCCCAGACTAAAGACTATTTATGGATAAAGCTAGTTCCCAGCCTTTATCTAAGTGTTCATAAAAACATATCAGTGATTCACACAATTGTAGACTGTGTTGAGTTTTAAGGAAGAGAATAAATCTTGACTGTATATTGAGATAACTCTTTTAGTAGTTGAACGTGGAGGCAAACCCGAGGTGAATGTAATTAACTAGGAACATTTTAGAGAAAAAAAGTGTGTTATGATAATAAATATATACACAGGTCAGGTCAACTAAATGATATATTTTTTGCAAATAGTTTAGAACGGGTGGTGTAGCTGTGCCGGAGCGCTCCACCTATAGATAATGCGACATGATTACGTTTTGTTTCCAATTTTAATTTCAAGGAATATTTTAAAAGTTTTAGTAATAGTGAATTTAGGTTGATATTTGTAAAATTGATAATGATTATAGTTAACCTAAGTGGAAGAGGTGCTTGTACAATAGGACACAATTATAATTTTCTTAGAGATCTATATTATTGTTTGTCTAAAACGCTTAACTAGCTAGTTCAGTCTGATTCCATTCCAGTAGTAGCAGGCTATCGCTGTCTGCCAGGTTGGATTTTTTTACCCTAGATTTGGTTTTATTTTTTTTGTCTACTACTAAATACATTCACCATTTTTTTCTGATTTGACTAAAAATCATAATAATCAGTAAAAATTTGTTTAAAAACACACCTTCAGTTTTTTAAATTAATTTATTTTTACTTTTAGGTTTATCACACGAGCAGTGTAATTAACTATTAAGTAATAACTAGTATACCCGAGCGAGAACTCTCGCATTAGATGCCTATCTATCTTCTTCCTAATGCATTCGAAGTATACGCTAGCTATATTGGAGAAGCTAGTTTCTTCGTATAATGTTATAAACAATATAAAACATTCGCATGTTAGAAACAATATAATATTAGCATGGATGTTTATTTAACAAACACATTTGGTAAAGCAGGACAGTTTATAATGATCATGTTGAAGTAACAGTTTACTTAATTAGTAAGCTAAGCAATAAGATTCAGCTATACCATTTTCTATGTGTAGTATTCATATTTAACAGTTTTTTACGGTTAGGCACGGGAAAGAATCTAACCATCCATAGAAACCTAAAAACAACAATTTAACAGAATAATTTAAAACTTATTAAAAAATGTTTGTATACAGAACCAACTTGTTTTTACATGTTTAAAGTTGCCATGACAACGGCACGTACGCAAGATTGCACCGGGCCGCGTGTGGACCTATATCGTGGTTATCTCGAAAAAGAAAGATTTTTGAGCTTTAAATTCCTGGACCCCAATATGCTCCAATGGAATGCATATGGTCTTGATGCCCGCGTCCCAACTTATCCCGTCTCGATCCGCCGACTCTCAGTCGTCAAAGCTTTTAAACTTCCCAATTTTTCCATCACTTTTATTTAAGCCCTTGTAAGAATTTTGAGAAACAAAATTGGAATTCGTCACATCTCCTTAAAATTCTGTTTCTTTTGATACCTCATTCATCAAAATCCATCGCTCCTGAATGCCGGAAAAGGGATCTACACTACCGTAAAGATATATAGTAGTGATAGTGATGTATGTATGGAGTGTATTGTTATTAGTCTGGTTTTGAGTTTACTCGTAATCATTGGTTTGATGAACTGGGGCGTAGCGGCGCAGAGAGACACGCCATAGTGAAGACGGCATTCTCAAATATCTCCGCTTCTACTCATTCTAGAACGTTCCATCGGATGTATTTTTAAAGATTTTTCAATATACTATTTAGGAAGACAATGAAGGTCATAGATCTATTATATAGATTCCGGTAATGCTTTAAAAATTATATGCAATATTTACTCAAAATTATTATTATTTATGTGTTTAAATATGAGATAATAGCAGACTTGTGGTATTATCCTGATGTGCACTGTTACATTAAACTAAAAAATAGAAAATAAAATAATATTATACTGAACTCAGTAAAAAGTAAGTAATAAAAAGTTGTATTAGTAACTCAGTAAAAAAAAAAACTATCCTATTGGATTATTCCATCCCCTTTTTTTTTAATTAGTGGAAACAAATATACCACTGAACAAAATTTGAAACCTTTTCTTTCTTGAGAAATTTTGTATGATAATATAGAGCTTAATGAACCCTAATATTTATCCTGATACCACCACGACAATAGAAAAGCAGGATGACAGAGACACAAGACAATTTTAAGGATGGCTTGATTAAATGTGTAACGGAACCTTACAACCTAGGATGGCACAAGCGTGCGTTCTGGACACTAAGTAGCTAGCCCCTACTGTTTGAGAATGACAGAGAATCTGATCTCGTCTCGGCAATCGTACCAAAATAAATGTTTATATTGAAAATATGTTATTATTAAGAAAAAAGCCATTAACCATTATTCTTGCTATATATCATGTTATAAAATTGTATTCATTATCAATAAAGTTTCATAGTCAGGAATATTCTAGAGGGACATCAAATTAATGTACTTTAAAGACGCCTCTCGACGCCAAAGTTTGCTATGAGCTTATGACATAGCTTTAATCTATCGAGACTGGCAATAGTCAAGATATCTCTCAAGCCTTACTGGGGAAGTCCTCGGGAGATGAGAACTTAGCTCTCAGATATTCCTACAGTTACTGTTGAATATTATGTATATAAATATTGGATTTTTTTCTGATATCCTCTGCCTTTATCTCTCCTAATATCTTGATCCACAGGATCAAAGGCTGGTTTCCCTTAACCTTGTTATCTAGAGGGCCTTCCTTCGTTGGTTGAACTTCCTGAACCTTAACGGTGCCTGAAGGCTTGTTCCCTTCAGGGTCGCAGTAATGTCAGAAGGCTGGTTCCCTGTTACCACCTTTCTCATCCTCCTTCTCAAGTCTTGTACTTTTCTCTATCCCTCACACCATCTTAAAGACACTCCTAACCATAGACCGAGATCCGCCGGCCCAGATTCTAGTGGACGAGGGGACCGTCTATATTTGGCCCAGGTAAAAGTGACTCTCTCCTTCTGCTTTCTCCGGCGAAATCTCATCCAGCGTCCTGATTAGGTTCTGGATGCTGCGGTGTGGGAGGGAACTGTGCCAAAGGTTCGATGGCTAGAGTGTCCTCCAAGGATCAAAAGGAACAAGGATACTTTTATCAATACTGAAATTTTTAAATTTTCATGAGACATGCAGCATCGAGGCCTTCGGAAGTCAAGATAACATCTCGATACAAATGCAACATGAGAAATAAAAAATTGCCGCCAATCTGCATTGCATCTGTAAATAAAAACAGAGACTTTAACAGCTGAAGACTTCCAAACCATGAAACTATCAAAGACTAAGTCTTTACTGAATTGATAGATGAGATTGAATCAGCTAATTAAAAGATTTTTACCCAGAAAACTTAGTTTCGAAGTAATCATTACAGACAGGAGAAAATGAAAGAGACTGATTCAAATAGGGGCCCTAATAGTGTAAACTAATGGATCAACCAATAACAGAACAAATAAGGTCCATTATTACAGCCATTTGGCTTTTCAAGCAATCATAAGTTTGCAATATAGGTTAAACAGTAAGAAAATTGATCATTGGTAAGTTATCCAATAGATGTATAGGTTTATGCTCGAAAAATTTATGATTTGATTTGATGACAACAAAATTTATTTTATTATAAATCTCATATTTTATTTGTATTTTTTAAAAAAACAGTTAGTAATCTGGAATACATGGAGTCCTATTGCAAATTCTGCAATATATGCCTATCCGTCCTGGAGTTCCAGTACAATAGCCCTTTTGAATAACTGGGGGTGTATTACATTCTTGATATTCATTGTTCCATGTTGCTGGTTTCTTAATACTAAAGGTAAGGCAGTATTTATTTATTTTTTTATTTTTTAAGAGTATTTATATTATCTCAGTAGATGGTATGAGGTATACTATCAACAGAGTTTTATATATCTTTTTCTATCCCCTTTGTTTAAATCTTTAGACAATATTTTTAACTCTATTTAAAATTATAAATATAGCAGAACTGCAATAAGTTAATTATAGGAAGCTAAATATTTTGGTAAATAATTCTAAAATTGAAAGTTCCAAGTTTGAAGTTGAATAGATAGTTTGAGAAGTACCTAATTAGGAAAAAACACAAAATGATTGAGGAATAAAATTAATTTGAAATATATTACCACTTCTGGTGCATTTAGGTGGTCTTCAATAAGATATTTTGAAGAAATATACAATGAAGTCATTTAAAACTAAATCAGTGGGTTTCCTTAATCTAAATTTTCTATGGCCTCCTCCAGAATAGTCTCTTATGGTAGACCACCTTCTTTCATAACTATAATAATTTTTTAATTAATAATAACCTTCTTTTATCTTTATTTATTTTTATAATCATCTTCTCTTTATTTAATTAATTTTTCATGTTAATTGTGAAATTTCAAAAATATATGTAACTAGTTTAAAAACCAGAATAGAAATTTTATTCTCCTATCTATAAAATTTATGTGATTAATTAATGTTTAAAAACGTGAATAGAAATGTTATTCCCCTGTCTATAAAATTTAAGTGATTAATTAATGTTTAAAATTCAAATAGAAAATATTGGGCTTAATGCTATCAATTAATTAATTCATTCATAATAAAATATAAATAAAACTTATATTATAAATAACACTTATTAGGATCAATGATAAGGATGAAATTGTTTATATTGATACGGCAGATCATCATAATTTGGTTCTCTGGCTGTTAATTTTAATATGAAAAGCAGTTCCACATCCAAAAGGCTGTTCTTTTTTTCGACTTAATGTCTACAAATGCTGAAAAAGGTATTTCACAAAGATATGAATACAGCATATGCACAATACTTACAACTGGCTAAGTTTTATTCATGATTTTTTTATGTTCAAAGTCCGGTGCAGCATGTACCCCCTCTAAACTCTTCCCGCACCCCTGGAAGTACGTGTACCACACTTTGGAAGCACTGATCTAAACCTTATTCGCCCATTTTAACTGTCACAACACAATAACATCACTTATACTTACCAGATATTGGTCATTCTAATTACTAGCTCTCTATGGTCATTTGAAAAAATCGAATTAATCTTTAAGTATCAAACTACTAGTTCCAGACCATAGTAAAAATGTAGCTATATTTAGGATTGGGTAACAATAAATACAATTTTAAAAAATTGTCCCTGGGTACAACATGTTGATGTACCAAGGGACAAGTGGTGTACTAGTGGACATCACTGAAAAGTTAGAAAACAACTTCTTTTAAGTCTTTTGAAAGAAAAACAGTTATTGACTAATTTTTTTATTTAATTAAAATAACATTATAAACAAAAAAACAATTAGATAAATTTTTTTTTTTTGGAACAATAATTTTCAAATTGATGGTTGTCCATAAAAATAGGTTTGGTCACTCCCAGATGAGGTTTACATGTGCTGTAAAATGTTCCAAATAGCACAGAAAGATATTCCCATTCATCCAATCACATACAATTGCCTTTCCTATAGAGTACCTTTTGGCATGCAGTCTTTAAAATGAATAACATAGTATATAAATAGCAATGGACTTGAGTTTCCTGCAGCATTAATGCATGCTATCATAGTGGCATTGCTGCCACTTTCTGCCGAGGTAATCTGGTCAATTTACTTAGCTTCTCTCTCAACTGATAATTGCTGCCGTTAAAGCCCTTTTTACCCCTGTCTTGCTTTAAGGCATGATTAGTTTTTGTTAATAAGAAACAATTAGTTTATTCATAAGTAATTTAACTTCAGTTACAGACCATATTGTACCAAGGGACATAGGAAGTCATGTTACCTGGTAGAATGTGTATTTTTGTCCCCTGGTACATCAATGTTTACTTTTCCAAAAAAATCATAATAATTTTTTAAATACTGCAACTTCGAAACCGTCGATTTCAAAGATGGTCATTAGATGGATATCGTGATGCCGAGTGTCGTTTTTGAGATACTGCAATCTTCGGAAACTAGTAACCAAATTCAGGATCACTTTTTGAGCTACCGATTTATAGTTTAATAGGCGAAGTCATGTTACAAGGAAGTCATATGTTGCCTACATCAGATATTTATTTTCAATCTTTTTTTATTAACTCTACAATTTTTGTTTCAATAACTTATTTTATTTTTGTTTTTTAGGACTGAAACCTTCATTTATATTTGCCACGATGATGTCCACAATCGGTAGTGGGATACGTTTATTACCAGTTGGTGAATCCTATTTTACAATGCAAGTTAAATTATCATTTCATAGATGTTGTTTTTATTATATATTTTTTAATTTGTTTGTCAGTGGTATCACTGATCTATGTTTGACAATCATGTTATTATAAGCCTATAACTATTTTTGGGTAAAACCATTACATGTTTACGGATAAAATTTCTTGGCCCAATTTAAGTAGGTATATATTTCTTTAAGGCCGATGTTGTTTTCTATAACATATGTATTAATTTATATTACTTTCCATATTGGCCATCTGAATACCAGTTAATAGATTTCTAAAATGTTGATCTTTTTAGATATAATTGACTAAAAAATTATTTGTTAATTCAACATTAGATTTTACTATATTTGTCCAAATCAAAGCAACACAATAAATATTCCAATGTTTTTTGTTTTCAAAAATATTATAAAAAGAAATAAAACTAGATTTCTATGCAAACAACCTTTTACAAAACAAAAATAAATTTCATCAATATACTCCGATCCTCTTTTACCGCTGCACAGTGTGAGGATGCCCTCTGTAGAGCTTGGACCAAGTGTCCATCTCCTGTACCAGCCTCTCTCCTCCTGTTTAAGTTCAGCCCTTATTTCCTCAATGCAGCCAGGTACTGCATCTCCATTGCCTGGTTCTGGCTCCTGTGTTTTGAGGTGAGGGTCCATGACTCCGAGGAATAGAAAAGAATGGACAGGAATGTTGACTTGCAGATGGACATCTTTGTCTTCTAAGTGACTTCTCTTCTGTTGAGGAAGCCTCTTCGGACCAAGTGGAACATTCGTCCAGCTGCTTCTAACCTCTGTGTCACCTCCCTGTCAATATAGCTGCTTTCATTCAACCAGGCACCTAAATACTTGAAATACTCAACCTGTTCCAAGATTTGTCCCTTCAACGTCAGGATTCTCATAACTCTGAGGGGTTTTCTTCCTACTCTCGTGCATTTCGTTTTTTCTGGGTTAATATCCATTGATGTAGGACAGCTCTTCTTGCATGATGTTTACATTATGTTGCAGGTCCCGGTCATTGGCAGCAACTATGGCGAGGTTGTCAACAAATGCAAGTGTAGTATAAAGTGTAGGCTGCAGGTTCCTATGCCCGAGTCGAGAGTGCCGCAATCTAGGTTTAGCTTTTTTTTCAGTTCCCGGTCTAGGACCAATATAAATAAATTCAAAAATAATAATTAAGGAGAATTAGCTGAAGAGATTAATTTAAAGAATATGAAGGATTAAGAAAAAAAAAAATTATAATTTAATAACCTCCGTTTTATAACATTTTGGTAGAGAACTTGTGATGTTATTGCTATTAAAATGATAAGGTTGACTAAAACATTGACAATATGAAACAGTACAGTATGTATGAAAAACCAAAAAGTAAAAAAATATAAATATAAAGGTACAATTAGGTAAAGCCAATAATTATAACCAAAATATGGAACAGACTTAATATTTTTGAAGTTCTTCTTTAGCAATGGTACCTTTAAATAAAGTGAAACGACTAATTCTAATCCTTTTTAAGTCTGGAGAGGTGTTTTTATTTTCCATTATTAATATTTTTTTTCAATTTTTTAAGAACTTTTAACCAAAACCATCCCCCTAATTTATTAGATAATAATAAGAATTTAAAAACTCCATGTCTCGATGCCAAAACCACCAACAAAACTACATCTATTCTACTGAAACCTGTAAAACTTAAATCTATAAGATGAGACCTAACACAATCCTCCCGTCTGAGTCTAAATCCATGCCTTAGACATTTATAAATTGATTTAACGTTGATTACCCAGTGATTCATTTTTTATCCAGGCCAACTTTAAACAACCACATTTATGGCTGTAGTACTATTGCTTGTGAGTGCACGTCATGCAATTTTGTCTCGAGTAGCTGTTAAATTCCTTAGACATTTTGCTCCAGTAAAAATATGTATGGCCTAGATTAAATTAAATATAGTAGTCATTAAATTACATGTCATTAATTAAATTGCATGTGTTGCTGTAATACAGATACATGATAGAAATAAGATAAAAGTTATTTATTTTAATCATTTTTCTGTATTCTATCATATTATCTTAATTTCTTTCATTATTTTTAATATGTTCTATTGTAAGCAATTCATCTTATAAAATTATTAATATTACCAATAATAATTTTCAATAGTTTACTGTCAAAATTACTTATTTCAGTCTAGCTCACTTAGGAGCGATATTTAATGCTGTGGGTGGAGTGTCTTTAAGCCCTGCTATACTGTTGCTATCGTCAACTTGGTTTCCACCCAATGAAAGAACTACTGCAACAGGTAACGAGGTAGCTAATAAGTATACTCCAGTGATAAGCTAAAAGGCCCTAACTCCAAATCATTTTTTAAATATCTTTTTTCATTGTATCCGAATTCCTCCAAAACTACACCTTTTTATGACATTAGAAAGCTCTAAATCCAATGATTGGTACAATAAAAAAAAATTATTTGGAGTTAGGGCCTTTCATGTAAAAAACTCTGGAGTAGTCGTCCTGCATCTTCACACTTTACGTTTGATAGGGTCATCCTAGCAAGCTGCACGAGTTTCTGTGGCAATCCTAAGACTTACAAATTTTTAAGCATTTCACCTCTGACCATTCGATCATTGACCTCCTTAAAATCCACAAATAGGTGGTGCAGATCAATATTATTCTCATAAGCTTTTTCCGACATTATCTTCAATGCAAAGATATGGTCAGCAGTTGACTTACTGTGCCTGAAACTGCTTTGGTACTCTACAACCAATCTTTCTACCCTCGTGACTATCTTTTTGTTGATCACCACTAATAATACTTTATAAGCGCCACTAAAGAGAGCTTCTGTAGTTTTTACATGCTAGTCTGTCACATTTTTTATATATTGGACAAAGCAGTGTGGTACTCCATTCCTGGGGCAAACATTAACATATCAAGATATCATAACTTAATTAGACATAATATTGTACATCTCATCAATCACAACATCACTGCCAAACTTAAGTAACTCTCCTTGTAGCTGATCAATGCCTGGTGTCTAGTTACTGTGGAGGGATTGTATAATATCGGTGATCTCTACCTTCTCTGGTGGGAGTTCTTCGTCTGCATACTCTTGCGGTTGGGATATTGAAAATATCTTCCTGGTGGTTCATGATGCTCGTTTACTCGGAGATTGAGGAGCTCCTGAAAATGGTTAGCCCATGTATTATAAACAGCTGTCTGATCTTTAGGGATTCCTTTGTGAACAAATATAGCACATATTTGTTCACAAAGCAATCCCTAAAGATCAGCAGCACTCTTATTCTCAAATTTTGGGTTATCGCAAAATTGACTAATCTTACACGATTGTCAGTGTACTCATCATGCCTGCTGTGCCTTCCTATGGTTGGGATAAAAGCTTCTTGTTTCCCAATCTTAACATTAAAGCCGTCTAAGATTATTTTATCATCATATTTGGGAAGCTTATTATATGTCTTTTAATAGAGCCATAGAAAGCATCCTTATCATATTTTTCTTCAATTTTATTGACTAATTAGAGAAAAATTGCAGAAAGTTCCTGCATAGAATAGAAACTATTCTATATATTCTTTCATTAATCGCTTTGAAACTAATGACAACATGTCTTAGGCACCTTATAACCGCAAATCCTGTTCCCAGAGAATTTCTTCTATTACCTCTGTTTACTATAGTGTAATCCTTCAGCTTCTTTATTGCTATTTTCTTTCCATCTTATCTCCTGAAGGGACACTACATCTACCTTATACCAGAGTAGTTGTTTTTCTGATTCCTTTGCAGTACCAGGTTTTAGTAAACTTCTCACATTCTATGTAGTCATATAATTTAATCCTTTTCCTTGCTGATGTCGTCGCCGTTGATTAGTCCGATGCTCCGAGGCTTGTTCGGTTTTTTTTTAACAAGTGTGTTTGATAGGTGAGGGGAGTCGATCCTGCACATAATCTCCAACCTGGAGTACCAGTGGCTGATTACGGCCTAGAGAGACGCATATTTTCTCATGCTCGGTCAAAACTCATTTCCTCCTACTTTTAATCTATTTCATCAATTATTTTTAACTGTTATAATAGTTTAAAATATAGTAGTAGGAGTATCACACATTATTAAAAAACAATTATTATTATTCTGATTTAGAGTATATTATTGAAATGGATTTAACCTTGTTTTACTCAGTCCTGATGATGGTGTGCGAATTAGACTCAGCACACATTAAAAATAAGTTTTACTAATAAGAGTATTTTCGTCTCTGACTGCAACCCCCAACCAACTTCTTGAATTACATCTATAGTCAACATTATCTAAACTATTTTATTTGATTGTTCCATGGCATACCTATGAGAATTATTGAACATGAATGACTTGTAATGATAAACATAAAAATATAAAAGAACAAAAACCCAAAAATAGATCAAAATTAATTGGAAGATGCCAAACACAAAGCCTTGAGTCTAAACAAGTCTAAACACCGCTAAACAAGCAACCAACCTAAATGTACATGGCTGGTTGGTTGTTTACTTATATTTTGGAGACTCGAGGCTTATTATTTAGAATCTTCAAAATACATCCTAGATAAATATAAAAATTATTAAGAAGTTCATTATGATCAATCTAAAAATATTTCTTTGATTTATGGTTTTAGGGATTGGCACTGCCATGTCATCACTTGGAATTGCTGTTAGCTATGTTTTAGGACCTATAATAGTAACAGAACAGTCAACAACAGAAACATCAATAGAAGAAATATCCAATCACAGAAGAAATATGAGGAATGAAATAACTTTACTTTGTTTCATTGGTAATAAAAACAATTTAATTAATAGTATGTTATCGGTGAAAGAAGTTCTAATAATAAACTTGTCAACTAAAGAAATAACTTTAGTATTTATGCATACACCTTTAAATAACCATGAATTTAAAACATATGACGTATTAACCAATCAATTTTATTTAGCCTTATTTGAGTCGTTTATTTCTAAAATGAATCCTAATCATCATTGACAAATTTTCAGGTTCTATGGAAATCTGCACCTTATTCCAATTGTGGTATCAAAACCAATTTAAATATATATATATATATATATATATATATATATATATATATATATATATATATATATACATATTTATTAGAAAAATCTTCATTCTAGCACATATTTCTAAAAATCGTTGATTACATAAAT
Source organism: Rhaphigaster nebulosa (assembly GCA_948150685.1). Taxonomy (NCBI): domain Eukaryota; kingdom Metazoa; phylum Arthropoda; class Insecta; order Hemiptera; family Pentatomidae; genus Rhaphigaster; species Rhaphigaster nebulosa. The sequence goes on from OX411308.1 coordinate 33,457,864, forward strand.
ATTAATGAAACAGCATTTAAATTTTAAATATGCCATGATTCCCAAAAAAATAGTTTAGGATTCATTATGAAAGTAAACAACGCATCTGTTGCATAATTCATTACAAACCTAATAAAAAAATGTAACTTCATAGATAGTATTCATGATTTTTTACTAACATAAGGGTGAAAAAAGTTTTTTTTTTCTCCAATTTCTTTGGCAATCACATCATACTGAAATGTTTTAAGATCATATTTATAAGACTTTTTTTATTCATTTTCAAATTTAACATAATGAAACAATGTTTGGTCAACCAGTGTTGGGTAAAATTTAATTACAATTGTTGTAATTTGGAATTGCAGAAATAAAATTTTAGTTACAAATACTTGAAGAACCACTGTAATTGTAATTCTGGGCTGAAATTACAATTATTAGTTGAGCCAAAGTAATTAAAATCACAATTATTTGTAATTGTAATATTATCGCTGCAACTCTAAGTAATTCTAATTACTTAACTAAGGCATAGTTATTTCTTCAAATGTGCTAAGAGATACGTTTCAAAATGGCAAGTTTTAATGAATTCAATGCAAATCTACAAAAATTGACTTAAGAATTTAACTTTAAATTAAATATGGAGTAAAAATTGCTATGACTTGAATTACTGTAGTGTAATTGTTCTTTAAAACCACTAATTTTAATGTTTTGGGCTGTATAACTGTTTCTAATTAAAATTATAGTCCACTTTTGTCCGTATAATTGAAGAAATAATTAAATACTTTTGCGGCCAGGTTTTGTTTAATTACTTAATTTTTATAGTTGGTACTTTTAATTCAACTATTACAATTACATGTAATTTTAATTATTACGATTTAAATTATAGGTAAGAACTAAATTAGTGTTAAGAACCAATTGTAATTGCGATTATTTACTGTCAAATAGAAATTGTAATTGCGAGCATCATATACAATTACAGCAATTGTAATTGAAGATGTAATTAAATACTCATGTCATTAATTACTGCCCAATTCTGTGGTCAACTACTTATACTATATCATTAAGTTACATTATAATATTACATTATACTGCATAATTAATCCTTCTAGTGCCAATAATGACACATATTGTTATTTGTAACATTTGGTAAAAGAGCCAATGACAAATGTTCAATAAAAATTAAATGAAATATCTTCGACATGAAAACAATTAAATATATTAAAAATAAAATTCCTTCGAAATAAAAAAATGAAATATATTCAATGTATAAAAAAATAAAATACATTCGAAATAAAAAAAATGAAATATCTTCAATATAAAAAAAAAATGTAAACCTCTAAAATGGTTATTTTAGAGGTTTACATTTTTTTATATTATAAACGAGAGGTTTCTCGTTTGTACAAAAGTGATAAAAAAAAATACAAAATCTTTGCTACAAAAAAATAAAATGTTCGCAGTACTGAGGTGACCTTCATACCGGGTTCAGCTGAACACGTCAAGGTCGCTTGGCTTACTAATGACCACCGCCTGATAACCATCAGACTGCCTACATTGAACCATACGTACTTAATTTTGGCTGTTGCCTTCTTTTCCCTGGCTAGCCAGTAAAGATGCTTGTTGCTAGGCGTCGTCACTTCGCTTACATATATGCGGTGCGATTCATTTTCACAGGCTAGATGGCGCGTAGAGAAGTTCCTCTTGGTTCTTCTCTGCCACACAAGTTCATCTCTCAGAGTTTGAAGTATAAATCTTGCAATAATAGGGGGGGGGGAGGGAGCAAAATTATTTAGACGGCCCTTGAGGTTAGTTTTAAGACTAGTATTTTCAATAGATAATTTCTCTATCTGATTTTTTGATGCTCAAGGAGGTTTTCGATTTTCTGTAGTCTTTCATTGTTTTCAAACGAAAGCTCCGATTGCTTCTGGAGGGTGTCCTTTATATCTTTTAACTCTTCGATGCCCCGAAGCTCTATCATAGAGTCAAATTCATTCGCTTTAGGTTTCCGCGATGCTAATTCACATTTGGGGCATGTCCATTTTTTATCAGTTTCTGACCCTGTAATATCGGACTTAAGGCATTTAATATGAAACATATTCTGGCAGACGGCACATAAATTCTCATTTTGTCGTCTCGGCTAACAGACTTATTGCAAATTTTGCAATTGGACATCTAATTTGAAATAAATTAAACTGCTTTTAAAAATGCGGAGAAGAGTAGAACAAAAATAACAATAATATACCTTTCTGTTTACGCGGAGAGACTGATGGGATCAGGCTTGATAAACAAAGTATCCCTACCTCTTCAGTTCAGCGGCATTGATCTGTAATCTGTTTAAAATCTCGAAATATGTTCTCACTACTTCTTCACTGTGTCCAGAGCCACTATATTTCGCTGTCGGGTTAACAGGTGAGAATATTCTGAATCTAGGAAGATATTGAACAGAATTTTCCGCTAATAGCTATTAAAACAGAAAGATGTATTAAAGACGCTTACATGAGCAGTTGACAGCAAGAGTGGTTGTATTAGTATGATGTATGTGATGATTTTTAAAACCCATGGTACATTATTATGTAAAACTATTAAAATAAAAACAATCCTGAACTTAAGTAATTTTAACTTTTTGATCTCTTTGAGAACCTACTAATTGAAATTGATAAGAAAAACCTCCAAAAATTGATTCATCAATAACTTCAAAAGATCATTCATTCAAGTTTAAATACGTATGGTTCAGTGTAGGCAATCTGATGGTTATCTGGCGGTGGTCGTTAGTAAGCCAAGCGACCTAGACGTGTTCAGCTGAACTTGGTATGAAGGTCACCTCAGTACTGTGAACATTTTATTTTTTTGTAGCAAAGATTTTGTATATTTTTTTTTTACCACTTTTGTACAAACGAGAGGTTATTTTAGATGGTTACATTTTATTTTTTATATTGAAGATATTTCATTTTTACTTTCCCTTACCTATATACGAAGTATATAGTAAGGGGAAGTACTGCGATCGTGAAAATTTTCGAATTCGAGTTTTCGACGGAAATACACGTTTTAAGGTCCACTGAGTCCAAATGACCAAGCCTCGCAAAATGGTTTGTGTGAATGTGAACAGCCTAGCTCCAAAACGAAAAGTCGTACGATACTCAAATTTCATATTTAAAGTAAGGTATATGGCTGTGATGTTACAGCAACTTTTTCGTCAAAATCGACTAACCGAAAGTGCCACTTTATATAATCGATTTTACACTTTTTTACAAATTTCTCGAAAACGGCTCTAACGATTTTGATGAAACTTGCCTAAATTATTTTTGATAAAGTCCTTTAACTTTTCATTTATGTAGTAAATCACCGAGGAATTGCAGGGAAAAAGTTATGACGAAAAGAATATTTTATTTGCGCTTAACTTAAAAAGCATGCAATTTATTGTAAATTATGTACAGAATTATATGAAAGGTTATTAAATTATCTAAAAAACAAAAAAAAAATCGTCAAAATCGGACCAGTATTAACATAGATACAGTGTATTTTATGAGGAGCATAAAATAGATGGATAACCGAGCGCATCCGAAAGGAGATGGATGCGACCGAACCTCCTCCCACCAATCCGCCAATCTGTTGTCATTTAACAAAGTAATTTAAAAATACAAAAGCGGATTTCAACTTAATAATTTCTACTTTCACATTATTTAATGGAAAGAAAATGTTTCCATGGAAATTAAACCAGAAACTTTTAAAATATATTTGCAACTTGACAAAGTTAAAATATAGGTAGTTAACAGGATTGTTGTACTAAAATTGTTTAAAACTTTTTTTTATTGTTCTTAAGTGGGAGAAGATGTGTTTGCTGCTGAGTTTATTAGAAGCAGTGCTTATGTGAACTCTTTAAAATTGTATTAAAAAGATAATTATTATAGGACGGTAAGGAAAAGTTGTGTGATGCGCGCACTGCACCAGATTTTTTTATTTCGAATATATATATATTTTTTTATATATATTGAATATATTTCATTTTGTTATTTGGAAGGAAATTTATTTTTTTACATTGAATATATTTAATTTTTTTCATGTCGAACATATTTCATTTATTTTTTATTGAAGATATTCTATTTTTTTTCTATTGAAATTATTTAATTTTTTTATACTGAGCATATTTTATTTTTTATATGAAAGATATTTTATTGTTATTTCTTGCCAGTATTTTTTACCATAATAGCACAGATGAGGTGCTATTTTGTTTCACTTTTAGTCTTTTCCTGCATGTCTTTTCTTCTTCTTTTTTTTCAATCGATGGTTATTTGTATTTTTTCTTTTCTCATAATTTAATTTTCATATTTTTGTTTCAATTCTTATGGTATATTTACATTCTATCTTCTCTTAAAGATGAATGTTGTATAAAAAGTTATTCTATCCTATTCCTCAATCTCGATCCTTTTTCCTGCAATTCCATATCCCAACACCTCAGTCAGACTGATATCTTGAATTCCTGTCTCGTCAATGCGCAATCTCTTATTGCCCACTTTGATGAATTCCATCATTATTTCCTCGACAAATTTTATCATATAATAGCTGTATCTGAAACCTGGCTAAAACCTTTCATTCCTTCCTCCCAAGTTTCCCTTACCAATTACTCTTTCTTTCGTCATGATAGATCTTCTCGCACGGGAAGAGGTGTCGAAATATATATCCATGGCACTCTCAAGACCAAAATTCTCCATCGATCCCCTTCTCTTGACGTTCCTCGCCTAGAATATATGTTTGTTGAAATTTCAACAATTTCCGTTCCTCTGTTATATGCTATTGTTTACCGACCTTCTCGTGTTCCATTCAACAACCTCTTTCAATCCTCCCTTGTCCACCTAGTCTCCACTTATTCCAATGTCATTATCGCTGGCGATTTTAACATTGATATGCTTGCTAAATTCACTGATAAATCCTTTCTCATTGACATAGTGTTTTCCATCAATCTTTACCTCGTTTCTTATTCTCCTACCGATCACGCACAATTTTCCGACACCTGGTTAGATCTCTACATCCCTTACTCTCCTATAAAAATCGTTTTCTCTTCCCAGCATCCCGTTCCCTTTCTTTCGTCACACGATCTTATCCAGATTTCGGATGATTTACCGGTCAAATCCTTTACTCCCAAAGTGGTATAGTATCGTAGTATGGATCTCCTTTCCTATGAATCCCTTCAACCTGATCTGGACTCGGTCGATTCGGGTATCATATACTCCTATAACTCTATTGATCCTATGGTTTCCACTTTCATCTCAAATCTACAATCCATACTAAAAATTCGTGCTCCCCTTAAAACACGAAACTTACACCGCCCCGCTGTGCCTTGGCTAACCTCCAAAATGAAGGAAATGATGAAAAGAAGGGAAACAGCAAGACGCAAATTTCGTCACCCCCGTCTGCCTGCAGATTATGCGTCTTTCAAACAAATTCGGAATGGAACCCAATCCGCAGCCCGGCGTGCTAAATCCCTCATCAACCATTCCGCCCTCACCAATGCTCCTGATTCCAAATCCAAATGGAAAATATATCGAAAAATATCCATACCAGAATCCAGTAAACCCAGTTCCCTCCTAGTCACCCCATATGATCTCAATAACCATTTCATATCCTTTGCTCCCAATTCTTCACCTGCTATCGATATTGAACACCTTAGCTTCAACCCAGATAGCTTATTTTTCTCCCATGTGTCATATGATGAATTACTTACCACTATTCTAAAATCCCACACCAATGATTATGGGCATGACAACATCCCTGTAAAACTAATAAAATCCTGTCTCCCAATCCTTATACTTTTACTTTACCATATTTACAATTATTCTTAACAAAACTCCAAATTCCCTTCTTCCTGGAAAACCGCCGTTGTCCGACCATTAAATAAAATTCCAAATCCTTCCTCAACGCATGACTTTCGTCCTATTTCTCTCCTCTCTCACCTTTCAAAATCTTTGGAACGCCTTGTACAAACTCAATTTTCAAACTTCTTAGAAGAATGCTCCCTCATTAATCCTCTCCAGTTTTCGACCTAGCTATTCAACCCAATCCGCTCTCCTGAAAATAACCCATGGCCTCCAAAGCGCCATTGAACACCGACAACTAACTATCTTCATCCTTTTAGATTTTTCTAAAGCATTCGACAGTGTTGACAATAACATCCTCCTTACCAAACTGCAAAATCTCCCTCTATCCAACAGTACAATGCAATGGTTCCAATCCTTCCTTTCAGATCGGTCACAATACATAGTCGTCCCACATCATCCTCCATCCAAAACACTGCCCCTTCCATGTGGTGTCCCTCAGGGCTCGTCTTTGTCCCCTGCTCTATTTTCTATTTACATTAATGACCTCCTTATCTATCACTCCCAATACCATATTTATGCTGACGATTTCCAAATATACCTGTCCTTCCTGCCTTCTGACCTTTTATCTGCTACAAAAAAACTCCAAGAGGACTTGAATCGATTAAGTCACTGGGCTGTAACTAACAAGCTGAGGTTGAATGCTGAGAAGACAAAGGCAATAGTAATAGGCTCCAGTCACCTCCTTAAAACTGTACCTCATATCCCAACCCTTTTCCTAAACAATAATCCCATAAAATACTACCCAACCATAAAAAATCTTGGAATCACTTTTGACCAAACTCTTTTCTGGAAAAACCATGTCTCCCAGATTTCTCGTCGTACCTTTTCCACCTTAAAGCGACTAAATTACCTTTGTCACCTATTCCCATTTGAAACCCCAAAACTCCTAGTTACCTCCTTAATATTCCCCCACATTGACTACTGTTGTACGGTGTATGGGGCATCTCTGGGGATCTCGAGGCAAAAATAAATTGAGTGATAAACTGCTTTGTACAATTTATCTTCGGGATTCTGAGGGACGCCTCTGTCTCCCGATTCTATGAAGAGTTGAATTGGCTTTATCCTTCCTGCCATCGTAAATATTTCCTGGCATCCTTTCTCTACCAAGTCATCCAATCCTGCTGTCCATCAAACATTTTCGACCTCCTTCAATTCAAATCCTCTGTTCATTCCCACCATACTCGTCTCGGTCTTCAGATTTATATATAACGGTCCACCGATCCGCAGGTATTGACAGATCTTTTCTTATCCGATCCTTATCCTTATGGAATCCCATTCCTTCTTCCATCCATTGCTCCAATACTCTTCCCACCTTTAATCCCGTCTATTCAGTCGCTTCATGTCCATGCAGTTCCAAAAGATTTGGAAATAGGTACTCCTTATTTTCAACTAAAATTTGCACCCAATTATATATTAATGCATTATTTTTAATTTTGTTATTAATATAAATTCATTCTCTTTTACTGTATATATTTTTATTGTATTAATATTGGGAGTTTGTTTTTGCTGAAAGATTTAAAAGTTATGTCTTTATGATTTATTATAATTTCATCTTCTTTTTTTTCTTATTTGTTTATTTATGTTATTGCTCATTATCTTAAAGGTCTACTGATTTTAGCTGTAATATTATTCTAAAGGGATATGTCGCGGAATAAATAAAGAATTTATTATTATTATTATTTCCAAATTTCGCACTCCTCAGTCTATATTGGGGACATTCATCTACCCTACTCTTAGTCAAGGGTTAGGCTCGGTTTATAAAATATTTCAAACTTTTCAGAAAATTCTGGCTGCCCCTAGTAATGCAGCCTTCTGTCCTTTTTCCAGGATATAATCAGTCTAAAAAAGTACCAATTTTTTACAGCTTCTAATCGCCTCCTCTGGGACTAACCCGTTATTGGAAATGATAAAGGACAACACTTTGCCTTCTTTTAGGGGGTATAGTTGCTTCAGTTCTTCACAGAGCTGTTGATGCTTTCATATCTTCTCTCCAACCACTTTATGCATAATGTTGTCACTGGGAACTCCTATTTCAATTATTGTAGCCTTCTTTTCCACTTTTCATAGAACCAGAATATCTGGTTTATTATATGTCACTGTGGTCTGTGATTATAGGCTGATCACAATAAATAGTGGTGGCTTTATCAGTGAGAATATATTGCGGAATATAACGGAAGTAAGGCTTTGATACCTCTATAAAGTTGTAATTTTATCTTTATTATTTATTATTATTATTAATACCTAGACAAACATAAAACAAGGAAAGATAATTCTAAAAAATTTACTTTTTACCTGATAAAATTAATTAGAATTTATTTTTTAGGTTTTGTTGCTGAGCTCATACTTCTATTTATTGTTGTGTTTTTTTTTCCTGTAAGACCTTCACAGCCACCAAGTAGATCTTCAATTTTAAAACATTTACAGCCTACAGAAGGAATGTCAAGTGCTTTGAAAGAACTAATAAAGTATGTATACATACAAATATGTTAATTTAATTTATACTATTATTATATTTATATAACTTTTATTTATATTTAAAAGTTTTTAATATTAGCGCTGTGTTTTTTTAAGGAAGTTATGGTTTTTGTTGAATAGGAAGCGATAACTCGATAAAACTATTCAATGTGATTAAATTCCAATTGCACCATCATAAAGTAGACAAAATCCCTTTCTGCTTAATTAAATCCATTGTGAGAGGGCTTTCAGGGGAATATTAATGAAAAGTTTTATTATATTTTTAAAATCGCACTTTAGTTGGAAATGTTTTCCTTAGCCCTCTGTTGGGCTAAAGATACTCTTTCAGGAAAAATTCTCCTTCCAAAATATTCCAATTTTCAAAAGTGAGAGTGTGAGTGAGGGAGTGAACATAGTAGAGTGGGAGAGTGAGGATAACGAAATATTTACAAGCAGATAATAACAATAAAATTTAAAAAAATATAATTTTATTCAAATATCATTAGTTTTAATCATTTTTAGGTAAATTATTATTACTTTATGTTTTTATTATTATTAAATTATTACAAAGAGTATAAGATAAATTAATTTTAGGTTATCAATAAATCAACTGAATTAGGAACACATTGAATGAAATACAATTTTTAAAATAAATAAAAGCCTCCATATTTACACCACTAGAGTCTGGGGACAGGAGATTCCCATGGCAAAGACAGTCTATTCCAGCCGAATCGCCCCTTCTTTTCTCTCATTGCTTTTTCTGTGTTACTTTACCGCTCTTCTATTGAATCACTCATTACATAGTTTGTTAAATTCATATGTTTATGAACTTTGGAGATTAGCCTGAGAAAACAATGGAGGGCTGAGAAAAGCATTCACAAGTAAAGTTTAATTAAAAAAATAAAATACAACTTTTCGCGATTTGTCTCTCCGAAAGCTCCCTTCCAATGGAATTAGTTAAGCCAAATTATATTTTTCAAAGAGATTTTTTTCTGCTTTACGATGGTGCAATTAAAACTTAATTACCTTAAATATTAAATATGAGTGATCGCTTCCCATCCAACAAAAAACGTGACTTACTTCGAAAATCACAAAACTTAAATTTCCTGCTTTTCTGTGAAGAATCCAACCATGGTCCATACAAACTTTTTTGTAGCTCTTGAGGTGCAGAATCATCCCCTGAAGTTTTCTGGTTTTTATCCTACACACCATGTATATATGCACTTCAGAGGCTGTCACAACTTATGTTGGTGAAAATTTCGATATGAAATTAATTAACTTCAATTGGGGCATTACACCCTGTATAATATCTAATGCTCACATCAGTAATTTATCTTTTTCAAATCAATCTACTATAGCAAAATATATCTTTTTATTTTAATTTTCTTCTTAAAATTTCTTAGAAGTATGAGGTTTTGATAATAGATAATCGGTTTTACTAGGAACTGCATTCACACTGATCCACTCACATCTTCCCTATAAGCTATAAAATTCTTCACATAACTCTATTGTTAAAATTATAGAATAGTTATTCTCCACCTTGTTTATTTCAGAAAATTTCAATGAAATTACTTTATTCCTTTTTCTTTCAGAAAATGCAATTTTTGGATTTTGGCACTGTCAGCATCCACCTGTTCCGGAATCACTGGACCCTGGCTTTCAATGTTAACTATTATATTTGCTAATACTGGAATAACACAGGTATATATTTTATGCAACATCTATAATTTATTTTTATTACAGCAAGGGTGCCGAACCCTCCTCTCCCCAAACTTAACACTACTGCTCTTTATTGAGAATCCTTCTTATTACTATTTTTGAACAGATTGTATTATTTTCATTTTTATTGTATAGTAAATGTACAATGTTTAATGTAGTAGAGGAAAAATAGAGGAAAGTTTTGTTGTAGTTCTAAATTTTAGTTCATCCCTGGTTTTAGTGTGTTTTCACAAACTTCCATTTATCTTGATTGAAAAGGACAATTTTTTTTGCTTATCTTTGTACTATTTTCAGAGAGTTAGAAACAGAACAGATATTCATTAATATATTTTTTTTTTTTTTTAGCTCCTATTTGTGTGTCAGCCTTTGCAGTAAAATTTGCATTTTACAGAGGTTAAACTCTGCAGCTCTTTTGTTTTTTAAGATCCGAGTCTGGGCCTCCTCCAAAAGCTTCCGCCAGTTGGCTTGGTCTGTTGCTGCAGCTTTTCTGTTTCGGGTACCCAGAAGAACCCTTGCATCCGCCGCGACGGAGTCCACCCATCGAAGTCTCCGAAGCTTGATGAATTTAACCACATCATTGTCACCATACAGCTCTGAAAGCTCAGCATTCTTCCTTCTTTTCCATGTCTCCCTCTCGGCCTCATCAGCTCTGGCGAAGGCCCAGGCTTCCTACCCGTACGTAAGAACTGGGCGGATCAAGGTCTTATAAAGGTTGATTTTGGTCTTGTTGGAGAGGTGCCTGCTCCTAAAGTATTTGGCTAGGCCAAAGTAGCTCCAGTTAGCAGCAGCGATTCTCCTGTTGATTTCCTGCTGGGAGATGTCATTTTGTGCATTTACTCCAAACTCAGATTTATAAAGCTTTGCACTTTCTCAAATTTGTAGGGTCCAACCTCAAACAATTCAGCCCCTGTTCCTGCTCCTCCTATTCTCAATTACTTCGTCTTGGCTTCATTGATGACCAAGCCAAGTTTTTTGGCTTCTTCTTCAAGGACAAGGAATGTTCCTCTGAGGGCACGCTCAGATCTGGCAGCAATGTCGAAGTCGTCGGCGTAACCCAACAACTTCACTGTGCCATTAAACAATGTTGCCCGAATGCGGACAAGTCTCTCAAAAAGGATGTTTGATAACACCTTGTAGGCACTTGAGAGAAGAACAATGCCTCGATAATTTTCACATTCCATCTGGTCACCTTTTTTGTGAAGTGGACAAATAACTCCCATTCTCCAAACTTCAGGCATCCTTTCTTCTTCCCTCACTGCTAGGACGAGGTTATGAAGCTCCTTCAATAAGTCTCTCGCCTCCATATCGTAGCATCTCCACCTGAATGCCGTCCAGTCCTGGGGCCTTGTTGTTCTTTAACTTTGTAACGGCCGTCTCGACTTCTTTCTCATCCGGTGGCTCTGTGTCATTTGAAAGATCTTCCGTTTTAGAACCGGCATAGGCTCCCTCTTCTACATCTTCTTTGTAAAGGGTTCTCAAAATGTTTCCTCCATCTCTCCAGGGTGTCTTGCCTTTCCGTTAGTAGATTGCCATCTAAGTTCTTGCATGGAGTGACCCTAGGTTTGAAGACAGATATCCCTTCATTAACCTTTTGAAAGAAGAGCAGACTTTCTTGGAGCGTCCTATGGCTCTCAACATTCTCCATCCTTTTGTTCTCCCATGTTCTTTTCTTCTTCCTTCTGAGTCTATGTTCTTCTTAACATCGGCTCGTGTGACGCTGGATCATCTTTTTGTAAGCTTCATTCTTCTTGGTTGTGAAAGAATTTGTTGTCGAACCAAGGAGATCTCGTATTTCTTGGTTGAAATCCAAGTGTCTCCTCAGCTGTATGTTTAACGGCCTCGGCTATTCCGGCCCAATCTCTGCCTCTCAACTCTTCCACCAGCTTAGCTTCCAAGCGCTGGTGGTATGCTGCATTTTACTCAACGTTCTTCAGCTTTGAGACATCGTATTTCTGTGGGATCGGACCTGCTGCATTTTTTTTTTTCTATCCTTGAACGAATCCTAGCAATGCTCATGAAGTAATCTGAATTCACATTAGATCTCCTGTAAACTTTTACACCAATAAGGTTGGATCTATGGCTCGAGCTTATCCAGAATTTGGTCGATTTGGTAAGTGGCGGCTCCATTTGGTGATCTCCAGGTGGCTTTATGATTTTTTTTTCTCCGGAAATAACATGCTACCGACGACCAGACCATGTGCTGTTGAAAAGTCCACGAGCCTCTGACCATTCCCATTCGTATTTTTGTGCAAGCTGAATGCTCCTGTTGTTGGGCGAAATACATTTTCCTGACCAACTTAGGCATGGAAGTCTTCCAGGACAATCTCGATGTCACTTTCGGGGCAGGTCCTGAAGGCGCCTTCTAATGCATCGTAAAACATGTCCTTATCCTCATCAGATAGAATTTCTGTTGGGGCGTGGCAGTTGATGAGAGAGAAGTTGAAGAAATTTCCCTTGATAAGCAGGTAACATAAACGGTGGGACACCAGCTGGCGTGCTCTTCCTAGGATCACAAATCCGGTGCCAAACGTGTTTTGCTTCTCATGACAACAATAATATTGAGTCAGCTTCATATTTGTCAAGATCTGTGAGGAGCGCCCGAAGGGCTCCTAGTCTGTACAAGGATAAAACATTCCAATAGGCAAGTCATATATCATTATTGCGGTTCCTGGGTCTATTCCTGAAAATCAATCCGGCTTCTATGCCTTGTAGAGGTTTCGCGCTAATATAAAATATTGCCAGCAGCCAATATAAAAACATCTAAGAAGGGATACGCATTAAAAATCCAAATTAAATGTGTGATTCTTATAATTTTAGCTATATTTAAAAATGTTTAACTTAAAAACTAAAAAAGTCTCAGTGATGAAACTTTAACCAATTATTACAACACATTAAGAGAATGTTTTCTGAAAATTTTGGGGTTTTAAACCGTGTCCCTCCAGAGAAAAAACCATAATATTTAATGACTCATTAAAAACAAAGGATGTAATTCTCAGGCCTAAAACATTTCAGGGAAGTAGTATACTAAAAACACTATATCCAGAAGAAAAAAAAACTGAAGATGAGTCTTAGTTTTATCTTTTACATTTTTAATTTTAAAAGAGAAGATTTTTATTTTGAAAACTATAATATTTACATATTTTTATTGTTTATTTAAAATTAAGAAGAGACTTGGATATTGGACAGAAATCATTGTGCATATTATGTTCTTTAACATCGTTTTCATTTGAAACAATTGTCTTCAAAAACCAAGATACTACAGAGTTTAATGCAAAACTCTTTAAAATTCAAAATAGGCTGGCACATCAGTACAAAAAGGGACCTAAAAAAACTGGACTTCTAAGAAATTAATGAATATCTGTTTTCAACTCTCTAAATATAGTGTAAACATAAGTAAGAAAATAAAAAATAAATAAATTTTGTCAGCAGCCCTCATTGGTTGGTTTGATATTGTTTGACCCATGCACCAAAATTTATGCCTAAAACAAAGATTCCCCTATTTGCATTTTCTGTTCTAGTGTTCTACATAGTTTGTTTGGACCACCGCTAATTTTAGTTTTAGAGTATTTTTTTTATCTATTTCTTCTTCAAACAACCCTACCCACTGGAAAACCCTAAAATTCCACTTTTTGTTCCCTCCTCAAAAATTTTAACTAAACTCTGTGGGCACCCCTGCTAAAGGTGCTGGCAAAGCTTAAGAAGTCTTATAACTGTGCTCTTTCATTTATTTGGTTTTGGAGTAGTCATTCATATTCTTTTCACCCAGTTAGTACTAAAAACTTCATTAATGCTATTACCAAACTATTGACTGGTATTTTATGAGGCATTTGAGGAGCTATATTAATTCAAATAAAATCTTAAACGATTTTCAAGTGGGATTTCATTCTGGCTAATCAACCGTTGACCACATTTTCAGTTTCTTTGGCATTGTTAAATTAACCTTGGCAAAAGAATGTCGTAAAGTCTATGCATTTTTTAAAATCTAAGACTTTAAAGTGGCATTTGATTGCATAGACAGAGAAACACTATTTTTTAAGTTAGTTAATTTTGGAGGGTCACATAAATTTTTAAGGATCTTACAGAGCTTATATTCCGACACTGTAGCGACTGTATATCATAAAGAGCGACTAATTGCCTCTTTTGAAACCTCAATCGCATTGAGACAAGGCTGTCTGCTTTACTTTGTTTGTACACTGTTTTTACCTTTACTTTTTGCACTTTTTCTGAACAATTTACATTTACATGAGGGCTATAAATCGTAGGAGTTCATATTAGGTGCTTGTTGTATGCAGAAGGTGTAGTAGTGGAGTAAAATTACAGCGAATGATAAATCACCTGGAGAACTGTTGTGGAATCTACATATAACTATAGCCAAATCAAAAATTATAGTTTTCTGTTTTTAATTATGGACAAAATGAAATAGTAAACAAAAAAAAGAAGAACTATTTTAATCATGAAACAAGTTAGTCCATTAGCATTGTTACTTTTTATAGATTTTGAAAGCTTTCTAAATTTATTTTTTATAATTCCTTATAATAGTAATAAAAAACGAGCAAGCAAAAAGTTTTATATAAAGAAAATCTTGATGAAACTGAAGTAAATACAAAATTTATAAACATTTTGCAGACCACTAAAATTTTTGAAAAGAGCTAAAAATAATATTCTTGAGATCATTAACAAATTAAATATTATTGTAAAATTCCAATTTTAATTTTTTTTTTTTTTATTATTCACAGAATGAAACTGCGAGTCTTGGATTTTGGACAATTATATGCAGTTGTTGTTTATCATTGTCAGTAAGTAAGGTTTCTGATTTCTGTCCAGGGCGTATCAGATACTTTTTGTTAGCCTTAATAGCAATGGGAGATGTTATGTTTTTTTGGATTTTATTAATAACTACCCATACGCTGAAATTTGTTAAAGGTAAGATACATAGTTTCTTTTTAATGTTCTTTTTATTATATAATATTTCTTTTACTATTTGTACTCTTAGTATTTGTTTTATTTTACCCTATCCATCATGTTATAATAATTTTGGAAAAGAATTATTGTTTTTATTTTGTTGTTAGGGCTTCTTTCATATTATGTTAACATTGCATACAAATTAACAAACAACTATTAATGATTTTATGATGAAAGATTATCTTTCAATGTATTTTAAACCTCTGATTAATAATCTGATATAATTTTTTTTTTCCTAAGACTTTTATTTCCCGATATTTTCCTAGAAATAAAGGAAATGAATTTGAACGATGTAAGTTTGCGTCAGTTTATTGGATTTTTGAATGGTATAGAATATTCGGTACAAAACTGATTTTTTTTTTTAAATTTCATTTAACAGAAATAACATCCAAAACTTAATTTATATGTACATACAATGTAATTATTTTAAGAAGGGAAAATAATAGGTAAAGTCATAAGTATATAAGTATATTTTTAATTAGCTTTTTCACGAAAATATTGCACATAGACATAATATATCATAAAACGTACCTAATGAAAATGAATGGATTCTTGAATAACTGACAAATGAATTTTTAAAAATGTCGATGTATGTATGTCATATATTTTCTCCCTAAATTTTCTCCTAAATCCATCAACTTTAACCCTAAATGTTAAAACATAAAAAACATTTTTATATTAGTTGCAAAATTACTTTTCAAAGTATCATAAATTCTAAAGGGTAACCAAAGGCATTGATGGGCAAAGCCTTTTATACCTATAAACAAAAACAAACAATCTTATCTTCAATAAATGGATCCTTTCATTTCAATTCAAAGTTTTAGTTGATCATTTTGTAAAACTCTTTGTTTTAACTTTGGACTAGAAACATGAACATGATTAAACGAATAGATTATTTTACTCTAATTTTATAAAGTAAGTAAAAATTCATTACATCTTTCATCCTTCTTTTCAGAAACTCTGGCACTTACTGTTATAAGTGGTCTATCTCTAGTTTGGGCAACTGCACCATTATTTTATGAATTTGGTGCAGAAATAACTTATCCAATATCTGAAGGCATAATTGGTGGTTGTATGATGGCTCTAAACAATGCTGTTGCTTTTTGTGTATATCTTCAACTATATATATTTCCTGGAATAAGTAATTATTTTATTTAAAATTAGTTATAATAACCCGTTTTTGGTACTACCAGTAAGTGATACGTTAAGCATCTCACTTTACCATTAAGTTTTCCTTTTGACCCATTGAAAAATTTGTTTCTTACTTTAAGGAAACAGGTTCTTCTCCAGAAAGTCAAGTAGAGAGAATAAATAGAGTTTGGCCTAGAGTTTAGAGTCTAGTGCCTTATTCACTAGGCCACAGTGCTCCCAATTCATAAAATACCAATAATGAAAGCTAATGAATAATTTGCAGGCTTCTTATTATTCTCAGTAAATACAAGTACTTTGAATGAATATTGCTAGAATGTTTTTTTTTTGTTGATTTTCCTTATTGCCTCAAGATTTTGTGGTATTCATTAGAACTTGTCACAGAATCTATATTGCATAAAAACTTTTAATGTAAACACGTGGTTTTCGCAAAAGAACTGACGTATTTTTCAGATGGTATCATCAATAAGCTACAAACATTTACCTTGTAGAAACTTCTACAATTTCCTTTCTTCCTTAAAGCTATAACTTAGGCATAAGGATATGCATGTATTGTGTCAAGTATGCTATCTTATTCATTGGTTATGCTAAAGGTTCCCAAACATATTAACCCCTTCTGTTATGAATAGACTGCCTCCTTTCCTATTTTAATTTTTTAATTTAATCAACTTTAAATGTTTTGTTTTTTTTGAAGCTGAAACAAAACTACCCATTTTGATAGGAGTGCTATTTTTTTAAATAAAAAAAATTTGTTTATACGACTGTCTGAAGATCAATCCTTGAGAAACGAGTATAGCCTGACCCAGTCCCTCTAACCCCGAGCCATTCCCATCAACTCTAGACCTGATTCCTCGCTGAACCGCCAAGTACTACACTACATTAACGTCACTTGTCTCCAAACACAACAATTCTATCACTGAGCTCGAGGAAATTGTATTGGAGACTGTACACACCCAAATTCTGGAAGAAGGATGACTGCAGGTATACACTAGCAATACACGAACTATCATTTTTAGCGACTCGTGGGCTGCCATTGTTAGCTTATGCACCAATGGCCAGACAAGCTGTCATGACGTTTTAAAGAGAAGACTCCTAGAAGAGATTCTCATCAAAAGAACAACCGTGCTGCAATGGATTCCTACGCATGTAGGAATCTAGAGAAATGGGTGGGCTGATGCTCTAGCCCAAGAAGGCTCTCAGATGTCTATGCCTCACTCGATGACTAGTTTTGATGCAGCTAGAAGCTTTATATGAACATGCTTGAGAGAGAAACTGCAGATAGTTTGCCAACAGTTCGCAGAATAGAAATAGTGGGCTACCCTTCTCGATTCAAGTGAATGTCCAAAGACCTTCCCTGTCACCTGTTAGTTGGCATTATCAGATCTATCACCACCGATGACTGTTTAAATATTCACCTCCATAGAATCCAAGTGAGAGATGATCCTCGCTGCTTTTTATGCACATCCTCAGTCATGACCTCCAACCATCTAAATAACTATTCTCGTCTTGAGGACATAAGACAAAAATTTTCTGGTTACGAGACCAATTGATCAAAATTTGTGAAGCATAGACTGGGCTGCAAGAAGTCTTATGGCAGAATAGCCATTATCATAGTGTAGGAGGAAAAAAGTTATACTTTTACATTTATATGCTTGCAATGGGGAGGGTGAGCCTGATGCTATGGTAGCAAAATGTCAATATTTGGCTTCAATTTACTCTGGTCTAACTTTATATCGACATCCAACCCCACAGATATTGTACAGTACAATCTCGTTAATCTGGCTGTTCCATAGTCCCAATAATCTGACGCATTTCCCGCCTTCTTCCCATTCTCAGAATTTACTTCCCTACCTATCTTCTAACTTTTATTACGTTTGGCCCTAACGGAAACAACTACAACTACAAGACGAACTGTAACCATCAGCAAAGCTCTTAATGCTGTTAAAACGATTATCAAACATGCAGAAGAAAATAACATGCCAAGTGATGCTAAAATGGCTTTGAAACGGATTCAAGATTCTTGAAAAAATGTATACTGTTAAAAAACAAAAACAATCAAAGATTATTTTTCCAAGTAATAGCATTATAAACTAAGTCCAAGAAGTAATAAAAGCAAGATGAAAGGTAGGAAACTTTTGTTCTTTTTCTCAGTGTATGCTAAAAATAAGAATTAATAAAACTTTTATTTTTTTTTATTTAACGACTTTTACAACTTTGGTCATATGTCGTCACCAAATATAAGTTTTTTCCATCTTCCTCTGTCTTGCCAGTCTCCATCACGCATTCCCCTGTTCACCATTCCTTCCTTGACGCCCTCCAACCAGCTTCTTCTCGGGCGACCCCTCTTCCGTTTTCTCTCTGGTCTCCATTCCAACATTCTTTTAGGCCATCGCCCCTCTTCCATCCTCATCACATGCCCATACCATTTCAGCCTCATTGTTTCAATAGTATGGAGGATGTTCTCCATTTGTTGAACCTGGCGTCTTATTTCACTATTCGGCATTTTTTGAAACCGTGAGATACCACATGATCGCCTCCAGTAATCCATTTCTAGGGGGGATATAAGTCTTTGTGATTGACTCTCTTTAATTGTCCATGCTTCCGCTGCGTAGAGAGTAACACTTTCTAGGAATGATTTATATATAATTTTCTTTGTTTTTAAGGACACTTTTTTATTCCATAGTACCAAATTTAAGGCTCTAATAACGATCTTCCCATTGCTTATGCTCCTTTCAATGTCCAGGTCTGTGGTTCCTATAGTATTTATCCAGCTTCCTAGATATTTAAAATGCTTTTCAGGTTTCATGATCCATGAGTCCAAATGTAGGTATTCACCTTGGCTATTAAAGGTCATATATACTGTTTTTTCTTTGCTAACTTCCAGTCCCCATAATGAGTATTCCTGGAGAATTTTTCTCATCATATACTCTGCATCCTCTGCTTCTGCAGCGATGAGCACCTGATCGTCAGCAAACTGAAGATTAAATAGGCAATCATTCCCTATCTTTAAGCCCATACCCCTACATTTCTTCTTCCATTCTCTTAGGGCCCGTTCCACATAAATGGTAAAGAGAAGCGGAGACAGTGAGCATCCCTGTTTCAGACCTTTGGTTATAGGGAAACTATTACTAACAGAGACTCCGATTTTAACACAGGCTTTTGCACCGTCATAAAGGCTTTTTATTGCTGTTATAAGGTATGAACTTATATTGAAATCATCTAGCGTTTCCCACAACTTCTTTAATGGCACAGTATCATACGCTTTTTGTAAGTCCACAAATATTAGGTGTATCTCTTCATTGTGTGCCATTGCCTTCTCCAGAAGTTGCCTGATTACAAAGATGTGGTCACTGCAAGATCGTCCTGTTCTGAATCCAGCTTGTTCTTCGGGAATTATGTGCGCACATTCTTCTTCCAGTCTTCGCTTAATTATTCTGCCATATAACCTACTCATACTGTAACCTACTCATGTTGGTCACTGTTATTCCCCGATAGTTTGAACACACTTTTTTACTGCCTTTCTTAAAGATCGGAATAATATGTCCAACTTTCCACTCTTCCGGTACTTCACCTATCCTAATGCAATAATTCATGTATCTTGAAAGGGATTGGGTAAGTTCTTCCAGTCCATTTTTTATTAGTTCAATTTGGATATCACCCGGACCAGCAGATTTGTGGTTCTTCATTCCTTTGAGAGCGAGAGTTATTTCTTCAACTGATATTGGTAGAAAGCATTCAAGTCCCTCATTTTCTATTATCCTACTTGTTGGTTGAGTGATATAAGCCAGTCTCTCTTCCTTAGGTAGGCTTGAAAAATACTGAACCCAGACATCTTCCTTCATGATATCAGGTCCAATCCTCTTCGTTTTGGGTTTTTTTATTGCCTTTAATCTTTTCCATGCTAAACTGTTTTTTTTTTGGCCCATCAGGCACCTATCGATTAGTTCGCAGTTTATTTCCCAAAATCTACTGATTGCCTGTTTTCTCATCTTTTTAACTTGTCTGTTCACATTTTTATATTCTTTAAGGGTTTGATCATTTTTGTTTGAGATCCATTTCATATAGAGGTCTTTCTTCTTTTTCACAGCGTTTTCACATTCTATATCCCACCAATATTTTTTACCTCCGACTTTCTGCCAAGAGCTTCTGAAGCTGCTTGATGGATAAGTCATTAAGTTATTTTTCAAACTCTTCTTAATGAGGACTGAAACTCCAGCTCTTGCCCTTACATGTTTCTCCACTCCACTGACGAAATTTATATACTCCCCGTATCTCTCACTGTATTTACCTTTAACCTTTGTCTCGGTCAGAATCATAATGTCAAAATTTTTCTTCTTCACATCCTCCTCTACTTCCCTTTTCTTCGTATTTAAACCTTGTACGTTCCATGTTCCTATTCGTGACGTCCGTTTCCTGCGTTTTAGTCGTAACCTTTTAGATCCATCCGGCTTATTTATTTTTTATTATTTATTTATTTATTATTATTATTTATTTTTGGTATAAAACTTTTATACTTCTTATTATTCTTTACGAATGTAAAACATGGTTATTTAACCTAAACAAAGAATAAACCCTTAAGGTTTTTGAAAATAAAGCATTGCATAAAGTATTTGGCCTTAGAAAAATGATTCAATAGGAGAGTTAGACCATTTTTATTTTACTATCAAGAGAGCTTTGCCAATCGAGACGTGTTGGAAAAATGGAATAACAAACTGTGATAGGAAACAGATTTTTACAAAATTTGGAAAGGACACAATAACATAGAGGGTTGTAGTTGTAGAAGGTAGAAATAGGTTATTGTACGATGCAACAAAATTGATTAGTTTGTTATTAAAAATGTTCCTGAAATGTTTGTTTAATTTTGTTATGAAGAAACGCTAGTTGGTTTGATAATCAGGACAGTATTATTTGATGTGATTTATTATCATCGCTAATAATTAAGCTATCCCGAGGAATAAATTTTAGTTTAGTAAGAAGTTTGGAGTTTGATAAATAATTATAGAATCGGAATGCGCTTTAAACATCTTTTAATACAGGATATATCGGCAGATGTGATATTGTGAAGCCTATCTTCATTTCCAGGATGATATATTTTATAAGCTTAAGATATTATTTTTCTTTAAAAAATAAAATATCAATAAATAAAATGAAATAGGGCCCATATTTAGGGTGGGTCTATAAAAATATTATCAATTTTTCTTCTGAATTCAACAAAAGGTAATTTTAAGTGCATATAAGGAATATTCCTTGTTTTAATGTTTTTACTTTTGAACTTGCAATTAGTTCAATATTTGTATGGTTATTTTTTTTAGATGTGTCATGGATGAATTATGGCCTTGCAATTTTTGGATTAATATCATTCATATTGCTGCTTTTTGTCAAAGATGAATATAACAGACTTGATGTTGACCGAGGTTAAAAGGAATACATTTTTAAGTAGTGTGAATTAACTTTAAATAATGTTATTTACGATGATTGGTATATGTCTTAAATATACATTTAGTAACTTCTCACATATATTTTTTATGTAAAAATAAAAATACCTAAAATGAACTATTAATTTATTGAAAATATACAAGTATACATAATCAGTGGATTGTAATGTCATTTTAAAAATACTTGTATACTATTTGCTGGAATGTAGATTCACTCAGAGTATAAGTAGAGCCTCCATTTTGAAAATAATTTTCAAGAGAAAATATGGGAGAGGAAAAATTAAACTACTAATAAGATATCAATTTCAAAATTTAATTTACATATATATTTCAAAAAGAAACTAAATTAAATTAGAAATTAAAACTTAAATTAGCTACTAAATTGACAAATGGCATCATATCTTTGAAATTAGAATATTGGTACCTTAATTGTATATGTGTGTATATATATATATATATATATATATATATATATATATATATATATATATATATATATGTGTGAGTGTGTGTGTGTGTGTATTTTTTTAAATTGATAAAGCACAACAAGATAGCTAACTGCCTTCATGCAGTCTTCAGTAAGTTGTTTAAAAACTATTTTTTTAATAAATTCAAAGAAGTCATTTTTAAATTATCACTCTATCTAGACTCCAGGATGCTCTGGTTTGGTCATTTTTTTTTTTTTTTTCTTTCTCTCCCTCCGAGATTTTTATTTATTTATATAGGATACAATATATACAATGACAAAACATATAAATATATATACAACATACAAAGTTCCTTTTATTACCCGAAGATATTTTAAGGTATTATATTTTATTTCTAGGTCCGCTGTGTGCGGGGGTTTCTAATTCAGCTTGTGCCTTTCTTTATTTATTTACAAAGAATGGGGAGGGACCATTCTACAGGTTAAACTGGTTTGGTCAGTGAAAGGCACCCCTATTTATGCTACTTCCCACTAAATGCTGGGTAATCCTTAACCTGAGAGGTTTAACAATAATACAATTTTTCCTGGCTAGATCACAGCATCTTTCAGTCCAATGTTTATTGTTATAATTGCAATACATACCATTGTACATTATTAAAACATTAAATGTTGATAAATACATTAGTTATTGATAAAATAAGCTAATATGCTGAAACTGGGTTTGAAGCGGGTGAGTTAGTTCACCTAGCCGGTCATAGGTGGCGCTGACATCAGTCTCCCAGGCTCCATTGTCGCTTGCTTTTCTACGCTGGTCCCTTGATCAGAGAGGTCGTCACGAGAGTGGGGACCGCGCTTCACTAACCTTATAGCTGTTTTGCGTGTTTTAATATTTTTTTTAATTATTATTAATTACAGTATAGTATGATCTCTTAGCCATGAGTATAACTTTTAGATTTTATGGCTTTAAAAGTAAGAAACATTATTTTAAAATAAAAAAAACTCCTCAAACGTTATATTTTATATCTCCGGTTCTCATTTTAAACGGAGGTCGGGTTTGTACCATTTATAGTGTAGTTTATAGAGCCTGAAACCACTCAGGCTTCGTGTGAATCGGTGGAATTTTGTTGAAATTATCGAAATTTATGTGTTTTTTAGGTATTCCCTAAAAAAATAGTTTAACCCACTTTGTTACGCCACACAGTGGTTTGAATTTGGCATTTAGAGATGGTTAGTGGTGGATACAGGTGGTTTGAGTTGGTAAGAGATGGTTAAGGGTAGTTAAAGACGGTTAAAGAGTTTGTTAGGGGTGGTTAGAGGTGGTTCGATAATAGTTGGTTAGGGGTGGTAAGAGCTGGTTAGGGTTGATTGGAGGTGGTTTGGTTAGAAATGATTTTATTTTTTTATTTAATTGTTTATTTTTAATTTCTTTTTTAATTTTTTATTTATAAATTATTTTAATTAAATTTTATTTTTATTATTTTTTATTTAATTGTTTGTTTTTTTATTTCCACATTTATTTTATTTTTTTATTTTAATTGTTTATTTTTTTTATTTCACGAAACGGCCTTTTAAGACCACGCGAATATCATAATTTTTCCTTTTTCATTTTCGCTTTTCTTTTCTCCCAGTATCTTCTCATCATTTCTGCGTGCCTTTGCTTCCTTTCTTTCGACCATACAGTACCCTTCCGTTTTTCTCTATTTTCCACAAGAAGCTAGATTTCTTTTAATTTTTTTTACATATTGTTCTCTATCCAGGCAATTTTTGTCTGTTATTTCCAATTTTTTTGTTTCCTCTCTCATTTGTTTTACATATCCTCCTACGCTCTTGTATTCACGGATTCTATCAAACACTTTCTTGTTTAGTCTCCCTTGGTCCATTCTTGCTTATGCCCGTAGAATCTTAAGTCTTCTGATTCTTATTTCGGTTTCTAGGTCTTTTATCTCCCTGTAGGTTTCCTTGTTGGGTCTTAATCTGTAGCCTTACTGTGTTTTCTTGGGCCCATAGATTCTCCTCAGGATCCTTCTCTCTATTTTCAGTAATTTTTCTAGTCTAGGGAGACATGTTGTCTCCATCTCGTACAAAATTACTGGTTTTATCTCCGTGTTGTAGTGTCTTATTTTTTGCTTTAGAAGATAAGTACTTCTTATTGTAAATGTTGCCAGTTGCGAAGCTTAGTTTTTCCAACTTTGTGATTTTCTCTTTTATGCTCTCTTTTTCCAAATCGTTATTGGGTATTGCCTCTCCTAAATATTTAAATTTCTTTGTTACTTTTATTTGTCCATATTTCTTCTCTAATATTTTTTTGCCATAATTTTTCTCTGTTGGCATAAATTCCGTCTTTTCCTTGGAAATTTGTAGGCCTTTTTCTTTTATTTCTTTCAGGGTATTTATTTGGCTAATTGCCTCTTCTTCCGTTCCGCAGTGAGCTGCCTGGCCTTTGCAGACGATTTTATGTGGTTTTGAGCTTTTATGTGGTTTTTCCTGGTCCCTACTACGGCCCCTGCGTTATTTATTTTCCAGAACTCTCATGATTTTATCCAGTACTATGTTAAATAGTATTGGTGACAGGCCGCCTCCCTGTATTAGTGTTGTTTTTATCTGGAAGGATTTGCTGATTAGTCCTTGGAATTTTACTTTTGATTTTGTATCCGGTAGGATTAATTTTTATCAGGTTTATTGTTTTCTGGTCTACTCCATATTCCCTCAGTATTCCCACTAAGGTTTCCCTGTCTACCGAGTTATAGGCCTTCCTGAAGTCGACGAAGGAAATGTAGAGGTTTTTGGGTCTCACCATGCAATATTTTATCAGTAATTTAAGGCTTAGGATCTGTTCTTGGCAAGATCTTCCTTTTCTGAAGCCTCCTTAGTATTCCCAAATTTCCATGTCTATTTGTGGTTCTAGTCTGTTTAGGGCTTTTGGGAAAATTTTGTAAGTGACCGGTTACAGTGAAATTCCTCTGTAATTGTTTACTTCTGTTTTTGGCCCCTTTTTATGTAGAGGGTGCATTAGTGCGGTTTGCCAGTCTTCTGGTATTTCCTCTTTTATCCAGACGTCCATTAATAGCTCTATGGATTTTCTTCTGAAATCATCACTTGTTATTTTCTACATCTCTGCCAGGATGCAGTCCTCACCATAAGCCTTGTTGTTTTTAAGCGCTGCTATTATTTCGTCTATCTCCTCCTTATCTGGGGGGCTTGATTCCAAGTTTTGTGGTGTGTTTCCCTTTGTTACTATTTCTTCTCTTTGTTCTTCGCAATTTCGCAGTTTTCCTCGTTGTTTAGTGCTAGTGTCCCGTCTTTTCTTTGGAATACTAGTCCTGGGGGTGTATATCCTCGAATTTTGTTCTTAAAAGCCTTGTAGAAGAGTCTGGTATCGTTTTTCCTGAAGCTTTCCTCCATTTCTTCCAATTGGTCGTTATAGAATTTCCTTCTTGCCTCCCTCATCTTTTTTGTGCGATTTTTCTTTCTCTTTTGTATCCCTCTAGATTTTCTGTGGTTTTGTTCTGGTTCCATGTTTTCCATGTCCAGTCTCTTTATTATCGCGTTTTCGCATTCTTCATTCCACCACGCTCTTTTCCTGTTGAGGCTCTGTGGTGCTAGTTCTTCTGCAAGTCCTGTTAGATTTTTTGTTACTTCGTCCCAGTTTTTGGGTGTTTTTAGTTTTTCCTTGTTCTTTTTGTTTTATTACTATTCCTCGGTCTACTTTGCCCATTCTTCTCTTCTCTGTTTTTAGGGTCTTTTTTTGCTAGTACAAAGTTCATCTTAATTTGTGAGGGGAATGGTCTGACGTTACATTTATTGTCCTTCCTACTTTGACGTTTTGTATTTCCTTGTGGTTTTTCCTAGAAAGTGCCACATGATCTAACTGGTATCCCCCAGAGTATTATTGGAGGACACCCACGTCTTTTTCTTATTAGCTTTGGCCTTGTAGTGCGTGGACATGATATTTAGGTCCGCATTTTGCCATAAATGTATTAGTCTTTCTCCATTTCTGTTTGTTCTTCTGTGTGCGGGGTATTCTCCTACTGTCCCTCTGAACTTTCTTTCTCGCCCTATTTGCGTGTTGAAATATCCCAACAGAATTTTTACATTGTTTCTGTAAATTTTCACTACTTCCTCTTCTAACATTCTCCAGAAGTCTTCCACTTTCTCCGGGTCTCTTCTATTGTCCTCGTTTATGGGGGCATGCGCATTTATTAGGGTGTACTTTTTGTTTGTGGATTTTACTGTGAGGAGTGATAGCCTGGGGCTAATGCTCTTGAAATATGTTACTGTATTTAGGAATAGTTTATCTACTATGAAGGCTGTTCCCAGGTGTGGCATGCCTTTCATGATTCTTTTACTAGGTTTTCCCTTAAAGATTCTGAACCCGTCCGACTCTATAGTCTCGGTGTCCATGAATCTTGTTTCTTGCAGGGCCATTATCGAGATTTTCAGCCTGTGTAGTTCTGTTGTTACTTGCCTGAATTTTTCTACTTCTTTATTCCTACTTATTTATTTATGTTATATGTGCTAAAATAGTACTTTCTCTTCTGTTTAAATCTTTGCTGTGTGCTTTTGTGATGTTCCGATTCATCGGTTTTCAACTTCGAACTGTCGGGCACCCTGGAATCCGATCGCCCGACTTTGTCTTCAGGGTAATAAATTTCGTGAGAAGTCATTTTCATGATATTTCTTGTTTGTTTACAACTAGAGTAGTAAGCTTGTTGTTTATTTTATTATATTATTTTTTATTCAATTGTTTATTTCAAATTTTTTTATTATATTTTTAATTTAATTTTTAATTCTAATTTTTTTTGAAACGTTTTATTTAATTTTTTTATTTATTAAACAATAATATAATAAATCGTTGAAATTACATAAAACTTTTTGGTAAACCTTTGGAATTGATACTAACGACCGTTAAGAGGTCTAGATTTTCAGACCAGACTATACTTTCATCCACTGCGCATGCGCAATTAAATCCTCAAACCGACGGATCCTTCTCAGTTGGAACGCTGGTATAGGGTTAGTTCAGACTTCCAACCTTTTTACGAAGGGGTATTGGAATGCTAAGAAGACTCTCTACATAGGAAAAAGGTTAATTTGATCCATGACCAATTCATTCGGGTTATGCTATTAACAATTTCGATCCAAGGACCAAGTCAGGAACTGCGAACCATCATACGCCAGGGAGCGGAAGAATGGTAAGCCAGAGGTGTAGTAATGATAAACGATTGCTGACAACAAGTGGCGCATTCGGATTCGTTGAAGCTTAACGCCGCCTTTTCACTAGAAAATGAATGCAATTTTCTAAAACTTCATTTACGAAAATCTATTGATCCTTAGTTTTACACATAATTGGTAAATTTTTTCACCACTTGGACTAAACTTCCCAGATCCGAAGCTAATAGATCGTTGAAGAGATTGGCCATGATATTTTAACTTAAAGATGGTGTAGGAAAGTAGGCGGTGGGGACAAGAGATCTATTCGGTAAAAGGTGGGAAGTCTGACCTAACCCAACATGACTATTCCAAGTGAAAAGGATCCATCGGTTTGAATATTTAATTGGGCATGCGCAGGCAGTGGGTGAAAGTATAGTCTGGTCTGAAAATCTAGACCTCTTCAAGGTCGTTAGTAGTGATTCCAAAGGTTTACCATATTTTCTTTTTCTCGGCCCCTCGGGCGTATTTTCAAGAACCCTCGGATATGTATCTAATATTTTTCGACCTAGTATCACCAATATGTAATATATTTTAAAAGAACACTTTATTTTAATTATATACTGTAAATCAAAATAATTCAAAAAATTATTAAAACACGCGGAACAGCTATAAGGCTAGTCACCACTGGGAAAACCTCTCCAAATGGAGACCAGGACAGCAATAAGAGAGCCAATGCCTCTTGGGAAATGGAGGGCAACGCCACCTAGGAACGACTAGGCGAACTAACCCACCTGCTTCACACTCAGTTGCAGCGTATCTGCTTATTTGATCTAGAACTGATGTATTTATCAACATTTAATGTTTAAACAAAATGTACAATAATATGTATTGAAATTATAACAATAAACATTTGACTGAAAGATGCTCTTATCTGGCCAGGAAAATTATATAGTTGTTAAGCTTCTCAGGGAAAGGATTACCCAGCAGTCAATGAGAAGTGGTATAAATAGAGATGCTTTTCGCTGGCCTAATCAGAGCATCCTGGGCTCTTACCCCGGCCCTCATCCTATCTCTTCCTCGAGTAGTCGGGCTCGTACCCCGACTCTCGGATTACCTTTATTCCTGAGTGGCCGGGCTCGTACCCCGACCCTCGTCCTACCTCTCTCTTTCTTCCTTGAGTAGTCGGGCTCGTATCCCGGCTCTCGTCAATGAAATCCATGCATATCACTTGGATCTAACCTCAACAGCCACCCAATTGGGTAAGGGCAACGTTGCACTGGCAAGTCTCCCTTAGTGACAACCGATCCTCATCGTACCTCTTCCTCGAGTAGTCGGTTCGTACCCCGACTCTCGGCCTACCTTCACTCCTGAGTGATCGGGCTCGTACCCCGATTCTCCTCCTATCTCTTCCCCTGGGTCGGACTCATACCTCGGCCCACATCATATCTTTCACCCTCTTAAAGAATATTACAAAATTGGCACTTCTTGTGGGCAATTCACTCATATAGTATAACTCTGCGGAGTGTCTGGCATGATCTGAAGACGGAGTCATCGCATACGAAGAGACGGCACATTAGCGGAGAATACAAAATTGGCATCCCTTGTGGGGAACTCACTCATATAGTATAACTCTGCGGTGTGTCTGGTATGATCTGACGACAGAGTCATCGCATAGGAAGAGACGGCACAATAGCGGAGATTACAAAATAGGCATTCCTGGAGGGGAACTCACTCATATATTATAACTCTGCGGCATGTCTGGTATGATCTGAAGACAGAGTCATCGCATACGAAGAGGCGGCACATTAGCGGAGATTACAATATATATATATATATATATATATATATATATATATATATATATATATATATATTTTGTATATAAGTTGGTATATTTGTTTAAAATTTGATTTATATTATTGATATGAATAGAAGGTATATCATCATATTTTCTATTTACTTCTTTAGTTATATTTGAGGAAGGTTTGTTAATTCTTGGTATTATATGCATATTTGTTCAATTTATGCAAAATACATAATGATTTCATTAATATTATTCATAAGTTCTTTATAAAAAACTTTTATTAATGCTTTAAATCTTTGTTATTATCTGATTAATACTTTGCTTTAAGTACATTTTTTTTTTTAATTGGCTCGTTTTGTATTTTTTGTTAAGATGAACTGATTGTGTGAGAGCAGAGACGATTTTTTGGTTCGGTAAAAGGGGATGTTTTGGGGAAAATTCGGAACATGTCAAAGAAACGTTAAAAGAAATGGAAAAGGTGACAATTGGCTTGGAAATGGTGTACACTGAATATTAATATTAAGTTCTAGTAGTAGGCACCCCTGTCAACTGCTGAATTCGGCTCTAATATGTTTCTTATCAAACTTCTAGCTTGTTTATTGCCACTAAATTAGTTCACCTAAGCTAAAAAAAGACTAGGAAGTAAGATTTCAGTAGTAGAAATAAGTGTCTACTACTAGGAAATCCTATGAATCTCTATCGAGAAGTAGACACAACTACTAATTGCTAACTATTTTGTTTAATGTGATAAATAAACTAATATTTTTCATCTACTGGACCTCCTAAATCAACTAATCGCCAAAATATAACTATTGTGAAATAACAAGGTTTAACTCGGCAAAATCTTCTTACCTTCTAAAATAATTTCTCTGACTAAAGGATCTAAAGGCAATGAACTCACCACCATTCTTAAACAAAGCTTAAAGTTAGTAATATCTACAAGGGATTTTGGTGGGAATTAGAAACAAGTCTCCTTGAGATCACACTCCTCTTGGCGCCAATTTTAAATTTATAATTTCATATATTTTATTATTTCATACCCTTATTATAAGTCTGAACTCTTACTGTCTAATACTTATGCCAAATGGCAAAATAAAAAGTGCCGAAGTTGGGCTATTTTGCCTCAAATTCACGCCGTGCCCTATTCAAGTAAATTTAAACTTTATTAATTGATTAAAACTTTCAACGTTTGTTTATTTTTTTGCCGGGGTGTAATCACAGACACAGACAAAGAGCAGTTTCCACGGGTGATTTCACGTTTTTATGGAAAAAAATATTGTTTTGAAAAACTTTATCTCGGAAACTAGTGAACATAAAGAGTTATTAGGGCTCAAATTTTAGAAAATTTACTTTACTTTAGAAAAGATAATCACAATGTTTTTGGCGCGGTTGGTAATTTTCAAGATATTGATCATAGAATGAAAAAGGAGTGAAAATTTTAAGGTTATTCTTGAATAAAGTGAACATCCGCTTATTAAAATAGTTCAATTATTTAAGAAATCATCCAGCTCGTGGTTTAGGTAATACGATTTATAACGCTTGTGGAGAATCCCTTAGAAGTCAGACATTTCATTAGTATGGTCTCATTTCGGGGATTCAATACTAAAAATCTGAGTCTAGTCTCTAATATGGACAATCAATAACAAAATTGTCATAATACAAAAGTTTTACACGCGAAAAAATAACTTTGACGTAATTAAGAGTGATATATAGACGTGATAAGAGCAATCTTAGTACGAGCAAGCTCATCCACCAACGTCAAGGTGTTGCTCGGTTGGATGAGTACGAGGATGTGAAGTACCAAAGGAGAAAAAGACGAACATATGAGCGCGAGCTAAATCCCTCAAAGAGGTATGCCCTCGTCTATATTTTAAAAGTATTCTACTCAACTAACTCTAGGTATTATTACAATATCAGTGTTCAATGGTTGAGCCGGGTTAAATTCCACTCCTATGGTGAATACGAAATAGTTTTCTATTTGATTTTTGGCACTGTCCAAAAATCGGAATACATTCCGTGCTAGAATGTATGTATTGAAATTACAGAAATAGATTTGTCACTTGCTGGATTAGCGAAATCAGTGGAATTAGGCCACCTAAGTGCGTATTGTCTTTGAACATTATCCAACATTAAAGGAGGAGAGTGGGCAGCTGCATCTGCATTTAAAATTATTCTCTCTATTGTGAATCCAAAGCTAGACCCTGCTATAGTCTGAATGCAGTATTTTATAGTTTCAAATTTAATTCGGCAGATTCTAGATCTGTCCAAGTTAACACATGAATAGAGCAATCTCCTCTCATCTCATTTGTAATCTGTAGTATATGTTGCAGAGTAAGTCATAAATGAATACCTAAATCTCAGTCTTTGTCCTCTACCTCTTCGAAATAGTTCAATATCTATTTTTCAAGGGCATTTACTATACCTGTTGTACAGTGTAAGTAAAAAAGGAATTATTTTTTTCTCTTGATGCAAGAAACTCAATATTTTTTTTTTTTAAATTCATCCATTGTAACTGGGTTTCTAGGTATAAACCTAAATATACTGGAGTACATATTTTCTTCCAGCTCTAATTGGACAGGATTCTTAATGGAAGTTCGGCATAACTTCAAAACTAAAAAAATATAAAGTAAGATAAAAATGTTAAGCATTCAATTTCTTGTATTAATTGACTTTCATTTTTTTTTTATTCTCGCCACAAAATGTAATCACTAATATATAATAAAACTATTTAGATATCGTAAAAAAATGAGTAGGAGCTATCGTATCCGCCAAGGGTACGATAACTCTTATCGTACCCTTTGGGGTCAGGAGCCCTCCTGGGGCTCACTCACCCTCTATAAAGTGGATACCCTTAATTGGTAGGGGAAATGGCGGTTGAGCGTGATCTCGACCAAATAACCTACTTGCACAACCGTTGGCTTAGAAAGTGTACGGTCCTTACCAAGTGCTTTCATTTTTTTTTATTTTCTTTTTTTAATCGTAAAAACAGTATTTGTTAGACGAATATGTTTCTTAATCCTACGAATACCTTTGTATGTATATTTATACATTTTTTTTTAAACTATTCTCATTGAGTAATATTGCATACTGTCTCAGCAAGGATAATGACAATATTGTTGAAAGAGTTCATTCAGACCATACTTTGTACAAAATAAAATAAAAATATTCTTAACCGAAAATAGACTAGAGTTAGGCTACATCTTCATTGATTTTTTCTCTATCCAACAGCTTCCGATCTTCGGACGACATCGGCAGGGCCAAGGAGAGAAACCAATGGCCCCAGAGACAAATTTTTTCGACCCACGTCAAATATTAAATTCACCACTGTAAACATAGTCCTTTATAATTTATCCATCAAAAACGTAAAAATATTACATATATTATATATTTAGGGTCGGATTCACCACTAGGCCCAATTGGCCTGTGCTGCAGGGTACAAACTGGCACCTTCAATTGGCAATTTCTTTTCAGTTCTCGAAAAGAAGTATAAATGATTTAGAAATATTCAGTAGGTATACCTGATTTAGAAATATTCAATAGTTAAGATTCGTGACTTACAGGTTACTTTCCTGATTATTCAATACAAGAGAAAAAAACAATATTAAATAAAATTTTTAAAAATACAACCGTACTATTTTCGTTTTTTATTTTTTTTATTTTTTGGTTCTTCTTGCTTGATGATCCCAAGATTGATTTTAATAGTCTCCAATTCCTTGTTTTCTCTTTCTTGTTTTTTCCTGTTGTCCAGAATCATTTGAGTTTCTTTATCGATAGGACAGTCTTCAGGATCATATTGACTTTCAATGTTACGTATTGGACCCATTTCTTCCAATTTTTTGGCTATCGTTTTGCATCTGCGATACCCTTCTCCGTGTCTTACTATTGTCCAGTTCTTATGCACTCTTTCTTTTGGCTCTCCAAAAAGTGCGATTGTTTCACGAAGTGGTTCTTTACTAATTTTTACGTAATGTTTTGTTTCTTCTTTACCAGGTTTGGTATCTTTGAATTGATAATAAGGCCCTTTTTCAATTTCCCCCTCTGCATTTTTAAGAATTGATGGAGGAAATGGTAAACCCATGCAACAGTCCTCTCGGAAACAATATTGCGGTGGTGCAATCACATCAGTATCTTGTATTGGAAGGATACATGGGGAAACGGGGTAATCACAGTCACATATATTTAAATCTCCCATCGGACATCTACCAGATGGAAATTTCTTACAAGGAGGATATTTTACAGGGCATATAAGTTCACCTCCTAATGATAAAGCACATGGGTCAGGTTTTCTAGTCAGAGGACATGTGGTAGGTTTGGGAGTGAGAGGACATTTTGGAGGAGCGAATTGACAAATTCTTTTGGGAGCCAAAGGCTCAAAAGGACATTCGGAGTTTGATGAACTATTTTCGGAAAAATCTCGAGACAGATTTTCTTCATACTTATTTTTACAGCAACATCCATCAAATACAAGTTTCTCATTACTTAATGATATTGGCGATGCTAAACATATGTTTGAAATGCTGCAGTGAAGATTACTTTCGCACGAAACTGAGTCCAAAAAGTCATATTTGCTTTTTGATGGTGAAGTAAAACACGAACTGGAGTAAAGTGATGAGTGTGTGCTATCAGCAGAGCATGAAGGTAAAAAAGATTGAGTATGGCCATCAGTTGATGTGCATTCACATGGTACATTCAATGGACACGGTAGAGGAAGTGAACAACAACCAGGAGGAGGACATAAACAAGTACAAGAACATTTAGGAAGAAGCTGGCACCTGTAAACTAATTCTCCTAATGGACAATCAGGTTCTTTTGTCAAAGGGCAGCTGGGAAGTTTACAATCAACCTCTGGCTTTAATTTACCTAAAGGACATCCCGGTTTTTTCATACATTTTTTGAATGGGCATGGTTTCTGTTCTACTTTTTTAGGTTTTATGTAAATATCTGGGCATAAGATCTCCGCTGCAGGACATGTTGGCAAAGGAGTAGCCCCACATTTAGGAGAGTAAGGACATTGTGATTCCTGATTTGTACTTCCTTCCTCAGCATTTTCATCTCCACTATCTTCTGATTCCTTTCCTTTTATTAACTGAACATCAAATTTAACAATTTTGGAGGAATTTCGTTGTTCTTCAGATTTATTTTTCAGGCTTTCTTTCATTATATTTTGTTCTCGAGAACCAGTACGCTTATCCTCTAATGACATTGATACTGGAAATGGACAGTCACAACTTATAGGACATGGATTTGGTGAAAAAGGGCATTGATCCTGCAATGACATATGAACTCCGCAAGGAGGAACATAGGATGGGCATGTTGGTAAATGAAACGTTCTCTCAGCACTTTCTTTTGGTTTATTGTTAGGATCGGAAGAATCACTTTTTAGAGAACATGGTGGTGGTATTGGTGGACATATCGACTTCACTGGGCATGGATCCAAAAAGCATTGGAGTTTTTTTAAAAGACAGCTTACACAAGATGGTGAAGAACAACATTGACCAAGGCAAGGGAGAGGAGGAGAGCAGCAAGAAGGATTAACTAGAGGGCATGCTGTTTGTGAACAAGAACATAACAAAGTTGAAGGACAACAAGGTGGCAGACAAGGATTAACTAGAGGGCATGCTGGTTGTGAACAAGTACATAACAAAGTTGAAGGACAACAAGGTGGCAGACAAGGATTAGCAAGAGGACATGGCCCACAACCACCGTCACTTATTGCTGGACAAGGAAAACAAGGTGGGGTAGGAGAGCAGGGAATTTGTCTTGGAAAACAAATACCACACAAAGGTTTACAACATGGCTCGCATAAACCACAAAAACAAGAAACAGAACTTGGACACATTGTAGGATTGCATATTCCATATTTTGATGACTGAAGACAACAAGGAGGTTTGGGCTGTAGCAAACAGTCAGGTTTTCTCGATAAGGGACATCTCGGTGTTGCACAGCAAGGACAAGGT
The DNA here is from genome assembly GCA_948150685.1 of Rhaphigaster nebulosa. Classification (NCBI taxonomy): domain Eukaryota; kingdom Metazoa; phylum Arthropoda; class Insecta; order Hemiptera; family Pentatomidae; genus Rhaphigaster; species Rhaphigaster nebulosa. Next base: position 33,492,762 of record OX411308.1, read on the forward strand.
TTTGGAGCGAATGGACAAAGAGGCCCAGTTTCGACACTAGGGACATCAGGACAGTAACAGTTTTGTCCACAAACATTTGGAAGAATAAGGTATGGGCAACTTTTAATTTTTCGATCACTTTTATTGTCTGCACTTAATTCCTGTAGAATACACTCGGAACACGGCAATGGCCGAGGAGAAGAAATTAATAAACATTTTGGAGCAATTTGGGTATTTTTCATTTTACCTGCGGTTTTATCAGGCTGTGTTTTTTCAGCTTTCTCAATTCCAGGTTTCTTTTCAGTGGGTTCATTTCCAACAGTACACAATAAACACGGCGATATATTACCAGGCCATTTTCCTACTGTGTTTTTGTCAGTGCCGTCTGTACGAATATTGGGACAAGGATTCAGAGAAATAGGACAGCCTTCTGCTAGGAAACAGGTCTTGCAAGGACATTGATTGACATTTGCGTCTCCACCCATTAGCTTCGCGTAACCACATTTACTTTCTTTTTGAGGAAGTAAAGGGCAGGCTGGTGGAGATAATGAACATTTTGGTTTTATATTTAACGGACACTGCTTTTTTTCAAAAGGTTTATTACTCGTCATGAGTATCCTTTTACAATTTGGAGCTTCCAAGGGACAAGTCATAGTAGGCCAGTGATTTTTATTTGTATATATGTATTTATAAATTGTGAATAATTTGTATCATAAATTCATTTATGTTAAATCTGAAAAAAAAAAAAATTAATAATTAATTCATAAAGTTGTAGTCAATGTTTTAACCTACAAAATATTTTAGATAATATATGCCTAGCATTTATTATCCAAAAAGTATTTATCAATGTTTTTTTTTTATAATAGACACTTGCCTGCACCCGCACGGCGTTGCTCCTGAAAAGAATCGCGAGTTGAATACCCTCCCAAATCTTTTGTTTTTTTACGTTTAACTTTTAAAAGATAATTAATAGAAGATGATAAAGATTATCATACTGTAAATTTTGTACAAAACAACTTTTAAAAAAATAAAAGATTTAAGTTTAAAGGGAGAAGTTGGTCGGAGGGGGGGAGGGGGTGCGGTCAAAGAAATTTTACTTTTAACACGTTAATTATACATTATTGAACATATCATCAAAATTATTGCTATATGAAATGAATGGGAAAGTAAATAGAAGTATTATAGCGAATATAGATTCACCGAGGAAACGCATCATTCAATACCCTTACTTGCTTTGCCGTGGCAATGTGGAATGAAAGGAAAGAGATGTTTTTACGGTAATCCTTCCGAAGTGCTACTAACGACCTTGAATAGGTCTAGATTCTCAGACCAGACTGTACTTCACCCACCGCGCTTGCCCAATTAAATACTCAAACCAATGGATCCTTATCAGTTGGAATACTCATGTAGGGTTAGCTCAAACTGTTTGCTTAGGGACAACATCTACCTAAGATATCTGCTGCGGGAATTTTAAATGAATGGCGGGAAATTCAAATAGTAGGAGAAATGGAAAAGGTGGTTCGAATACCTCTTCGAAGACGGGAAGTATGAGCTAATTCTACACCAGCGTTCAAACTGAGAAGGATCCGTTGGTTTGAGAATTTAATTTGGCGTGCGCAGTGGGTGAAATACAGTCTGGTCTGAGAATCTAGACCTGTTCAAGGTCGTTTGTAGCACTTCGGAAGGATTATCCTTTTCAAAAAAATGTAATGCATATAAACCTTCCGGAAGAAATTCTTTAAATGACAGCGAAAACCGCAAAAAAATCTACCACTTTTCGAGTTTTGCGAGCACAAACATACACAGGTTGAATTTACATATATATGTATATGTAAATATATATACAAATATATATATGGATTCCGGTAGATAAGGTTTGTTTTGTTTCAAATAATTTAAGCTTTACAAGTTTCCAAGCTGTACGTATATAGACAACAAGTTACATTAAACATTCCTATATATAACGCGAATATTTGTAAAAGCTCTCTAGTTTGCTTTGGGTTGACACTAATAATAATACTCTTCAAAGCATTCAACATAAAAGGTACGTATCCCATTGGACGACTTCTTTCCTATTAATTAGAGATTGATAAATTATTTGCCACTTCTATAATTTTGTTTTTATTTAAAACTAGTTTCGAATGTTATACATTCATCTTCAGTTCTAAAAACACACAAAAATTCAAAAATAAGCAATTCAAAATACAGTTTGGTATGATAATAAAATGATTTATTATACATTTTATATTAAATGTAATAAAAAATTAGTATTACAAAATATTTATGAATTATGAATTTAATTAAGACAAGAAATCAAATACATGTTGGTACTCACCAATATTTAACTAGATTATATCAAACAGAAAAGTTTGTACTGGTTTGTTCTCGCACTGAACTAGCAATGAAAGAAAGGTGGGGTGTTTATAAATAAACGGTTTAAGGCTCGGGGTATTTCCAGTAATTCCGGAGAATATTTGTTTTTTCTGTTATAGATGGGAATACATTTAAGATTAGACTATTGGAGGTATTTAATTGGTCATTTAAGCAAAAATCTGGATTGGATTTGAAGGATTTTATTATTTCAGGTGCTTCATATATATATAATTAGTTTTCAACGTGATGTATTAATATAACTCCTGAATCTTTGATGAATTTATGTTGTTTTTTTTCATTTAAGTGAATTGAAAAGTTGGAATTCTCTGTCTTATTATTACTATATGTGCAAGTATATGCTCCTTTAATCTCTGATTTAGTGATCTTCCAGTTTTTCCCGTGTATTTTGCTGCACAATTACATTACAATTTAGTTCGTAAACTCCGCTTTTTTGAAAGGGTCTATTTTGCCTTTAAGAGAAGGGAAATATGATAGGATAGGATTTTTTCTATTTTAAATGCAAGGTTTAATCCTAGTTTTTTCAATTCATTTCCGACTTTGGTGAATATAAAGCTGTAATGTGGAATCAAGGAATAATGTTTCGGGATGGGCCTGTATTCGGAGGTTATTGAATAGATATCATTAATTGTCTTTTTTTGTACTTGTTTTTTTTTAAATGTGATTGATAGTGGTTTTATAGTGCACGTTATTTTTTGCTATGGAATATATTATTTAAATTTCTTTATTATATTTTTTTTCATTTAATGATCCTTTCTAAGACAGTAAATCATGCTATTAAAGGCTGTGAGTTTATATGCTATCGGTCTCCTAGCTTCATTGCTTATAACGACATCCATGTGGGTGGGTTTCCGGTGAAATTATAAATTCATGATGTTTGTTTTTTACTGAGATATCTAAATCTAAAAAGTTTATGGTTTTGTTTTTTTACAGTTCTACTGTGAATTTAGTCAAGGGGTGAATTACGTTTATTTCCTTTAAGAAATTATTTATTTATCTTGTCTTGAAAAAAACTGAAAGATCACTAAATCAGAGATTAAAGGAACATATACGTGCATACAATAATAAGACAGAGAATTCCAACTTTGCAATGCATTTAAATGGAAAAAAACAAAACATAAATTCATCAAAGACTCAGGAGTTAAATTAATACATCACGTTGAAAACAGCCTCAAATTAAATATATATGAAGCACTTGAAATAATAAAATCCTTCAAATCCAATCCAGATTTTTGCTTAAATGACCAAATAAATACCTCTAATAGTCCAATCTTAAATTTATTCCCACCTATAACAGAAAAAACAATTACTCCCCGGAATCACTGGAAAAACCACGACCCTTAAACCGTTTACCTATAAACCACCTTTCTTTCATTGCTAGTTCAGTGCAAGAACAAACCAGTACAAACTTTTCTGTTTGATGTAATCTACTTAAACCTTGGTGAGTACCAACATATATTTGATTTCTTGGCTTAATTAAATTCATAATTCGTAAATGTTTTATAATACTAATTTATATTACATTTAATTTAATATGTATAATAATACCAAACTGTATTTTGGTTTATTATTTTCAATAATAGACCTTTGGAATCGACCAAAGAAAATTTTTTTGTAACCCCCCCTCAAAATTTGAGGTTTTACGTTTCAAGATACGTAGAATCCAAATATCGAATAAAAAAAAATCCGTCCGCAAATTTTTTTGTTTGGTGCTTTTATTGTATTTAAACGAAAGCTAACGAAAATCCCTACAATACGAACTAGAAATCACCTAAATCGGACCATTATCAGCTGAGATATAGCTTTATGAACTTCGTTTTTATTTTTTCCTAGTGAAGTCACATCAAATATTTCCTCTGTATCATTTTACATCACAGCCTACTTGCATTGACGCGTTTTTTTTAATTAACACAGTTCGGCACTCTCACGGCGGACATCTTGTGACAAGCTTCAAATTTCTATTCCTTTGGTACCTACAGCTTCATATTTTTTACTTTGACAGAATAGATATTTTCGTGGAATAATAAACAAGTGGAATAAATAAGTGGAAATAATAAACCATTGTGTAATAATTTGCAGCGTTTTAATTGCTTATTTTTGTGTGTTTTTAGAACTGAAGATGAATGTATAACATTTGAAACTAGTTTTCAAAAAAACAAAATTATAGAAGTGGCAAATAATTTATCAGTCGCTAATTAGATTGATCCTTCTATATCATCATACGGATGCGGATTATACAATTATTATACTCCTCCAACGTTTTAAATGTCCGATCAAGCACTTCATACAGGAAACACTCCTTCGTTTTACGACAAATGCCACCAAAAACCCACTGTTGAGAATGTGTGTCCTACGTTGTATTTACGACGTGAAAAACAAGACTCATCTATCATAATTATGAGTCCATCTCCACCAATTACTATTGGATAACGCAATAAACCAGACGCACAAACTTCTCTTATATAATTCTTCCAATCTTTAATACTAGCCGTATTCATTTTAGGTTCTTTAGAAGAAAATTTAGTTGTTGTGTATTCATTTACCCATGAGTATATGAAAAGCAATTTGGTATTAAATTTTAATTTGGTTTTCGTAAACCAAGAACCTGTATAAACACTGATATTTTGTCTACATTGTCTTCTGCAGCATTTCCATTTAGCTGTTGTCTTTGAGGTATCATATCCTTTTTCACATTTTTTTTTGTGAAGCAGTCCTTTATCTATTAAAAAATCGCGAGCACATTTTTCACCTTTAAAATTGTCATATAAACAAATTCATATTTATAAACGCTGCAAATTATTGCACAATTGTTTATTATTTCCAAATAATAATATTTCAAAAATTCTGCTCTGTCTATTCAGAGCACTTTCCATATTCCTTTATATTACAGTTTAGATAATGAAATTATCTTTGAAATGAGTATTTGGAGTGTTTCGGGAAAGGAACGTAGGCAGAATACTTTATAAAAGATATCTAGCAGTAGGCACTAAGGAGACGCAGTAGGCAAAGGAGCAGAAATTTGAAGCTTGTCCCAAGATGATCGCCGTGAGAGTGTTAAGAAGAAACTGTGTTAATGCAAGTAGGCTGAAAGGGTTAGGACATGTAATCAAAGGGTAAAATGGTACAGAGGAAAATATTGGATGTGCATTTCAGTGTGAAAAGAAAAAGGAAAGACCAAGAAGCTAAGAAGGAAGTGCAGAAATAACTCAAGGAAGGATGAAGTAGAGAGATACAAGGAAGTCAGGAGCCCAACTGATAAGTCAGAAGGCCTAGGGCCACGATGACCAGCAACGCCGGAGAATTAGTCTACGAAGTTCATTGCGCTATATCTCAGGCAATACTGATCCGATTTAAATGATTTGTTGGTTTGCTTTTGTATAGAATTTCATCACCTTTCGATTGATCATAACCAAACCCTCCAAAAAAGTTTTACGGACTGATTTTTTTTTATTATTCGATATTTGGATTCTGCGTATATTGAAATGTAAAACCTAAAATTTTGAGAGGGATTACAAAAATTATTTTCTTGGTCGATAACAAAGGTCTATTATTGAAAATAATAAACCAAAATGAGAGCTACATTTATGAAACATATGTTCACTGAATTACTTAGGAACAGCTCCAGTTAATCACTATAATTTATTTTAAAGTAACGCGACCATATATCGTCTGTATTGACTAATTTTCAAAAAAGTAACTATTAGTTTTTATACAAAAAGGAGCATGTACATATTTTAATCTTATTTCATTTTAACATTTTAATTTTGAGTGCTACTGGAGATATTTTGTACTTTGTAGATTTAGATCTTCTTGATTTGAATGGTGTCTTGTTCGTTTTGTTTGAATAATACAGAAATATCAAATTTCCTTTTCATAAAATTTAAAAAAAATTTATATTTGTACCCGAATTAAATAGTTTTTGTTTTACTTTTTCCTTTTTTTTTTTTTAAACTATACCTATTGAAAATTTAAAGAGATGGGGCGGGTGGCGGTCAAGAATAACATAAAATAGTGCTAAATATTTATTAAATGAAATAGTGCTAAATATTTATTAAATGCCCACGTTTCGATCCAGATTGGGCTCAACTTCAGAAAAATAGACGGAGACTTCAGAAAACTTCTGAAAAGTAGACTAGGTATTTAATAAATAAGTTACCACTACTCTATGTTATTCTTTACCGCCAATCGGACTCTATTTCCATCTCGATTTACCACATGGTCAACTATCAATAAATAAAATAATATCGAAAATTTATTTTCTTTATTTTGTGAGGTTTATGGAAAAAGGATGTATGACCACTTACTCTTCTTTGGTACCTATTTTACAATCTACAATCGACTTACTAAAAGTAAGTGTTTTTATCATTCATTGATTTACAATATCGAAAATCAATACCAAAATATACAAGAGCTCATTTCATATAGGTAATGTTATATCATTTACAAAACTTTAATTTGTATATTGAACTTTAATTTGTGATTAGGAGTCTGCGCATGCGCATAGTTTAGAGCATACACGTTTCACATCGTCTCTCTGTATTCTTGCCGTTATAACAGAAGATATCGGAGTGAATTTATTTAATTGTTGACCACAAGTAACTGTAGCTGAGAAGCATCAGTAAATACCTGTTTAATCCTACAGTAAGTTTAGTTTATTTACTGCATCAGTGAAGGACAGTTTCGAGTGTGTTATCTGGACAGGCAGCCATATTATCCCTACCACCACTGGTGAGGCCAGCTCAGTGCCTTGAGTAGCGTTGTGGGGAGAGGTTCGCGCTTTCCTTACGACTCAAGGTCAAGTTCACGCAGAGACGTCTGTTAATTTTAATTTTTGCTTTAATTTTCTTTATTTATTTCTTTATTATTTTACTTATATATTGTTTTTTTTTCTTTCTTCTCCTCTTGTTTACCATTCACTCCTACCATGAAAAAATGAAATATTTTCATCAAGTGATGTCAACTTCAAAGAGATCGAGATCTGCAGGCTTAACGCCTCGATCAACCCCTCCGAAGCAACAAAGGCCGCGTCGTGGTAAGAGACCAACCCCGCCAGTAACACCAAATTCAACTGAGGAATCCGAACCAATGCCCGGCACATCATCACAAAACACTCACGACGAATCACCCTTCTTCACCCCTAATCCGTTTCAGGCTATACAGCCGAAAGAAAACGACTCAATGGAAGCTGCACCTACACCTAGGGAACCCCGCCCCACTCCAATTTTTGTTAAAAACATTAAAAATTTTCAACTACTATGCGCCCAGTTGAATAAAATAACGACCCCCAATAGCTACTCCTGTCTAAGTAGAAGTAGCGACACTAAGATATCGCCAGACACAGCCGATACTTACCGTAAAATAGTTAAATATTTGACAGAAACCAAGGCGGACTTCCATACTTATCAACTCCGCCAAGAGCGATCTCTTAGGGTGGTAATTAGGAACATGCACCCCTCAACACCAGCCGAAGTCATTCAAGAAGAACTCACGGCTCTAGGCTTCAAGGTTCGTCAGGTGATTAACGTCCTGAAAGATAATACCGAAGAAAACAGAAAAATAGCCCTACCTCTATTCTTCGTAGACCTGGAACCTATACCAGGGGTCGAAAAAATATATGAAGTGAGAAGGCTTTATTATACTGCCATCAAGGTTGAAAAACCACACACCAAAAGAAGCACAGTTCAGTGCCATAATTGTCAGGCTTATGGCCACACCAAAACCTATTGCCACCATGCACCCAGATGCGTGAAATGTGGCGAGCAGCACAGAACTGATGTATGCACCAAATCGAGGCTAACCCCGGCAGTTTGTGCCTTGTGCTCAAAAGATCACCCGGCTAACTATAAAGGCTGCCAGATATATAAAAATCTGAAGAATAAATTCCAGAAACCTGGAGGCAGAGAAGAAAACACGAAGCCAAGACGAGAACCATCCAAAATCATTGATCCAACGGTGCCCTTTGCCCAATTACTAGGACGAAGAAACCAGGAAAACAAACGTGAGGCCCTGCCGCAACAACTAAGTCCTCAACAACCTCAGCAACCCGTCCCTCAAAACATACCAAATCCTCAACAATCCTTTCAACACCAAATTTTCCATATTCCTCCCCCTCCCCCCCCCCCAGTTGCTACTGATCTCACCAGTATGTTGACATCCTTCCTCTCCGAACTGAAATCCATTGTCATCCCGTTAATATCACTCCTCACCAATCTTGTATCCCACTTTACTCCTCCCTCAAGAAATCCTTAAATGAATTCCATTAAACCCTTATCCATCCTCCTTTGGAATGCGAATGGCGTTCGAAACCATATAAACGAACTAACAGTCCTACTACAAGACAAAGATATTGACTTAGCACTAATAACTGAAACCCGACTAACCAACAAACGACAGTTCTGCATTCCTGGTTACCAAATCTATCGAACTGATCATCCCGATGGAACTGCGCACGCTGGCACCGCAGCCATAATTCATCAATCCCTCTCCCATCACATGGTCCCCTTAACAAATCACAACTTCCTTCAGACCACGGCTGTATCAATCCAAACCTCTCTTTTTCCATTAACATTTGTTGCAGCATATTCCCCACCAAAAACCCAATTTTCCGAATCGCAGGTCAATTTCTTCCTGAACTCCTTAGGACATCGAATCCTTATAGGTGCAGACTTAAATGCCAAGCATCAGCAGTGGGGAGCCAGAACCACAAACACCCGAGGGCGAACATTGCTATCTGCACTTATTTCCCATTCCTGTAATATCCTTTCTCCCGATACTCCTACATACTGGCCAACCGATCCCAACCGCAACCCCGATCTCCTAGACTTCTTTATGAACAAAGGTCTAGGGCCACTAAATTGTTCCGTCCAACGGCTAGATGACCTCTCCTCAGACCATAGCCCTCTAGTCCTAACCCTTTCCTTATCACCTATTCCAAAATCACTTCCGCCTTCATTCATCAGAGGCCCAGTTAACTGGAACCGCTTCCGTCAGATCATAAACCATAAAATAGACCTCAGAGTCTCCCTAAAAACCCCTCAAGATCTAGATGAAGCTGTAAATTCCTATACCACTCTGATCCAACAAGCAGTTTGGTCAGCATCCCAACCCCTTTCTTCCACTAAAGACCGCGAGAATCCTTTACCTCAAGAACTCCGAGATCTTATCCAAAGCAAAAGACGTTCTAGGACCCTCTGGCAGAGAACCAGGCATCCTGACGATCGGAAATCATACAATTATTATTCCAGGCTGGTTAAAAAGAAACTAGCAACCCATAGATCCCAATCCTACAATTCCTACCTTTCCTCATTATCTGCCACTGATAACTCCCTCTGGAAAATAACCAAAAAAATCCTTAAACACCACCATATTTCCCATCCCCTCCGACGTGATGATGGCTCCTGGGCCTCGTCAGATGAGAATAGAACAGAGGAATTTGCCAGACACCTATCCAATATATTCATTCCCCATTCTGAACACCACCCCACCCATACAGCTGAAATAAAAGAATTCCTCTTCTCACCGATCCCACTCTCTCCACCTCCTAAAGCTGTTAACCCCTCTGAGGTCAAATTCCTTATAAATAGATTAAAATCCCGAAAATCCCCTGGTCACGATCTCCTCACATCCCAAATCCTGCGACAGCTTCCAAAAAAAGCAATTATATTCCTAACCTACCTATACAACTGCATCCTTCGCACAACCCACTTTCCCCTAATATGGAAACACTCTACAATCATCCTTTTTCTTAAACCAGGCAAACCTGTCAATAATACCTCATCCTATAGACCAATAAGCCTGCTTCCAATTCTTTCAAAAGTGTTTGAAAAAATACTTCTCAAACGCATCCTACCCTTCCTTGATTCCCAAATAATCCCTTCACACCAGTTCGGATTCCGCCCTAGACATTCCACGGTCCAACAAGGTCTTCGCGTTGTGGACCATATATCCCATGCACTTGAAAGCAAGCAATATTGCACTAGTGCCTTTCTGGACGTAGCGCAAGCTTTCGACCGGGTGTGGCACGATGGCTTGCTTTTCAAGCTCAAAATCCATCTACCCCAATCCTTATACTTAATCCTTTGATCCTATCTTTCTAACCGAACCTTTAGAGTTCGCTGCGGCACTGAATATTCCGATTTTTATCCAATCAAAGCCGGAGTTCCACAAGGCAGCGTCTTAGGTCCTATCCTCTATATCCTGTACACCGCGGATATTCCCACAAGCCCCGATACCTTCCTTGCAACATTTGCTGATGATACAGCCATCCTATCTTCTCACCCAGACCCTGAAGTAGCATCCTTTAATCTCCAAAAACACCTCTCCTCGATTGAACAGTGGTGCAACCATTGGCGCATCAAAGTCAATGAATCCAAATGTAAAAATGTCACCTTCACACTCCGTCGCAGACCCTGTCCTCCAGTCCAGTTCAATTCTATTCCACTTCCCACCTCCGACACAGTTCGGTATCTTGGTTTCCTCCTAGACAAAAGACTGACATGGAACCCAAATACCAGGCTTAAGAGACAAGAACTCAACCGAAGATATGGCCAGTTATATAGACTATTGAACAGAACATCACATCTTTCAATAGACAACAAACTAATAATCTACAAGACCATACTAAAACCTATTTGGACCTACGGACTTGAACTGTGGGGGACAGCAAAATCTTCGAACATCAAACGTATCCAATCCTTTCAGTCCAAAGTCCTTCGAACAATAGTCAACGCTCCTTATTATGTTTCAAACAAGACCTTACATCATGACCTAAACATCCCATTTGTACTTGACCTTATTCCATCTAAATTTTCAAACTTTCACCAGAACCTTAGCTGCCATCCTAATCCCTTAGCACAATCCCTATCCAGCTCAAGCCATCCCTATAATCCTCCTCGTAGGTTGAAGCGGCAGTGGCCACGAGACCTTCTGTAAATATACTATTGGAGTCCTGGCAATGGCCAGATCCTCCACTCAAGTCCTGAGCGACTGTGGCCCTAGTGCTCTCACTCAGTTTCCACTGGCTTGATCCAGTGACGCGGCTCAGAAAGAAGCGCTGGGACTTCTTCGAGTCTTGCCTTGCCATCTACAAGTGGAGGGCAGGGCATGGCTGGGGATTCCCTGGACAGAATGTAAATATGTATATATGTATGAACGCAATCAAGAATTTTTATTCATTTTATTTTCTTAATTTATTTTATTTTATATTCATTTTATTTTATTTTATTCTTCTTTTGTTAACATTGTATATTTATTTATCACTAGTGTCCTTTAGTTTATCAATTTATTTTCCTTTATAATTATTTTATTGTATGCATAGTTGTATATACAGTGTGAATGGGTACTTCATCCCTAATACTCATTGCCCTTGAGTGTGGCAGATTGTATAATGTTCAATAAATAAATAAATAAAGAAAAAAAAAAAAAATTTGTGATTCCTATGAACAGGGGTTTCGGACAGACGCCCTTTTCCGGCTACCGCCTCAATTATGAGATTGTAGTAATAGCTACCATTTAAAAAAAAAATTACTATTGGGATCTTAAATTCCTACTAGCTGCATTCCTACAATCCTATCTAGGACCTAATATTTCACCTCACTTCTGTCAGTCACCTACCTTTTTCTTTAAGAACTGTCCAGTTGGGGTACAGTTGTACCCCACGCGCCTTCCTATGTTTCAACATCAATATTGTTTTTCGTTCCTAAAACGTTTTTTTTGTTGGAAAAAATGAACAGGGATCATGGCAGTATTGAAAGGATAATTCACCTGTATCGCAAACAAGCTATCAATATTGTAGGGCATGGCTAATATAAATTAAGTAATTAACGATATATTAAAGACAATAAAAATAAAAATAGATTCGCACAAGATTGTTGGTGGTAAAGAAGAAGGATGGGAGGGGGACTCTTGTGCTAGTCATTTCCACTCTACTACCGGTGTAGATGGGATTCGGCATCAGTATTGTTTTTCGTTCGGTAAACCTTTGGAATCGCTACTAACTACCTTGAAGAGGTCTAGATTCTCAGACCAGACTATACTTTCACCCACTGCGCATGCCCAATTAAATACTCAAACCGATGGATCCTTTTCACTTGGAATAGTCATGTAGGGTTAGGTCAGACTTCCCGCCTTTTACCGAATATATCTCTTGTCCCCACCGCCTTCTTTCCTACACCATCTTTAAGTTTAAATATCATGGCCAATCTCTTCAACGTTCTATTAGCTTCGGATCTGGGAAGTTTACTCCAACTGGTGAAAATAAGGATTAATAGATTTTCGTCTATCTACAGATGTCAGCAATAGTTTATCATTACTACACCTATGGCTTACCATTCTTCCGCTCCCTGGTGTATGATGGTTCGCAGTTCCTGACTTGGTCCTTGGATCGAAATTGTTAATAGCATAACCCGAATGAGTTGGTCATGGATCAAATTAACCTTTTTCCTCTGTAGAGAGTCTTCTTAGCAGAGCAATACCCCTTCTTAAAAAGGCGGGAAGTCTGACCTAACCCTGCACCAGCGTTCCAACTGAGAAGGATCCGTCAGTTTGAGGATTTAATTGCGCATGCGCAGTGGGTGAAAGTATAGACTGGTCTGAAAATCTAGACCTCTTAACAGTCGTTAGTGGCAATTCCAAAGGCTTACCTTTCGTTCTTATTAAAATGTGTTTTGGGGAGAATAGAGAAAGATAGATTGTTCGCCATACTGCTGAATTACCCTCACAATACTGCCATGATCTCAATCCATGTTTTCCCACAAAAAAACTTTTTAATAGCAGCGAAAAACAATATTGATGGCGAAACGTAGTAAGTCGCGTGGGGTAGAACTGCACCCAAACTAGGGATTTCTTAGATAAAAAAGCAAGTTATAGGTGACTGACTAAAGTGAGGTTAAAATTGGCGTTAATAGGTCCTAGATGGGATTATAGGAAGCAACTATTAGGAATTTCAGATCCCCAATACGACCTTGTAGACTGCTGGAGGAAACTTGTACCTCATGCGCCAACCATAGGGTTAAAAAGAACGAGGAAAAAAATCACTCCCCATGTGGTTTGCATTAACATTCCAAACACCATTTTGTTTGTTTTTTACATTGTAATTTTGTTGTCAGAAAAATACTTCCTGCCCCGATTCATGAACATTTAATTTGATTAATATTTCGTACTAGCGTGGTCAAAATTAATAAGACTTTAAAAATGACCTTAAAAATTAAAATCAAAAATAAATTTATTTTATATTGTAATTTCAAGAATCATTTGATAAAAATAAAAATTATGAAACCAATTATCTTTTAATATTATTTTAAAGCTCATCTATCTAGCAAAAAAAAAAAAAAAGAAAAGAAAAGAAGATGTTTAAAAGAACGCGTGTGAATTCAAAATTCCGTCCAAATACAGCACGCAAAAATAAGCACTTTCCTTTGATCTACTAACCTGGAGCAGACGTTAAAGGTTGCACAAGAGTGCCCGGTTCGCCATCCAAGCCACCCGCACTGCTCGTCTTCGTTTAGTTCGGCGCAGTACTGCGAGCCCAGTATGGACTAGGCTTTATGAACAATCTTGTAATACAACAATAACTCTGACGACAAGAAATGACTGAGACAAGACTCTGATACTGCCGAGGGCTTTTAAAAGCTTGGCGACCACATACACAGTTTTGTGATTTTCGACGTAGAAATAAAATGAAGTGTTTGCCAGTAGCAGACCTCATGCAATATAAATAAACAGGACAACTTTTGATAGGAATATCGGATGTGACCAAAAAAAAATAGTATTCACATCCATTCCATGCCGAAACAATATGTCTCTCGACCAAAAACAGCAAACATAAAAGATTCTTGAGAAACATGCCAATGGCCAAAAAGGATCACTACATGATTACTGGAAATGGAGCGTTAGTTGAAGGTCATTATAGATTTTCATCAAAAAATATATTAAAATATAATGGAAAGCTTCTCAAATTCGGAATATAAAGCTTATATATTTATATAAATAACACAATAGATTTTAGTTAAAACTGGCAAATCGGAAATGGAACTTTACTTGAAGGTCATACCTAATAGACTTTCATCAAAAATTATATTAAATGAAAAAATCCCAAATACTTTTATGTCAATACATTTAATATTATATGTTAGGTTGTTAAAATTGAATAACCGGACTTGGTACTTTACTTGAAGTCCTTAATAGATTTAAACTTCATAAATTTAGTATATAAGACTTTTATGCCAATACAAATATCACACTAAATCTCGGTTTAAATTGGCCAATCGGAAGTGGTACTTTACCGGAAGATATTTTACTTTCTTGTACGCAGTAAAAGAAATATTGTAATCGCGAAAATTTAAGGTTTTCAGATTTCAACGGAAATATCCATTTTGACCATCCCTGAATCCATTTTGACAAGTTTCAGCGTGACGTCTTTACGTACGTTCATTCATGCGTATCTCGTAAACGGTAAGCCATACTAAGTTAAAATTTTGTATTTACGGTTGCTGTAAAATCTAGTTGTGAACCTCCCTTTTTGGTCGCTGAATGATTACCGGAAGTGGTACTTTACTTGAAGGTCATATTAGAGTTTCCTAAAAAATTATATTAAAATACAATGTAAAACATCTCAAATTTGGTAAATTATACTTTTATATCAATATAAGCAATATATTGCTTATTTATTACTAAAAAATTCTGGTTTAAATCGAAGAGCCGAAAAGGGTACTTTACTTGAAAGTCTTAATAAACTTAAATCAAAAGGTATATCTTCTTATTATATTATATTTCTGTTGGAGGGATTCCTTTAGCAGGGGAACTAATGAACCGATTGACGAACGGAAGGTACCATTGGAAAGAGATTTTTACTTCGAGTGTGCGAAGCTACCTTAGATTGTTCTTAATGCTCTCATTATTACTTCCTTGTACGAAGTAAAGGAAGTATTGTAATCGCGAAAATTTTCGGTTTTCAGATTTCAACGAAAATATCCATTTTGACCATCCCTGAATCCATTTTGACTAGTTTCGTCGTGGCCTCTGTACGTATGTTCGTTCGTATTTCGCATTACTCAAAAACAGTTAGCCGTAGAAAGTTGAAATTTTGTATTTCGGATTGTTGTAAAATCTAGTTGTGAGTCTCCCTTTTTGGTCACTGCTTAATTACCGGAAGTGGTACATTACTTGAAGGTCATAAATGATTTCCATCAAAAATTATATTAAAATACTTTGCAAAACTTCTCAAATTTGGTATTTACAACTTATATATTGAATTAAATAGCATACTAGATTTTGGTCTAAATTGGAAAACCGGAAGCGGTACTTTACTTGAAGTTCATATTAGACTTTCATCAAAAATTATGTTAAAATATAATGTAAAACATCTCAAATTTGGTAAATAGGACTTGTATATTGATATGAATGTATATACTATATTTTGGTTAAAATTGGTGAGCCGAAAAAGGTACTTTACTTGAAGGTCATAATAAGCTTACATCAAAAATTATATTTAATTTAAATACATAAATCATATGTTTCGGTAATAAAGGTTACAATCGCAATTTGGTTTCCAATCCAACATTTTTATTACTTGTTTTAAGTGTTAAAATTTAGTGTAAAATACTGGTTTTCCTCCCCATTTTTTATTGTTTTATTGTTGTCACGGAACACGGAGAAATATCTTGGAAACTAGTTACCTACTGAAGGAAAACGACATATAATAACGGAATGAGACCTCCAGTAACAAGAGGGTGTGTTTTAGTGTGTGTGTGTGTGTGTCAATAGATGGATGTCGGGACGCCGAGTGTCAATTATCGGAAACTAGTAACCAAATTCAGTATCACTTTTTGAGCCACGGATTTATAATTTAATAGGCGTACAAGGAAGTCATGTGTTGCCTACATCAGATATTTTTTTAATTAATTAAAAACCAGAATTTGTACCAACGGTTGCCATGGTGACGAGAATGTCATCCTTATATCTAACCTTTCAAAAGAATTATCGTTTAAATTTTAGAAAAAAAAAGTGATCCCTCTACGTTTAGGACCGAAGAAAGGTGATAAAAGATGATTTAAATCAATTAGAAATCGACCAACAAAAAAAAAATAACGGCCTGGTGGACATAACATCCCCTTTGTGTGAATTTAGCAAAATTATTATGTCCTCATCTAGATTCGAAGGCAATGCTAAAAAGCTTTTTACATTTCTAAAAATACAGTGCTGGAAAACTTATATTTTAGTTAATATCATAATGGAAGTAAGATTTCCTCGCTCAATTGTAGAGGGTAGATTTATTCATCTACTAATCTGCCGTTAATAGCTAAAAGACCCAAATAATTTATTAAAATCCATCTTTATATTTTTGCTCCAAAAACTATGACTTTAGAAGACATTAGATAGCTCTAAATCCGATGGTTAGGTCCTGATCTTCGAATGTCATATAACAGTGTGGTTTTTGAAGCCATTCGGATACAACAATATAAAAACCAATTAAAAAAAAGTAATTTGGAGTTGGGAGATTATAGTTTATGACGTCAGTAATAGGTTATTAAATAGATTTAAAGAATTATCGTTTAAATTTTAGAAAAAAAAAGTGATCCCTCTACGTTTAGGACCGAAGAAAGGTGATAAAAGATGATTTAAATCAATTAGGAATCGACCAACCAGAAATATCTCTGTGTACACATATAACTAAATGTAAATAATTAAGTTGTACTGAACCCCTATTTGTGCGAAATTTCCCCACGGGTCCAACTAGTCGACATTTAATAAAAAGATCATATGGTTCGGTGATACAGGTTATAAAAGCGATTTTTTTCCACTCTAATTAACCATTTTTATTACTTGTTTTAAGTAAGTTCTATTAAAATTGAGTGTAAAATTTTTATTTTTCTCCCCATTTGTGAGCAGAACAAGTCTGCAGCAGGAGAATAAGATATAAGTTAAGCGGATTCTTTCTCTTGAAATGTTGAAACCGTCGATTTCCAATGCTTATCCAGTGACATAGACATAAAATGACATATAATAACGGAATAAGACCTTCTGAAACAAGAGCTTATGTTTGTCTGTATGTGTCAATAGTTGGACGTCGCGACGCCGAGTGTCGTTTTTGAGATACTATCTTCGGAAACTAGTAACCAAATTCAGGTTCACTTTTTGAGCCGCCGATTTATAGTTTAATAGGCGTACAAGAAAGTCAAGGGGTGTCCACATCAGATATTTTAAAAGTGTTTTTCTTACTCCCTTATACACATTAAAGACGCACCATCACAAATAACCGACGCCAATAGATATCACGACGCCGAGAGTCGTTTTTGAGATACTGCTATCTTTGGAATCTAGTAACCAAATAGTGATTCAGGATCACTAAGGGAGGTGCACAACAATGGCAAATACAAACTTTCAACATTCTATGGCTAACTGTTTTTGAGTTGAACAAACGACCAGACGTCACAACGAAACTAGTCAAAATGAATATATCCGCTAAAATCTGAAAACGAAAATCTTCGCGATTACAATACTTCCTTTACTGTGTATAAGCAAGTTTTTAAGCTGGTCAGTTAAAACAGCTTTTACAATAGTGTGAGCCAGTTTATGAATTAAGTTTAGGAAGTTTAGGACTATTGTAAACTATGGTGGGCGTATATTTAAAAAAAAAATCTATACCAGATTTGCCTGTGCGCGGATTTTGAATCTAAATTAGAAGAAGAGAAAAATGGATTTGGGTATGCATTTAAATCAAGAACAATGTTGGAAAAAAAGAGAGTTATTTCAGAATCACCATGATTGGAGAAGGATATACAAAAGACATATTTCAAGTTCGGAACGAAAGAAATCTATTGGAAGAGATGATTAAGAGGTCCAATGATGTTTTTTTTTGAGACCATTTAAAGATATTATGAACATATAAAGTTCATATACAATGAATATATAAATGTATCATTCCAAAACGCACAGAACACAAAAATTGTTTGATGTGGCATTTTTATAAATTTATAACTTTTGGAATGAGATCGTGGTAGATCGCTACGTATTATCGCAATTGTATCCCTTTTTTTCTTCCTTTTCGGCAATATGGGATTCCTCAGTTTCCTTGTTGAGCGGCATGCTAACCATAGATCTAAGACCGGTTACTGTAATGCCGATTCCACACCAGTGGCAAATCGATTCTCAAACAACTTGTCCAAATTTTGTAAAGTTTGAAATATAAAAGTACAAATATACAAATGGGGCATCCACACAAGTGGCAAACCATTGGAAAAATCGTTTGCCAAATGTTTGTGAAAATATGTGGTTTAAAAACAAATGTTAGGCAGAAACAAGTACGAATCAAAACAATAAATTCAATTAACTACCAAAAGTTATCAAATTATTAATCATTGATTATATGATTATCAACTTTAAAGTAACAAAAATTATAAAAACCAATAATTAGGTAAAAATGAGGAACCCGTTGGGCAAACAGTTCGTCACTGGTGTGGATGTAACGCAATGGCAATGGCAAATCCCTTGATATGTGATAGAAAATCGCTCGGGAACGGCCAACACATGGTTTAAGAACCGATTCGTAAAAATCCATAGCTTTTGAGTTTTGGAGATTCACATTGTTTAGCATATGTATGAGTTTCCAATCCAAATAGTGCAGAAAAGGGGGTTTATTCCACAGCATACCTACCAATTCTTGTCAAATTGTAATCGAGATTTATTCTGTAGTTTATATTAAAATTCAACCATCACAGAACGGAATTGTATCGGCATCTACTTTCTCTTTGAGCGTTACAGAGCATAGTACCCTATGCACAGGACTATAAAGGGCTCATCTATAGTGGTTGTCATACCAATTTGGTTAAAGTGGAATTTCCCTATGGCAAGGAAGACAGAAACAATGAACGTAAAAATTGGATAAAAAAAAAAGATGAGAAAGGAGCAATTAACAAAAAAACAAATATAGTTCAATACGCAATTTTGCAACATATAGATAGATTTGTTTCAAATAATATGTCTCTTTCATCCATCCTTTCTGTTATTAAATAAAGTAATAAATACGTGTGAACGTCAAGCAGCGTCTGCAGGGGCATTGCTGTACCTATTATTTATAAAATTATTTATAAATTTATATAAATTTTATATAGATTTCAATTAGAAATCAATTCTCGGTAGAAATCAAGAATAGGTTTGAAGCCTTGGAATCTTTAGATGAGGATCGCGAAGATGTAGACAAGCTATGGATCGGAATTAGGGATAATATTAAAGAGGTAAGTAATCTGTGTCTTGGAAAAAGGGACAATAAAAAGAATAAACCGTGGTTCGATAATGATTGTCTAAACTTGTGCGAAAAAAGAAGAGCCGCGAAACTAAAAGCTTTGAATAATCCAAGCGATAACAATGTTGCTAATTTCCGGGCCTTGATGAATGAAACGTCCAAATTCCTCAAAAATAAAAAACGAGAATATCTTAAAAACAAAATAATAGAGATAGAAACTAATAGAATTGAAAACAACGTAAGAGACATGTACAAGGGTATAAGCAGATCGCGTAAACAGTTTGAACCAGCAATGAATGGAATTAGAGATGAAAATAACAATATCTTGGCCGATCCGGGGGACATTGTGAATAAATTTAAAAAACACTTTGAAAGTATTTTGAATTCGGGAAATAATAATCAATCTCCTCCTTCTGAATATCAGAGTGCTGAACCGTTAATTGAAGAACCGAGTAAGGAGGAAGTCGAAATAGCCATCGGAAAATTAAAATCTCATAAAGCAGCGGGAATCGACAACATTTCCAGTGAAATAATAAAAGCGTGCGGTGAAGCTGGAGTTTCTAAAATACATTTTTTGGTTAAAAAGATCTGGGAAAATGAAAAAATGCCCGAAGAATGGAAAGAATCTATACTTATTCCGATTCACAAAAAAGGTCCGAGGACGGAGTGTAATAACTATCGCGGAATATCACTCCTCCCGATATGTTATAAAATATTCTCGTTGATCCTAACTAGTCGAATCACGGAATATGCCGAGGACATTATCGGAGACTACCAATGCGGTTTTAGACGGAACCGATCAACTATCGATCAAATATTTTCCTTACGGCAAATATTAGAAAAAAAATTAGAATTCAACGGTGTAGTTCATCAGCTTTTTGTGGATTTCAAAAAGGCTTATGATTCCATTGATCGCCGGAGACTGTATAACATTTTGATTGAGCAGGGAATACCGAAGAAGTTAGTAAATCTAGTAGGGATGTGCATGACCGAAACATTCAATAAAGTTAGAATAGGTAATTATTTTTCGGAGAAATTTGAAGTTCGCTCGGGGTTAAAACAAGGCGATTCCCTTTCACCTGTCCTATTTAATTTAGCATTAGAGTATGTCATTAGAAAGGTAATGCTTACCGAAAGGGGTTTAGATCTGGGTGGTAGAATATCCGTGCTGGGGTTTGCGGATGATTTGGTATTATTAAGTGAGGACGCGGAAACTATAAAACTGAATACAGCAACGTTGGCGATAAGAGGTTGGCCTCAAAATAAATACGGATAAGACGAAATATATGGTTAGCAATAGAAACAGAGGAGATTTTGAGGATATAGATATAGGAGAAAATAGGTTTGAACACGTTGAGAAATTTAAGTATTTGGGGTCTGTGATTACTAGAAAAAACGAAATTCAAGAGGAAATAAAGGCGCGGTTAAAGGCGGGAAATGCTTGTTATTTTTCGGTGTCAACATTACTTAGGTCGCGCATTTTGTCCAGAAACTTAAAACTTAGAATATACAAAACTATTATCTTGCCTACAGTTCTGTATGGGTGTGAAACGTGGCCGCTAACCTTGAAGGACGAACAACGCCTTAAGGTATTCGAGAATAAGGTACTGCGTAAAATATTTGGTCCGAAAAAGGATGAGTCAACTGGAGAGTTTAGGAGATTACACAACGCGGAATTGCGGAGCATGCACCCTGTTAATATAATCGAAGTGATATCATCGCGACGGTTGAAATGGGCTTGCAAAGTTGTTGGGCTCAGTAACGAACGAATTCCTAAAAAGTTAATAAACGCTGATCTGACTGGTAAACGTCCGAGGGGTAGACCGAAACGTAGGTGGGAGGATAGTATTAAGAGTGATCTAAGGAATTTGGGTTTGGAAGGTAGTCGGTGGACCGAGATTTGCAGACAGCGATTAGTGGTATCGGCATCGAACCTCCGGGTTCGCTAAGCCTTTTATTATTATAGTATTTTGCCATTAATGGACATTCTTTTCATTAATGTCCGAACCGGACTTTCATACTAATTAATTGAAAAATCTGATAAAAAAAGGTAATAACTTTCGAAAAAAGCCTTCGCTCGAGAAACATTTGAATTTTCAAGTTTTTACAACCTTTCTATATAAAATTTATTATTTAAGCAAGAAATTTAAAGCAAGTTTCTTAGTTTACTATTTTATCGTGCCTTTAGATACGTGTCCATTTATTAAAATTGGGCATCCTTGAAGATTAATTTAATAGAACCACCAATTTAAAAGACGTAATTAAGAAAGAACTGCTTTCACCATAAAAAAAAAATACAGATCTACAGCTAACAGATCTACTATTGTAATGCTAAATAAATATATTGTAACTTACCGGGTTGTGAATGCATAGTTGTTTTGATTAGTGTTGTTATGATGTAAATAATTAATGTGAACAATTTATGGTGTATTGATTTATGTTTAAAAATGAAGCATTGGTCACATGCTTTGTAATAATTACAACTGTTATTTATAAAATAACTTGAAATCTTCTTGCGAGAATTATACTATCAACTTCTTATTTCTCTCTGTGAGCGTACATAGGTAGGTGACGGATATTTCACGGGCCTACAAATTTAAACTTAGGCTACGGCGTAGATTCGTCACTCCAGCATACGTGGCTGAAAAAGTGGGATCTTCTCCCATTGCTATGAGAGCCCAGTGGCAAAATCTCAACCAATGTTCATAGTCGGGGGTGAGAGGGCCTGATTTAAATTTATGTAGTAGGATTAAATTCAATTTTCGTTTTGAATTCGATAGAAGATTGCCGGGCTTAATTATGTGTCCACGGCGATTTCTCTAATTCTTCAACTGAGCTTAAGACGTTAATAATATTTGTTTCGTTACGGGCTGGGAGATGAATAGTACACCGCATTTGAAATATTCCTAGTGGGCGGAAAATCTAACGCATTTAAAGAACAAAACCGTTTGAGAATTATATTTTCCGTAAAAATCCATCATCATAATTTAACGACTATTAAACGGCCGAGGAGTACAACCTCATCATCTCGGTTAGTGCCTAGATTGTTTAATAGGACCACATTTTTAAAATATCTGATTTTAACCTTCAATATTGCTATGTTTTAGATAGCAAATATAGATAACTGATGACTCCCCACAAGGCGGTGACATTTTATAAGCTATGTAGCAATTAGTAATAATATATATACTAAAATCTCTTACAAGAGATGCCGTTGGGCAATCATTGAGAATGATTATCCCAAAATTATTGAAGAATAGATTAAATATTAATTACTTGTTGTGTCCTCTAAATTGGGTACATTTTCATGGGCCTGATTTGTGATTACCATTGTTTATTTATTAATCAATATAATATCCCGATTTATAAGATTAATGATACCATAATGTTACTCAAGTTTATATCATGCCTAATGAGACTTCTTCTGATTGATAATGGACTTGGATATTAAACAACAACCTAACATTTATCTTTATTTATTATGAGTATCTTATCTGGAAATTAATTGATGTAGACGGTCTGGAAGTTCTATGGTGGTTGCCTGCCTGCTGACTCAGGAAATTCCCCATCAGTGCCTCAGAATATATTGAATCATGGTCCGGGAAAAAGTCTAAGCCAGTGTCACCTTCAATGGTCAGCTAGAGAGTAGTTGTCATCGAAGTCCGGGCCAGAGCGAGAGCTCTAGAGAGAGTGTCTCGTTGCTATTGCCACAATCCTAGACCCACAGTGTCTTGTTTTTTCCTTACATCTTCTATCCCTCCTTCCGTGTCTTTACACGTTTCGACTATTAGGAGGTAAAAGAAATTTATTAATTCGCTAGATTCCCGGCAGTAGGCGGTATCTGTTTCGTGATTGGCCCATCTGTCTCCCCCCAAAGAGGGAATTCTCGGACTATTTCCGAATGCATTTCTGTCCTCTAATTGAATGATATCTTTTCCAGACCTACGCCGTTTTTTCGGGATGCCAGCAAGGATCCGAGGGTTACTCGTTCCTAAAATTGATTCTTCCGAGAAGGACCACTTCTTGCCTTTGTCACACTGATTACAGCTGCCTAATTCTGTATAGGTTTTTAAATTAACTTATTTCGTATTTCTTAGGGGTAAAGGCTGGTTAAGTGTTGTGGTGACGGCTGCTATCACATGCCAATTATCCTTCCTTGACAAGGGATGGCCTCCTTACCTACCTTTTCTTTAACTCTATAGATTTTGCGCTTTAGTCTGTTATTTATCTTATTTGACTTAAATAATCTTACTCAAGATTGATATATATCATTTCCGTGGAGTGGAGGAAAAGAAAAATGTCACCTGAAGGGGGACAATTTTCTCTTCACTTCCTTAAATATCACATTATTTACCAAATCTCTTTATTCACAAAAATATTCTAATCTCATTAAACCCTGAA
This sequence comes from Rhaphigaster nebulosa, assembly GCA_948150685.1. Lineage (NCBI taxonomy): Eukaryota > Metazoa > Arthropoda > Insecta > Hemiptera > Pentatomidae > Rhaphigaster > Rhaphigaster nebulosa. Next base: position 33,516,772 of record OX411308.1, read on the forward strand.
TCATTACGTATGGTTTAAATACACATTTATCTTATAATCTAGATCGATCCATCCTACTGCTATTTACATATTCACAAGAATGTATCTGCAATAATTACCATTTTTCAACCTAGCACAATTGGTTTCAATCTGCAATAGATTATCTTTTATTTACATTTAACTACTACTAATCATTATTCATTCAGCAACAGATTAATCTCCGACAACTTTATATGCTAGCATCTGATTTCAAGTATTAATCAAACTTCCTTTTAGTTTAGCTACAAGGTGAGTTATTATAAACCTCACGAATACTTCATTCGGACCCCAACTGCCCGCCTTTTGGCAAAGCCCAATTTATGCATGTACCTAACATAACTAATAAAGGTTGCCATGTTTTTCGTGGTGTATTTCAAATTACTATTACAAATTATATTTAACTTAAATCCTACCGGATGAAATTACAAAGTTGTAACTACCCATATAAAAAATATGCAATTATAATAAGATCTCACCTTACCATATTCTTACAAGAAATTTAATAGACATATCAGATATTTAAACAATTTAAACTTTTATATTTACCAAAAATCTTTCCTTCAAAAGGTTTCCAAAAAATGATCAGAGAATTATAATATATAATGATAAATTAATAACTGGACAAACAATAGTTTATTTCAAAAACGGCCTTCTTCATTAGAATTAACTTGCCTCAATTTATCCGCACCACGGGTTTACATCAAATTAAAAGTGAGTCTCATTATAAAATCAATCAAACCTTTCCCACCTGGGTCTTGTGAATACTGTATTTTAATAATTATAATCCCAGTCCTCTTGACGAATCAGAAGATCTCCGTGTCTTCATTAATTAGTTAACGCTGAAATGATTCCACTTCCGGGTGATCTTGAGGAACCTCTTCAACTCCAATTTCAGGATTATTTTCAAAATCAAATTAAGTCATACGTCCCACTTTCGGGAGGAATGGAGGTATTGCGTTATCTCCAACCTTAAAAATTGCTATTCTTTAATTCGGCCAAAAATAAAATAAATCCTATCCAAGCATTCTTCGGCTGGTTTTTCTCAGGGATACTCTTTTGGGTTGGTAAACTACATGGGCTGTAGTCGGTTTTAAATTAACTATGGGTTATTAAATTCTTAACCCGGCCTATCATATTAAATAAATAAGTCACATTAAATTAAAATAATTACGACGGTGAACTTCTCATGCAGCGTCATATTCCTCTTCATAAAATACTCTTCATTACCTTAAGTAATCTAAGTTTTAATCAGTAATCAATTTGGGCGAGACCTAATAATATTTTATTCTCTTGATTTACTTTTAGATATTATTTTGACTGTTGTTTCGGCTATTTCTATTTATCATTTCATTTTAAAGTTCGTATTCCGTGTCCTGTTTTGTTATTAAACCGTATACTCACAAGCGTTAAGGATGTTAGCATTTTTTCTTCACTATGCCCCTTAGATAGTTCCTGGTATCTGCCAGAAACCGCTCGCTCCTAAGCAAAAACTGTCTCGGTCTTAACCTATCATCTGTATTCACCTTATTTTCCCTCAGCCCTTTTTGTCTCTTTAATTTTGCCATATTTTCTTATTTCGACCAATTTTTCTATGATGGCATAATTTTGATTGTAGAGCTCTTTAAATTTTTTTATTTATAATAAACGATGAACTTATGATTGATGGTGATTTGGTTATGAAGGATATGCTGAGACTTACGTGTCTCTTCTCTTTCTAGTGGACTTTTTCTCATTAATATTCAGAATTTTCTCAGAATCATTTTTGAATTTAGTATATAATTTTCATCGCGACCCTCTCTCCCCCTCCACCGCAAGCAATGATTTTCACTGAAACAGTGCTGTAGTCGTAATATTAGTTTCTATTTAATTTAGTTTACATAATCACATAATGCTTATATCAATTCTAATTTTCAAATATATCATATATCAATTCAATATTCAAAATTTGAATGCATAGATTTTTTTCGAACATTCTAGAACGCCTGCGTGGCGCGTATAAATGTCGCATCTCGTTACCGCCAATTTCAGTCGAGCCGTGACCTCTAACGTGAATGTGTATATTGCAGTTTGCGTGTTATCTACAATTAACGATATTATGTAGTCGAATTATACAGTGCACCAGTATACGTACATTGGATGCATTTTTAAGTGGTCGTAAGCGAGCATTAAATGATAGTGAGCCATCAAAAATTGCACAGACTACAGTGGTTTTGGGTTTACCAGTAGTCAAGTAAATGGAGAAGAAAGGCCTCTGTGTGTCATTTTCTCAAAAATGTTGGCGGCAGACAGCATGAAACCTAATAAACTTAAACGGCATTTAGAAACGCTTCACAGTGAGTGCGTTAGCAAATCCCGAGAATTCTTCGAATTAAAATTAAAATTATATGAAATGCAAAAATCACATTTCAAAAAAATTGTTGTCTATGAATGAAAAAGCTTTGCTTGCCTATTACAAAGTTTCATACCAAATAACCAAATGTAAATAGCCTCGCAACATCGGCGAAGAGCTTATTCTGCCAGCTGCAATTGAGATTGTAGAAACTATGTTTGGAGATAATTTTGCTAAACAATTGCGGTCCATACCTCTATCAAATGATGCTAAACAATTGCGGTCCATACCTCTATCAAATGATGCTATTGCCCATCGAATTGGTGACATAGCTGAAGATGTACAGCATCAGCTTTTCGAAAAGTTGCGTGACGATTTAAATTCTATTCAGCTTGATGAGGCAACAGATGGCAATAAAGATGCTCATTTGATTGCCTGTGTTCGTTTTTGTTATGGTATTTCAGCAGTAGAAGAACTACTTACTATTCTGAAAACTAATAGAGCTCAAAGCAACAGCACTTGGATTATTTAATGTCATAAATGATTTTCTAAACGAGGCAAATATAGAGTGGAAAAATTGCGTCGGAATATGCACCGATGGTGCTCGTACAATATCTAGAAGATTTCTAAGTGCACAAGCACTTGTGAAACAAAAATCTCCAGAGTGTATCTGGACACATTGCCTGATCCATAGAGAAGCTCTGGCATCCAAAGAAATAAGTCCAGGTCTGAATATTGTGCAAAAGACGGCGATAACGGTAGTAATTTATAAATCAATGTTTTCTGCATTTTGTAAAGACATGGTTGCGATACATTCAGCGTTACTATTTTATAGCGAGGCAAGACGATTATTAGGTGGAAAATTTTTGCAACGTGTTTATGAGTTAAGAGATGAAATCGCCACTTTTCTAGAAGAGGAAAACCTACCGGAAGCCAAGATGTTTCGAGATGGTTTATTTCTGATGAAATTGAGCTAGTTGGTCGAATATTCGAGAAATTAAATACCTTGAATCTTCAACTCCAAGGAACACATACACATTTTTTCGATACGAGTATTAAAGTTAATGCTTTTTTTTTAGATAAATTGAATTGTGGAACAGAAATGTAAACCTAAAAAAATCTAGAAATGTGAATACCATGTGAATGTGTTAAAACTTACAAGACTGAAGAACAGCATATGGAAGTTATTTTTGTAACCATTTAAACATCCTGGCAAAGAGTTTTAAAAAGTATTTTCTTGCTGACTTCAAACTGATAGCCAGTTAGGAATGGGTTAGGGACCCATTTCAAAATACTCCCGGTCTCTCAACTGCCGAAGAAGAAATCTATACATACATAGACTATTATCTATTATACATTATAGATTTCACGGCAAGTGGCGAAATCAAAAACCAATTTAGTAATAAATCACTTTAAATTTTGGGCAGATTTGGATGTTGAGTTCTCTGCACTAAAAAATAAAGCATTTCGTATAATATTACCATTTTCAACAACCTATCTTTACTTTAAAGACAAAATATAAATCTCAGTTAAATGTAGAAAAGGAGCTTAGAGTGGCACTTTCTAATATAAAACCTTTATTTGAAAAACTTCGCTCTTCAAGACAGGTCCAAAGGAGTCACTAATAAGTATTAGTCTTGTTTTTAATTCAATTTTGATAAGTTGATTATTAAATACATTGTGCAATACCAATATATAAGTGTAAAGTGTATTTTATTTTTATTATCTCAGAATGTTTTCTGTAAAATAAATAATTTTATTTTTTGTCGATATATTTTTGCTTAATATACTCGCGGCCCACTAGGGGGGCGGCAAGCCTCCCAGGTTGAGAACCACGGGCGTACACAAGAAGAAGTGCTAATTATTGCCTTAGCATAAGACATAGCAGGTTCACAAACACCAACCTCATAACAACTGAAATGCAATGATTGTCTAACAGTCATAAACATTTTTGAGGAATGCTGCTAACCAGCTTGGGATACCACAAAATATATCTATGCATTGAGAGATGATGAAAGAACAATAAATGCAGTGATTAAAGTTTTCTTAAATTGTTAATTAATTTCTGGGATTTAATAGCAGCTTCTTGTTTTTAAATTTTATTTTCCTTTATTTATTTTAAAAATATATAAATTGTTATAAAACAGGTCTGCCGTGTGAAGCTAAAAGGCCCTACTACAAATCATATTTTTTAATACATTTTTGTATTGTACCCAAATTGCTCTATAAACTCCACCTCTTTTTGATGTTAGAAAACCCTAAATCTAACGATTAGATCCTAATCATTGGTTTTAGCGCTTTCAAATTTCATAAGAAGGTTTAGTTTTTGGAGCAATTCGGGTATAATACAAAAATGTATTTAAAAAAACTATTTAGAATTAAGGTCTTTTAGCTTATGACAGCAGAGTTGTTGATGGCCAAGCTATTTTATGCCCTTGAACCATATGAAACAAACAACAAAGAACTTGAGCAGTAACAGTACCATTAAGGATGATAAGCTTAGAAATAAAGTGGTTCTGAAATTAGCAATGAATCTGTAGATTGTGCTCATAATTAACAATAAAATTTAATTAATGCTATGAATATGGATTAACATGTTATCAAATAAATAATGTTCATTACTAAAAAATATTTTAATGTATAAATATTCTTTCAACTGATAAATTTTGTCCTTGCATAATAAAATATTTCATATATATTATCTTAAAGCAAAGGTTATGGGATATGCAATGAAATTATATTTGAATTGTCGAGTAGATAAGAATGGCAGCAAATATCTGTCCTCAGTATAATCTGCGTAAATAGATATTTTTTTTATCTTATCCTGGCCATCAGTCATATTTATCATTTGAGATGTCAGATTATTTTATAAGTATATTTATTATTGTGATGTCCTTAAGGCTTCAAGTTGTGTCAAATCACATTTCCAAAACTATGGTCCGTATTTAATACTGATGAAATGTTTTTAGATTTTTACTTTTTATTTTTGTTTTATTTTATCTTTCTTTTCAGAGTGAAAAACCTAAAATTTCTACTCATGTTCTTGACACTTCGAGAGGTCTCCCAGCTACTGGTTTATCTGTTAGCCTGTATTATTTCACCAATAGCCAATGGATATTAATTAAAGAAAGGTAGAAACATTATTTATTGAAAAATTTAATTTATATTGGTGATTTTTTTTTCCTCTTTTGATGATTTTTATGATTAAGGTCAATAAAATAATCTTTCTTATGTACTTTAAAAAAAATGTTTAGTATACATAGAAAGTTACATATCTCATATTGTTGTTACTGAAAACCAACCTTCTTTTAAATATCAATTTGATTAAATAATAGTTACTTTTAATGAAACGAAGCATGGAAATGCAAAAGGGGATAAATCCAAATTTGTAAATTTTACAGAAAACCCAAAACTATGCCTGATTCAAATATTTACCCAAAACTTTAAACACAAAATTTAGTTGGATTCAGCATGTTTTGAGGGCTAAAGCACATGTGCCTTCCTTAAAGAGGACTCTTAAACAGAGTGAAAAACATTTATCTCTATTTGCTTCTCCACGCCTCAAATATTCTGTTAGAAAGTTTACCATTGTTAACCGGGGTCCCCAAAAATTTCTTGATAAAATAAAATTTATTACAATCTATGTAGGGATATTAAGCATTCATAATCTTTCCAGAAAAGAGTTCATAAAGCCTCCATCCTTGCATAGGCTGTGATAGCCAAATGCTTTAAGACAAGGTTTCCATTTCAGAATAGCACGAGTTTAATTCTCATCTGCACCATCAATATTTATTTGGTGGATGCTCTACCAAATGAATCAGGGTGCTAACCTCTAGATAGCTATCATTTGACTAAAAGAACCAATAGGTCCACTTGCCATACCAACTAGCTGTGCCCCATGGTTTCACACATGTTAAATTTGGGTTTTACATGCTTTGGGTACAGGACCAAGTGAATACAAAAGGAACAATCACCATGAAAAAACTGACTTCACAGAAGGTGTCTTCAGTTCGATGGCTTTACACTAACCAAATTTTTTATTAACACTGTTTTAAACTATTAAAAGAAAACTTACAATACTTCAGTGTAACCTATATTTTCAGTCCTTCCTTCCTGTGTTTTAATGTACACATAACATGATTTGGATAGTTTTCCATGGGAAAAACAGTCTTCTAAAACAATCAGTGGAAATCATTTGAATAGGAGGTATCAGTACAGTTTGCCCAACGACTGGTCCAACCAAAAAAAAATTGCAAATATTACATTATTATGCAGACATTTTGCTTGTATCATGACAGTTGAAAAAATGCAAAACATAATATTTATTTATTAATTCTCCTCGTTTCAGTCAAGAATGTAGGTGACAAACATTAACAAACAGCGTACAACTATCCAATGCAGCCGCCTTATCAGCAGCGGTCCGCCGCACTACCGCTCTCTGGCCCCATTTACGCTGCCTTTTTTCTATTCAATTCGTATCCGTTGGAATTATTAAAATTATACTTCTGTAATTAGATATTAATTAAAATTATTAGTGCTGTCGATTTCCAGTGGTTTGGGGAAGTCATATTTAAAGCAGTAATAATTCAAGTTACCGTAAGACCCCGACCTCAGTCGAAAAGGATCCGTTGGGATTTTGTTTATCTCTTGAACGAGTGGAATTCGACAGCACTAATGTTTTTTGCAGGGTCTGTACATGGAATGCCGATTCTGCCCCGAATAAGGTTAGTCTTCGATATCGAAATCCAAAATCCAACCTTATATTATTATTTAAAATAGTTTATCTATATTGACGATTTATGATAACATTTTTGGTGTTTCTTATAATTATTTTACGAAATTTATAGGTTGTAAATTACCTGATTTAGAACTATAGAACTTTTATAATTTATGATAAGGCATTTATTTATTATAAAATAAGATCTTCATAAATGAATTCTAGAGGAGGAGTACATATAATTTCAGACCCTTTACTTATTTTAATAAATAATTAAAGTTTAATGCTAACAAATTGAGAGGAATAAAATGAAATATAATTAAAATATACTTAAGAAAACAAAAGATATCTGAAAGATATAAACCAAATCTAGAGTTTTTACCTGCTTTGACAATGGAGCACCTATTTTTCGGCAAAAGTTACTTTATACGTTTTAAAGTAGATTAAATTTGCAACAAAGTAACACCAAATTGTTCATGGTGGACCCAATACTGTTTAAGATACAGTTTGTACATAATGTTCACAAAGTAAACGTGTATCAAATTTTAGGATATTTTGTAAAATGAAAAACACCCAGTTAGTAATATATATTTATTACAAAAACATAATAGCATTGACAAATTTTGGGTAATATGTAATTAAGATTATGTAATGCTATGGATAAAAAGCCCAGTGGATGTATCTAAAAAAAGAGATTGAGTTATAAAAGGTGATTTTAATGTTCAAGTATGTTGTTGTATTGCCCCTCTCGTGAAAAATCGAAGTTTTCGATCTCCCACTCTATTTTCTTCGTTTTCTGCTATCTTGAAAAACCGCTAAGGAAAAGAATTTTTTTTAGTTTTTCCTCAATAACTCGCTTCCAGGGTATTTTAGGTAAAAATTGTAATTACCAATTTTAAATAACGTTAAATGTCCTGCAAGTTTCATTTAAAGCATGTTTCTTTCATATGAAAACTGAAAAATAGGTTCTTTATTGTCAAAATAGACAAAAACCTTTAGATGTTGCTTATTTTGTAATTTTTCGAAATTTAGAACCACTATATCTCGAAAATTATTCGATCTAAAGAAATAAATTTGGTTTTATTTTGTTGAAAGTTTATATTACTTTAAGATATCACGTAGTGACTTTTACCGTAAAATTGGTCCTTTGGTATCAAATTGACAAAAACTGAAAAAAACAAAAAATTTGCAGGCTTTCAAAATGATCCGGAGGTCAGTCATGGTCGAAAGTTGGATTGATCATTAGCCATCTGCCACATAGAGGTACAACATATCAAAAAATCAGAACTACCTCATTTAATGCAAAGTAAAACGTATCATTTGACAGGACTAGTATTAGTAGAGATTTAAAATTATTATTGTCAGACCGAAATCCTTCTTGAGTCAAACCCTAGCTTTAATTTTCAGAAACCGATCGGACTTTGACATGAGAAAGACACACTTCGTCTTGTTTTAAAAGAGTTTTCATTCTTTTCTGTACCTATTACTTATCCTCTTTATGTGTGCTCTCTCATCAATGAAAACCAGAACTATACAGAAGTTATATTTTCTATCTGAAACTAATATTATTGGGAGTTTTTTTTTTGTGAAAATAAGGGCTTTATTGTATAAAATGGTAAAAAATTGATTACTCAAAGTATTGGACATAGCTAGCCACTACTTTTTCCCATCTTTCTGGCACCATACTTGAAAGAACTAAATTGGTCTTTGGAGGAAATCCAACAAACGACTTCTTCTTTTTTTTTTTTCATCGCTCTTAAGAATGGTAGCACTGCTAAGACAGGCCACGAGTCATTAATAGAAAGAAGTAGTTGTCAGAAGCATGGTCTGGAGAACACGACGAGTGGACGAGTGGACTCAATCCCATTTGAGTGTTTCCAACTAGTTTTGAATGGCACTCCAACTTGAGGTCGAGAATTGTCGTCCTGCAAAATTACCATTGTGTCTCTGCTCATATTCTGGACCCTCATTGCTCAATTTAAACACATAAATTGTAGTTGGTAGTGATCCCACGTGATGTTTTCATTCGGTTTTAGCAGCTCATAATATACTACACACAGCTGATCCCACCAAATGCAGAGCTTGGATCCATGAATATTTGGATTCACCTTTGATGTTGAACCATGGCCGGGCCTATCTCAGTATTTCTTTTGTTTTGAATTGTTGTAATGAATCCACTTTTCACCACCAGTTGCAATTCAATGCAAAAAAAATCTTCCATTTTTGTATTTGAAGCAGCTTTCGCGGGTGAAAAATCTTCTTCTATGTCTCTTGGCTTAATTTCGTATGAAATCCAATTTCCTTACTTTTGAAGCATTCATATGTCTTTAAGGTATAATGAAATTGCTTGTTGAGTCACTCCCAAAGATGCTTCTTCTTGCATTTGAAACACATCTTCGTTCAACAATGACTCCAATTATGCATCTTCCAACATTTCTGGCCTTCCTTCACATTCAAAACCATCACTTTGAACCATCTAAACCAGTCCTCAAAAATTAAAATTGGTGGACCATGATCCCCATAAGTCTTACAGCAATCTATGATCTTCAGCTACTATAGAAATAAATAAATAAGTATAGAAAACAATCAACTTGCAGGTTTGAACTCATGGAGACCTGATTTACAACTGGAAATGAGAAATCATTTGTGCAATTTGTGAAACTTACTACCCAACCCAATATATCATTTAGAACTAATTATGTTTCATAATAAGGCTTGAATTTATTATGTTTACAGCATGACTAACTCTGATGGAAGATGCCAAGATTTGATTTCTTCTACAGCTTTCACTCCTGGACGTTATAAATTACACTATGAAATAGAAAACTATTTTGCTTCTAAAAACAACACAGCTACCTTTTTTCCATTTATAGAGGTTTGTTTTTCATATTTTTACAGAGAAATACGTAATATATTATTATTATTATATCATAATTTCATTTTAGGTTGTTTTTGATGTTGGTTCCAAACAAGAGCATTATCATGTACCTTTGCTATTAAATCCATTTGGTTACACTACATACAGAGGAACCTAAATAAAATATGGATTTTTGGTTTTTAATTTACTTTCATTACATCTTCTTATGTGTTTTAAGTTGTCACAGTGAACATTTGTAAGATCTTTAAATTCTTATGTAATAAAACTTCCTGTTTTTATTTAATTTTTTCAGACTTTTCCCTTTCCTCAGTACTATTTAATTTAGTACTAGAGTATATTATTTGAAAGGTAATTTGTGCTGGAAAAGTTTAAACTTTAAACAAACCATTACGGGCCATGACAATTTGGCCTTACTGGGTGTAGAAGCAGAAATTATTAAATTAAATACAGTCCAATCTTGATAATCCAAAAAATATGGGATCGACAAGTTGTCAGATTTTCAAATATTATGGACTACTGAGGGCCCTATTTAAACAATGCAAAATAAGGAATAAAGATCGAAATAATACAAAGCTAATTTTTTTTTAACTGATAATTTAAAATAATATCTATTTGAAAGATAATAATATCTATTCTAATTATTTGAAAGATGATTTAACTCTAAAAAACATCATATAAATCGGACCATAATTAGCATAGATACATACATATATGTGCATGTGTATGTACATATATAATAGCAAGAAATATATATAAAATATGTACAACATATATAAAAACAAGTAGATAATACAGTACAAAATAATTTCAAGTGATAATCAATAAAATTCAGGTATTGGAATAAACTTCAACACAATTTTACTCATAAACTTATTTGACATAATGGAACAAAATACACACATATATAGATTAAAATTGTGGTGAATTTTATTTATTATTACTTGAAATTTTGTTGTACAGTATTTTCTAGTTGTTTTTATTTTTGGCGATGCATTGAGCCCTTAGGGTAAAACGTTTAACAACAGTTTTTCATTATCAAACAGGAATAAAACCTGTATAATTATTAAACTATATCCGAGACTATATCCTCTTTTGCCAATTGTTAACAGTTAAAAAACCGATTTAAGGTTCTCCAAACCGATCTGGAAATAAATAATATATATATAATCCAATAGTCCACAGCCTTGAAATACTTGGATTTTTTCATACTATATCACTGGACACCCTGAATATTGGTTTGAACAAAAATTCTAAAGAACTTTTAAATAAAAGTTGTTTCTTAGTTTTAGTTCAATTTCAATTTCATTGGCGTGTATAAATAAGTTTTTAAGAAATAAAGGTTCAAAATTTCTCTGTGTTATACAATTACACTATCCTTGATTGGAATTGGAGATGAGTCACAGCTTGTTTGATCAGAGTTATTAATTAATGCCTCAAGAGTAAAGATTGATCTTGTTGCTACCACTACTGTTAACAGCAATCCGAAATTTATCTTTTGTTATTTACTACTAACACTTCCAGTTTTTTATTCGAATTTTCCTATACAATTTGATAATAAGACTAATAAAACTTTGATTATAATGTAGAAAAAATATTTATTTATAGGAGCAATACATATTTTTCACTATATTAAAATTTGCACATGGATAGATTTTTCCATGTAAGAATAGGCTCTGAGTTCTTTGAAATAAAAACTGGAATACCTCAGGGCAGTGTCTTGGGTCCAACACTTTTCAACATAGAAAAATAAAAGTAATAATTCTTTATCCTTTTAAATAAAACTTAACAGTTCATCACATGGTAGGAATCAAAGTGGTGTAAAAAACAGTTTAAATTAAACTTAATCAATGGTTGGTTACCTTTAAATTATTGGTATGGTCTAGATAGGAGATCAATATATTTGAGCAATCAAGAGTGGATATGTTATACTGCCGCCCACATATGGCCAGGTATGGCTGATAATCCGCAATCTACAGCCGATTCTATCTCCTATTTTTTATGAAGATATATAATTAAAAATTAAGTGGAGATAATTTTTACATATATGTGTGCTTATTTAAGCTGTTTTTTATACTTACAAATTCCTTAAAATCTAGAAATATAATTTGATTCAAATTTTGCCGCTATCTGAAAATTGTCGTCCTGATCTTGTCTGCCTCAGCTCTAGTCTGCTACTGTGGGTAATATGCAATAAATTTTAAATATATAAAACTAAAATAAATATGATTACCTTATCTGATCAAATTAAAAAAAGCTTATCTTAAACTTACTCTGTGAAACTGTCCTTTAAATAATTGGAGGAATACCTGAATAAATTAAACTATGAAAATGTTGATAGTAAAAAAGAAATATTTTGTTTTGTCAATACACGTGATTAAATTATTTTGGCCATACATTTGAATAACCACTTAACTATATGTTAAAATATCATTTTTTATACTACGGTAAATAGCATTAAAAAAATATTTAATTATACATTACTCGAATTTTTATCTTTCAATATTGTTTCAAAATTATCATTAATATTATAAATAATGAAAATATTACCATGATTCCTTAACCGTCTGATGGGTGTACACAATCAGTAGATGAATATACTTAGTTTTGATCAGTCAAGTTTAATAGTTTTAAATCAGTAATAAGATCTCAGTAATACCTTTAATAACTATTTAATACCTGTAATACTTCACTAACTGTTTCATGGCACTATCATTTTATTTTTCTCTGTGCGAATTTAAGAGATTCGACCCCATAAATTTGCAATACTGATAGCATTATTTAATTATTGCCTTCTTAAGCATATAGTCTTTATTTTTTAAATTTAAACCTTTAGTATTGAAGTATATTATAATAGCCCAATGGTCGAAATTGGACCAAAAAAACAAAACCATATTAATTCAGTTTTGTAATTTATTTATTTTTCGGATCCTGCAACTATGTCACATTTTGATGTGAGTTCAATAAAATGTGTATTTGCTAAAAATGGCCTGATTTATTTATTTGGAATTTTTGATTCCAAAAATTGATTCCTGATTTGATTTATTTGTAAGGAATTTTGTTATCTTAAAAACGGTCATATATACAATCAAACAAGAAATGCATAATATTTGAGTCATGTGCAAATAAAATATTTTTACTGTCATAACTTTCATTCCTGCTTTTTCTCGTGGATGTACTGCATATTTGGATTTTATCAAAATAGTTTGAGCCGTTTTCGTGCTACAATCTATAAAAGAACAAGTATTCCATCTATTGCACAGCCGCATCACTATTTTGTACAGGATGCTAGATTTGGCAGACAGGTATCAAGCACTAAAAAAAAAAAAAAAAAAAGAAAAGAACAAAATCAGTCTACCTATTCAAGAGATAATTGTGGCACAGACACGCAGATTTACCTGCTTTAATGGCAGCATATGTGAAAAAAAATAGTTGTACATCTATTCTACAATATCTATCCAATTATATATCTATTTTGCCTCTACTGTGTATACAGGCAAGTAATCATTACAAGTAATCAGTACCACAAAAAATGTAAAATTATATTACCATAAATAAATTAATATTAACTTCATCACAATAATAAATAACATAAATGTTAAGTCAGATGAAAAGAATCATAACAATAGACAAGTACTGACAGCTTCTAAAATTACCAAAAGCATTAAAATAACATATTTTTCTCACCACAACTTAATATTACACCTTCATACCAATACTGCACTTTGAATAAACTGTTTATAACTAATTTTCTTAACAAAACAACTGACCATGACTTTGATTTTTAGTTCTGTAAATAACATTATAAAAATGGCAGAAAAATTAAGAACAAATATACAATCATAATATATTCCAATACTTAGTACAGGCTTAATAAACATTATTTAGTTAGAAATTTATCACATTAATACAGAAATAGTTTCTTACTTATAACTTTTTGTTCTAACACAATTATAAAATTTTCTAGATGTTGTCATCATAATCATCTAAGCTCCTATAATTTTTTTCTTTCATACTTTAACTTCGCCCAAATACCTAAACACATAGATTTTAATCTGTTGTCAATAATAGGTCCTTGACTTGCAAATAAATATTGTGCTTGGATAATAGTTTTGGCTAGCTTAAAACGATGTTTCTGTATGAGGCTCAATGCCATATATAGTTTACAGCGTGCTGCTAGGTATGGATCACCAAGTTTAATAGCTATCTGTAACTGACGAACTGATATTTTACCAGCTATTGTTGCACAATTTTCCATGCTATCACCTAATGCTGAAAAAGCACCACCCAATGTCGAAAGCCAGGCCATGGCATTGTCTAACTCTCGCCTTTCAAGACAAGAAATTTCAAACATTCTATTACCTTTATAATCAATCATTTCTTTCTTAGGGTGAATAATATTAACACATATTAAAACTCTATTCATTTTATTAATTGATCCATGATTATTTATCTTCTTCTGAATAAAATTTGCCAATAAAGATCTGTAAGATATGGATGATTTAATAACATAATAGAACAATGATGCTAAATAACTATCCATGATAACTTTGTATCTTTCAACTGGCTTTAAATCCTCGAGCGATGTTATGAATATATCAGCTTCATCATTGTGTTGCTGAATGATTTCATCAGGGGTAATCAATCCCCAATTAGAAGAACACGGAGCCAAACAGAATTCTTCTAAAATGTTTCTTCCAAAAATTACTTTAAAGTTTAAAAATAACATGTTTTATAAAAAGCATCTGATACCAGCAATAAAATTTACACACAGTTTGAAGATTTCTTTCACTGAAAATTTCTTGTACATTGTTTACAAATAACAAGAATAGGGAGGTTATATCAGCCTCAGCATAGAGATTCGAAACTAATCACCTACGAGAAAAATTATTAACTTTGGAATAAGTTGTTTTAATTTATTAATATTCTCTCATAATTGACTGAATTACAGCAAAACTTTTAAACTCAGATTTACGTTCGATCCGTTTTTTATATGTCGCATTACTCAGTTGCTTGCATTTGATTTATGACCGCAAAACACTAGTATATATTTATTTACATTTTTGTAACAGTGTTTCCCAAAAGCATGAGCTATCAAGGAAATATATTTTATTCATTTAAAAAATTATTGAACCTGATAAGATGGAGCATTTTATTAATTTATTTCGGAGGTAGGTGGATCATAAGAAATAATAAACCACAGTTAACGAGAAAACTATATCAATTATTGTTTAGATAAATATTTAATTTTTTTTTTTAAACAAATCTGGCTTTCAAAGGTTTTCGCTATAATCACAAAAATAAAAATTGTACAACCTTACAATCGGGTCGCATTTGCACTCCGTGATGCCGAGGGTCGCCGGACTAGCATTCTCTAGCGCTGTTTGTGACAACCAACTGCTTTGTATTCAATTGTAACATTCGCATTCATTGGAATTATTAAAATTATTACTGTTTTAACTAGATATTATTTAAACTTATTAGTGCTGTTGACTTCCACTCACTAAGTTCGCTCAAGAGACAAATAAAACCTCAACGAATCCTTTTCAGTTGAGGTCGAGGCTTTACAATAATTTCAATTATTACTGCTTTAGGTACAACTTCCCTAGACCACCGGAAGTCGACAGCACTAATAATTTAAAATAATATCTAATAAAACTTTAATAATTTTAACAATGCCATTGAATTCAAAGCAGTTAGTCATCACAAATGGCGCTAGAGAGTGCTAGTCCAGCGACTTTCGGCAGCAGACTCTGATAATGCAACCCGATTGTAAAGTTTTACCGTATTTTTTAACAGCTTAAATCATTTTATTTTTTTTTTTGGTTTTATTTTATAGGAACTTTCAGCAAAATATCTAGAAATCTCTTAGGCAAACCGCTAGTTTGCATATCATTTCAACCTCTTTCAATGATCACGAACCTTAGTTGTTTTGTAACCTTCCTGTTTGGTGTGATCAAAAATGCTGACCGAGTTTAGAGGGGTTCTCTCAAAAAGTTTTATTTCTTATTTGAAGATACCTGTAAGATTTAAAAGTCAGAGAAGAAATTTGGGGAAACCCCCTGGGGTTGCTAAGACCCTATCTCAACGTTTAGAAGGTTGTCTTACTCACAGTTAGGTAGTTATTTAGATGTAGTTAGTTTCTTCTGTTAATACTTTCTTTTTTTATTATAGAAGTAAACTATGAAGATCCAAAAGTTTGTTTTAAGGTGAACATTGGTTTTTTGAAAAATAAGGTTTCTAGAAGGGAAGTGATTGAAAAACGTTTGAAACATATAAAACAAAATAAGTCTGACCCTAGTTTGGAAATGGCTGCAAGAAACAATTCTTGTATGTATGTTACTTATATTAGTTTTCATATGTTGTCCATCTATGGCACTAATAATGAATATGTGTTGTTTAGTAATTGTGCCCCTCGATGATGTAGAAAAAGAATGGGCTCTCAATAATGGCCCAGAGCATATTAAGGCTGCTGCTGAACATTATGGAATCTTTGACCATCTTTTTGGTGATGCTGTATTTCTTCCTGTTGTTCCCTTAAGAATAAATTATAATTCCGAAGATGAACAACATTTTGTATATAGAGGAAATTACCTGACACCAAGTCTGGTCAGTTTTAAGATTTATTTGGGATCAATTATACTATACCTAAGTTTTTTCAAATTACATTTTAGGCAGTAAGATATAGATTTAAATTAATATCGTTAAGTTGGATATAATTTAATTGTTAACGCCTATCATTTTGCTGCTAATTTTAATGAGTAATACTGTCTAGTAAATCTATCATCTAAAGAAGTTTTAAAAACTATTGCAGGAACATACCGAATAAGTATCTTATGTTTTATAGCGCTGTGAATATTCGGTTAATCATCTCTCCTGATTATATTTTATGCTGGCTGTTCCAATAACACTCATGAATTGCCCAAACCGCAGACGTCGTGAACTTGGCTTGTTCGTCTTAAAGAAAGCCACTGTCATTTTTTTTTTGGTTTTGGCAGCCTTGTCTACCACTTCTTACTTTAATCCACTTACGGTTCTTCAAGTAGTCATTTAAATTTTCATTAAGAGTGATCAACTATGAATAACATTTATGTCCCTGCTCAATTTTTTAAATTTATATTTAACTTTCGGTTAATTATACATTAAATAAACTTTTATTAATGGCATACCCAACATGACCAACCTTATTTTAATTATCAGCAGCTATGGGAATTTTGTTTGGTAAAAATTGAAAATATACTCATAAATATGTGTTTATTTCTACATAGATATGCAATAAAAACATAGAATTATTTAATTTAGAAAAACTCAAAAATTGGAAAATTCAACTTTAAAAAACGTATAAATAAGCAAAATGTATAACTTTTAAAAGAAGGTTGTAATAATTAATAATGAAAAAATTACATTTAATTGTAATGGTTATTTTAATTATTATTCCTCATCAAGATTTCTGCAAATTAAATGCATCTTTTAGTTGTAAATAACAAATCGTCGACGATTGGGTGGCAAAATTGATTTATATCGACTGAATGATAGTTCCACCTCCACAGAAGTAATAGGTGCTTAATTATGTTTTGTTTTATATTACTTATGTTGTTTTATAAAATGAAGTATACTTCAACTGATATTTACATTTTTCTGAAGTCCATGGGTGAGTACCATGGCTTCAATGCATAATACTATTTTTTGTGCTAGGATTGTTTGTTGTAGATTTTTAAAACCAATCAATTAGCGAACGAATTCTGATTTTAGAAAAAAACAGATGTCACTTTTAAAAACAATTGATCAAGAAATATTAGCCATTGAAGCTTTATTTATATAGTAATTCTATAATTATTTGTTTTTTTCAGGCTCTGGAAAAATTTACCTTTTCATTATGATCCATTAACAAAAACAAAAGTGAAGTCTGATTTTTCCCCTTGCCTTTCAATTATCTTAATAAATAATTTTTATTTTTAAGAATTGATTAATTTAGGCTAACTAATTTACAGTTGCTAGGGGCACCACAAGTGAAATACCAGGCGAGCCCTGATTCATTATGGACTTTACTAATGTCAACTCCAGATGGCCATTTGCAGGATAGTGAAAAAGAATACGTTCATTGGCTAATGTATGAATTTACTAATTTTTTAGACATACAATATAGTCCCAAACAAATTTTCCTTTTTTTTTTATTAAATTTATGAAAAGTGTATTTTTTAAAATTATTTTATTAAGCTTTATTATATTTTCCGTTTAATCATAATGGTAAACATTTTCATTTACTAAGCAATGGGCTTTATAAATATATACATTTGTTTAGAAAAAAACTGTTTGTTAGACTATTCGATTATCTCTATAGTCATTATAAAGCTTTATTCAGCCAAAATGACTTAAAATTATCAGGATTGTGTTATTTACCAAGATTATGACACCTGTACAGCTTGATTGACGACAACAATTTATTTGCCACAGTACAATTATTGTACCTTGTCTTAAACAAAAGTTCAGTCTATATTAAGAATCAGTCCTAATTGTGCTCTGACAAGGACTCTGCCAGATCTTTATCTTAAATGATTGGAGATATTATATAGATTCTGCTGCTATCTATTTAAATCTATAAACAGTTTAAATATCTAATATTGCCAAAAAGTTTTTGGGCATTATGGTAGCTTTAAATAAATTACAGGGCCAATTATAAATGAAGGTCAGATAGGTTAAATTTTTTTCTATCAAAATAACCATCCTTTCCAACAAGTGATAACATTATAAAAGGTTACTTTGATGGGTGATTTAGAGTTGGGTAAAACCCCACTCTTCAGAAATCAGGACAGAACAACTCATTCGAAAGTGAGTTAGTTCTGACTCTCTGTAAAAGAGGTAGTAGGGATTAACATAAACTATCAACAGTTATTCCATAGATTGCTGAGCATATTGTAATGATCTGCACTATGTTTAAGGCACTGAGGAGTAAACAGAAGAAAATAAGACATTACATCCTCAGTGAGAATGATTTCCCCTTCCTGATAAAAGGAGAGAAACTACAATGCGCTTGCATATGGAGTGAAAAGTGGCAGTGGAGCTGGCTCACCTTATCCTTTGGGTCCGTAGAAAGAAGCAGGAAGCTTACCTTGACTAGAGGAAGATTAAGGACATGGTGTTTATCAGCTCATATCATAAGTGTTTATTACTCGCAAAATTTGCCAAAATGCATGTTGTCGACAGGTAACGAAGAGTATGGGCATGAGGACTTTTAAAGCAAACAACATAGCTTTGGAAAGGACATTGGTTCCCTTTGCACCAGTTACAGCTTTTGAGACTGTAGTGGCTGACATGCTGAGGGCCAATTTGTGCAGGAAAACAAGACTTTAAATCCTAACCGAAAATTAATTCCCAATGTTGGTAAACAAAGAGAATTACCAGCATTTTGTGAGTTTTATCTACAGTCCGAAAACATTGATATACCCAGCCCACATATACCTCGAAGCTCACAAGGGACGTACCTGGGAGACTGCCATATCATGACAGTGATGAAGAAGATAGTGCCGATCTGTGATGTGAGCATATTAAAGAATAGAAGACTGGGAGCACAATCCAAAATCTGAATTGAGGAAAGGGAAGGAAAAAAGAAAAAATCTAATAAAAAATAAGAAAGAGGTAAATAAAATAAAAGATTACTGTCAGAAATTAAAGGTCACATTTAAAAAAAAAAAAAAAATGAGATTTGTTTTATTAGTATATATGCCAGGTCAAATATAGTATTAGATCTGGCCTCCATGTTTAAATAAAAACAATTACAGTAACTAATTGTTTTATCTCTTGGTTTTTATGAAAATATGACACTTAAGAATAATTTTGGATTTCAGTGGTAATATCAAAGGAAATGATATAAATAATGGAGAAGTTCTATTTCCTTACCTTCAACCATTCCCAATGAAAGGTTTAGGATATTTGCGGTACATTTTTGTCCTTTTTAAGCAAGAAGGTGAAATGGACTACAGCAATCTAAAGAACAAAATTTCTTCCAAGTAAGTATGTGTTGGATAATATAAAAATAATAATATTAATATTAAATATATAAATATAAATATAAATCTTATATTTATTTTACTGTTCATAATAATAAAAGGCTTAACGAACCCGGAAGTTCGATGCTGATACCACTAATCGCTGTCTACAAATCTCGGTCCACCGACTACCATCCAAACCCAAATTCATTAGATCACTCTTAATACTATCCTCCCACCTACGTTTCGGTCTACCACTCGGACGTTTACCAGTCGGCTCAGCGTTTATTAACTTTTTAGGACTGTTTACTGTTCTTATAATAACTATAATTTTAAGATAATTTAAGGGAAAACTATCATACTTTTTCTATAATTTATTTTATTTGACTAAACTAAAATATTTTTTATTTTAAATAATTAAGGTCATTTTAATTGGTTTGGTTAAAGTTGACTTTCTTGGTCTCAGGGTCAGTGCAGATCCAGTCTATTACCTTTCAAGGTCTAAAGAATCATGGATTATCGTTGTTCTTCTACCATATCCCATTATGCTTTTATCAGAGATGCATTTCCTGTCGGTATACATTGATGGTCTAGTAAAATTAATAGTTATAATGATTTCAAAGATTCTCAGTTTTTTCCATTGACACTGATTTGCGGGATTCTCTTAACTTTTATATTAATATTAACATGTTCCCTTGTTTTGTGGATCCTTAAGATGAAAAATCCTTGCCGAGCTTTTCATAACATAAAATTCAATGGTACAGTATTCACTAGTTCCTTGAAGACTTTGGGATCAATTGTTAGGGTGATAGATCCTGTTTGTTTGTGATGGCATTCATTTGCAGATATGTTCAATATCTATTTTCATAGATTACAGTTTGGAGAATGTTGCCGTATTACTCAGACAGTGTCGAGATGTTATGCTCAGCGCTATCAACAAAGGTAGAACTAGCCATCTCATAAAATAATTCAAAGGATTGTTAAAAATGCTAGGACAGACGCGGCTCAGAAGAGCTTGTAGTAAAGATACTGTTACAACAGACGGATAGAACTGATCCTAATATTAGTATCCATCAGACTTCTAACCAGCTGAGATTACCTGAAAGTACAGCATCCTGGGCATTACAATTTCTGTGCTACCATACATATCATATTTCAATCAGTATCAGTATCGAGGAAAAATTCACTACAGATAAAACTGAGAAAGGAACCCATAATAACTGAAATATGAGAAAATGTTTCTGTTGCTAAATTAATTTCATTTTTAATTCATACAGTCAATTTCCCTTTTATAATTGTGGAAAAATTATTTCAGAACCTACTATTTTAGCATTTTTCAAATAAAATATTACACCTATAGGTTTCGCAATAGAAAGACAATAAAAAAATGTATCATGTCTCCAAGGTTCCAGTTTATGAGGTGCCTGAAAAATAATAATGAAGTTGAAAATACCAGTGCTGGGCAATAAGTAATATTAATTACAATTGCTTGCCAGTTACTGTAATTTGGAATCGCTGAAATAAAATTACAATTAAAAACAATTTTAATTGCAATTACTTGATAAATCACTGTATTTCTAATAGTGGTCCGCAATTAGATGAACCAAAGTAATTGCAATTACCAATTACAGGATCTCACTAGTAATTTAAGCCTTCAAGCAGTTCGCTCAAAAAAATCGTTACATACCTACAAACAAACAGGCTAAACTGGTAAAAATGATGCAGCTAATGAGGTACCTGAAAAATAATATTAAGAGATTCTAAAATGGCGTTTCAAATTATGAAAATATTGATATGCGTTTTCCGTTGCTTTCATAACTTTTTAATGTCTATAAGTGGGAGTATTAAAAAATAGGTATTACCTGCTTACCCCACGTTTCACCACATATCAGCCGCACGTTTCTCGTCAAAGTTAAAAAGAAAAAGCTGTTGGTAAAACTCTAAAAGTAGAACTACAACTTTTTCTCTGTCATTTTTTTATCAGATCATTCGTTTGGCTGTAAAAAACACTTGAACTGATTTTTATTGGACATCCTGTATAAATAAATAATAGATTACAACTCTTTAAGAAATATTTTGATTATTGAGAATTTTGGTCCTATGTCTCTGGAGTTCTAGCGTAGCGATGCAGCAAATATTCACAATAGTTAACTAATAATTAAACATACGGTACGCAAACACTAACTCTTTTGTGCAGTTGAGTCACTGTTTTACTGGGGCGATGATATAATCCCAGAACAAATACTAACAGTTATTATTTAAAAGATAGATCATGAAAAATATAATTAGTAATGTGAAAAAACAGTCTAATATAACAAGGAATGACGATTTACATAGATCTAAGGAAAGAGTAACTGGAGTAGCATTAAAATATCAGATGAGAAGAATTAGACAAGGAAAACTTTAAACTAATATAGTTCATGAAGTATATATATAATCTAGCTCCACACATATCCAATTTCTCAATAATTTTCAGACAAGTAAAATATATCGACAGATTAGTCCTTAAATTGACTAATTAATCCTTATACATAGCAACAAACGTGTAGCATGATGATGATCAGTACTTATATAGATGGTGATATTAGGTGAAATAAATAAAACTGAGCACGTACTAATTCCTCAAAAACTGAGCAGATGCTCCAGTTTGATGTTAATAAAGAGAAGTTGCACAATGAAATACTTAAATACTCTATTATTGTTTATTTAAAACCAATTTCATTCAAAACTAATTCTTTTAATTATTATTTTATTGAGAGTATGGAGAACGCCTATTCAACTATAAATCACTATTTGATTACTCGATTTTGAAGATAGTAGTATCTCAAAAACGACACTCGGCGTCACAACGTCCATTAGTGACGGTTACTTTTGACAGTGCCCTGAGTCATAATTTGGATGTGTTAAACAGAATTTTATTTCCTAAAATTGACCATTTAAAAGAAGAAAAGAACCAATTAAAAAATTTGATGTGACCAGCACATGACCTTTCCCTGATTCAATATTAAAAAAGCAGTAAGGAATTTCAAGTAAAGTACCACTTCCGGTTACTGAATATTATTCCCAATGATATAAAAGTCTCTAATACTAAATTTGAAAAGAATTCGATTAAATTTAAACATCTTTTTCACCAAATTCTATTTGGAGCTAAAACTATTATTTGAAGTATTTATTTCTAAAATTAAAAAAAAAAAACTGTAAACATCTGGTAAAGTGCCACTTCCGGTTGACCAGTTTTAACCAAAATCCAGTTGAATAAAAAAGTCAAAGATACAACAAAAAATAAAATCCTGCCATTCTCTTCTTCTATGCGGAAAAAACTACATCTACATCCTTTGTTTTATTACATAAATTACTATTTTTATATCATAAAATGAGGTAGGGTGGAAAAATAAAAAGTTCAAAGGAATTTTTTTTGTAATTTATGAAAAATATTTTTACTGAAAATACAAAGTTTTTGAGTACCTCAGTGTTTATTTATAAGAGTAAATAATCTGTATGTTTTATTTTAAAATAATACTAGAGAAATAGAAAATATTAAATTAATTTATAAAATGTATAATTTGTTTTGCTTAAAAAAAATATATTAAATAGTTTAAAACATAATTTGGTTTATATTAAAAGTATTTTTTATTTAGCTATTCCTTGAATTGAAATTTACTATTAAGTGTATTTCAATGTACTTAAATTAATTGGTGTAAAACTGTATTTTAGCTCGGAAAAGGATTTCTCAACACTTAGGCTCCTGATAGAGCAGTTTTTGTTGGAACTGATTATTTGAGGTTCAGGACTGACTCAGGTCCTACCGTTTTCACCATTTATTACTTTCAGATGTCCATATTCAGTATTTCTTTTGAGGATCGATGAAAATTAGTCCATCAACAATCGACCCTTGTCTTTCTCTATCTTTTTAATTTGCTTCCAACTTTTTGACAATGTCAATTTGGGATATCAAGGTCAAATTTTGTGTCTCTAATAGTAATATTTCATTAAACCTGCTAAATGTGACTATATGAATACTAAATCTGTTAATTTTAGATGAGCCTAATATGCTCTTCATTTACGTCACATATTGAGAATTCTCGGAAACTGTGAGAATAAATTGTCTCAAATTCATAAAACTTTATGCATAAAACATCGCTGCCTCCAGCCATAATCCTCGTTTAGTAATCACAGGTTCTGAAGGGAGCTGGCATTGCATCAATTCTTTGTTAGGTGATGTAGGGTATGTGTGTTCTCAGTAAGTGAGTAATTGTCTCGTTAAATCCAAATACTCAACTGGTAAGAGCTTTGTGATTTACATTTTTTCTTGACAATGTTCTATTTTTTAAGCACTTGTCCGCACTAATCCAGCGAAATATGATAGCAGGGGAAAGTACAGATCTCTGTTGTGTGATGAGTGTACGTGGTGTACACTTACCCTTACTATCATGTTTTGTCGAGGCAACTACAAACTAGCAAATTAAAAAACAAAAAAATATTTTTTTTCAATTCATTTATTCAATTGTATTCACATCTCACTTTCAAAACTCAATGAAGATTTTAAAATGTGAATCTCAGATAAGCTTTAACTTTTTTCGATGATTACACCTGTATAATAATCCTCCAGAAACCGAACTATTTTGCACTTGCTCCAAAACCGCTCTTGCTTGAATAATGAGTTCCAGATATCTTTTACACACTTACCTCTTAGGGCAGGGGCAAGTGCATACTAAGTACTATTCATTTAAATTATCAATCTCGTCAAAATGGAGGTGGTTGAAAAGTAGGTTTGAATGTAATATTTAAACATAATCGTTTAGAGAACATTTAAAAAAACATCTGTGAGCAGCAGAACTCCGCTACTAAAGTCGTATTTTCACTAAAATAAAAATATAAAAACAGGAGAATGAGAAAAAAGTTGACATCCACAAAAGACAGTTCCCTAACATATCGAACTTTACCCATACTTTTATTATATCGTTCTGCCTTTCCGCTGACCTTTGATACAGAAAACCCTTCATACCCTTCAACTCATTTGAGCCAACGGGGGCCACTGGAGTTGAAATAGCCATATCTTTAATAATACTGGTCCGATTTCGATGAAGCTTCTTTTGTTTTATAGGTTATTTAATTTTTTTCAAAAGCAACAGTTTTTTGAGCCACCTAACTCAATTTGTAAGGGTTGTAAAGGTGCACAAATATTTTAAAAAATAGACAAACCCATGTGATAGGAGGACCAAGTTGAGACCACCAAAATATACTTTTCTAACACTAACTCAATTCACATACAAATTTTCAGCCCTATAAAATAATATGTTGGAGCTGCAGAGATGCGCAAACCTTTATAAAGGCCAAAATTTCAGGTAAACATATCTATATTTTGACTGGAATTTACCCATCCTTTAATGATATCGTTTGCCTGGAAGAAAGTCCTACATACCGAGTTTCAGCTCATTTGGCCCAAAGGGGGCCACTGGAGGTGCTCAAATGTAGTGGAAAAATATATATATATTTCAGATATCTCTTAAATAATTGTGCACTAGGGGTTATGTAATGGATAAAAAATGCATTCCTGCTGACCTTCGATCCACTCCAAGTCTATTTTTTCGGAGAAAATACCACTAAAAAGAGGAAAAATCGAGCTTCAAAAATTAAAATTTTATAGTCCTGTAAATTTGAACTTTGTAAAATTGAGTACACACTTGCTTCACAATACCCTAGCTTTTAATAACATTTTTTTCTAGTTATTTACGAGTTTACTAACCTCTGGAAAATATTGTGCACATTTTCTGCTACTCAGTTTTATCCATTTGCCAAACAAGTAACATGTACCTTGTTTGGAAAGAAAATATTCAATGCCTTTAACCATGTAGGGTGTGGCATCTGTTACCAACAGAACTTGTTCTTGAAATGGTGTGAAAATATCTTTGAAAAATTCAATTAAAGTGCTATTGAGAAAGCGGGAGACCTTACTTGTCGAATTTTCCAAAGGATCCAACACATAGTACGTTTGCTGGTAATTTTTCTCAGAGTGCTTTCATTGGGGATTTTTAATTTAATATATTTTTGTAAAAACGTTTTGAAGGTGTTATAAACAGCCACATATTACTTCATAAAACATTCCTATGCAATTTTGTTTTGATGTTTACGTTTTCAAACAACTTAACTTGCAAATCATTTTTTCAATTACGGCTAAATATGCAATTCCATGCAGTAAAAACATAAAACGTGCAATATCTTGCAAAATAAAATTTATATGTGTTAATCAGCATGCCTCAATTCGTGTAAATAATTTGTTCTTATTGGATTTTGTTGGAGAATGCAACTGGTATTAATTAACAAATGTATGCCTATTTAAAAAAGAATTTAATTTCTAAATTGTACTGAGATAAAACTTCTATGGTAGGACCTAAGAAAAATTTATTTTTACAATATTAACCAGTGTTTTTGTTGTGTTAAAAGTTGGCTCCTGTATCACTAAAATTGAAATATGATTCTAGGTTAGATCTATCTGAGAGAACTTTCTCCACATATGACTTCTATAGAAGGCGAGAGGCACAACTTACACCAGCTGGTCTCGCTTGGTTTCAGGCTGATTGGGACCCATCAGTTACTGATTTCTTCCATAAAAAAGTAGAATTTGAAGAGGAGCCAGTTTTTGTATATGATTTTCCAAAGCCATATTTAAAAAAACAGGAATGGTACCCAAAAAGGAGGCCATTTAATCTGTAAGTTAATTAATCAAGTAGTATTGCTTTTTTAATTTTTTTTATTATTCTTTCATGGCTTATTGCTTGATAATTTATAGTTTATGAAATTAATCTATCATCTTGGACTAACTGATATAATTTTACATGAAAAACATTAAATGCATAAAATATTAACATTTACCCATAACAACACATGAAGAATCTTTAATTACTTGGTAAGGAAATGCTGTTTCTTAACCCTTGGTTACACAAAGAAGTTATGTGGTTAGCATCCCTGCTGAACCATCAAGTTTTCCTCCCAGTGAATGATAAACGAGATTTGGTCCACTGCTGATATAACAGGAACTAAATTTTTTGCCATCAGAAGACGAACTTGGATCCGAAAGTTTAGTACCATACTCATTGAGCTGCACCACTCCTATTTTATTTACTCTTTGTAAATGTCTTGCATGTGTATGTTTTATTGATGATTTAAAATTTGCTGTTAATTCTGGTATATATGTATATAACTTTTTTATTATTTTTTTAATCATTCCCTTATACAGTAAACCTGTATGAGGGCTGTGTAATTATTAATGTGTACATGCTTCATGCATACAGCTTAATACATTTCCATAAATTTTTATGTGTTAATCTTCAGTGCGATGACTAAATAAGACATTAATAAAGAATGAAAAAGAAAATCAGATAAACGTAAAATGAAACAGAGATCGCAAAATTTCGGGATGTAGAATTTTCCTCATGAATACATTAAATTAAATATTAGAAGAAAAAAAAGAAGAAAAAAGATAATAAATTCCAGCAAGATAAATGAAAATTACAAAATAATTCAGTCCCCTGGATCTTCTTGAATGAGTTGAAAGTCCGCCTCAAGAGAGAATTTCTTCATCTCTTAATAGTACTTCTTAAAGATGTCCTTCTCGCTGAGCGGCCAATCATCTCCTTGCAGAAGGATGCTTCTTATTATGTGGTATCTTTTGTTGTCAAAAAGGGCAGTCATATAGGATGTGATGAAATGTTTGTGACAATAATGTTCTAATAGTCTCTATTAGAATTTTATTGTCCATTTATTCTGCAGGATATATTCGGTAGCCTTTAGAAGTGTTATTTTTTCTGCTTGGTTGTTTGACATTTCATTCCCAGATGATACTGTTCATCATGTTATACGTCAGCGACATTTAGAACAAATGCCCAACCGGTTATGTCCCCGTCTTTGCTGCCGTCTGTGTAGACAACTCGTCAGTTACCGTCTCTTCTAAACTTTGCATGTGTATCAATTTTGCATGAACAGAGGGATGAAGCCAATTTTGTTTGTTGAGGTCCAATTCTATGTCTTCTATTTAAAATTGTTTGTAATTGTGTCCTTGTTTAGATACTTTGTAAAGGGTGGATATTTGTATGATTTTATGTTCAATGGGTACAATTCCGGTGAGTATACAAGCAGCCTCATGAGAAATTGTGTGGAAAGATTTGTTAATCCGTATACTTACAACCTTTGCACTCTCTTTAATTTTAAAAGATTAGTAGGCTTCCCACATAGGTATCGCATATAAGAGCTTAGGCAAGTGAGCACCTTATTAGGTTGCCTTTAAAATCTTAGATCCTAATCCCCATCTTAGTTTAGCAGTGCTAGCAAGTGTGTTAATTAATTTTAATGTCTTGTTTACAGTGTTGTCAATATGGTAATTCCGATTTAAATTTTTGTCAAAGTCAAGACCTAAAAATGTGATGTTATTTAAGTTTTCCAGTTTTTTATAGCCCATTTGTATGTTCAAATTACAAATTTTATGCTTTTTAGTTATGATAATATAATTATATTTATTTGCATTAAAGTCGAGTTTGTTACGTTTAGCCCACTTTTCTAGAATCACCAATGTTTGGTTGGCAATCAGTTCCATTTCTGGAAACAGTGTCCTGATTTCCATAATTAAAATGTCACCAGCATATGCAAAAATATGCAGGTTATCAGGCACTGGTATGTTGAAAATGGTATTAACCAATCAGTTGACATCCGCATGATGATATAGAAAAATCAATCTAATTAGGGATTTATAAATTATTTTCCTCTTCTATAATTTTGTTGAAGATGAATGTATAACATTCGAAACTAGTTTTCAATAAAAACAAAATTATAGAAGTGGCAAATAATTCATCAATCCCTAATTAGGTGTTTACCATGACATTCCATCAGGTAGGTGAAATGCTGGATCCTTGTAGGGTACCTATAGTCAATGATTTGGTGAGATAGTAGCTCTTATTTTTCAGATCTACTATTCTATTAAGACAAAAGTCTGAGTTTAATTTGAATACGTTCATAGGACACTTATAGTTTCTTAAGTTTTCTAAAATCATT
Organism: Rhaphigaster nebulosa; assembly: GCA_948150685.1. NCBI lineage: Eukaryota > Metazoa > Arthropoda > Insecta > Hemiptera > Pentatomidae > Rhaphigaster > Rhaphigaster nebulosa. The sequence goes on from OX411308.1 coordinate 33,545,742, forward strand.
GGCCACCAGGCAGTATCAAATGCAGCTGATATGTCCAATTTTAAAATTATAAGTTTGATTTAGATTCAAAGGCAGAGTTGATTATTTGAACCGTTTTAAAAAGAGCATCTACAGAGCTTTTTCATGGCGTGAAACCAAATTGGTTGCGAGATAATAACTGAGAATGTTCATGGTGGACGAGTCGGTTATTGAAAATTTTATCCAAAACTTTTCCCATGATAGACAAAATTGTTATCGGCTTAAGCTTATTAGATTCCCGTTTAGATATAACATGTAAAACACCTTTTTTCCAAACTCTAGGTATCTTTTTCTGTACCCAAATCGTTTGATAAATACTGGTAATTAGGTTTGGGTATATGTTAGTCACGTGCTGTAATATGTCTGTAGTAATATTATCATGGCCTGGTGTCTTTTTTCTCTTCAGTTGACCACTTGCATGTAATATTTCTCCGCTTTCTAACATGCTATCTTTTTCTGTATTTGGTAATTTAAAGAAATTTCATCTCTCCTTGCTGCTCTTTTGAATCATTTTTGGTTTCATCTTGGTGTATAAGTGTATCGAATATAAAATCCTTCCACCTACGTTTTAGTCTACCCCTTGGACATTTATCAGTCAGCTCAGCATTTATTAACTTTTTAGAAATTCGTTCGTTGCTGAGCCCAGCAACTTGACATTTCAACCGTTGCGATATCACTTCGATTATATTAACAGGGTGCATGCTCCGCAATTCCGTGTTGTGTAATCTCCTAAATTCTCCAGTTGACTCATCCTTTTTCTGACAAAATATTTTACTTAATACCTTATTCTCGAAGACCTTAAAGTTAGCAGCCACATTTCATACCAGTATAGAACAGAAGGTAGAATAATAGTTTTGTGCATTCTAACTTATAAGTTTCTGGACAAAATACATGAACTAAGTAATGTTGGTACTAAAAAATAACAAGCATTTCTCGCCGTTATTTCCTCTTGAATTTTCTTTTCTCTAATAATCATAGATCCCAAATACTTAAATTTCTCAATGTATTCAAACCTATTCCTTGATTCTATATCATCAAAATCGCCACCATTTCTATTGCTAGTCATATATTTTGTCTTATCAGTATTTATTTTGAGGCCAACCTCTTTACCGGCTTTCATCAACATTGTTGTATTCAGTTTTAGAGTTTCTGCGTCCTCCCTTAACAATACGTAATCATCCGCATATCCAAGCACGGATATTTTACCACCCAGATCTAAACCCCTTTTGGTACGCATCACCTTTCTAATGAAATAGTCTAGTGCTAAATAATAATTTAAAAAAAAAAATATAGAAAAATAATTACCGATTCTAACTTTATTGAATGTTTCGATCATGCACATCCATACTAAATTTACTAACTTCTTCGGTATTCCCTGCTCAATTAAATTATTATTCAGTCTCTGGCGATCAATGGAATCATAAGCCTTTTTGAAAAGATACATACATACTCTAAATAGCTCTACAGGAATTTTGTTAATCTATTTATTTATATACCCTCAAAATTTATCACCAAATCCTATTCAGTTTGGTTAATTCTGTCTATCCCACTGATATGGGTCTCCCACATAGTCTCTTGCCAATTACTGTGGCATTTATGATTATGTCGAGATGATCAGTGTAATGAATAATCCTACATTCAATGTAAATATAAGTAGCGAAGTGAAAGGTTAGTAGAGAAGGCTGTCGAAGAAAAAAAGGGAGAAATGCGGGGAAGAGGCAGTCTTGGTGTGTGAATGGACCTGTATGCAACATATCCTGGGTTACTAATTCTTTATTTACTGTTAAGTCAGATGAAACTAATGATGGAGAAACAATCAGCAATGATTCATCGAAACATATTGAAGAGGAGCCATCAGGTTTGTTTCATTATTCAGGGTATCTAGTGAACTGGAAGAAACAGGGAATTTTATAATTCTGGAAAAGTCATGGAATCCAAGAGACAACAGCCAGAGTGAGACAGCACACAGTTAAAACTCAAATATGGGCATAATCTACAGTTTCTTGGAATATAGATCGTATAGGACATTGAACTTTAAAAAATTTAGGATTTGGTATAATGATTCTAAAACACTTTAATAAATAAATATAGAGCATTTTTATCTTCCAATATATATTTTACCATTAAGCAATGTGGTAGAATAAACCATATAACTTTGTTCAAATATTTTTTAAAGAAATGTAATTTTTTTTATTTAAGTGAACCTTCTAGTTCGCTAAGCCTTTTTATTATCTTTATTGTATGATGGCTTATCTCAGTAAATTGATTATTTGTTGAAGTCATAATCAGAGGTGATATATTTTTTCTACCTTTTACACCATTTTGTCTATTGGTTTGTGTTTTTCTTACTTTGTCCACTTACACTTGTACTTAATTATGAAATAGGCTGGGCCTATAGCTGAAATGTTGAAACACTATAACATTTAAAATAGTTAAATTTAATAAAACACTTTGCAATGACAATATTTATTTGTGATATACCACTAACAGTTATGCAGTTTAAAAGAATAGGATGCCCTAAGAAACAGGAGTGATGACGGATTTTTAAAAATCACCTTTTAGACTCACAGGGTAGCTGATTTAGCAATCAGAAGAAAAAGAGCCCTCCCTATCACTACAGACCTTAATATAAATATTTACTTAATAAAGTTTGTTTATACAAAATTATTGCATGACTTTATAAAAGAAATTTTTGGTTTTCTGATTGATGCTGGTTATTTATTAATATGGTGTTGCTTTTTTACAGATACTTAGATCGATACAGAGATGAAAAAGAAATTGCTAAAGAGTATTTAATTAGAAAGTTGAAGAAAACTTCTCCATTTTCGCCTCCCCCACAACGATTTCCTTTCCCTAATGCAATTCCATTCAAGGAAAACACACCCTCTTGGCTCAGGACAGAAATAAAAAAGAGAAGACTATTGCAAGCAAGAGCATTTGATTATGCCTAAGAAGGAATTGAATTTTGTTTGAGCTCGTTTTGGTTTGGAACTAGTACTTTTGAAATTAGTTTTCTGAAAAGATATTGGAGTAAGTTATTTTCATACATCTAATCGTCTTCCTTAATTATAAATCTTTAATAAGTATCATCGGTAGTTTACACGAAAAGTAAATCTATTTAAAATAATGTCATAGTTTATTGAGCTCCTGTGGAATAACACTTGTTGGATATAAGTCCGGTAACAATATATGTGACAACAATATTCGTTTTTTTCTGTTGCTTTTTTCATGTTCTTGAACTTAACTTTGGGTTCGGCAAGAAATAATGAATAAGTTTTCACTCAAATAGTAATTATTCAAAAAAAGGGCATTGAAACAATCTTGTTTTTTGTATATATTTACTCCATATTTTTTCAGTTTACAGACTGATTATATACAAACGATTGATTATATGTAAATAAAATTTATTATCACATAAAACTTTAACATTTTGTTCACTATTTTATCACTAATACTTCCTGTTTATATTACTGAGCAAACAATTGAGGCTGGAGTTCCACAATATTTTGTACACCACTGATAAACATACTACGACATTCAAATAATTTATTAATAATAATTAATCATTCATAAATTAAAAAGGATCACTATAATTCCACAAAACAATTTTATTAATAAAATTTTAACAAATTTGATTAAATTAATTATTAAAATATCTTATATAGATATCACATGATTTCCTTGTATGCCTATTAAACTATAAATCGGTGACTCAAAAAGTGATCCTGAATTTGGTTACAAGTTTCCAAAGATAGCAGTATCTCCATCTATTTATTGAGACATACACACGCACAAAAGCTCTTGTTTCTGGAGGTCTCATTCCGTTATTACCTATATTTTGTTTTCTTTCAGTAGGTAACAGGTTTCCAAGAGATTTCTTCCTGTTCCATGACAATATTAGAACTGTCTATGTCACTAGATAAAGCATTGGAAACCGACAGTTTCAACATTTTAAGTGGAAGAGCCCGCTTTGCTTATATCTTATTCTCCTGCTATAGACTTGTTCAGCTCACAAATGGGGAGGAAAACAAATATTTACACTCAATTTTAACGCTTAAAACAAGTAATAAAATTGTTTGATTAGAGTAGAAAAAAAAATAGCGTTTATAATCTTTATTACCGAACCAATATGATTTCTGTATTTAATTTTAATATAATTTTTGATGTAAGTTTACTATGACCTTTAAGTAAAGTACCCCTTCCGGCTCACCAATTTTGAACCAAAATTTAGTATATTATTTATATTGAAATAAAAGTCTTATTTACCAAATTTAAGATGTTGTACATTACATTTTAATATAATCTTTGATGAAAATTTATTATGAGCTTCAAGTAAAGTATCGCTTCTGGTTTGCAAATTTAGACCAAAATCAACTATGTTATTGAAATCGATATATAAATCATAAATACCAAACTTGAGAAGTTTTACATTATATTTTAATATAATTTTGGATGGAAATCAAATGACATTCAAGTAAGGTACCACTTCCGATGATGATCATGTAGTGACGCAAAAGGGAGGTTCACAACAATTCCAAATACAACATTTTAACTTTCTACGGCTAACCCTTTTTTGAGTTATTCGAAATACGAACGTATGATGAAACTAGTCAAAATGTATATTTACATTGAAATCCGAAAACCAAAAGTTTTCGCGATTACAATACTTCCTTTTCTGCATACAAGGAAGTCAAAACAAAACAGATACTTTCTAAGAATAGTAGTAAGTTATCAGTAGACTATGGTGCTGACACATACCTAATATAAGTTTGAAAAAGAATGAAACGTCTCATTGTTTTTTACTTCCTTGTACGCAGTAAAAGAAATATTGTAATCGCGAAAATTTTCGGTTTTCAGATTTCAACAGAATATCCATTTTGACCATCCCTGAATCCATTTGGACAAGTTTTGTCGTGATGTCTGTACCTACGTTCATTCTTACGTATCTCGTATAACTCAAAAACGGTTAGCCGTAGAAAGTTAAAATTTTGTACTTAGGATTATTGTAAAATCTAGTTCTAAACCTCCCTTATTAGTAACTGCATGATTACTGGAAGTAGTACTTTACATGAAGGTCATTACTGATTTTCATAAAAAATTATTAAAATATAATGCAAAGCTTCTCAAGTTTGGTATGTAAGACTTACATATGAATTTAAACAACATAATAACTGAAATTAGTTGACATCCGCATGATGGTATAGAAGGATCAATCTGATTAGTGATTGATAAATTATTTGCCACTTCTATAAATTTGATTTATTGAAAACTAGTTTCGAATGTTATTCATTCATCCTCAGTTCTAAAAACACACAAAAAATTCAAAAATAAGCAATACAAAATATAGTTTGAGATTATTATACATATTAAATTAGATTAATATAATTCAGTATTATAAAACATTTATGAATTATGAATTTAATTAAGACAAGAAATGTTGGTACTCACCAAGGTTTAAATGGATTATATCAAACAGAAAAGTTTGTACTGGTTTCTTCTCACATTGAACAAACAATGAACGAAAGGTAGGTAATATGTTTTTAAGTAAACGGTTTAAGGGTCAGGATTTTTCCAGTAATGCCGGCATTACTGGAATGTATAACATTCGAAACTAATTTTCAATAAAACAAATTTATAGAAGTGGCAAATAATTTATCAATCCCTAATAACTGAAATTGGCAAACCGGAAGTGATACTTTACTTGAAGGTCATATTCGAATCATAAAAAATTATATTAAAATATAATGTAAAACGCATCTATGCGTTTTAGAAACTCTCGAGCCCAAAAAACGCATTTTCAATCATTTCTCTGTCTGCATGTTCCACAATTATCTCTTGAACGAGCTGAGCCATGTTTTTAAAGTATCTTGCACTTGTTACAATGAAAACATGGTTATTTTTTTTAGTTTTTAGAATAACTCATGTACTATGCCTCTCTCAGAACATTTCAGATGCTCATTTGAAAGATAATTAAGTGGTCTAAATTGGTAAACTTAAAGAAAAAATTGTTGTATGTCTTTGCATCCAAAGCAGTAAGGAAAGTCAGGTGGGTGGACACTTAATTTATGAATGATAAAGTATTGTAATATTTGAATATTTTAAGATAAGCAATCTAACGCAATGTTAGATTGCTTATCATGTTAGATTGCAAGCAATTTGCAGGCTCAATGGAGAGATTTGAAGTAGTGGCGACAAACCATGGTCTCCATATCAATGAAGAAAATGCCGTCTACATGAACAGCAGCCATAGTAAAATGGAGAAACCATAAACATAGGTCCCCATAGTTTCCCAGCACGCAAACAGTGCCTTGGCTCTTTGGCAAAGAATGACAATATTACAGGGACTGAAATAATAGAAGCCAGAATAGCTGCGAGGAACCGACGTAACATTGCACTTCAGCGTGTTTTGAGGGCTAGAGCTATCAAGAAAAGCATGGGAAATTGTTTTCAAAATGATTTGCCCAGTGATAATGCATGTCAGCGAAACATGGCATATGATGGTCAACAAGCGAGACTGCAATATGTATGGGAGCGGAAGATCCTTCTCAAGATTTATGAGCCAATTTGTGAAAGTGGGATGGAGATCACGATACAACCAGAGCTGATGGAAATGTACGGTGAAGACGATACCTTCATTAAAACTAGACGGGTCAGATGGTTGGGACATGTGGGGAAAGGATGGCCGTAAATCAGTTGGAAAAAAAAAAAAAAAATGGAGAGACGACCTGAAGGAGGAAGAAGAGGCAGGCCACCATTCAGGAAGCTAGAGGATGTCAGGCAGTGGAGGACTGCGTGGCACACCAAGAAGAGTGGCGGCAAATGGTTGACGAGGTCCATGTGCGGATCATAGCGCTAAGGACAAGAAGATCATTATTAAATCACAAATACTTTATAAAGTTCGAATTTCATTAAGACCAGAAATCAACAACTTAATCAAAGTCTCCAAATATAATGAAATAAAGTTTATTTATAGAAATTAAAAATCAGACATCCATATCGATAGAGGGTAAAAAATTTTGGGTAAGAAGATATGATAAAATACTATCAACTTTTGTAACAGCCATGGCGGACTTTCTCAAATATTTGACAGTGTCTTGTATTTCTATTTGATTCACCAATAGCCTCTGGTTAATTTCATTGATTTGATCAGAAGTAAACTTCAAATTACTTGTTACTAGTTGATTAAGATCCTCCTTCAATTTATGATTACTTTCTCCTTAAACAAAATTTTAAAATTTATAATTAATGAAAATAGTTTTGATTTATTACTTATTATATATTTTATATTATATTTATATGATTACAGAAGTAAGAAACTAATTTGAAACTTTATAAGATAGGCAACTTTAAACTCTTAGTTTTAATGATTAATATTAACAGAAAATAGTATATAGTACATTCATAGAAAATAGTACTTTCAGTTTGTGCTGGATGAAACTATATAGCTGGAAATGTAATTTACTACTAAATATTAGGATAAAAGATAAATGTTAACCTACTTAATTTCTTATGCAAAAGTGAATTATATTGCGCTTCTTCAGCTTTGGCCTTAAATGCTTCTGCAGTAATATTGTATTCCTCTAAAACAATGAAAAGTATAATATTGATGTGTAATTATAAGTTCACACAAATAGCACTAATGCTTAAAAATGATCCTTTACCGGTAACTTCAGTTTCTGGTGCCTCACCAGAAATAAACGTATTTGAAATTTCTACAGATTTTGTTGGTGTTTCTTCTTCCTAAAAGTGATATCTAAAATAGAAGATATACACATATGAATCATTAAAATTGAATTATAAGTAATATCTTACATTCAGGTCATCTTCGTCTGATTCTGAAGCTTCTCCTAAAACAATATAAGAACTTTTGCCCAGCATACCAGACAGGAAATTTTACATTACACACAGGCTACACTGTTTCTGCAACCTCCCCAAATTCTTATCACTCAGGATAAATGCCTGATAGTGGTATGGAGCATGGAGGAAGGAAGATACTAATTAGTATCTTCCTTCCTCTATGGGAGTATAGAAACACTGTTTCTGTAATCATTGGAGAGGGATGGGTAGGTTTATACTTCTTTGTACTCAGTAAAGGAAGTATTAAAATCGCGAAAATTTTTAGGTTTCGACGGAAATATCCATTTTGACTAGTGAAGGAGTGACGTCAGTACGTTGAATGGGTGAAGGGTGATGCCAATTTAATTGAGCTTAGAGGCTGGTTAGATGAGTCACTAGGAAATTCGGAGAGAAACCGACAAAATAGTTCATCAAAAGTTTTAAGCATCAAACTTCGCATGAAGCCAGCAGTCACCAAAATCCGAGTGGGAGAAAACGAGAACTGAAACAAGGACATCACAAGTGTTATAAGGAAGGATCGCCAGAACTGATTAAGTAATTGATCTAGGACGGAACCATTATTTTTGACTACTGAACAAAAATATTGTGATAAAGCCGTAAAAGTAGTCGAGTTATATGGTGCATATAAACTAAAATTTCGGCATGGTATGCAAAAGGTTAGCCACACCTGGACTATGTCAATCCAGGCAGTCCTAAAATTATTGTAGAAGGAGCTGCCTAGGAGTTAATAAAAAGTTATAATATTTTGGCATATTTCAGAAACTTGGTTTACAATTTTTTTTATCGGATTAATAACAGTTCCTTAGTAGTCAATCAGCTTTTCGCATGGGAAAAAAGAAGGAGTTATTAGCACTTAAGAATGGATTGGCTGATTTTGATGAAACGTAGTATATATACTTTTGATTTAAATGCTTTGTATTGAATTAACTTCTTCTCTTGGTGGGTTTGCGCCCATTGTCCCGTGTGAATATTATTTTTTTTTTAATTTTTCTTTAAGTATTCTTAAAGAAAAATTCTATGCTCTTTATTCAAAGGAAGCGTTATTTTCTTTAGATTTCTAGGATTTCTTGGATATGTTATAAAATCTGTTATGTTCATTCTAGTGTAATGTTTTTGGGTATGTGTATGCTACTGCTGCTAATAAACCATATTTTTCTTATTCTACAATAAAATGTAGATGAGTTTATAAATGGAAATGATGTATATAGTTAAGCCGTAGGTCAGCCCGGTGCACCATTACCATTGCACACCTTACTGATGGGGCTGCTCCTTATCCACTGCCCAACTGCATGACCAGCATTCCTGACTCTCTGCATCCGGGATTGGTTCCGCATCCATCCTGTTGCCGACCAGTCCTTCTAATTCGCCACATCCATCTGGGTGTCTCCTCCGGTCCAGTCTTCTTGGTTTGCTACTGCCGGTTTGGTCCTCGATCCTGGTCAACTTCCTCTTATTTCTGGTCCTCGATCCTGGTCAACTTCCTCTTATTTCTGGTCTCTTCACCTGATGGCTCGCCGATGTCGAGTGGCTAGGTCCTACCCAAGGTAAAATGCGAAGGACCCACGATCTCTTTCCACCTTTAGACAAGTATGTTGGGATTATTGTAATATATAGTTGTGAACCTCTTCTTTGGCCTTTACATGATTACCGGAAGTGGTACTTTACTTGAAGGTCATAATAGATTTTCATAAAAAATTATGTTAAAATAAAGTTCAAAACATTTCAAATTTGGTATATAAGGCAATTGCATCAATAAAAATAATATGCTACATTTTGGTTAAAATTAGTTTGCCCGAAGAGGTATTTTACTGCGAGGTCATAATAAACTTTCATAAAAAATTACATTAAAATATAATGCAAAACATCTCAAATTTGATATATAAGACTTGTATCAATATAAATAATATCCATTTTGATCATCTCTGGATCCATTTTGACTAGTTTCTTCGTGATGTCTGTACGTACGTATCTCTCATAACTCAAAAACGGTAAGCCGTAGAAAGTTAAAATTTTGTATTTGGAATTGTAAAATCTGGTTGTGAACCTCTCTTTTTAGCCACTGCATGATTATCGGAAGTTGTACTTTACTTGAAGGTCTTAATTGATTTGCATTCAAAATTATTTTTAAAATAAAATGCAAAACTTCTCAAATTTGGTATTTATGATTTATATATTAATTTCAATAACATGCTAGATTTTGGTCTAAATTAGCATATCAGAAGTGGTACTTTTACTTGAAGATCATAATAAATTTTCATCAAAGATTATATTAAAATATAATATTAAACATTTCAAATTTGGTGAATACGACTTTTATTTCAATATAAATAATATACTAGATTTTGGATCAAAATTGGTGACTCGAAGGTCATGGTAAATTTATAATTTTATAAAAATTATATTAAAATTAAATAAACTCTAATTAAACAATTTTAATACTTGTTTTAAGTGTTAAAATTGAGTGTAAAAACTTGTTTTTCTCCCTATTTGTGAGATGAACAAGCCTGCAGCAGGAGAATAAGATTTAAGTTAAGCGGATTCTTCCGCTTAAAATGTCGAAACCGCCGATTTCCAATGCTTTATCTAGTGACATAAGCAGTTCTAATGTTGTCACGGAACAAGAAGAATCTCTTGGGAACTTGTTACCTACTGAAAGAAAACGACATATAGGTAATAACGGAATGAGACCTCCAGAAACAAGAGCTTATGTGCGTGTGTGTTTGTCAACAGATGGATGTTGCGACGCCGAGTGTCGTTTTTGAGATACTACTATCTTCGGAAACTAGTAATCAAATTCAGGATCACTTTTTTTTCACACTCAGCCACCGATTTATAGTTTAATAGGCTGTTTATAATTTAATAGGTACAAGGAAGCCATGTGTTGTCAAAAATCAGATATTTTTTAAATAATTCTAAACTATACATTTCACATACACACACAGATACTTATTTAAAAGGAAGTTAATTAAATTATCAGTATAATAGAAATATACCACTCACTCACTGACTGATTTAGTAACCACTGTATCTCAAGAATGACGATGCCTATGAAGCTCAAATTTTTAATGGTGGCTCTCCTTATGCTGTAGATATGTAATAATGTCTGATTTTAAAAAATCGTATTTTGAGTGATTAAAAAGTGATCGCAGATCTTCCTAGGGTGACCTGTGACTTTGTTGCCAATCTGAAGAAAATTGGTCCTGTAGCCTCGGAGAAAAGCCGCCAACGACTTGGCTTTTTTTTATTCGAGATTTGGATTAATTTTACCCTTCGCTTGACTATATATGTAGTAATTTCTTGATTAACAGTTTCGCATCTGTTTTTCTGTTCCTCAGTGTGGAAACTGCTTTATCAAGGTTTCTATGACGTCGTTCTCAATCGAAATAAGAATTAATTTTTAGAAACCAGTTAAGTTTCAGCAATATTTCAGATTAAAATAGAATTTTAGAAAAACCAAAACATATACTATCTGCCTGACAAATCGATCTGTATCAAATAATGGTGCTATCATAGAGGAAGGAAGGTACTATCGAACTCTATGTACCTTCCTCTTCTATGGTTTCTAGAACCTATGTTTAACCTTCTCTGTATTAAACAATTTTGTTATAATTCAACTAATGGTGTAATTACATTTTTTTCCTTATTGAATTCTGAAATTAAGAGTTTATGAATAATTCCTTACTAGAAATTTTATTCAAATTTCTTTCATAAGCAATATGAATTTGGTAAAATTTACCAGAAAATCCATTGCTTTTTATAAATGCAGAACAAATGTAAGACCTTTATGTGAAATAGATACAACTATGCCCATATCATGAGGAGATATTTGCAAATAATAAAATGAAAAATTATTCTTTTAGACCTTTGCCACTAATTTGGGGACATCAAATGCTCTGAGAAAATTTAGTACTCATAAATTTGAGAATACTATTCATAAAATAGAAAGGATACCAGGTGGACGCATTTCTAATGTCAAGAAAGAAATTGATGGATCTGCTTATTTGTTGTTGGTTTGTTGATAATTTCAGTGTTTAGTTATTGGTTTATATACTATGGTATATGTATTATGCTATGTTAATTTTTCTAGATTATACCAATTTCGGCATTTTGTTTGGGAACCTGGCAAGTGAAAAGAAAGAAATGGAAAGAAGAGTTAATTGAAGCATTGATGAACACTACGAAAATACCTCCAGTTTCTCTTCCAACTGAGTAAGGACATATGGAACATAGTTGTTTTTATTTTTAGAAAAACTGCAATGCTTACTTATGGTTGCATTCCATTTTCTTTTAATTTCAGATTAAGTGAGATTGCAGAAATGGAGTTTAGAAGAGTAACAGTTACTGGAGAATTCGATCATAGTGGTGAGATGTATCTTGGACCCCGATCATTATTAGTCGATGGAGAATCTACTTACAGTGGTAAACTTGTTTCAACCACTGGCAATGGGTCTTCTGGCTATTATGTGATCACCCCATTTATTAGATCAGACACAAAGTAATTTGTTCGTTTGTTTTTGTTTATTGGCATAAAACTCTTAGGCCATCAACTGATACCCACAAAGTAATTTTATTGCTAATCACATGTAATGAATAAGTAGAATAGAAACTTCTGGAGGTTTTTTCTTCTTGGTATCTTTAGTTTATGATGGATAATGTGGTGTCTGATAAAAACGAACTGTCCTGTATCAACCAAGTCCTTCTAAGATGATGCATTTTGTTATTATTTTATCTATTTTTTTTTTATATAAGAATAATATTCATATCATTATTGATGTAGAGGATAAGTTTTTAAGAGGCTACTTTTAAACTTTATGGCTACAGGAACTGGATAACTATTTATAGGAGGTTTCAATTTATTTCCAAAAAGGATAGGCCATTGCATCATGCCTTGTCTTTTTTGTTTTATGGATAGAAAATCTTTCGCAGAAGAATTAAATTTGAATAGTTTGTAGATTGGTAGCACAATAATTTATCATTCTAATTTTTAGAAGTACAGAGATTTATAAATAAGTTTTACAAGTTATCGCCAGTAATGACAATGTTATGTTTCTTTCTTGTGAGCATGCAGGATGAAGTTACTAAGCATTTATCTAAACTTTAGGGTTAGTCAATATAATTAAAATTCATAAATAATTAAAAATAGGCCTATGTAGGCCTTGCTTATTTCAGATTCTATTTATTCATAATATTTGTTCATCAGATCTGAAAATAATGTGATTAATGTCATTCAGGGAAAAAATACTTGTTAATAGAGGATGGATTTCGTTTCCTCAGAAGAACCCTAAAAAGCGAGAAGAAGGCCAAATCAAAGGGGAAGTTGAAATCACTGGTGTTATAAGACATTCAGAAGGCCCTCCAAGTTTTGGTCCTGTTAAAAAGGAAGACGTTCGGATATGGTTTGTTAGGTGCATCTTTATTTTAATTATATAATTTATATAAGAATATATTTAATTCACTCATAACTATCTTCTTTTTTCTTGTTTTAGGAATGTTGAGGGAATGGCTGAAATGGTTGGTGCAGAACCCATCTTTATTGATGCTACAGTTGATACAACAGTTCCTGGTGGGCCTATCGGTGGCCAGACTAGAGCTAGTCTTCGTAATGAACATTTATCTTACATACTCACTTGGTTAGTATTTTTTTTTTCTTTTTTACTTATAAATTTATTTTAATTATAAAATTGAATGATTTTTTTCTTGTGATACAATCTTGTGTTAACATTTCTCTACACCAGTTATTTATGTGGAATAGTGGAATTTAATTTTAGATTCTAGTAAATAAGATAATTTTGTTAGCAATATATTTCTTTATGGAAAAATTTAACTCAGTTGAGAAAATAGTTAAGAAAGTAAAATTGTCGCATAATAATAATTGCAAAATTATTAATGAGTTTGTGGGGTATTTGAGATTGTATTATTTATTGTTTTTTAGATGCAAATTTTGTTTTTTTTAAACTGACTTGAGCTTAATAGTACAAAGCAGGGCGATTAATTGCCTTTGCATGTCCTCCAAGTGGTTACCCCCAATGAACTCCTGTATTATATTGTTTGATCCTCCTGAAAATTATCACAGTAAGCAATGCCCTAATATTAGGATAAATTAAAACTCACTTAATGTGATTTTAATTGTAACCCATTGTGGAACAGATATGGTGCTGAAGGGCTTCTGGGTTGATCTTATTCTGTGTGTGGTAATAACTATAACTTTCATCTAGAACGTACAATGTGTTAGTAATTCAAAAAATGTTGAAGTTAATAGATAATTTTTATTAAAGAAAATTAATGGATTAAACATTCAGAGAACAATAGAATTTTGAATAAATTAGGTGATTAGAAATTTCTAATATGTTTTGCTATTTTAAATAAGATTGCTGAATGCGGTTATTTTGTAGGCAATTCCACAAATCTGTAGATAATTTTTTTCTTCATTATAGTAATTAAAAAGTTTTTTAATATATACTCGTATATGTGGGTTGAACTATTTGTTTTTCAGACGTTCTTAATTGAATTACTATTTAAATTATACAATGTTTCATTGTTACAATGTTAAATTATACATTGATATAACATTCAAGAACACAGAGCAATTAAAAAAGGTGAATTAATTATGAACACATTAAATGTTGGAGTATGTTATCATGTTAAGTATGTAACTATCATGTTAAGTATGGCAAAAAACTTCTTCCATTACTGCTTGACTGTTTCCAATGCTATGGAACAAACAAACACTGAATAAAAAATATCCTATTTAACAGATTTTCCCAAAATATCTCTAATATACTTATTAATAATCACAAAATTCCTTCAGCAACCATATTTTCTTCTCAAAAGCATTACAGCCAGCCTCTTCTATTTTTCTGTATAGATTTCTTCTATTAGACCCCCCCCCATGCTTTGTTACAACAGAAAGGAATCTTTTACTCTTCTCTGTTTTTATGTTATACCTTGGCCACAGATGCCATAACAAACTTATTAACAACTATATAAACTAAAAATATTCTATCACACTATAACACCACTCTATTATTTTTACCACATACCTTGTTGCACTTCTAACTGTATTTCCTTTTATATTGGCAAAATCAAAAATAACTTAAAAACCATTATTCTGATCATAAATTCAATACCAATACTCATAACCATTTCATAACAATACTCATATAAACTCACTGAACATGGTATATCCCTAAATCATTTTATGATTTGATAACACTCCCATCCTAGCTAATGTTTTCAACAATTTTAAGACATTCCTTTCTGAATCCTATCATATATATCTTTAACCCATTACAGTCAGTCATGCAATACAAGCAGTACAATTCACTCACCTTTTCCAATATCCTAAATTTTTTTCGAAAAACAATAATTATTTTCCTTCTTTGCTTACATATCCTCCTTTAATTTCAGATTTACCATACACTTCATTACCCTTTCAGTAGTCAGTCTCTTGTCATACAATTTATTGTATTTTCCAAACATTTTTCCACTCTTCAATTCCCTTGTCTTCAGTATCTCATATCTGATCATAGGGATTGATTTTCCACTTTCATCTATAACTGTTATGTTAGTGAGTTGCCCTTTATTTCATTTATGTTATGTTTTGTTTATCTTTTTTATCATAATGTATTCGATGTCTTTTCTTTTCTATTACCAATGACATATGCATGCATCATATTTTTATTTTTTTACATACTTAATTTTATACAAAAGTTAACATTTATACCCACCTTTTTTTCTTATTATTGTATATGTTCCATATTTTAGTGATTTGAATTACTTTTGTTTTCTTTTATGTATTATATATTTATACTTGATTTCCTGGTGAGGTAATTGCCTCTTTAAATCCTAACTCTCAACTGATAAGATGAGATTATACTTTATGGAGTATGAAGTCTATATACTGATTTATTAGAAATAAGCCATGAAAGTTCGCTAAGGTAAAGTATAATGAGCTGTAAATATATTAGTTCCAACCTGTTGATAAAGCTGTGTTTCTTCAACTTTTACTTTGCAGTTTATCGATTTTTATCTACCAGTACTTCTATTTTTTATTTTTTTTTTTGCCGTAAGCGGAATCTACAGACGCTAATCCCTAAAATCCAAAAATACCTAACTGAATATGTGACACCACTAATTAAGGAAATAAAATATGAACAGTTTAATTATGAAATTAGCTATCTAACTTCTGTAATCGTTATTCAAACTCAACGTTCTCAGCTATACAAATTTTCAGTTATGCCACTTTGGCATTGCACCGATGATTTTCTTATTAATTTTAACAGGACCAGCTTCATGAGTATTCAGTGTACTTAGCCAAAAAAGATTTCCTATTGTTTTTTGTTCGATTTATTTCTTATCATTCCAGGATTTCACTCCCATCCTCAGATCTTTTTATATAGATCTTTCTATTGTCTTCATCTCATTATTTTTTATGTCATTGCATACAATTTTTCATGTATTAAGAAACATTCTTGGCTCCACTCATCTTTGACAAGAAGAGCTAAAAAAATAATGATGAGGTGAAGGCAATAGGATCATCTGTCCAAAAATTACTGATGATGGGAATATAGTCCTGAAATATTAAGAAGAAATAAATGATATGGAAAACAATTAGAAGCCTTTTTGCATAATACACTTTTTTTGCATTGATTTAATTTTTTTTTTCAATATGCTTAAATGTGTTTTTCAGAATTTTTTGTTATCTTGTTTTAGCCCTAAACATCTGTACAAAAGCCTAGTGGGCTGAAATATCAGCATACATTAAATAGTCCTCTATTACTGTGTGGTTTTTATTAGTGTTCTAGACATTTATAGCAATCACACATTATTTTTTAATGCAATCTATTTATAATTGTTGCCTGATTGCAGTCTGCAACTTCTTATATATCCAAATGAAAATATAGAAATCTAAACATAACCAAATCATTTATAAATATACTTATAATGTCTAGTTAGTATGTATTAAATTTTATTTTTTTAATATTTTTCAGGTACAGCTTAAGTGCTGCTACTGGTCTGATGTGGTATATGAAATACATCAAGAAATTTTAGTTGATATTTAGCTGTATTTTTAAAGCCTTAAATTATAAATGTAATGAATAATTGTACATAAATAAAAATTGATGAGCTTGAATCATTGTATATTTGTATCATATAAAATACAATTTTTAAATAGAAATTGAAGGATTTTTA
Organism: Rhaphigaster nebulosa; assembly: GCA_948150685.1. Classification (NCBI taxonomy): domain Eukaryota; kingdom Metazoa; phylum Arthropoda; class Insecta; order Hemiptera; family Pentatomidae; genus Rhaphigaster; species Rhaphigaster nebulosa. The sequence goes on from OX411308.1 coordinate 33,562,809, forward strand.
TTTAATATTTATAATTAAATATTTACTAATTATAATTATTTATTAATATAGTTTAAATGTTGAATTAGTTTCTTTTGGGGTTGCTTCGTGGAATGAGGAAGTATGTAATTTACTCTGTTTTTAATATTTTTTGGAGTAGGATAAGTCAGTGGGCAAGGAACTGGACTCTTAATTCTGGTATCTAGGTTTGAGAACGCCTGCGAGAAAATTTATTTTCTGCACTATGAGATACTGATAAATTCTGAAGTTGAAAGACTCTCCTGTTGTACACCCAGTACTAATAAAATGGGTTTTTGATCCTTCAGAAGCTGATAAGAAATAATTTGTAATTGTGAACCTGATCTGATCTGCTCTTATTCTACTGGCCTGTAATGTAATAGTTAACAGGTTTATATTATAACGTAAACAATATGTCTTACTTTTAAATGTTATTTCATGACAAAATATATAATATCTACAATAAAAAATATTTTCTATGCAATTATTGATCCTTCTCTTGTTTTTGTTAGAAGAAAAATGTTCATGTTCAAACATAATAAATCATATGAGCATTTGTAATGGATTCACTAAAAGAAATAAGCTTATTCAAGTGTCCAGCGTCCTATTTACAGGACAGTAAATATCTCTTCACTTATTGAAGACAGTGAGTGGAAAGTTATTTCATAATGTTAGTATTGTTAATTTAAATAACTCCTAACAAAATTATTGAAAAAATTTCATTAGAAATAAACTATGGAGCTAATGCCTAAGGTATGTACACTTCATTCGGCTTATCTGCTAAACGAATTAACAATTTATGTACTACTAATCTATCTATAAAAACCACTCTCTTAGAACTTGGAATTATGAATTCTAATTATTTATGGATTAAACTCTCTATACAAAGTTTTAGTTTGAAATCAGTATATCAAAATTTTGTATTTTGTTTAACTTTTTCCCAAGTTTTAAATTTATATGATATAGTTGAAAATTGAAAGTGTGAACAGTTTTGAAAGTAATTGCTAATCTATAAGTGTAAAATTATCCTGTAAATGGACCATGCTGGTTAATATTTAGTTATTTTTCTATAGTTATTTACAAATCATGTGAATTTATATTAAAGTTTCATTTGCCTTTCAATTTGATTTTGAAAAAACAAAAGAGTTTTCAGATAGCACATAAACTCGCAGCCTTTAATAGCATGATTTACCATCTTTTGAACGTACCATTAAATGAAAAGAACTATAATAAAGAAATTGAAATAATATATTCCATAGCAAAAAATAACGGGTAAAATAAAACCACTATCAATCATATTTAAAAAAAACAAATGTAGAAAAAGACAATTAATGATATCTATTCAACAACCCCCGAAGATAGGCCCATCTTGAAACATTATGCTTTGATTCCATATTACGACCATATATCCACCAAAGTCGGAAATGAATTGAAAAAACTAGGATAAATAAACTAGGATTAAAAAAATAGAAAAAACCCTATCCTCATATTTCTCTTCTCCTAAATACAAAATAGACCCTTTCCAAAAAAAGCGGAGTATACAAACTAAATTGTAATGATTGTGCAGCCAAATACACGGAAAAAACTAGAAGATCGCTAAATCAGAGATTAAAGGAATATATACGTGCATATATCGTAATAATAAAACAGAGAATTCCAACTTTGCAATTCATTTAAATGAAAAAACCCATAAATTCATCAAAGACTAAGGAGTTAAATTAATACATCACATTGAAAACAGCTTGAAATTAAATATATATGAAGCACTTGAAATAATAAAATCCTTCAAATCCAATCCAGATTTTTGCTTAAATGACCAAATAAATATCTCCAATAGTCCAATCGTAAATTTATTCCCATCTACAACAGAAATACTAATTACTCACCGGTATTACTGGAAAAACTCCGACCCTTAAACCGTTTACTTATAAACACCCTACCTACCTTTCTTTCATTGTTAGTTCAATGAAAGAAGAAACCAGTACAGACTTTTCTGATTGATATAATCCATTTAAACCTTGGTGAGTGCCAACATGTATTTTATTTCTTGTCTTAATTAAATTTATAATTCATAAATGTTTTATAATACCAATTTATATTACATCTAATTTAATATGTATAATAATACCAAACTATATTTTGAATTGCTTATTTCTGAATTTTTTGTGTGTTTTTAGAACTGAAGTTGAATGTATAATAACATTCGAAACTAGTTTTCAATAAAACAAATTTATAGAAGTGGCAAGTAATTTATCAATTATAAATTTTACAGATTTAAATTTTTGTTTTAGCATTTCATTTTTATTACTTTAACAGAAAGGTGTATTTCGTTCCTTTAAATTCTATGCTTGATGTTATAAGTTTGAATAGTAAGCATAGTTAGATTATGATTTAATTAAAGTAAGCGTCAAAGAAAAACGACTCCTTTTTTAAACAATTGTATACTGCCTTTGTTGGTTTAAAAAAATAAGATATTGTTATACTGATGGGTGATCTTAATGCCACATGCAAGATATTACTAGCCCAGGACCATTACAAACTAAGTTCTACTAAAGTCGGTGTGGCAAAGCAGTGCCAAAAGAAGTTAAGACAAACTAATAGTGATAAGAAAATAGAGATAGATTGGGTATGCTGATACAAATGTCAAGTATATATGCCAGAAACACTTCAAAATGAACTCCCTATGCCTGTTGGCAGACCGAGTGATACAACTCACAATCAGCTCTGTATTGTACATCACCGCAACTGGCACAAACATTGCAAACTTTCTATGACAGGAATAATACATTTTATTTAAGTGATTATTTATCTGTAGATGACACATAATGATTTATTTATTGGTTTACTATCATTCTTCTGACCATGTGGGGAGTTAATTTTAAAATAATTATTATTTTAAAAGCATAAAAATAGTGTCAGTTTTCAAAATTTTGTAGGGAGCTTGGATACATTAGAAGAATAAGTGATTTTGTTTAAAAAGTTTATTTAAAGACAAATTTACATGTTACTATTTGTATGGCAATATATATAATATATATATAATTTATATATATATTTATAAGTTACATATTTATAATTAACAAAAATATACTTTGCACTGCCATTATTGCAAATTTTATTTAAAACTACAATATAAATATACATTGGTGTACTACAGATCCTTTCTTAGGAAGGAACTAAAAGTAAGAATTAAAAAAAAAAAATGGCATAGCACCTTCATAGGAGAATGTAAATCATAAAGGTCTAAAACCTAAAACACTATTTACATTGCTATAAGTGTAATTAATTACATATAAACAAAAATATGGTTACCATTTGGTACCTGTTCTAAAAAAAAAAGTGAGGACACACTTTTTAAAACTGATTGCTCTAAGTTCAATAAATAATACATTAAATGAATAAAATGGAATGATTCATGTGAAATGAAAGACCTTTCAGTATGAGTTTATATAATTTAGTTCCTAAAAATATATCTTAACAAACATTAAAGGCACCGAATGGCTCTAACCGACCTACAATAACTATTTGATCACATATGATGATAATCTCATACTTGCTTTGAAATAACAAAAAATGCTTGTAAAAAAACAAACATATATTTCCTTAAAGTGAATAAACACAATTTATAAGTTCAGCTGATTTCAATCTAGAGTTAAGCAAGTATGAAAGATATATCAAGGTAGTCTGTGGCATACACACACTTTAACAAATCTCTCAAGTTATTTAAGTTGTATAATTCCCCCATGATTTCTTTTTATACATACATTATGTATGCATGGATTAAAAAAAAAGAAGATATTTTATTAATCTCAAAACTCATAGGAGAAACCATGAAGGGATCACAGTAACACTTAAATAAGTTCTGTTGTAATAATCGACGTAATAATGGGAATGTAATTATTATATAATATGAAATAAATTACTTTGGTACACTTCGTTCATAACAGAAACACACACTAAGCGACACTACATCGATTTCCTTTGGCTCCACCTTCCTATTTTACTTCAACAGATCTTTTGTGTTTCTTTTTTTTTCTTCTGCACTTCTTTCTTCGTCTTTCCCTGGGCTTGTTTGGCCACATTGTTTGGTTCGAGTTGTAAACTATATATATATATATATATATATATATATATATATATATATAAAATAAAAATAAAAAAAAACTTAAAAATAGAAGTATTGCAGAAGATTCATTTAAAAAAAAAAAGTGAATACTGATTCTGAGAATATAAAAAAAAAACTTTGTAAACATTCACTCACACCCTTTCATACACTCTTGAGTATTTATTCTGGCATGATAAGAATCAGAGGCCTTTTTAGTCTATTGGAAATTATAGGTGGGTCACAATCATTTCATCGTCAATATCATCTTTTTCATCATCAGTTTCTTCTACTGGAGGTGGTCCTCTTGGTTGTGGAGATTGCTGTTGTTTCTTAGCTTCCTCTTCAGCTTTCTTCATCCTTAGCTTCTTCCTCTTGTGTAGGATTTCGACAACGCAGTAGCCCGCTACTCCAATGATGAGAACTGAGAGCATGACATATAATTTCATCCGAGCACAAAGGTGGGTGCTGTATGCATAAGCAATAACAAATCCTGCAGATTCCCAAAGCCTATAGTTACTGAATGCAGCTTCCTTGTTCCGCCTGAACAATGTACCATATAATCCTGAAACAAAGAGATGATTAACTCAATATCCATATTTAATGACAAATAATAAGAATAATTTAAAATATCATTGATCAAAGTGTACATATTTTTTTTTATTGGTAATACCAATCAAGTTTTGAAATTTATTCATTGCATGCTATAAGGATGTAATTAGGAAACCCTATGACTCATTTAGAGAATTAATTACAAATGCTTTTAATGCTCATTTCGAGGAGAGAAACTTGCTGATTCATAATCTTTAAGTAAAAAAGAGTAAAATAACTTTAGCTAAAAATAGTACATGACATTCCAAGACAGCAAACAATTAGGATCAATTTAGATTTGCTTAAATTTACCATGTATCGAGAAACCTAGAAACCAAAATCAAGCAAACCCTTTTGGAAAATGTGACAAAATGCAGGTAGCAAAAGGAGTTTGCCGTGCTTGAATCAACTTTGGGAAGCCCTCTGTGTGTTAGCCTGAAATGATACAACGAAAAGCTATTGGGGGAGGAGGGGTGTCTTTGCTTCAAAGGACAAAAAAATGTTTTAATGAAAACAAGCTTACCTATGTTCATAATGAATATTAAATAAGTTTGTTGACTTACCGTTAACTTGTGTCTGCCAAACAGCATCACCAACACCCCACATCCCAGACATGCCAAAGAAAATAAGTCGGTTATCAGGGTGTGGCCTCCAGTGTAGCAAAATAATTATAAGTGCAGCATGAACTACAGCCCCCAAAGCCATAATGGGAAATCTTCCAATATACTTCATCAGTGTACCAAATATCAAAGAGCAGATGGCATTAACGACTCCAAAACATATCATCACATAGCCAACACTTGGAATACCAAGAGCACATGATACGTATGCCTGTGAACACAATAAAAACAAATTTAGAATTGACATATTTATTTATCTTAAATCAAAACATAGAAAATAAAAAAAAATAAGGGATAACAAAGAACTTTAGAAATTAGATATCGGAGTGATAAAATCATTTAAAGATTTTTTTTCTGAGTCTTCATTTATGTATGAATTTGAAATAAATGGATAACATGTTTCAGCCTAATACCTTACCAACTGGAGACATAGTAATGAGTATACCATGAAACAAATGTAGTACATTTTATAAATATTTTTTTTCATAACTTGGTAATAATTGCAATTTATTTAGTTTCAAATTTTTGGAATTCAAATTTATAATAGTATTTTTCCTACTATTATAAATTTGAATCCCAAATACTTCATTCCATTCTCTAAATTCTGTATAATTTAGAAGGTTAAACAAAGCGGAGTATGAACTCTATTAATATAATCGAAGTGATATCATCGCAACAGCTGAAATGGATTTGTAAAGGTTTTGGGCTCATTAACGAACGAATCCCTATCCTGAAAGTTAATCAACGCGCCATTGAGCCCAATGGCAAACGTCCGAGGGATAGACCGAAATTTAGGTGGGAGGATTGCGTTCAGGGTGATCTCACGGATTTGGATTTAGACGGTAGTCAGGGGACCGAGGTATGTAAACAGCAATTGGTTGTATCGGTATCGAACCTTCGGGTTCGCTAAGCCTTTTATTATGATTTAATAGCATTTTTCATATTTTAGCACCCAGACCTCAGATGTCAATCAGCCAGTTTAAACTTCAAAACAAAATTTTATGGAATTTTCAAAATGATTTTGTACAAAAATGAATAACATCCATAAACAGAATCAATAAAATATTTTGGTTTCAAAAAGTTACCAGAATTCATATTGGGTCCATAAATAAATAAAAAAAAAGGATTTTAATGTTTATCTTACGGAATGTAAATAGTTCTAGGTAAATTTAAAACCTATTTAATGAAGTTGCTATAAGATTTATTATGCGATGAGGACCCACCGTATGAAATGGTAAACTATATTGGCTAATGCATAGGAATGTTGTTGAAGGTAAGATAAGGTGGATATCCTGCGATGGTGGATATCCAGTGTTGATGAATGGCCTTGTGTAGCGTCGGAAGCCTTGGTCCTACTTCCCTTTCTGGCCGCCGGAAACGAAGACTAGATACAGATTTATGATAAAGTTTTACAAGTTAAATATTTACATTGTTCACTTTAGGCCCCTTCCTGTTCTCTTCCCCAAAGATGAATATCATTATTTGGAGTTATTACCCATGAGAACAGCGGTTGTTCGTATGCTTGTCCATAACGTTATTAATTAATAGAAAATGTTTAAAAGTATTATGCCGATTAGTTGTAACTTTTCGTACTGCTTAAGATTTTTGATCATTTAAAATTTTAAATATTTTCTAGGATAGTCCTTGTGAAGAATGACTTTAAGACTAATAGGCATAGATTTAATCTGCTTACAAGTATTATTTTGGGAAATTTATTCCCATTCAGTAAAATTCTCTTCAACGTAATATCATGTTTAAGAATTTGTTACTTCTAATATACCCTTACATTCACAATAGGATTGAGATCAGATCTATTTTTCGTCCATCAATGTCTTGAATATTTAATTTCCACTCACCACTTAATATAACAGTGAATGGTTGAGATCAGGTGATCAAGGAGGCGTTTCTAGCACTTTAAGGGAATTATAAAGTAGCCACTCGGTTATTATCAATGCCTTGTGCTTCGGGTCATTTTCTTGATAATAATGAAATGTTCGTATGAACGTGTATCATTTCCATACAAAATTTTAATATATTTATATTTTTTTATTATTCTGCCCATAAATATGCCCTCCTACCCACACCATCTTTCCCAAAATAATCCCAAACCATTACCGAATCTCCCCCATGTTTAACAGTACCCCGAATTCTTAGAATAAAGTTTTGTGTTGGTCAACCACCACTCAATTTTTCGTCCGTCAATGCCGTGAACATTTAATTTCCATTCACTGTTATATTGAGTGGTGAGTGGAAATTAAATATTCAAGGCATTGACGGACGAAAAATAGAGTGAAAGAAATAGAAGGTCCAACACATCAACTGATCTCAATCCTATTGTGAATGTAAGAACATATTAGAAGTTACAAATTCTTAAACATAATATTACGTTGAAGAGAATTTTGCGCGATGAATGGTAACAAATTTTCCGAAATTATACTTGTAAGTTGATTAAATCTATGCCTAATAGTCTTAAAGTTGTACTTTACAATATATTTGAAATGATCACAAATTTTAAGCAGTACGGAAAATAAATTTGTGACAAATTTATTTATAAATTAGACAGGGACTACATTTGATTACCCTGCTTGGAGACAAGAAACTGAAGTAATCGCAGAAGGAAAGCGGATACTATGAGTGGACATAGATGCGTTTAAGAAACGGTACAGAAATAACATTCTCTTCTTGATTTTATTCATTACTAATTGAAGAGGATTCCGAAAACGTGTTTTAAGTTATTGGAAGTATCGGCACATCAAAGCAGTTTTTTTAAAGAGCTTTAATAATTTTATTCTTCAAAGATATAAAATACACGATATTTTAATTAAGCTCAGTTTTATTCTGAAGACTGTGGGTAAATCTCTAATCCCTATCATATCATATAATAATTTAATATACAATCGTACAGGGCGGACTCTATTAGTAGGTAAGTTCACTCCTCTTGGTTGCACTGAGTGAAGCCTATAACGTAGGTCATATCTCTTGATCTTTGATATGGATCAGATCGAGTGAAATATGTCGTAATAACGGCAATAGATGACAAAATCTGTTCTGATTCTCAGTAATTCCGTAAGGAACTTTACATAACACAGCTCCAGTTAATATTTAATTACTCCTTTCGTAAGTAGAGTGGCGTGTGGGACAGACAAGGAGGATAGAACATTGTCCGCCATGGATTGGCAGCTCATTATCCCCTCATGGGCTAATAGAACTTTCTATCCTAACAATGGCCTTATGTCTTTTGCATCGATTCCGGCTCCCTTTGTTTTAATCTTGTCATAACGGTCAACAACATCGTCTGGGCCTCATATTGGCTGAACTTTTGTTTTGTTTTTCTCTATGAAAACGATATTTAAGATGAGATAAACTCTAACTCCAGAGGAAGCAAGTACCAAATATATTTTGGTATTCTAGAACTCTTAACATTTACGAACTTTTTTATTTACTTCATATAATTAACCGTAAAGAGTGTTATAATAGTGATAAGTGTGAAGTTAACCGCTGAGTTAAACAGAGCGTATTGTTGAGAATAGGAGTCTGCTTTCGGACACACTTGGTATTCCATCTAGGTTCAGGCTATAAGCTTTTGGATTTCAATAGTTTTTTTGTTACTTGGATGCATAATTACCTTTCCTATGATTATTGTAAAAAAGTATAAAATTTATAATATAAAGTGACACTCGATTTTATCGAAAAAGTTGCTGTAACATTCCAGGCATGTAACTACCTTAAATACATAATTTCAGTTTCGTATAAATTTTTCCGTTTTTGAGCTAGACAGACATACAAACGCACAAACCATTTTGCGAAATTTGGTTATTTGGACTCAGAAGCTCTTAAAGCGTATTTCTGTTGAAAACTCGGATTCAAAATTGTTCACTATCGAAATAATTCCCATTACTACATATTTCATATGTAGGCAAGGGAAAGTAAAAATTCATTCATAAGAATGAAAACAACGAAACAAAAACTTCAAATGTGTTTAGCAAAGGCGATTATTGAACTACAATGAGGAATTGTAATAGAATTTAAATATGGTGGCGAAATGTTTTCTTAAATTTGTTGGCGTAAACCGTTAGATAAACGTCCGAGGGATAGAGATAGACCATGACGTAGATGGGAGGATTTTGATTGGTCTGATGATATGCTTCTAGGTTTTGATAGTGTTTACTGGAAAAAGGTATGCAGTCAATGAATGTTAGTGGTTTCGGCAATCTTTTTGATTCCTCATTTGAAATTCCTCCTGTTCATTTGAAATCCAGATACTGTATATTATAATTACTACTTATATTAAAAGTAGTAATTAAAATTAATGAATTAAAATCTGTTGCTTACTTGGGTGAAATCGGCCCCTATGAAAGCCTGTTCCATTCCTATCCATAGGGTGATAGGTATAAGAAGTTGCTGGTAGGGCTTCTTGAGATGGTAGGCAGTGGCGGAAAGGAGTTGTATGCCCGAGAGCTCTGCACTATCCGCTCGCCTCTGCTTTTCACCATACCTGCAAACATAACCTCATGTTAGGAATTCAAAATGTTTTTTAATTCAATTTATTATTAATTTATTCATTTTTATCATTTGAATTCGATAATTACAGGTCACTATATAAGGTTCAGAGTAGTAATTATATGTGGCTGAGGCAGAAATAAAAAGCAGGTCGAAGCTTTTTTTTTTGTTCCTTAAGCCTAAGTCTGAAAACTGAACATTAAAAGTGATTTAACGCACATACAATTTGCAGGGACAACGTTCTAGGACTGTTAAAATGCAGTTATTCCTAAGTTTGTAATACAATCCACAGATAAAAACTTCATAATACCAAACATTATACACAATGCCGTATCCAGAGGGGGGCCAAAGAAATTATAAAATACTTATACTTATTCTTATAAATATAAGGTCTCAATAGAGAGGACCCCTTACATCCTCGGTTGGAGTGGGTTACTTTAAAGTAGATCCTTGAATGGCCCCTCGAAACAAAATTCTGACTACGCTATTGATTTCCTTTACTTTTTTTTTTTATTATTGTTCTAGCATTTAGACAATATAAAACATTGCGTGAAAAATACCGAGACGGACGGAAGATGTGAAAGCCGAATGTGTATTATTTTGTTGTAACAACAACATGAAATAGTTTGCCAACCGACCAATTCATATTCTGTTGTTGCAATAGGCCATTGTCTCCAGATTTTTTCTCCTATCCACGCTATTTCAAAACATAAGTTTTCCAGGCCAGACTTTTGAGCTATAATTTGGTTTTGGCATCACGTTATAAGTATGACATTATTTTAAAAACTGAAAAAGTATTCGATCCGGCCTCCCCTCATTTGAATTTCTTCGTAAGGACGTCCTTCAGTCCTTGGAAACCTTTTTACTAGACTCTTCTGCAGCGAACGTGGCCCGCTGCCAGCTATAGTCCAGTGGGCAATTCGAACTGAAAGTAGCAATATCATAGGTGTAGCATCGATAAATAGGAGAAAGCTCCTCAGTCTTGTCCAGTCACCTCCCGTAGGGCTCGCTTTATCGAATTGAACAAATAGCTTTTTATGCGATATATTTTGAATCTGAGCAAGCATTCAATCCTCATTTAGATTCTTCGAGAAACTCATATTGTTCCTGAAAATACCTATCGTTTAGAAAAAATAAATATCTCTTGTGAATACTTTGATGAAACAGATTCAACTGTGGGTAGTAATATTCCTCTGATTAGCTATGCAAGCGGAAAAGCAATAATTGTATCAACAATTAAATAGTCCCCCAAAAAATCCACTGATGCGGTAGCGAATTCGGGTTGCATTATTTTTCCTTTTTGTAAGTCTCATCAACTTCTAAATGGCATCCTTCTCCTATTTCAGAATTACTAATATTTTGTATTTTCTAGACGCATACTTCCCGAAGGTAATTATTGAAATCAATCGCAGCGTTCTTACCAATGTTCAGTTCATGGCTCCAAAATTGTATGGACTTCATTACTTTAGGCCAATAATAATTAAAACGTAGAACCTTATCTAATGCTAGTTTTGTTCCACTTAGCCAAGTATCAATTCTTAGACATTACTCTTTCCAACACAATGTTATCCGTCAAGCAGAATGAGCGTCAATGTGCAAATTTGATTTTACGTATATGTTAAAAAATGAAACTTATGGCTTTAATAAATACAAATTTATTTGGAAATTACTCAGCTAATTTCAAAGATATACCTCCTAGAGAATAATAACAAAAAAAGGTACTCATATAAAATCGATTGCAATACAATGCCCAAATAAATAATATTTAGGAGAAACATCACAAAATTTGAAAAAAAAAGAATCAAACAACACAAAAATGACTTCAATAACCCTAAAAATGTCAAAATAACGGTATCAGCCAGACGAAGTTTATTGAAAAATCACAAATTTTATTTTAATAATGCTGACATTTTTAACAAAGAAACATATAATAGAATTAGGAAACACATAAAATCAATTTAAAATTATTAAAAACATTAAAGAACTGTTGTCAATTTTAAATCAGACATTCAAAATACTGGGTAAAATTATGTAAATGTTACTAAAAAATTAACATTTAATAAATAAAAATACAATTCAAACTAAAAAGAAGTCAACGATTAGTTCTAAGAGGAATTAGTAATAATACATATCAGATAAAGGGAAATATAGTTGGTCCAAGTCCAAGGAACATAGTGGAATAGAGAGGAGTGCAATAATAAGTAAGGAAAATTTAAAAATAAATGACCTAACCGATTCTGTAATTAACAAGACATCATTTTAACATCATAATTACAGGAATTGTTAAAAAATAATGAGGTGATTAAGAAATAATTATTCTTTGGATAGTTCGAAAAAATCTCGTCATAGGGATGATTTAAGAATATTTATAACAATGATAATAATATAAAAATATGTAAGAAAATAAATTTCGAATTTAACTTTTCTCATTGATTAAATTGAATGATTATAATTTAATTTTGAAGTAGAAGACATATTTTGAAGTAGACATGTATGTATCATAAGTTTTCTAAAAAAATTGTATTATAAAGTAGATTAATGCTGATAATAATTAATCTTATTTTTAGTTTAACTTATCATGAAACGTTGGTCTTGAAGATGGACGTGTGTCTGAAACGTTGACCGTTTAAGAAATAAATGAAATGCTGGAAGTATGGAAATAAAATATTACATAATAAAGTAATACAGACTTGGTCAATATAATTGATGAGTGGAAATGGGAAAGATTTGCCTGACAATATATTTCTAACTGATTAAATAAATCGAAATTCTTAAATCGAAATTTCTGGAACTAAATTAATTAAAGTTTAATTTATTGATAAATCGATTTAGTATATATTTCTTTGAGCCTTATTATTTCGAGGGTAGTAGATGAATAAATTTATATTGTTTTTAAACTTTAATCCAGTCCCAACTAAAAGCTCCTTTAATTTCTTTTAATATCAATTCCTTTGGAAATTTATTAATGATAATGTTTTATTCATTTAAAACAAGGACGTTGAAAACATTTAGATTATTAAGTAGGGCAGGAATATTGATGGAGAAACTGTTCCGAAAGCCCAAGGAACTAACGTCAAGACGTCAAACTGAGAAATATTAATTGCTTTTTATTTCTCCACCCCTCTTCCCCAAATATTATTAGTTTATGTATTTTTTTTTAAACCTAATTTAATAAATAATTTTATGTAGGGTACGAGAAAATATTTTACATAAAAATACATAACATATTCATAAAAATGCTGCAAATTATTACACAATGGTATAACTCCAACAATAAAAAATTGTTTCTGAATCAGAATAAAAATTGATTTTTAAATTTTTTTTTATTTGGTTTAATGATTTCAAAATAATATACATTTCCCCTTTGTTCATAAATGACCGAGATATGGGCGTATGAAACTGCTAATCGGCCGTCGTTCGGAAACAAAAAGGCATGTGATGAAGTCGAGTTCCGAGGATCACACTGGGGTGACCTGTAATTTTGGTAGCAAAGCTAAAAAGAATTGGCCCAGTGGTCTCATAGAAAAGAAGCGTATTAAACATCTAATCGGAAACAAAACGGTGGATGGTAATGTCGAGTTTCGGGGATCATCCTAGGGTGGCTTGTGATATGGACACCAAATCTCAAAAAAATTGTGCCGGTAGTTTCGAAGAAAAGCCGTGGACGGACGTCTTTTTAAAATTCAATTTTTACTTCCATTTACCTGTATTGGAAATATGTAGCAAGGGAAAGTATTGCGATCGTGAAAAAATTCAAAGAGTTTTCGATAAAATCGACTTAACGATAGTACCACTTTATGTCCTCGATATTACACTTTTTTTTTTTTACAATTTTCTCGAAAACGGTTCTAACGATTTTGATGAAAGTTGTTATATCACCGAGGAAATTTAGAGAAGAATGTTATGATGATAAAAATACTTTATTTGCGCATAATTCAAAAAGTATGCATTTTATGGTACATTATGTATGAAAGTTAAATAAATCCTGTAAACAATTAAAAAAAAGTTATATAAATGGGAACAATATCAGTAAAGATACAATGGATCTTATAAGGACTACAAGACGCTAGATGGATAGGCTAGCGCGCCCGAAAGGAGACGGATGGTGCCGAACCTCCTCCCACCAATTCATCTGCTGTTAACAATACGCTCTATAATAATGTAATGCAATAATATAAATGTAGAAATTGACTGAATAATTTCTACTTATTTAATGGAAACAAATGTTTCTATGGCAACTAAACCGAAAATGTTAAAACATATTTTCAGCTTGACAAATAAAAAATGTATTGTGTACTCAATTGCCGTACTAAAATTTTTTAAATAATTATTTCATTTTACTCTAGTGAGAGAAGAGGTGAATAAGGGCATTCTGCTGGGCTTATTTTAAATAGGTTTATGTGAACTCTTAAAGATTATGATTATGATTATAATTACAGAGGGATTTTTTTTTTCTTGGTCAATTATAAAGGTACATCATTGAAAATCATAAACCAAAGCAAATGAGATTGGCAAAGGTTATATACCTTCAGAAAATGATATTGCCGAAATAATTGAATATTTTTTAATATTGTCTATTAAACCGATCAGTATGCTGTCTGAATACATAACTCATTTTTTGAGATTTTCTCTCGTAAATCATAGCAATAAATGACGAAACAGGTCCTGTTAATGGGTAAAAAGATACAAATTCTATGGAACCAAATGAAATATATAAAAGGTTCCAACTTTGAAGTAAATTGTATCGTTATTTTCTTGTGATCGTTACAAATGTTTACAGGTCTGAATTCCACATGTGATTCGAACTTGTATACACAGCAACCGCCACATACACACAGAAACAGTGGTCGTTACCAAACCTGATCACCATTTACATCTCAATAAAAAAGAATCAATTTTGAACATGAGAGTTTCTTTAAGTGACCGAAATGATCAAGAGAAAATTAGTATTTTCGACTAACAACGGGAGGTCGTAGACAATGGTTCACCGATTTTAACCAAACTTTTTTTAGTGATTTACCAAACTGAATTTAGTGATTTTAATATGTTTTTTTACGTAAAATAAGAAAAAAGAATTGCCATTATATCTACCAAATTTTTAATTTATTGTTATCATCAGAAAGAGAGAAAACTCTTCTTTCCAATGGTAACAAACCATTGGATTTTGGTCTAAGTATGCCCGAGTTATAAAGGTTTGAACTTATCCAGGAAACTATGCCCACAAATTCATTCTGTCCGGTACGTGAAAAAAAATTCAATTTTTTGTTTTTATTGGAGATTTGTAAATCTGGATTTATATAACCTCAAGCCTATTGTTTAACTGCTTTTATAATTTTTATAATAATTATAATTATGTTTTACATAAATATAATTATTTATAATAAATCATTATATTTTATAATAACGCTAATGAAGTATATATACAGCTGGCTACATATATATATATATATATATATATATATATATATATATATATATATATATATATATATTGATCAGCTGGCTTGATGAAAGGAACTGCGCATGCCGTAAAGTTCTCTTTATAAAAATGTGTGGTTTAAAATTTGCCTTTATGTTTTTTAGAAAATCAATTTCTAGTTGCATATGATTTATAAGTTATTCTGTATGAAACATTATCCGCGCGCGCACACACACAAAAACACACATCTGTATTTTTTTTTTCAGTGTCCTTCTACTTTACATCTTACTTTCCTATATTTGGTAGGTTCTAAGCTAAGTGACTTGATTAGCTATAAAAGGGGATTTTTTTAGAGAAACATTCAGATCCATTAATTAGCATTCAACGGTTGAGCTGAAGAGAATCTAAATCTCAAACAAGAGACCAGATATATGAGATGGAAGTGGATTAGCCAAAAAGAATCGTGCCGTATGTAGAATCCCAAAATGGAAGCGAACAGGAACCCAGCCGCTGGAAGGGTTCAAATAAAAGGATCTGAGCTGACCTTGCTGGAATCGTTAAAACGAAGTCGTTAGGACATCCCCCATCGTTAACTGGTTCATTATCGCCCTGGCTATCAGCTTTGTTGGTTAATAACAGCGTTTAGCACCCACTCCCTGGCGGAAAACTGACTCTAGTGGCTAAACTATTTGCCAGGAAACGTCGAGTTTGATTCATGATTTAATTATACCTGAGATCCATGATTGCATCCACGACGCACTTCAGAACAGATAACACGAACGGAATTCAGATACAGTGCAAACTCGATTTTTTAGTTCATTTGAAAAGACTAGCTAAACCGGAATATTTTGATTTAGATTAATTATCAGTGCAATATGAAATTGTCGGATAACTGCGAGAAAAAAAACTAAGGTACGTAATTACGAAAAAGGTACTACACATGAATTTGCATTCATCTTGATATCGAATGTCTCCAATGACAATCTTAATGAACCCTATATAATTTAAATGGAACAGTTGTTTTTAAAAAATTCACCAATCGTTTTAGTTATTTTGCTGGATAAATTTTGAACTTTCTACATCAAAACGAAACTAACATTGGATTCGCATTGGTAGAGTTAGATTTTGTAGGAACCAAGATGGTTAGGATCTATGCAGGGTGAGGGGTGAGCTGATAATAGATCGAAAAGGGGCTTGTAGTAGGAAGATATAACACGATAATTAACTAATCAAAATTAAAGATTTTAGGCATTGTTCATAAGTCTTTATTTATTTCTTATTATCTCATTATTTTTTATTTATAAATGAAAATTAAGTAAGTTTTTTATTAGGCATATAAGGGACATTAGATACCCACCGGCACAGCAGTTGGGCACTCCCATGGCCATCTGCTGATTTAAATCCTTCAATATTTCACAGCTGCGGTTGATTAACAGTTCGTGTAAGGCACAGAACTACAAGACTCTCGCCAATAGTCTTTAGACGTTAAATTGATGGGAAAGGAATTTGTAACCACGAGAAAATTTCACCGACAGCTGGCCATCTGTTCTATTCTTAACATTGTGCATGGGAGGTCTTTCGAATTTGCAGTTAAAGTGGTGTACTAAAGAAAGAAGATAGTACGAAAACTACGTGGTAAAGAGAGAAGGTAGCTAGAAGCTATTTTTACAGGGAGATGGACCCGTCGACGAGGAGATTGTAGACGGAAATGATGGGACGTCGTAAATTGACATCAGGCCTTTGTTCAGACTAGTCAAGAAGTAAACATACTAAAAGTTCTGGGATCTAGGACCATAAGCTATGAGAGGAGGGGAGATAAGGTCATGTTTTTCGTATCTATCTCGAAAACGGTTGGTCGTAGTTTAAATCATTGTATATAAAAAAAATTAAATGCATTAAATTTCCAACAAGAATGTTCCTATATATTTTTTTTTTGTATTTGTTATAGTTCAAGAGGAGGGCAACCAGAACCACGTGGATAGAAGGAGTCCGAGAGAAGATGGCCGTTCGAGGACTACCGAAGGGATACCGGGCTGATAGAGCTGAGTGGAGCACAGCCCTAACCTGAAGCGGTATCCTTCGTTGGAACTCCGGCAGAAGAAGAAGAAGTTATAGTTTAAGAAATATACGCTCTTCAAAGTAAGAAACGATAATACGAAAAGTATAGTAAAAAATCCTTTTTTTTTTTCTTTTTTTCAATTTTTTCACTTTGAAGTCCTGAAGTCAATTTTGGCCGTCCATTCTAAGAAGGCACAGGCCGTGTTTTATTAGGCGCTTTTAATGTTAATTTGTATGATTCACGACGATGATTGATATTCCATATGCACCATATATAAAATGGATCACATTGACAGAATTTTTCGATAGCCATTCTTTACATGTAAATTTTTGGAGAACTTCAGATTAGGGAAACTATAAGGGAAATTTCAAAATTATTTGAAACTAACGCGCTTTACGAAAAGTGTTTGATAATTTTTAATTAATAGTTGCATGATACCAGCCAAGGCTACAACATTCAACACTTTTATTCAGTCAATTAAGCAAGAACACTCGGAGCTGTCATCCATGCATCTGCAATTCCCCCAACTAAGACTTGGCCTTTATGTAACTGGATGGAAATTAAGAATAACTAGAATTTACAGAGGGGAAGTGACAAATAATTTCTTAAAAAACCCACTTATATTGGTAAAGTCCTGAAAAAAATTACTACAAACAAATGCGATGTTATTAAGAATAATACATTTATATTATTGTTGAGTTATACTCTATGTGCCCCTGAAATTACAGAATTAACATTTGTAGCGAAAGAGCAGACTATATTTGTTCTGTTGTGAGTCAATTAAACGGTGAATGCGAATAAAAAAGAAAGCAAATGTGAAGGTCTAGTGTTGGTGAATAGATGAATGCGATCCTAATATGAGATTTCTTCCAGATGAAAGATACAAGGAGTCGTTAGCAGAAGGTGCCTAACCAAGGGCAAAGTCTTGTCAGTTGCACTCCTCTCCAATCTGTCCATTTCATTCCAATAACATCTTTAATGAGGCTATAAATGTACAGCTTCGGTAATAAAATTATAATAATGATCAGAAAGAATAAAATAATGAAAGTGAATTGTTCAGCTTTTGTTCTTTCCTTGACGAAAGCGCCCACGTTTCTCATCCGT
Source organism: Rhaphigaster nebulosa (assembly GCA_948150685.1). Taxonomy (NCBI): domain Eukaryota; kingdom Metazoa; phylum Arthropoda; class Insecta; order Hemiptera; family Pentatomidae; genus Rhaphigaster; species Rhaphigaster nebulosa. Next base: position 33,581,201 of record OX411308.1, read on the forward strand.
AGAGACCATTAGGGAGAATAGTTGGAAATTCGTATTTTCTAGTGTATTTAACGATTCATCACTCTTTACTTTATGTTACAAAAATCATTTTGGCCCGTGTATTACTTCAGTTATTATACTCGTAGGTACTGAGTGTAGTTCATGTGCGTGAAATATTTTAAGGCGCCATTCTTTCTTTAACGTTCTTACTTTCAGGGCTCTTGGCAGTAGGCGCGGACTAAGTAATTTTACAATACATGCTGGTTGCACTCAAAATGCAAGATATATAATTGTAAATAAAACGGATCAAATAAATCTTAATTGTAAAAGAAAATAAACCTCAATGCATCATCCTTGAGGTCGTTAATAAGAAGAATATTTATCAACGCGCTACGGACTAAAAACAACAACAAAAGTAACAAAACAATAACAGAAAAAAGATACTGATTTAAGACAGAAGGTAGCTGGAGGGAGTTTTTCATCAACCTTGGCCTTGTCCCATGTGACCAGGGAAAATGCGGAAAATCCCATCTGTCTTGGCCAACTCTTGCGAAACTGCCCCTCCTGATAAGGTCGGACATGCATGGCTTCCTATTTCTTCAGGAATCGAAGGAAAAAGTGGATAAATGTTTTTCCGGTTCAACAATTATTTTTAAACCAAGACTAATGTCGACAAGAGGATTTTGAGTGATGTGCTGAAAATAAACTTAAAAATATTGTGTATTATGACAGACATCAACCCTTCAAGCTTCTGTACTAAAATAATTGTGCCATACATAAATATTGTTCAATCATTTCTAGATTTACTAATAACACAAATTTGGCATCAGTCCTATGAACAATGGGATTTGTACTATTCTTCAACCGTTCAGCTGCCCCCTAGGAAGACCTGGAAGGTTAACACCATCACGTGGTTTTGATTCTTAACTGATTGGCTGAGGAATCAGGAAAAGAATTTTAATGACCATTACCGCGGAAGTGTCCTTGTACGTATAAGTGAGCCTTACGAGAATTTGGTGTGGAGTCCACTAGCATGATGCAAGTGAAACCTATTTAGTTCATTCGAATTTGGTTATGTATAGTATTAGCAACTGTCTGAACCACTACACTCTCTAGATTCATCGAATTCCGTATTCGAGGTAAGAACGTATACAGAAAGGATTTCTTTGCCCAAACAGGAGTATATCCATGAAAATATTTAAACCGTGCCTTAAGTTAGTATCAGTGCATGCTCTATCTTTATTGCACTGTATAATATAAGAAACAACAACGTGACTAAAAAGCACCTAATAACACCTACGTTTTACTTCATGGTGATGGAGTAAAATACGCGAATTTATTTTCTAAATGATACAAAAATATTTATGCATTTTTTTTTGTCTAATATACTAACGCAGAATTGAGATTTTATAAGATAATTCTGAATTTCAGTATACCTATTGTTTTCATTCATTCATAATTGCCGCAGCACATTCATAATAAATAATACGAAAAGGGATAATAAGATACCCAATTAAACAAATAATACTGCTTATTGATGATATAATGGCAATGCCCTTCGCCAGAACATGTAGTAAGAACCTAACGAAATCCTTTACGAGATCAGATCATCTCGCAGACATCCTGTGCTAGAACACGGTCCTATGGAAATGAGCGGAATTACTGTCTTTCCATAAAGAGAACAGCAATCCATAATAAAAATAATAAGTAATAAGACTGGATAATCATATAAATAATAAGACTGGACTACTTTTCACCCAACGATTTATAAGGACTTAGATGTCGCTATCGGCAGGGTCTCAGCCTCTGAAAGAGTTCTTAAATTCTACCAGAGTTCTTAATAACCATGAATAAACGAACAATCATGCGTCCTCGTCGTCTATATCTCTTTCTTGTTTTGCCTGTTTTAACAGAAGTAATAGAGAGTTGATTGGAGACTTCTGTAATATTTACCATAAAATACGCAAGATTGATTAACGACAAAAAAAATACAATTAATTTTTTCTGCGTTAATGTGCTGAGGGCTTAATGTCTGTAAGAGCCTCCATCCAATTAAGAGAGAAAACATAATAGAAATTTGAATAGATGAATGGCTGATAATGTGGAACAACGAATGACATGAACAACCATCAAATACATCTATCATCATGGCAACACTGATTTTGCAGGCTTTGTTTCCTTAAAAAGGAATTGTAACTTTTTCCGGCTTTATTAATGAATAGACTTATGCCTAAGGACCCTCTAATTTCAGTTTGATGTTATCAATGAGATGGTAGTAAATATGTTCTGAGACAATTCAGCTGCCACCACCTGCATCACTACTTTTTTTTTTTTCATCATTCAACCCTCTTACAAATCCTTAAGAAATCTGTGGAAAGCACAAGTAATGGACATAATATGTCCATTACTTGCGTTGAATTGCAGAGAATAATTGTTTCATTAATAATTTAGACACATAATATTTGAGTAAAACTATAATTGTATCCTTATTTATTTTTTTTTTTTGCTGTTCAACAGTTTCATGGCAGTTGAGTTTTTATCCTGATATGTACGTCTCATTCAATAACTTCATATGAAACATTCACATCTCAACCAAGTAAGCAGTATGGATCTTGAGATCTTGTCTAGTTTTGTTTTTTTAATTTTTATAATTTCAAAGCATAAAATTAGGAATAACTCAGTGCGCACTCAGAACTTTAATTAAAATATGCGAATAGTATCCGATCAGTTTTTTGAACTTCAAATGAAAATTAGTACCAATGCCAGTCATTATTTATTTATTTTTTTTTTAAATTGCACCTTTAAATTCTCGAGTAAGATAAATCACACGAACATCACTCACCTTTAATTTTATTCAGCATTAACAAAGGTATTCTTATCATTTGTAATTTATGGAATTTTTTTCCGCAAATTATGTTTTCGGTTCACTGTGCCAGTTAGTGAGATTTCAGATTATCAACAGTGCTAATTTATATTTATTTTATAGAGGTAGTGAGTAATAAATATCAAAACACACCATCAATACATCTAGATTCACAAGTCCATCCTATCCTAGATAAAAAAAATATAAAATGTGAAATTTGTTTTGCTGGAGAAAAAGTGATCACCCTATTGGTCTTATTTTCATTTATTATATTGTTTTCCTGCAGTATTATAGCAATCATATTTTTACAAAACGCAAATGTTTGGTCTCAATAACATATTAATCCAAATATTTCGATTAATCTTAAGTATTTACGAGCAAATAATTAGCATTTCATTTTATCCATTACTGCTATAATGTATAGACTTTTTTTTTAATTAAGAAAAATTTAAATTATTAATTATGATATTCTTCAAAATATTATACTGGAGATTTGCCACTAAAATATCAATTCTTGTCATTTATCTATAAGAATCTTCTATTTTCCTGAGAGAAATACTTAGAGCAACTTTTATTTTATAAACTATAAAAATATTTACCTTGTGATACACCATTTTTGGTTAAAGTGGTTTCGGTATACAATACCGCGCAAACCGGCTGTACTGGCAAGTAGGGGCCAGGATTTGAACTCATGATAAAATGCTTAATTTATTGCTTAAATAATATTCTAATACTTTGCTAAGCGCTCAGCATTGCTTATGGGCCCCTTTAATGGTAATTTGGAAAAACAAAACAAAAAAAATCAAAGTTTTTTTATAAATTAAACCAAGATAATATTTCACAAAAACATCAGCTATGTTTTACTATGTGGGTTGTGACTAATCATTACATAAATTATTAAAAAAAGTTAAGAAAACTAAGGATGTCGCATCTGAATTTTCTAATGGTACAACTACAAAAAAAAAAAAAAAGTGTATATACAAAAATAAATAATAATAATAATAATAAATGGTTTGAAAATAAATTGCAATTATAATGTATGATTATTTGACATGATGTGTTCAGTTAAATTTTATTATTCAAACAATCGATTTCGTCTGACAGAGAGGGGATCGTAATGACGTCTTCCAAGAAACTTTCTACGTTGACCTCTTTTATACTAAGTTTCGCGAATGTACATATAAAGAATTCAAAAATAAATTCACTAGATTTAAATTTTGATAATCATTTAAGGCAATTTAATATGTGGTAAATTTAAGTCAACAATGATCGCGAACGATTATTTTTCTTTTTTATTAAATATATTAAGTTAAATATAATATAATATTGATACAAGAAGATAAAGGGGCAAGTATATAGATAAATGTATCTATATAATATAAATGATCTATATGTATATAATGTATATATGTATATATAAAATGTATATACATATATATTTTTTTTTATTATTTTTTTTTTCACCGCTACATTTGGGCACGTCCAGCGACCCCGTTCAAATAAGCTGAAATTCAGCACGTATGGTTGTTTTGGCAGAAGGATGTCATAGAATTGGTGACAAATGTCAGATAAAATTTTGGCCACTATTGCGACATTAACCGGTTACTAAGATTTTGCGCACTTCTACAGGCCCTCAACATTGAGTTAAAGGGTTGAAAATTTGTATGTGAATTGCGTTGGTGTTAGAGGAATGCGATTTAGGGGTCTCAACTTTTTTTTCACCCCCGTCATTTTGACAGTAACCTCTGCTGCTCACGGTCTTTTTTTTTTTAATATAAGTAATAGCCAAGCATCCAATAATGTCGGAGTTTTTAGGCTGGATAAGGAACATATCACTAAAACATTGATCATCACAGAACCAGTAACCACAGATGGGGTGGATTAAACATTCGAGGGGTAGTCTGAGGTGTATATGGGAGGATTGAGTTTGATCTGACAGTAGGAGGATTAGGTATTGACCAGGTTCAGTGGAGAGAGGTAAGCAGTCAACGATTGCTATTTAGCCATCCCAAAACGTCATTTTTGCTATCTGTGATCTAGATTGTTCAAGATCAGTACAGAGTCAATGGAACAATATCGTTTTTGAGAATTGCAGAAAGATACGAAGAACCGTAATCTGTGAAATGGAGATGTTACTATGTGAAGTTGTAGAATAGATTACTAAGAGGATTTTGAATTCAGAAATAATAGGGCGGAGGATGAGAAGTTAACAATCACTCCATTCTGTTGTTTTATTTTATACAAAGATCCCTCCTTCAAGTTCGATGAACTGCTATATTTTTGCTATTATCATTAAAATGATAGAATACTAATAAAAAGAAAGGAGGGGGAGGCGCAAGTGAGATTGTATTAGTAAAGTGTAGTTCTTCGTAATAAATATTTTTTGTACTTAGATTAGGATAATGCAGAGAGATGGAGGATTGGGGTGGAAGAGGACCGCTAGCGAACGCCCCGCCGAAGAGACAAAGGAGCAAATGACCATTGTTTGCTCTTGGTTTTCCGGTTGTAGTTTCCTGCCTACCATCTGCTAAATATTATTTTCCCAACTTCCTGAACCCATTTGTTGACCTCGCTCAAGGATTCCATCAGTTACACAACTAGTAGCTACGTATCTCGTCCTCAACAGATGTTATGTTGGCCAAAACAAACACCTTCACAAAGGCACCGCTTTATATGGGTTGAATTTTATTTCCATATAATCATTCCAGAGCGATTTCAAGGTTACCGTACAATATATCTTCTGTTATGTTTCCATTAAGTAATGCTAATAGTAGGCAGATAACTGTGCTAAGACATGTGTTGCTTTTAAATAAGGAAAGGATTACAATACAGCTGAGACGTATGTATTCACATTTGTAACTGTCCATTTGTATAATATGTTTTCAGGCTGGTCTTCAGCATCTTAAATGTTATTGTGTGCGATTCGAAGCGTCCCTATTTTTGTTCACATTCACACATTCATCTAGCAAATATTTAGCAATTTGTTTAAGAAATATTTAAAATGAAGTTTTACATTTCAGTAATAGCCGAATTCCATCTGTGGTTTATGTTGGTGCGGCGACACCTGTCTTAAAGTCAATTAATAAATTACCAATGTTATCAAATTACATTAATATAAAACAATTTAATTTCAGTATATTAGTTTAATTTAATTGGACAATAGAAATGATAGCAGGTATCGCCGCTCCACCATAAACCAACTCTTATGGCTCAAATGTGCCCTCGCTTACGCCTGATCACGTACAGACGCGGCCACCATTACGATGATTACTGCCAATAACTTCGGCGATCACCTCACTCATCTAAATCAAAAACTTCCTTAAAAAGTCGTGCCAGTCTTCCACGCTGATAGGCTAACTCCCATCGAAGGTTAATCATCGCTAATCATTGTTGCCTTTTATGGTATTCGTCTTATCTGCTAAAAAACAAAGATTCTGAAAACTTTTAAGAAAGGGAATTTCATGAAGAAGGAACGAATCCCAATTTCGATTTCTAAATTCTTACTACAACTTTAATAAAAGAAAGTTGAAAACTGTATGTGGTTTGATAACTCAACGGTGGTAAGTCGGCGGATCGAGACGGGTTAAGTCGGGCTACAAAGATTTTGACGCGGGAAATAAGACCAAGTACAAGAGGTCCCTATGGAAAATACCATACCCTATGTTTTAAAGCACTAGAATTTACCATTTTTGAGATAACGCACAAGAAAGTTTCGCTCTTTGCACTACCTCTCTAATTATTTAGGTGCCACGGTTGGCATGGGATACTTATCACATCTCGTCTTTTTTTTATTGTTTATTCGGATATCGCTTCTACTTCGAATTTTTTTATTGAGAAGAAAAATACACATTTAATGCGAAAATTAGTATGCTAGTCATTAGTTAGTGAGTATATTATTATTTAAAAAAAGAAGTAAATAAGCGAACGAGATCTTTGAATCCCAAGTTTTTTCTGTCGAATAGAAATTATATCAATACTTAAGAAGAGAACAATCATCATTTCTAAAATAATAAACATATTTATGTATGAATACGATATTTGTTCAAAATATGTGATTTAGAATTCAGTTTGTCGAAAATTCTTCTAACTACCTGGATCCGATAAATTATTATTAGAAAGATAATAGGTACAACTTAAACCACAACATTATTCAGAATCAGAGAGTATAAAGTAGTTTGGTTCTTGCTGGATTTCTGAAACTGTTATGTTTGGGATTATAATATTCAAACTTTCTTAGACGATCGGTAGCAACATCAAACAGCATAATTACACAGGTTTATTTTAGAGGTCATTAATGAGCTTTAAAAGACTAGAAGAACCCAATAGGCATCATACTCATAGGCTGGCGACATCATAAATCCGTTTTGAACCCGACTTACGAGAAAGTAGCTGGACAAAGCATCTTTCTCTCATTATTATTCTCAAACAATGGAAGCATTGTACATCTCTCGCTTACATCATTTTTTTTTATAAATATTTTCACCTCCTTAACAACCAAACATCAATCACAAGAGGAAATCAATGTACGAAGATCAGTACAATATGTGCGATTAAAGGCTCAATAGGCGGCGCTTTCTCGAAACCATCGTACCAGATCCATTAATTATAAATTTAATGCTATTTCGCTTTGAAGTAACATGTTATTGTGAGTTAGCTACTTGATGAATATGGCACAGTGATTCAGCTGCTATGTCAAAATCTGCGCAATTTTCCAGATTTTCATAACTTAACTGCTAAAATGTTTACTTTTTTTTTCATCACTATCATAAATGATTAGTTAACATCCGTATGATGGTATAGAAGGATCTATCTAATTAGGAATTGATAAATTATTTGCCATTTCTATAAATTTATTTTATTGAAAACTAGTCTCGAATGTTATATATTCATCTTCAGTTCTAAAAATACACATACAATTTAAAAATAAGAAATTCAAAATATATTTTGAATATAATATCAAACTATATTTCGAATTGCTTATTTTTGAATTTTTTGTGTGTTGTTAGAACTGCAGATGAATGTATAACATACGAAACTAGTTTTCAATAAAACAAATTTATAGAAGTGGCAAATAATTTATCAATCCCTAATCCTAAATGATTGATGAAGGCTGATTTTTTTTTTTGAACTAGTACATTAAAGTATACTTCAGCACTTCAAGAACATATAAGAGATGTATGTTTTCATATTAGTTATGGATTTATGGTGGGTAATTCATTTTTTTATGGTAAAAGCGACTGCCTATTCTTAACATAGATTTTTATTGCCAGCAAAACATATTTCACTAGGATGCAGAAAGTGTTTTGTAGCTATTATAAAAACCGGATTCTTTGACAATATGACTGTATATGCAATCAACAATCTTTCGCTTCGATTCAATGTTGCACAACTTTCAATGCGCGTGTACACATATGAGCAAGATACAATATGTCTTTGGCAACTGTCCACGAATGGACCTTAGTAGAAGCAGAGATCCTATCTCCAGCTATAGCTTTGTATCTTGTCTTACATACCTTTAACAACCGTTGTGTATCTGGGCTTGTCAATAACCTCTGATTTCACGATTCTCAAACCGATCGCCGAGACAGTCAAATTTAACATTTAATTCCATAACCGTGGTACGACCGAATTTCTTATTGATTTTTCCTGAAAATAATTTAAACTAAACTGGGACGGATAAAACAATTAGAAAGAATTCTCTTCAGCTTGCTATTATGAAAATCGCAGTGGTGAAGAAAACGCGGGATAGGATTGCAAAACCGAACGATGGTCACGAGATGTAGTCGGCTTGGGTTGTCTTCATCGAGCAAGAATAGACCAAGGCATCATTAAGAGTTCCTTCCTCCTTCATTTGCAAAGAAGCAGACACGTGTTCTCTTATATGCATGTGACAAAGGTAAGTTATTATCTACTTCAATAAGTTGCACGAACTTCGTGCTCATCTATTATTTTGTATCTGCATCCTCCGATATTTATGATCTAATACGTTTTATTTATTCACTCTAGTAAAAAGTGAAATCCATTAGCAAAACATATACCTCTATATTGTCAATATATTTATGTTACTTGTGGTTTCTCTTGCACTTGAAGAATCATCAAACTACTCTGAACATTGCAGTAGCTCGCAGCTTTACTCCATATAAGTTATAATAACTTCGTAAAATTGTCGGCATATAACCAATGTTTTATTAATTAATAGAATTTTAGTTAAGTAATCATCTCGTAGGCACCGTTTATACAATTCATCAACCGTTACATATACATCCTCATCTTCTTTTGGTGACTTGTGGTCTTACATTCTTAGGAAGGACCAAGAACAATTAGAAACTAAACAGTTCCTAATTAAGGGAAGTGTTCCTCTTAGAACCACAATAGTTGAGATCGCAGATATCTTAGTGAAGGACGTTCCTGATTGAGATTCGATCGCTTCAGCCTACGAATCCCGCCAACCGTTAGCAAGTTCTTGGCGGGAAAAGTAGGCCGGTCAGACGGGTTGTTTCACGTGAAATCTTCACATATGATAATAATCTAGGGGGACAAACTGGAACAAGGGTGTGTGGTTCTTTTTTTTTTTTTCTTTTCACTTCACTTCGGGCTTGAGGGAAAGTAAGGCGCAGGATGTATTGTAATTAACTTCTGGATCAATTCAACTTGTCTCTCGATACTTCATACTGAATGAAGGTAACTAGGTGGTTGATACATAATAACACCCGATTGCAAATAAGTCGAATGTAAAAACCGAAATGGTGATACTTCTGGTAAAAAAATAACAATTATTTTTTAAACCTAGAGTGGTCAACTTTTGAATATACATGATTTATTCATCCGTGGCCACGCTTTCATGCATTTTTACATATAAAAGGCAAATTATATCAAAATATTAAATTGCATGGAAAATAAATTAATTTATCCTGCTTCCGCTTGATAATTCGATTCGCTATTACATTTGAACAGACTAATTTTGAAGGGTTAATAAATGTGAATAATCAATAAAAGAGCACTAGGTCTTTTTATTATTATTATTAAAAAAATTACATGATTAAAAATCTTTATTGTAAGCTAAACGGATTACTTCAGGCCATCTACTGATTCAGTAATGTGCTTCAAAGGTGTGGTTTCAAGAAAAAAGTGGAAATAAAAAAAACAACATTCATTAGTTATTACTATAAGCATCATATAATACCTGCAAGTTATGATATGATAATATTTTTAAATACAAAAAATTCAAAATTTCTAAATTGCTACCATCATGCTTCAGCCTCAGAATTTGGAACCCAGAGAGAAATTAAATTAAATTAAATATTAATCCGTCCTTACACTTTGGATATAATGACCTTGCCCCTATTAAGGTCTTGATGATTATTAATTTGTTATCGAAATAAAAAAAAATTATACAAGGTGATATAATATAATACATAGCCTTACCGAACCCGGGTGGTATAATATAGTAATACAACCAACACATTGCCTATCCTTCCTAGTCCCCATAAAAAACCTAAATCCACTAGATCATAGGCTGTTAAACTGAACTCAATCCAGGGGTAAATAAATTTTGACACTAGCTTTTCATCCTCCAACTTTTCGCTTTTATTCAAATAACTCATTTAATAAAAATCCTAAATGGTGAAGACTTTTTGAATTTGTTTTTACTTAAATATTTATTAATATAGCTAAACAATAATTACTAAAAAATTATTAAATTAAATTAAACTTAAAAATTGTTCAAGAGGAGGTCCTTGGACTACATTAGTTAAGGAGGAACTCCTGCACTATATCAAACCTTGCATAATTTTTCCTTTGAGGTCCATGCTTTATCCTTTGAACGTTTACTGGCTTCAATGACAACAACCATTTTAATTCCCCATATTCGGTTCTCTAACATGCTTATTCCGATTTTAACCATGATTTTATTTTCTCTGAGATTTCGTTTATCATATATATAAAATGTAAATCCTGCAAGCTTTAATTTATTTCCTATAATGTCTATATCATTATCTTTTGTTTTATTATCAAGGATATCATATCAATATTATGAAGGATACTTTACGAAATTCACTTAACGCTTATTAGTCAGTGATCATTAATTTTTTCAGGATGAAAAATCCTCCGGATAGATAAGCCGTCAGGTAGTGAATCAACTGCAATCTCCACGACTTTTCTGGATGCTGTACTGAACAAAAAAAAAAAAAGATGCATTTCCTTTTTCGGCCGATGTTGCAGCAAATTTTAAACACGCCCACATTCCTCCTTCCCGTGTTTAATTTATTAGCAGGAGTTGCATAATAAACTAAATAAAAGAGCACATTACGCTGCGGTGGAAATAAATTTATCTGTTTATATATCGATAGAAGGAGGGGTGGGGTCCCTTCCTCATTCCTGAAGGAGAGGGCAAGGACGAACCGGCGGTCTACCTTCTCTGGCGCCGTTCCAGCTCCTCACCCTCATAAAAATAGCACTATTCCTTTTATTGGCCCTTTTCGGCAATGCCGGCTCCTCCAATAAGCGGTCAATTTAATGAGGTACGCCTTCCAGTGGACTCCGAGGAACGTCAAATGGCGTTGTAAACCCAGATGGATGGAAGACAGCCGGTATCTTTCTTTCTCATTTACTCTTCTTATTTTTCTTTTTAATAAAGCCACCGATTTTTTTGACGAATGCATCCACGTAATGCTTCTTATATTTTTAAAATATGTGATCTATTTACTTGAGGAATGAGTTTGAAACGGCCTTTTCAGATAAAAAAAAATCGTAGTATTTTTTAATTTTCGTATGTAAGACTTGTGATTGGAATCAGTAACTGATTTCTGAGGAATTATAACTGGCATGAAAATTCTCGGTAAAAATTCAGATAAAAAATAAAAATCAACTAAATTTTCTATGCAAGAATTATTTTCACACGCTAGAGTCCAGTTTGAAAAAACTTTTATTTTCAAAATTGTGGTTTTGAGAAAATCGTGCCAGATGTTGTCGTTAAGTATTTTCACTTTCCTTACAACATCGGTAAGAGAGGTATTGTAATCGGCTAAAATTTTCGATGTGCAGTTTTCAACGGATCTATGCGTTTCAAAACCCCTAGAGTCCAAAAAACGCATTTTCAGCCTTTGATCTGCGTGTCTGTTTTTTATGAAACCAGTCTACAATCGTCTCCTCAAAGCTCTTTAAATTTAATTAACAGTATAAGCTCGAAAAAAAAAGAAACAAATTATGAAGAAAACAAAATTTTATTTTCGCAAAATTATCCTCCCTCCGTCTCCAAAACAAAATAAAAATAATCGAAATCGGATCAGTATTAGCAGAGATATAGCGCATTGAACTTTTTACACGTGTTTTAATAAGTATTCTGCACACGCTCCAGTATAAACCTTAATTGCAATATTCCTATGATAACTCGAAAACCAAACATTCTGAACATTTCAGATGCGCATTTGAAAGATAATTTAATAGCCTACAATGCTATACATAACAAAATTAAAAAAAAATAATGGGACCAATATCAGCAAAGATATAGCAAACAATTTTTGTATTGGATTTAATACCAAATGTGTTAGGAAAGTTGTGTGAGTGGACACAACAGATTTTTTCTGAAACAATCTGCTTTCCTCCTCCCTCTCTCCCCCTCAAATTTGACAAGATTGTAGTATGTTCTAGCTAAAAATAATATATCAAATAAATTCAATCCATATCGATTTACAAGCTTAAAGCTCTATAGAAAAATGGCGTTTAGCCCCTTTTGGAATTCAATTGAATTTTATACATATAAAAATATGATTTCGCGAAATGCGGTTGCAGGGTGTTTCAATCACGCTAACAGCGTCGGATCATATCTACAATAGAAGAAAGAGCGGAACACGATCCCAAGTAAAGATACAGGATGTTATAGAATGGTTAGACTATTATTATAAATATAGATTACAATCGGGTTCACAAGGATAATTAATTTGGTGTTGCAATACGATACTTTAGTTTATTCCAAATGGTTTATCAGTTATAAAATTACTGTACCGAATCAGGGAGCTGCCGATTGTTGAGTTTTCAAAACTATATTATAACACTACTAACATTTTATGAATGATAAAGTAGTTGAACTTGATATTACTTGTGATGCATTCTGTCAATGGTGGTAGTATTTTGATATACATGTATTTTCACATATCTACTCACCACAAAACCTCAACGAAATCGGTAAGTGAAAGATTGAAATTCAATGCTATGCACTGCTCAGCCAAACGAATCAAGATCAGTATTTCAGAGATTTCAGAATTCGCACATCTCTTCAGATTTCAGCTCCTGCCAGATATATTCACTGGGCGCAAGGTTTTCCACTGTATATTTGTGTCCTTGCTTTTTAATCTTTTTATAGGCAATTAATGCACGAGAACGATTTTATATTTTTATTAATTAAAGCGATCATGTCTCATAAATCAGGCATGTACATTTCATTCAATTGAAAAGAAGTGAATGCGGTAGGATGAATGGTATTGCTTACGAGCATAGGTCTATTGTATTCTTTATAGTTTTGTCTCTTATTAAAAATATAATCAACTGACTTCATGATTATTTAAAATAATAATAGGTTTAGAATCTTGAATGGAACAGGAAACAGGGGGTGAGAATCCTGAGAGAATACGTAATTTTCTAAAATCACTAGTACAGTTACACACTTAAGTGTTATTAGGCTGAGAAGGATTTTTTTTTTAAAGTCGTCTTGATGTAACAATTGCAAAAAGTTTTTTTCTTTTTCTTCTGAATTTAGTATTATTTAAAAAGAAACAAATAGCTCCTTCTTTACTTATCTCACTTTTACGGTCCGTGCAACATTCTTGTTTTTGTAACTCTTCGCAGATGAGTCAGAGTTCTGTCGATTCGTTCCGGATTTGGAGGACACAAGTTTTTAGCAATTTATCTCAAGGCTGTGATATGTAATTAAGTAAAGGCTTGCTGAAAGAGTTTTCTCCGAATTCGAAAGAAAAACCTCCGCCTATTGTTGTTTCAATTTAATCAATTTGGAGGTTACGTGTGAGGTCTAAAGGCTCAGGGGAAAAACTGGTCTTTTATATATATACGCGTCGTAATAACAAATTGTAGTTTTTACGATTCTTTGTGAAGTTTTTATTAAAAGAAAATTTCATTTATTTATTTTTCTTAGGATTTCAAACATTACATTAACAATAAATTACGGTTCTACTTTTATAATTTTTACTAATCAAAAATGACAACTTTTTTGTAATTTATTTACCTTATCAAAAGATTTTTATAAATTGTTAATTCCCTTTTTATAAATAGTTTTTTTTTAAATTTAAATAAAGGACAAATGATGTTGTGATATTTAAATTGAAAGGCGGAAATAATAATCAAATAGTCGTTATGGCAACAGTTGCCAGCAACAATAGATGCACAAATACATACCTTAATCTAATACCGCCAAAATACCAGCCTACAACATGAGATTAATCAAAACTTTCTTATTATTTGAAGGTTTTTTTTTTCTCCCGGTTTCCCTGAATTTAACTTAAGTATATCTTATGATTATATTTTATGACCATTGAAATTGCTTACTGTAGCTCGTCCACAAGAATGTGACGGCGGAGAAATAAGAAGAGTCCGCGAGAGGGAAAGAAACTCTCCTTCCTTCACACATTCAATTGACCTGACGAAAATTTGAACCATAAATGACGTTTCTTTTCTATTTCCCGTAGATCTGAAATTTCGTTGGAAGAAATTTGAATGAAAACAAGAATTTATAAATTTATTTTTGAAAAGCATTACATTAATTTTTCAAATCTACTCTTTGAAGTTACAAGGGGGGTGGGAGGAAGGTGGTTAGTATCAACTAAAGCGGCCTACACACATGGGAATATAGGTTCGCCAACACCGGTCGACCTCGTCGGCGAACCAAGTTCCATGCGTGCAGAGCTCACGAACAACGGTTCGTAAGTTTTTCTATTGTTCGTTTGGTATGTAGGAGCCACGAACCGAACTTCGGTTCGCCGAATTCTTGTTCGCGAACTGATGTTCCCATGTGTGTAGGCCGCTTTAGTTTTTAGCATAAGATTATATTATTATGTAAATATTAGAGTAAATACAAAAACCAACAAATTGGTCAGCATTGATTACTTTTGCAGAGAATCGTACAATATCCAGTCCATTTTAATCACCGTGATGCTATTACATCAATTTTAATTACTAACCTTTATTAATAACTAAATTAATGTTGAATAATTATATAGTTTTTCCTTATTTCATTTTATGCTTTTTAATGCACGCTTTTCTAAAGAATTTCGTTATATTTTAAAAATTATATATATATATATATATATATATATATATATATATATATATA
The DNA here is from genome assembly GCA_948150685.1 of Rhaphigaster nebulosa. Taxonomy (NCBI): domain Eukaryota; kingdom Metazoa; phylum Arthropoda; class Insecta; order Hemiptera; family Pentatomidae; genus Rhaphigaster; species Rhaphigaster nebulosa. The sequence continues at coordinate 33,596,383 of OX411308.1, forward strand.
TATATATATATATATATATATATATAGAGAGAGAGAGAGAGAGAGAGAGAGAGAGAGAGAGAGAGGCATTTGATAGGCGGCTATGGTTTTAAATTTCATGTTATGTCCTGTTTCATACGACTAAAAATCATAAAGTGTATGTTGTAATTAGATGTATGTAAAAACTAAATTATGAATTATGAGGGACGGATTGCTTAAGGACGCAGAAACTGACTTCTAATTTTATGTTGTCCTCGACAGTCTGAAGAAAGAAAAATGCTAATGCAGAAAGGTATTTAAGGTTAGGAGCTTTCTGAGGCTGTTATGATTATTAGCGATATTTTTAATTAAGTTATTAAGTTTTGATAAATTGCATTAATCGTAAGATTTTTTGCTAAAGGAAGGATGGTGCCGAGTGTCCTTGCTAAGCTGAGCCGTGACCTCCCGTCCTCGACTATGGCTTACGTCACGACTCTTCGACCAATGGGAGCCTTTCTTTCATGACCTCACCCTTTTTCGCTTACCATAGTCCAATATATTTTCCTCTTTCTAACCCTCTCTGTTATTCGGATGTGCGATCTATAAAGTATCTATTTTTCTATCAGGAATGAACTATTAAATTGGAAGTCAGCAATGACTAATAGTTCATATTTATAGCTGTCATTTGAAAGCTATATAATTACCATAAAGTTAGGAAATTCATTGGCCAAACTAAGCATTGCTTTGATGTTGCCATTGCAATTTCTTAAAACAATTATACTATGCACACAACTGTACAGATATTTCCAAAGAAACCGTTGGTAATCTCACTTTTAAACCTACTGGGTTGTAAACAGTTTACGACTTAAAGGTCCTTCAACATTTCTATTCTTGGGCAGTAGTTCTAAAACGAATAGCTTTATGCCAGCGTTTCCAGCCTTTAATCGTGATTTGATTCACTTTCTTTCACATATTGTTGTATCCAGACCTGAATACTGATGGCTACTAATAACCATTTACAGTGGCATACGCAGAGGAGGAGAGATCAGTTTTAAAATATCCCTCCTCCTGAATTTTTTTGGGAAAATATGATTTTCATATAAGTTTAATATTTTTAGTAATAATTTTCTGTTCAATTTTCATTCTTATCATTAAGATTTAAGCCCTATATGGAAGTATCTGATAGATAATTTAAGCTCAATAAGTCGATCCATCTTCCAGCAAGAAAAAATGTAAACTGAACCAATAGATACGCTCGCAATCAATGTAACCATTCTATTCGTACAAATTCAAACGAACTTTTTCACAAGTACGAATTATTTATTTAATAAAACGCCGCCTAATGCCTTTACTTCATACAATTGATGCTTGTTGGATTCTATGCTGTGAACATTACTCGTAAAATTTATTTCATGACAAACCCATCAAATAAATATTAGTTTGCTACGTAAACAAATAAATTAAAATTAATTTTGTTTCAAAAGTGCATTACAGCAATAAATTTCCTTGCTAGGAATTTTCACTAAAACAAAAACCGAAATTAATATTTTAGATCTCTAGTGGTTGGCAATACACTCGATGCCATTGTATTGCAGCCACCCAATGTATTGTTAATAGATTTGATATGCCATGCCTCTTTCGTAGAGATTTCGCTCAATCATGCATGATAAAAACGAAATTCATCAAATGCATGAAATTCGGCTGAAAAATCCAGCCATAATTAAACTATACAAGAAAAATATTTACCTTATGATACTGTATAATAATATCAAATCAACTTGACTACATATCGTACGTTCATAATGAAAATTTTACTCTTCACACATATTTTATCACCAAGTTAAACAAGCCACCGTCTCTTAACAATTATGATACCATCTTAAAACACCGGCATATGGAGAGATAATCTAAGGAATCTGGGAGTAGGTCGTTAATCGTTTTGTCCAGTTATTTTTTCTGACTCTTCGAGCGCGGGGTAATGTGTCTTTTGATTAATGTCAGAGTCGTTTTCCTGATTAGTTCTACCGGACAAACAACTTAAAGTCGGATTATAAATAGACTGTACACATTGTTTTTTTTGGTATAAGAAACTGAAGCTAAGTTTTTTTAAGACTATAAATAACTAGATATTAAAATGATATTTACATTATTTTTTCCTGATTTTATCTTTTCCTAACATGGTCTCCTGGATGTTTAGCATGAATAATTTTATTATAACTTACTGCTACTTTTGCATGGTGAATAATACTATTTTATATCACTTTTCTGTTTCTTTTTTTTAACAAAAAAAAATACGATCCTGAGTATAATTGAAAGAAATAAAAAGATAACAAAACATTTAACATTACAATAAATATGTATTTTTTTCTACATATTCTAATGAGAATAATTATTACAATTTTTGAAATAAGGAAAACAGATTTTTCATTGAATGAATGAACATAATTAGATATTCGAATTATTTGAAGCAGAGTTGCGCAGTGGGAAATCAACCTAGCAATTGCCTGGACCAATGGCCGGATGTGAACTTGCAATAAAACCAACGAAACCGGCTTTCAGAGTTCGGTACTGTTAGCCCAACCAGGCAGCGCACCTTCCCGTCGTCGACCTCCGTCTATTCAGATTTATTCGAGTTTGATAAATAATGAAGGAATTATTGTAAAATATCCAGTTGCTTGAAACAATTGAGAATCCTCTGTATTTATTTGTACCAAACTGATGTATGGACTAAATAAAACCTATTCGGAGGCTCCAGGAAAGAACTGAATATACACATAGTGAAGAATTACCCTTCTTCATAAATATAAAACGACCGTTTTTAAAATAATATATTTATTTTTTTTAATAAATAGGAGGATACGTTAACAAAACCTAGTTCGCAATTATTCATAACATCCGCTGATCGAGGGAAGAGATACAGCTGTCCCTGTCCAACCCGAGCGAAATAATGCCAAGGCAATGACATTGATTGCGAATGGAATTAAAATGTCGGAAACGAATTTCTATGCAAGTCAAGAGAAGATGACTCTCATGGCATATCGCGTTGATCCAACGTCAAAGGTAGCTTTGATCAACTAGAATATAATAAACGTCTAACATATGAAAAATAATCGATTTTGAACATTACGAACGGCTCTCTCTGCCTTCCAAGATCATTCCTTTTTCATGAGAATTCTAATACTTTCGGAAGTTGGGTCAATTTTTAGCCGAAACTGGTAACGATCGAAGTAGGTATTGATGATGATGTAACTGTTACCAACGTACACGAAAAATGCACAATTAATGATTTTTAACTTATTCTAGCTAATTTAATTATGTTTAGAGACCGAAAGTGCCCAAACATATTTTCATTCAAACATATATTTACAAAATTATCAAAGAAAATTATCAATAAAAGCAGATTGAAAACGAATCTGTCACTACAAACTAACAGTAAAGATGTCTTAAAACAACCAATCACATTTAGTATTCATACTGAATGGGTATATTAGCATTTGATGGAGATGCGTTTAGCTCTTGATCAGATATGACTACCGCTTGGACTAAACCTCGCTAGCGAAACCTTATCGAGATAAAAGATCCGTTACCAAGTCGTTGACATTCCTCCAGCTTCCCTTCCTGTCTGGAGTCCTTATGCAATGAATAAATCTATTATTAGAACCTTGCAAAAAAAAAAACAACGTTATTCATATCCGGAAATTTTGTAAAAAACGGAGATGGCCTAAAAATATTTACTCAACAGATTCAAATATAGCTCACGGAAGGGAAAAAATATATAATTTGTTTAATTCAAAATTTTAGAGTTTATTGGGCTACTCGCAGGAATTACAAAACATATTTATGACTCTCGGGCAGTCAATTTTTTTTTGTTCAAATGAAGTGATAAAAGCGTTCTTTTAATATCTTAGGACCATAACTGACACCATTGATGATTCCGAGCGTATTATTTTTAAAAGTTTACATGCTATTTAATTCCGAATCCTATAGATAGTTTGACAATTTTTGAAATACTTTCTTTTAAAATTGTAATGCATATTTCATGTGCAATTTTTGTGATCAGGTCTTCGGAAGTAAATCCAAAGTATTCAGTCAGATCAACAATAATACCAATTTTCGATATTATTTTTAATGTTGACATTGTAAATCTTGTTTTATTATATGCACGCTGATCACACATTTGCAGCATTTATTTTTTTTTTTTGTGTATTCAAAGCCTGTAGACTTTTAGGTGGATATTAATCAGTTAATTTTTTGTATGTTGGCTGGGGGACTATTGGACATCATTCAGCAGAATGGAACCAATGCAAAAATATGCAAAAGTTACAGTATGATGTTTCTGGCTCTAAGCCTCACGAATGCAGAGGGGTACATCATTCTCTAATGATGAAAGGAAAGGTGGGATGCGATTGCTCTAGGATGAGGAGTTTGAGTATTGCGTGGGATTTTTGTATTAAATATTAATTTTCGAAACATCCCGAAAATGCACTAAACGGGTAAATTATTTATTCATTTTTGAGAAATGAAGGTAGGATCTGCTCTTCTCCTTAGCTGTTGCCCGAGACCAATCACTCATTTTACTGATATCAATCTCTGATTCGCCTTTCTTTAAAACTCCATCGCCTTCAAACTACTTCCACCGTCCCAATTTTAAGAAGCGTTTTCCTCAAACTAAGTACTCTCCAGGTAACAGATCACCTAAATTTAGCAGGATCAGTCCGAAGCAACTGAAAGGAGAGCAGTTAACGGAATATAATTATAATACAGACGCAGAGGGGTGGGGAAAGGCGAAGCCGGTTCTATCCAGCTAGAGCAAACCTGAAGAAAGAAGACCTACTTGTAGCTCGCAAACCACACCTTCCCTCTTGGTAAGGCAGATCGTCAATACTACCTCTGCAGTACAGGATGGACAATACCCATCTTAATAATATTATATGTTTGATTATCCCATTTAATAGTTACTGTGGGACCGTAATTTTAAAATTGTAACAAACGATTTTTTGCTTATTTGGATTTAAGGTCCTTATGTACTCCAATTTGGGAAGGAAGGACCGATTATCCTACAGATAACTAATATTTTTTAGCCAGAGTAAAGACATCGAAATTTATTCCGTGAGCCAGATTAAGAAATAGAAGCCAACTACCTCCTTGTCTCCCTTCGATCGGATTCGACCTGGCTCCGCTATTGTCACTACCATAATATTACTATACGTAATAATTATTTTGTACTGGCTTGTTTCTGAATATGTGATTGACTTGTGATTTCAAGAATAAACAGTAGGAATATTTTTTTACGAAAATATTTTTTAGTTGGAAAAATTCAATATCTTTACCAGGTAATATATAGTAAGAACTTTAACTTATACAAAACGACAAAGAAAACGTTTTCTCCTCATAAAAACGTTGAATGGGAATAAGTCTAAAAATAGAAGAGCTATTTCTTGGTTTGACAGCCCCGAGGCAGATAAGTGTTTCTAATTGTGTCTCAACGACAGTGACCAAACATAATCCAATCATTGGCAATTATTTCTAATTATATTCACCTTCTCTTCCCCAATTTTGTCCAGTATAATTTTGTTATTTGAATCTTACATGGCTTATGTTCACTTGTCTTATATTATTTTGACTAATAATATTCATTGTTGATTATTGAAAATGTTTACATACAGTTGCACTAAAATAGTTTTTCATTGTTCATTCTGCTGTCAGTTATATAATATTAAAGTATTTATTAGCGACAATAAGTATCCAACAATAACTCCTCATTCAGACAAATGCTAATCCTACTTAATGAATCTCAGGTATTCGTGGGAGTCGAACTTAAGCATGTAGGTGAGGCGCTGATTTGTCCTGATTGAAATTTATTTCCCATTGTTGAAACCAGTGATTGAGAAATCAGTGAAACTTGTGTAGTGTCTTCGTTTGTCCTCAGCGCATGCTGCTATTATGGTGTCAGAGATAAGCAGCAGGTCTGGCTTGCCGATGGAGCAATTATACCCATGGAGTAATTGAAAACTTACTCTATTAATTTATTTATTATTTTTCAAAACGACTTCCATTTCTATTTTTAAAGGACTTACTAAAAAATATATATCACTAATCGAATTCAACAAAGATAATGATTTCGTCTTAACAAATAGTCCAAATTTAAATATAAAAATCGATTATAGCTGAAAAGAGGCTCAACCATTTTCTATGAGATAATCTTTCAGAAATATTAATTTTGGTGCAATTAAAATACTAATTTTTTGGTAATATCAAAAGGTGATGTCAGCATCTAGCTTTTCCGCCAGGTTTTCCACAACTCATTCAAGAATTTTCAAGACTTTTCCATAACTCATTCTCACTCTTACAGCCGACTGTTATTCAAGAAAATAATTTACAGTTGGGAGCCCAGTACAATACCGGCTGCGCCAATCTTTCTAAAACAAATACGGTTATGGAATTCATCATGTCAAGATTATATGTGAAACAATTGTGTCTGTATTTTCAGCATATGACCTTTCACAAATTCGAGTCATGGTATAGTATAGTTGAGTATAGTGAGAGTGGCAGTGAGACTGAAAGTTAGCAATAGGGCACGAATCTCGACAAATTATTACGTCAGGGTGATTTGCCGTTTTGTTGCCCTTGGAAGCTACCACCCGTTGATGTCTCTGCCGAAGCTGGTGATTTTAATGCCTCCTATTCCAGGAGAGAGCATCTTCCAGCAGATCATCTTATATAGCTGAGTCAAATAAGTTTCAGCAGATGATCTTATTCCTAGCCAGTATTGTCTCGGATGAATTTTTGTTAGTTATTTCAGTTTCCATGTTGTCTTTAGAACGCATATTAAACACTGATTTGTTGTAAATTTTAAACTCGAATTATAATATTGCAGTAAATTTCAACAATCGAGAAAAAAATCGAATTCGTATGTTTTGGTATTCTAAAATTTGAATACATGATTATTTTACACATTATATATCAATTGTTGACTGTTGCCAAGCAACGTAAATCGATCATATTAAAGTATAACTTAATATGCGAGTAGAAAATAATACATCTAATTTTTACAGGAGAGCTATTAAACGTTCTGAAACCACATCCTTGTTCATGTTTATAAAGGGATTTCATTGAAAACTGATACATTAAATTAAAAAAGTAGGTATTTTAAAATGAAACTAAATGCTTCGCTTATAATTAATATAAGATTATAAAATTTTAAATTGCCCTCAAAATAAAAGTGTGTAGATACACATATGTATGGATATGCAAGAAAATGTGCATGCAGATAAATATATACCATGTTAGTGACTTTAGGTGAATATTTAAAGATGCAATAATTGTTCATTTTTAGAATGAAAGTTCTGAATATGGATGGCTTTATCCGAAGCAAGAGTTGATATGATACTGAAAATTTTAAATTGCTCTTTCTTTATTTTTAGAAAATTGGGATTTTCACGTTTTCTCTCTAAAGAGCCAAACATTTCTGCTTAAAAGAAAGAAGAGGGTGAAAGACATGAATTATTAGCAAAATCAGTTAGCCAAAGTGACAACTATTTCGATAAAGTACTTTATCGATATTCATTCATCAGTTAATCAAAGGACTAAGATTTTTAAAAATGTAATTCCAAATTCTATTCATAGATAAGATAGTTCTGCTGTTAGTATTCACAGTACATAATTTATTTTAATATATGCTATCTAAATACCTTGGGATTTTAATCTTGCCGATTTGCATTTTATTACTTATTGTTATACTCTTTAAGAAAACTTCTACTGGCCACATAGTAGGTCACACCAGAGATGGATGAGTTGTCAAACGTATGAAATATTTTTTTTTTTCGTGATCTAAGAATATGGCTTCTTACCTGGACAATGGGTCGACTAGAATGATAATAAAGATGACGGCAGCTATGATACAAGCGAGATAGATGCTGGATATGAGGTAGATTTGGTTCTCGGGAGGACGTTCCAAGTTGGCATGTCCACCTCCGACCACGCAGAAGTTGGCACCGCACAGTTCCAGTGTCTTCTCTGTGAGGTTTCCAGAAGATCCCCCACCGCCATGGGCTCCGGAACCGAAAACTGCACAAAGAAAATAGAATAAAGATAGAAACTAGAACAGCTAACCGATATGTATAAGATATATATCATTATGATAATAATTTATTGGTCTGTAATTAGAAAGATCTGAAAAATACCTGAATGCTGGCTGAAAACATATAAATAATCGGTATTGGCAACACTGTTAACAAATTTTAACTAAGTCAACTAAAGTAAAGATTATATATATATATATATATATATATATATATATATATATATATATATATATATATATATACCTGGGTAAAAGGCAAATAAAATTGAATTATTAGCAATCACTATAAGAATTATTTTATATATTATTATTAATTATTTTATAGAAAGGAAACTAACCGAAGAGTACACCGAGACGTAGATGTGAGAATTATGTGAATTATGAATTATGAATTATGCTTTTTGATAAACTACCAATAAATTTAATGGTTAATGTTGCTTAAAAATTGCATGGTTTTCATGCTATGGGAGAAAAAACGAAGAAAAGATTAATTATTTGAGATTTTTTACATTATTTTTTTTTTTATAAACCCGGAAAAAATATGAGATAATAAAAGTTGAAACCCGAAATCAGCACCCCTAAAAATACAAATGAGCAAATTTTCAAAACTTCTCCAAAATTTTGTAGGTAAAAGCACTTTAGGCCTGGACTATTTAATGGGGAGCCAGAAACATAATTCAAGTAAAGATTTCCGAATTACCGTTTTAAATTTCTCTGTGTAATTGTTTTTCTTGACTCTTAAACATTATCAGAAAACTGATAGTAAACATTATCCATCTTTTAAGAAAATGAACAGATTCCGTATTTAGCTATCATTATGAAGAAAATAAGATAATAAATTTCACACGTCTTTTGAACATCATCGCTGCTCTGGGTATCTATATGAAGCATAAATTAGTGAACCGAACCTGTACTTAATTAACTTCCAACGAGCCTGAGACATTCATTTCATTTTTATCGATCTATACTTGGTGAGACATCTCAATTATCGCCGGATACGGCCCACATTTCAGCATGTGTATTATGAAATAATATTATAAAAAGAACTCTGCCTGGAGTGAAATCTCCAGGGAAGGTGAGATGGAGCTCATTATTATTCGAGAGCATTGAATGCTCGGTGGTTATTCAATGAGTTGCAGGCTCCTCATTAGAATCCCAGGGAACACGGGACCCTTTGCGCTCTGCTACATGCCTGTCTCTGATCTAGGCTAAGTTGTTATCTCGCCCTCCCAACTTGTAATCATCTCTACCTGGAGTTTTATTACGAACTTTAAAAATATATGTTTGCTACAAAGACAATCTAATATTAAAGGTCTGAATTATTTATAACTACATAACACGAGACTCAATGTCTGGCATGAGTCTTAATTATTCAACAAAATCGTTTTCTTAAACTGCCATGGCTAGGAGACGTTCAGATATTTCTGACTTTAGTAATATCGAACCCCATCATTCTTCTTGTCTTGATACCAATGAATCTAGTATTAACGATAATGTGGTCGAACGAAAATATTTGGTACCTGATAGAATAAATAAATTAAACTGGAGTGTCACTCTGCAATTTTTTAATGGAATCCTTTCGTAAAGTCTATTGAATACAGTAACCGTAAAAAGCTCGTAGAAGACCTTACGTAAACAAAGTCAAAAGCTTTGTAGAGTGTGTGCTAATCAACACTAACAAGTAACTGTTAGGCTTATTGATTAACTAACATTTGGCAAAGAACTGTTAAGAGTTTATATACATTTTGACAGATCTTCGATTTGACTAAATCAATATTTGTACTAGAACCATTATTATACGCCAATAGGCACCACTAAGTGGCGCCTTTACGATTTGAGGTAAAAAAAAAATAAATAAATGCGATGTAAACATTTAAAACTGAATAGAATAACGTCCAACTATTTTCAATTTTTTTTTTTATTGAAAACAATACAAGCTACCACACTAAAGTGCAATAGGTATTAGGACTGTATCCATTGACACCATAGATATAGGCTAAAGAAAAATAAATAGGTAAATCAAAAGTCCGTTGGTCCAAATAGGATTCAGAATGGTCTTGTAAATTAAATTAATAGTTCGTTGTGAATCGAGAAATGAGATGTTCTGTAAAGTAGTGACCATATCGTCAGTTTAGCTCTAGTCTTTTCAGTTTAATATATAGATATCATGTTGGTCGTTTGACTAGAAGGAAGCCAAGGTGCCGGATTGTATCTGAAAAGGGAAGTTGTATAAAACTAAAATGAAACGGCGTATAATTAGGACTAAATATAAGGACTGTGATATATGGGTTTTGAGATTGAAAAGGAAGTCGTCGTGCCATACTCGGTCGAATGCTTGTGCAACGTCAAAAGCAAAGGATAAATGATCGACAACACGAAGACCTTGTTAACAGTAGATTGTCATGAGCGGAATCCAAACTGGTGTGTGGATTTGGGATTCCAGTATGGGTTGGATACTTGAGAAAGATTTATTTCAAAATTTTTAAAAGGGTCGGGAGAAGGCTTATTGGTCTGTAGGTAGTATTGCCAGGTTTATCAGGCTTAATGAAAAGGATAACTGTATTCTGTTTCCATTGGAAAGTGGGCTGTGCGAAAGATACTATTGAATAGATAGGTAAGGAATATAATCGTTTTTTTGGAAGTTGTCGAAGGATCTGGGATGTGAGCGGGTTATATCCTGGGAATTTGTGGAGTTTTAACTTATTTATAAGAAATTAGAAGGCTCAACTATAAATTAATTGTGTGTTTTTTTCCCCTTATGCTCTTCAAAGTAATACAATAAATTCAAAGATTAAAATAAAAGAAACAATTAGTTATTCTAATAAATTTAATGTGAGATGAATTAATGAAATTAAAATGAATTAATCATAAAAGCAATAAGAAAAATCAAATCAATAAATATCTATTTTGTTTTATACACAATCCCTGTATAGAGAAAACAAAGTTTATTTAACATTATCTAATAATCCGTAATACCTTTTTGTTATTTTCGTCTCTACCGTGGCCGATGGATTGAAAACTGCTTGCTTATGCTAACCCGACACTATCCCAGGCTGCGATCGTTCAACAATAATTAATTTGATATTTCTTAATCAGTTCGTAGTTTATTTCATTACGTAATAGATTGATTGCATGGAGTTTACAATCATAAAATAAATTAATTATTTATTATTGTAGTTTACATCCTACAATAAAGTTCCAAACGAAGGATCAGGATCAGGGTGTCGAGGTATAAGCAGAGATAGAGGACATTTATACAAAATGCATTCATTACTTACAAGAAAAGGTTAAAGAGGAATTTGGCGAAAGAATATTTTCGGAAGAAGAGGAACCATCTCTCTTACAACAAGCAATTTCTGGTTGAAGTTGGGCGTTGAAAAAAACCAGCGACAGAGCATGACGGACAACATTATTCTAGACTCACTGGGAATCCTGTATCATCCATCTGCATTAATCCTTGGCTTCGTTATGTCAATTCTATGAACGGAAAAAAAAATCTCTCAGTATTTTATAGGTATTCTACTTGGCCCGTCTCACTCTCTCTTTTTCTTTTATATTTTTGTCGATTAGAATAATCAGTGTGCTGGATGAATTAGCAACTCAACATAATTGAGCAGCTACTCGCAATTTCTAGGATTACTGAATGCTATGTGAGTGCCTTTTTAACCTCTCGATGTTTTAATCCATTAATCCTCTTTTTCTCTCTTCCATCTGATTTGGGTTCATTTTGCTGTTAGTTCTATTTGGCCATCCTGACCGAAGTTGATAACGGTATAATTATCAGAATGATTCACAAAAACAAATTGAAGCGTAGAATTCCAAAACCAGCCAAGTCCATTTTCCATTTGTTTTTTCCTTGAACAGTTTTGGAAAAAATCTTTTCATCTCTTATAAAAACTGGTAAAAAATAAAATAAATAAATACAATCTGAAAAATGGTCTTGGCTGGTTTTGGAATTTAGATTTTTTAATTTTGAATGGAATAAATTCGATTTTATAGTAGAGAACGGAGCATCGTTTCCTTAGGAGCGACATAGCAACTGGTTTGGAGGATCGGGATTTGCTGGTTAGATATGAATAGAGCCCGGATCTGTATCTAAATAAATATTGTCGCATTTAAATAAATAAAGATTTTTTAGGATAAATAAATATTCGATTTGTCTGGGGAAATAAACAAATTATTTCTCATTTAATCTAAATATAATTCAATATTTTCTAATTCGCTCCCTAAAAAAAGATAAAATAAACGAAGAAGACAAGAATACAATTTCTCAATGATTACGAAATTCAAATTTTTTATCTTAATTTTTCCCGAAAAAAAGAAGAAAAAATGCAAAAACACTCAACAATTTTTTTTTCTTTTAAATCTTCACACATTGTCTCGTGAATACATCATAAGATGAGATGAAAGCTAAACAGAAAAATTCCAAGTGCAAGAGGGAGATAAAAAGGGCTGGACTCAAGGCTGAGCTTGCAACCATCTCTTTGTCATTAGCGGCTCTTACATCTTAATCAACTACTGAGAAATCGCTTCTTTTTTTTTTTCTGTATTTACTTCAAAGAATTCTTCGAGCTGCAATGCTTAATGATTATAGCAACTGAAGTTAAATAAAATAAAAAATTAAATTTTTGACTTCATTTTGTTGTGTTTTGATACAAAATTTGATTAAAAATAGTTGAGCGGATCGATATCACCTTTACCATCATCTCACGCGCCAAGGACCAACACTCCTTAGTTTAATTCTTTTTTGCTAGTTTTCGATTTACTTCGGTCGCCGATAGCAAATCATCCGCCATTTATTATGGCAGTTACATCTTGATTGTTTTCGCAGAATGGATTATTTTTATAAACCATTACGATCCACAAAGGAGTATTTTGCGCATCAGACGATTCTCTTTCAAGTACCCACTGGGGAATAAAACTATCTTCTCTTTTAAATAATAAATGCTAATATGAACATATATTGATAGGATTTTAGTAATACATACAGTATTGATTTTATACCTTGCTTTTTATTTTATGTTTAAGAAATTAATTTTTTTTTCTATTTCCGAGTAATAAATTTTTTTTTATTGACAAATGTGAATAAATTGATATTGTTTTTTTTTTTTTTGGATGATACGCAATATGTATTATATTAAATATTTATATTATAAATATTTAATTATTTCTATTAAAGCTATTACAAATCTAAGACCTTTTAATTTATATTATCCTCAATTCAATGTAAGCAGTCTTCCTCTTTTAAAGATTAAAAATAACGAGGCCCATTAGATTGAAATATCGATATTTTTTATTAATATATCGAACTACTATATCGATACACTCGAGACCAAAAAGATCGGCGCACTTTGAATTTCACTTAAAATATTAAAATTTCACTTAATTAATATTAATAATAAATATTAATAATAATAATAAATATTAATTTCACTTAAAAATACATTAAGGAAACCAGCTTGTTGGATTTGAACCAGGTCATATATAAGTCAGGTTAATAGGGTTTACATTATAATCGTCTTTTGTAGTAATCTATCTAGGATTAGCGACTAATGTCCATATATTACAAATAAAGTTAATTCAGTTAGCCATGAGTTATAGTTGTGCTATGCTTACCTGTGTGCTGTTTATTATTAATGTATACATTATTATTAAGCATAGCACTACTCTAGTCAACTGACGGCTAACTGAATTAACTTTATTTGCAATTTTTGGACATTATTCACTAATCCTAAATGGAGGAGACTTGAATGAATATTTGTCAATTAGTACTAAAAGCATAATAATCTTTTCAGCAGTGGTGTTTTTCAATTCTATTTTAAAAAAAAAACATTTGGAAATAATTCGTTTTTACAGCAATTAATGCAATCAATTATAAACAAATTTATCCAACGATTAATTGCAAAGGACAAAACAATTTAAATATCAACTAGGGCAGCGTTAAATTCTCCATTAAGATGTAGAGACATTGCGGCAGCTGTGGGCTAATGAGGCAGTGACGCTAATGGAAAGCGGGGGTCGCTTCCTTCACTAACATTCCGCCCAAGGACGGCCTTTCATCTTCTCCGCGGTCAACTCCTCATTTAGTCCGGTAAAGAAAAACTTCACTTATCCACATTTAATAACAATAAATAACTGAGAAATAGAAATCTAACCATTGCCACTCATTAACAAATTTATTTTGTACAGTTAAGTTTGGTAATTAAATCAAAATAAAACCGCAACATATGAAAGGTGTTGATTAAGGAAATACTGATTCTTGAACAAGAGTTATACATAAAGAGGATGAGGCCAGGTTACACCGGCAGGATTTTCTCTAAACGCATTGAAGGTGCAGGAACCCACTTCCCAGAGGACTGTGCCTCAGAAGAATCCTCCCAAGGCTCATAGTTAAAATAAATGGTTATCCCTAACTGGAGTCAGAAATCCAGTTCCTTTCCCACTTCACTTGGCAATTAAATAATCGACAAATCTTTCCCACATTATACTCTATAAAACCGTAGAGTGCAAATGACAGTTTACCGTGCATGCAGGATATATACTAGTCAGGTTTATACTATATCATATTATAAGGGTATTAGAGCCGAACAGGCTAGGTTTTTCACTGGTACAATCAATCACCTAGTGTAATTTTCTGGTAGTGCAGCTGATTTTATCATTTAGCAGCTGAAATATTAACTGACTAGTATACCCGAGCGAGAACTCTCGCATTAGATCCTAATACATTAGTAGTATAAGCGATATTAGCGAAACATATTTATTCGTGTAAACAATATAATATTAACAAAAAAGTTTATTCAACACACACATTTGGTGAAGCTACATAGTTTGTAATGACTATGTAGAAGTTATAGTTCATCCTTAATATGTAATTGGCTTACCCCACTGAAAAATATCTCTTCAATTTAGTCGTTAGGCAATTAGATTCAGCTATACCATTGTCTATGTGTAGTATTCATATTTAACAGTGCCCTTTAGGGTTGGACATGGGAAACAATATATAATTTCCCACTCATTAAAAGTTTTTGTAAACACACTCAATTGATATAAAGTTGCCATGACAACGGCACGTACGCAAGATGGCATAAGGCCCGTGCGAATCTATACCGTGCGTTATCTCGAAAACGGTTGGTTTTTAAGCTTTAAAATGCTGGACCAATAAGTTCCCCTGGAACGTACATGATCTTGATGCCCGCGTCAACATCTTTAAAACCTAACTTATCCCGTCTCGATCCGCCGACTCTCAGTCGTCAAAGCTTTGAAACCTCCCGTTTTTTTCATCACTTTTTTTTAAGCCCTAGTAAGAATTTAAGAATCAAAATCAGGATTCGTCACTTCGTGAAATTCCCTTTCTTTTGATACCTCTCCCATCAAAATCCATGGCTCCTGAGAGCCGGAAAAGGGGTCTATACTACCGTAATAATATATAGTAATGATGATTGTAAAATGTCGTGTGATATATTTCGTATATCAAATGATTTATCATATTTTTCGTAATAAGATATATTTGAAAATATATCGAAAGCGATGCTGATTGAAAGCAAACGAAAATTTAAGACTATTTCTTCAGAAAATAAATCTCTGAACAATGATTAACTATTGTAAAAATATTTTATAATAACAAAAATATACAATGTTTCATCTTAAATTGACTTGCTATTAAGGTTGAAATTACTTTTTTTCCCGTTCTGTTATCCGAATTTTTCGGAAATCCAAATCCTTTGGTTTTAATTAGTTCGGTTATACGAGAATACGCTGTATTAATTAGTTCGTCTACTGTCCAAAATCATGAAAGTAAGAATTTACACTTCGTACAGTTTTTAACGGACGCGAAACATGATCGCTAATGTTATGAGAACAACGCCATCATGTTTTGGATCGCAAATTATTGCATAGAATGTTGGCGCTAGTAGATGAGTCTACTGTTTACTTTAGGATACTGCAAAACGCGAGATTGCGTGACCTTTGCCCGATAAATATAATTGAAGTAATGGCGCAGTGGAGTTAAAAATAGAAATTCAAAATTGTTGCGTTGGATAAATAACATAATAAGCTCATATGTCATTTCTAAACTGACAGGTGTACAAGCCACTAAAGTAGATATGGGTTTCTACAGAATCAGAAATATATATGTATAATAAAAATAATAAAAAGCTTAGCGAATCCGAAGGTTTGATGCAGATACAACCAATCGCAAATCCGTAAGATCACTTGGCATAATAATGCCATCCTACCATCTACGTTTCGGTCTACCAGTGGGCTCAGCTATTATGAACTTTTTAGAAATTCGTTGGATGCTGATAATAATCCCAACAACCTAACTAGCCCATTTCAATCGTCTCGGTGATATCACTTCGATTATATTAACGGGGTGCATGCTCCGCAATTTCGCATTGTGTAACCTCCTAAATTCTCCCGAGGAACCATCCATTTTTGGACCAAATATTTCACGCAATGCCTTATTCTCGAAGACCTTATGATGTTCTTCCTTCAAGGCTAGCGGCCATGTTCCACACCGGTACAGAACACAAGTACAGTAGGCAAGATAATAGTTTTTTGTATTCTAAGTTTCAAGTTTCTGGACAAAATGCGCGACCTAAGTAATGTTGATACCGAAAAATAACAAGCATTCATTTCGCCTTTATTTCCTTTTGAATTTCGTTTTTTCTTGTTATCATAGATTCCAGATACTTAAATTTCACAATGTGTTCAAACCGATTACCTTCTATATCTACATCATGAAAATCGACGCCGTTTTTGTTGCTAGCCATATATTTCGCCATATCCGTATTTATTTTGAGAAGAAATAACTTCGTTACCGGCTTTCATCAACGTTGTTGTATTTAATTTTATAGTTTCCAAGTCCTCACTTAACTATACTAAATCATCCGCAAACCCAAGCATGGATATTTTACAACCCAGATCTAAACCCCTTCGGTACGAATCACCTTTCTAATGACATACCTTGGTGTTAAATTAAATAGGACAGCTGTAAGGGAAGAACCTTGTTCTAAACCCGAGTGAATCTCAAAATTCTCTGAAAAATAATTACCGATTCTAACTTTATTGATTGTTTCGGTCATGCAAATCCCTACTAGATTTACTAACTTCTTCGGTATTCCCTGCTCAATTTAAATATTAAACAGTATTATGCATATATATATATATATATATATATATATATATATATATATATATATATATATATATATATAATTTTAAATATACATGCATAAATAAACATATATATGATCTTGGAAAAATATTTAGCTAGAAAAGAAGAAACAAACAAATAATAGTCATCTTATGCAATTCACTTTGAGCAAGACATCCTTACTAGCTATTGTTACCAGTTTCAAGTCATGCTAAGGAACGGAAGTAGACATTTCCTTACTTATTTCTAAATATTTCTTAATTTTGTAAAACAATGGCGTTCATTATTTCGCAGTTTTTATTTAAATTTCGTCTGCCTGGGCAATAGACAATAACAGTTTTACAACGCTTTGTCAAGCAACTGCATATAAATATCGTCATACTATTAAACCCTATGTGTTTATTATATTTATAAAATTTATTTTTTAAAGTGTTTTAGAAAAATCTAAATTAAATATTAACCGTAGGTTGTACAATTAGCATATGCAGTGACTCACTTATACGACATTTTATCCTTAAGCATAAAATTTCTAAAATATTGAAACTATATCAGTATCTTCTTATTTAATAATCCATAAAAAGAATGTTTTGGAAGTATGCTGGCGATGTTCAATTTTTCATGTGAAATAAATGTTTGAGATACCTTAAAATAAATGAACAATGGAATTCAAAGCTATGAAATCTATCTTTGGCAATAGTTATCTGTGTCAGTAAAATAAGTGAGTCTGAAATATTTTTTTGTTGAATACCATCTTCGTAAAACTACTAGCCTGCCTTATCAAAAAGCAAAGAAGAAATTTATTTCATCGGTCTCTCTAAGATAAAACAGTCGCGTAAATGCACTCCTGTCGGCAAAAGGAAAACTGAAGCGTTACGATGAACTACCGCCCAGCGCAATATCCCCCCTTATCAAGCTTAAAGGATATTGCTTTCACACACACACACACACACAAAAAAAAAATGCATTGTGGTCGCTACCAATAAATGATAGGATATTCCATTACAGTGGACTCTCGCTAATCCGAATAATTTAACATGAAACGATCTGTAATCCGGACTTCACTAATCCAAAACGTTCAGTAAACAGAAAATCACAAAAAAAAATTAAGATTTGTTTTGAAGTATAATGTAAGGCTTAAAAATAAAGTTCAAAATACCAATTCCGGTCATTCAAAATGAAAATTAAGCTATTCAAATTTGGGAGCGTATTTATTATCACAATTTCTTTATCGGTGGATATTAATTAACCTTTTCATAAAATTAATCTTCATTTTGAAATTTTATTGCTAATACAATACTGCTACTCATTCAAGCTATTAATTAAGATATTCAAAAGCGTAATTAATTATGAGTGATAAGTTGAGATAATAAACAACGGATTGTTTTCCCAGGTTCTTCTAGATTTCTGATTTATGGGGACCAGGGCAGTATCATCATACTATTATATAAAAGAACAGTCAGTTTTTCGTTTGTAAGCGCTAACCGCGATATCTACATAACCAATCTTTACCAAATTTTAACTATATCATCTTAATGGCATCCGATATCCGATATAACAGCAGCGCAAAAGCCCCCAAACCACTTATTTCCTAGATTGTAGCGCCAAAACGGCTCAGAAGATTTTAATGATACTTGCCTTCTTGAAGCCTTTAATTATCCATACATGAACTACATCCTTGAGAAAAAGAGGTAAAATGTCATGACGGAAAGAATATTTTATTTGCGTATAACTCAAAAATTTATACATTTTTCGCTGATTACATATGCTCATTTGCATGATAGTTAAATCTCACCCTCCCCCCCAAAAAATATCATTAAACTCGACTATTAAAAGCACATTTTACGCGCATTGAACATTGTAGTCATGTTTTTATTTTCATACCGCTGAAGATCATATGCGCGCTGCTAGGAAAGTATTGTAATCGGATCAAATTTTCGATGTGCAGTTCAATCAAAGTCTCGAATATTTGGCCAAGTCTTTTTAACAGATTTAGAAAATCGATTATTAGCAGTAGGACTTTAAGTAAATATTATTTTAAAAGTAATAATTGATCTTATAATAATAATTTTTCTGCCCTAAGTCATAGTAAGCAGCTTCTTAATGTATTCTCCAATTGTTTCTCAGCTCTTTCATAACGTGTTCTGTGTGATAGACTATCTTCAGATTGCGTTATCAAGAGATTAAATTTTCAGTCCAAGGTCAGCAAATCTTTTCTTTTTATAAAAGAAAACATTTCTCTCGGTATTAACTAATTATTTTAATTTTCATATATTTGAAATTAATTCTATATTCCAAAATATACTTTTAGAAGTTACCAACTATTCTGATATATCGGCAATTTATTGTAAATAATTTACTTTAGAAACAATCAAGAACTTTTTAGAAAGAGAAAAGAGGAAAATCACGAAAAATTTGGAGTTGCTGCTCAACTGTGTTGAATTTCTAAATTATACATCATAACGAATATTTAATTTGTATTTAAACGGATAATATCGTAATTACTTAATGAACTGTAGCCAATGTTTAAAATTATGATATTGTATTCAAATAAAATTGTTGGATGTAGTTGATGCAATAGTCTGTTTCCTCATTTATTTAAAATATTTTCATACTTCAAAAGAATATGAATAAATAAATTCATCAAAGCTAGCCAAAAAAATATTTGATCTGATCATTATACTATTATTTTTCATTTTCTGGTCTATAGATAGAAATAACCAAGTAACTATTATCAACGGTTTGGCTCAAATTTTAAAGTATATTTAAAAATTTGCGTAAGATACTTGCTGTATGAGGTAAATATACTTTCTGCGGCCATAATAATACAAATAATGTATTTATTATTAGTTTTATGAACAATTTATGTTGTAATTTATTTTATTCTTTGATATTATTTTTAATTATTAATTTAAATATCAACCATGCTTTCTATGGCATTTTTAAATATGCCATAACCCCTAACAAAGATTATTGATGTGTGTTATTTTATTTTTAACAATGACAATCTTAATAGAAATTCATGAATTTTAACAAATAAAATGAATGAATGAATGAATTATTATTGTCTTATAATGGAATTACCGTCATGTTTCATTTCGTAAAATTTTCAAATACAAAATGAAAAATTCGCGAAACATTGTTACAAACACCGCACGTCTAGATTAAAATCTGTTTATCAGGATTCTACAAACATATTAGCATTAACCAAGGAAACAGATTTACCAAAATATTGAATCTGTTTTGTGAGACATGATAAACGTTTTAACAACCGTTAAAATATATGTGTGATTTAATAATTATGCTAAAATGTAAGGAAACTATATAAACTAAAAAAACATGTATATATGGCCATGCAGCAAAATTGTAGCTACCTCCTGTTTTCAAAAATAAATAAAAGAATGCTAAATCAAAAGACCTACGTCATCGACTGCTCTGTGTTCCTGCTCGAGAACCTGTTCTGAGCCTTGGAACTGTAGTCACATATTGAGGTACGTTGGTACAATAGGTGAGAAAAATTAATGATATGGAATTGGACACAACTAGGTGTTTCTGCAAGAAGTGAATTATGGCTTATTTTATGTGCAGAATAACCCGCAAGAGGGTGCAATGAATGAGACTGCGATAGTGAATAAAAGAGAGAAATTTCGAGAAAAAATATTATTTATTTGCCTAACTTACTTTTGTAAACAAAATGATTTTAAATCTAGACCTACTTTTGATTAAATGCGTATAAGGTAGTTTTGAATATGAAATAACTTCTTAAGGAGGATTTTTATTTATCGAGTTTTTATTTTGTATTTTTGAGGGAGAGGGGAAGCTTGGAAAAACGTTTATTAGCTGTAAGGTTTTAAAACAATAAAATTGTGCATCAATACCGAGAAAATGGGTTCAAATGATAGGGCTCTTCTCTATAATATACTCGCTTTTCGAACTAACAGTTATATTATTGAATAATTTATATCTGATTAATGTCTTACACTAATATTCTTATGAATTGATTAGACCGAAAATAAGAAAACGGCTATCTAAATCCTGGGTTCGTTTTACAAAGAACAATTTACCACAGGGTTGATAGTCTCTGGGCCAGACCCCCCTACCGTGCATCCCGCTCCCACATCCCTATAAATTGCACATCGTTGTGTTCCTTGTGACTAATGATTAAAAAAAAGCTAATGCCCCCAGAAAAAAAAGTGGCCGCATTTTGCAAAATGGCGTCCGATTATGGCGGACTACCGACTTTGACTTGATTTAGTTTTTTGGCCACTGTCATTCAGCATTTGGCTTAATTTCGCCATAATTGGCTTTAAAGCTGAATAGTCAGAGAATAATAAGACATAGAATAATTTCACTAATATAAGCTCGTTAATATAATTAAAATAAACGATGTCGATCAAGTCAATAACTATTACATTTATGAATGCTCATTGATGAGGAAGAAGACTGACACAGCTTACGTTCATACCGCTTCACGGCTAATTAAGTGCATTTTCTAAGAAACCATCTCGAATATTTTAAAAAGTGACTATTGGTTTTTAAAGAAGAATAGATGCTCCATATCATTTTTTTATTTGAAGGCTTTTTCGTTATTTTTGGCCGTTTAATTGCCACTGGTCATGAAATTTCAACTTTAGTGTGAACGACTTGAAAAAATTAACTTTACTGGTGCTTTTTAAAGTTCAAGCCAGTTATAGCGAAATCAAGGCAAAGGCTGAATAACAGTGACCAAAAAACTAAAACTAAAAAAACTATCTTTGGATGCCATTTTGGCAAGGTGCGGTCACTTTATTTTCAGAGAACATTAGCTTTTTTTAAATCATTAGTCACAGGGATGTACAATTTATAGGGATTTAGGGAGAGAAGGTGCACGGTAGAGGGTCTGGCCCACGGACTATGACTCGTTCCTTTGACTATTAATTAATATTCCAATTAAAGTAATAGATTAATAAAAAAACGGTATTTATTTTTGTAATACCTATGTTATACCTTGAAATTTAATTTTATTAAAAAATAAAAATAAAAGTGTACTACGATTTTGAACATAAAAGAAATTTTCTTTGAGATATCAATATACCATAACAGTCTGAGTATTATAAGGTGATAAACATGAAATTATTTAGTTATGAACAGAAAAACTGAAATTAGTTGATCTTCACAATTATGTGCTATACATATTTCAAAAATACTTATCGTTATTTGAATTTATGGAAAAAAAAAAAAAACATAAACAAAATAAAATGACATAATTTATAAGAAATTTATTTCGCATGATCTGGCTGAAGGTCGCCTATAAGTACTTCATAATGATAATTTATAAAAGTTAAGAATTGTGTAAATATATCTTTCTTTATTTTTTTATGCCTGGAGGAAATGCAATTTTGATGAATTACGTAATTTGAATATAATAGCATAACATTTCGAGGTTGCATGTTGGTCTTATTTGATGGAAAATAAGAAGCTTATTTGAGGGATAATGATTACTTCATTACACCAATTTTGAAACTCAAATGATGATGTCTTCATATTCATGAGGAATCGTATATGAAAAATTACGCTCAATGATATAAATAAAATTGTGGTTAAATTTGACAAATTATGAATAGAATACTAAAAATGGTACTATAGAAACCACTAAGGCGGTAACTAGGATTTTTTCCAAGAGGGACATACTTAATTTTGCCTCTCCTTCTATCACTCCTCCTCTTTTCCTATTGAAAGTCAACAGTTTTTTAAATGTAAAAATAATAATAAAATCTTTATTTATTTCGGGACAAGTCTCTTTAGAATAACAATTACAGATAGTGATAGGTGGGCTTCATAGCCTTAGAGTAGATGGAAAAGCATGAGTTAACAGATAACAAAAATAAAAAAGTCAAAAAATAAATAGAAGTGAAAATTACAAGTCATAATGCAGAAGAATTTAACACATGAAATTGGTATTACTGACCTGAGTCCTTTAAATAAAAAACATACCACCTTCTAAAATTAATGAAGCATAATACAAATTAAAAATGAGGTAAGAATAATTAACAGGGCACAAAATCTATTAGAGGATATTTACAAATTTTTATTGAAGGGAAAGAAACTCTATTTACAATTCTTTTGGAACTGAATGGACAAGAAGTGATTGAACAAGCGGTATTTGAAGGTGAGGAGGGTATTGAAGCGACGAATGGAAAAATGGAATTCCATAAGGATTGAAGAAGGTTGAGGATGTATGATGGACGGCGGGTTTGGATAACTTGGTAGAGAAAGGATGCCAGAAAGTATTTACGAGGGTTTCCTACGAGGGTAGAGAGGGTAAAGCCACATCGACACTTCATAGAATCGGGAGACAGAGGCGTCTCTAGGGACCCCGAAGATGAATTGAACAAAGCAATTTATCTAACGTAATATTGTATGACAGGATTTGATGGTAATATATATAGAAATAAATTATCTCGTATTATCTCATAACATTAACTCATTTAACTGAATTAAGATCAAAACAATCAAAAAGCAGAAACCAATATATATTACTTAACCTAAAAATTAAATTTGCCGCTCTCTTAATTCTGCCGCCCGGGGCAAGTGTCCCATTTGCTCTCCCATAGTACCGACTCTGGAAACCAACGATGATTAGTCAGGGAACAAATTAGGCGGTTGGATTCATCTCTAAGCTCTACTAAACTTAACTCAACCAATCAATGTGCATTTGCAAGACGAATTGATTAAAAAAAGTAAAAAACATTCCACAGAGTGCATTTTTTTAATTGATTTTTTCATCTATATTCTTTCAAGTAATCAATCAAATAATTAAATTGAATCACTCACTGTTATGGAACTAGTCTTGAAAATATTTCTTTCTTTTTTTAAACATAAATCTTGACAATTACTATAAAAAATCGGTAGACGTCCAGCCTGAGTTATTAACTGATTTATTGGGGAAATGTTTTTTGAAAACGTCAAATTAATAAAATTGGCTTGTATTTATATCAATTTATGCACTAGCATTAAAATAAAACTTTCAATAACATAAAAAAGACATCTAACAACTGTAGAGCTAACGGTATTCTATAAGTTTTACTGGAAGGTTTATTAGAGTCTTATAAGTATTATTTGTGAACGAAATTGTATGTTAAAGTTTTTAATAAAACTATATCGATACCTGTAGGAACGGCCATTAGTGAACTAAAGCTTCATTCTCGGTTGTATGTATCATTTAGTCCATAATAATGTGTTGCAGAAAAAGAGTTTTTAATCTTTTTTTTTTTCCAAGTTGTTAGCCCCTCCCCACTGCTCCTTTAACGAAAAAAAAATGCCCAGGCAAATTTTTTTTTTTTGTTTCCTTTCTGGTAAATAATTTGATGAAATCATGTTTATCTAGTTACATGATTTAATAAAGGTCTACAAAAAAGGGTTTGATAAAAATATTAACATTAACCACATTTCATATGTAAATTAAAAAGTTGAAAAAGGAATATCAGATATAAAACTCCAGACAGGGACAAGACACCAGCTGGAAAGGACTAGCCCAGTACAACATAAATAAAGAAGTGACTCCAGGCTGGTGTACGGCGCCGCAAGGACATTAGGATTCCAGAGGTTCGAGTACGCTATTTATAGAAGGGCTATATATGTTCTCCAGCACATATATACACCTCGCCAGGGACATTAATTATCCGGGGAAAGGTGGGAAAGCTGACTTCTTCTCGAGAAGGCTCATGCAGCACGGCAAGGTTTATAGCAGGATGGAAGGGTAAGTTCTTTACGCAAAGATATATTTATAATTTATAATATAATTTTATAATTTAAATCAAAATATTAACTTTTATAATGAGAGTTATTTTTGTTATAATTTCCCCTCCCTCTCCCCAAAAAAATTTATGACTGAATGGAACCTAAAATAAGATCAGTTGCGTAATTAGGCTGGGTGAGTTTATAAAGGTGGAAAAAGTTAAATATTAAACAAGAGAGGTTTTCTATTTTAGAGGTTTAGATATATTTAAAAGAAAGCTGTTGGACTACATATAACTACAAAAACTGGAATTTAAAAAAAAATATTTCTGCAACCCTTCTATACCCCTGAAGAATTCTTAGATATAATTTTATTCTTGTCCATAACCTATCCTACATGCAAGTTGTTACACTCTTGGAAATCGCATAAATGGAATAAATTTGCAAATACTTATCAATCAAATATACAATTGAAATAAAAAATGGAATATAGCATTGAATCGTATTTTAATTGCGTGCAAATACAAAATAATGCAGTTGCAATTTTTTAGGATTCTTATGGGTTGCATTTCTATCAGCCATAGTGGGGTCATCATCCTGAAGAAAAATAGAAATGGCTAATGGACGAAAAAAAAAAGTAGCGGGTTCTATCCTTTATAATGCAAATTGAGGTTGAAAGGAATTGCATAAGAAATATGACCATTCTCATACCTTTGCGTAACTATGAGATTTTTTTCCTAAAAATATCCGAAACTAATCAACTATTTTAATATTTAAAATATTGACAGAATTAATCCTCTGATAGAATTTTATCTTCATTAAAACTTTTTAAAAATAAAACGAAATTACTTACAGATTACTTATTCGTTTATTAAAAAATAAACTGGGAATACCCGTTGTTTTAATTTAATGTATTACATAAATATAAATATGGAAAAATAGTTTATTTTGCAACACCCCTTGAACGGATCTCATTAAATTGGAGATAATATAACATCATCGGTCTTGGATTTTTTTTTTAATTTAAATAAATTAAAATAGTGATTTGCATGAATAATGCAAGAATGAACTGATCCAAAACTTTTTGAAAAATATAGAATGATACATTACTAACAGTCCACAAGTTGATAAATCATATTTCGGCTAAATAAAGAAAATTTTAAGTACACTATAGTCTTGATAATCAGAGTTGGATGGATCTGGGTCTCCTCAGAAAAATCGGTATTTCGGTATGTATACACACAATTTCAAGCTGTACATAGATGAATTTTCAAACATTATATTTAAAAACAATACTACATTTTATTCTACTCCTTTGGTAGCAGCGCGCATACTCCATTTCTTGAAAAAAAAGAACGTTTCCGGAATCTTTTCATCTTGTTATTCTATGCATTCCAATGCTTTTTCCAGTCGATGAAATCCTTCTGCGTGGCTGACTTTAGGCGTTATCTTCATTTCCATCTCCGCATTTCACTACCGACTCATCTCGATTCACTAATTCAATTATTTTGTCAGAGTTTCTGAATATTGTCATTCGCAAGCTACTGTTTGAGTTCTTCAACTTTTTCGTCTTGTTCACAGCCGGATATGATATCAAGCGCAGCTGATATCAAGCGCAATAAAGCTATATCTTCATCGTTTATACCATCAGTTAATTCGTTATGTTGCGTTGCCTCCATTTCTCTACCACTCGGTTTTAAAATGTTTGAATAGTTTTCCTCGTAATTTCTGCCCAAGCATCTCCCAAGCAATAGATTCCGTCATTTTCTTGGAAAAGCGTTATAAATACGTATAACAATTTAGAAAACTTTTAACATATTTTAAAAATTTGGAAAGGATTCATTAGAGAATTAAAAAAAAAATCTATTTATCAGAGCTCGGATTACCGAGACACCACCGTATTTTGTTTCTTATAATATATTCAATTTACATCATCAAAATATTTAAAATATAACTTCAATTTTCAACATTAAAAGAGATTAATCGATTTTACCTGTTTAAACCTAAGGCATGAAAGAAATCTCTCTACTTTCTGTAATAGAGGCATTAGGGGAAATTTATAACTGTCCAATGTCACTCTATTGTTTATAAATAGCAAGAAGCACAACGAAAAAGACGATGAAGATCTCAACAACTAACGGATCATTATCCAAGGTTAATTTCCTTATACCATGGGATTGAGTCAGTTGTTTAGTCTGATAGGAATGGGTTAGACAGCCTTAAGGTAGCCACACCTCAACTACTTTTTCTTACTACTTTTTTTTTTTTTTTGAACATTCTATTTCTTGTTCCGTGGATATTAATTTACTGGTCAAGAATATGATCATAGATATTTAATAATTGAATTGTATATATTCGATTTTTATAAGCTGATTTACGAAACAATAATATTAAACCGAGTAACTTGAGTAATTGATCGCTCATTTTTAAAAAATAAAAAATTGGGATTTTTAATTATTTATTATACCTAATTAATCAGAAAACTTTGAAAATGTAATTAATTTTAAAACAGATTCTGGTAACATAACCAGATCATATGAAGAAAGATTAAAAAAATAAAATATCGCATCTAATAGCAAATTTTCTTAGTTATATGTTGTCTCTATAGAGTGCACCTAAATAGTCCTTGTCTTTTCAGGACCATTGTAAGCGAGAGGTGAATTTTGTTTAGTAATGAAATAGAAAGAAAGTGAACGATATTCTTGAATGAGATAATTTTATTAAGTTATATCCTACAATTTTTAGTACAATATACAAAAAACAAATAAATTGTGCCTATATATAATTTTGAATATTTAATCCTTATGTTTAAATATGTCTTTAATAAATATTCTGCTTTGTATTTTTAGAATTGTCTTATCACCATGTTAGTCAAATAATAACAATAATTTTTGGAAGAAAAATATTTTAAAAAACTTTAGATAATCAATAGGTACATTCTAGAGTTGTGCTTATTAATTTATTTTATTTATATTAATTTATTAACATTTTTGTTATCAATGAGCTGCAAAAGTTTAAAAATGGTCAAAACCAAAAAAAGACCGAAATGTCACAATGTTCATAATGTAAGTTTATAAAATTGGTTTGGAATTTTATTAATAATTTTTCTTAGGAATTATAGTGGCCCTATTATTATCTCTGATTAATTAATTGAATAACTGATTATTTTGTTGGTTTAATTTCTGAACCAGTTATATCCTTGTTAACAAAATCTCTTCTTTGCGCTGATGTGCTGGTAAAGTCTTTCTAATTATTCATATACAAATAAAAAAAATTGTTTCCGCCATATTCTATTAACTTGAATATTTTTTGTGAGCCATACAACAAAACAAATAACTTGTTAAACCTCACCGGATGCAGTTTTACCTTTTTATTCGAGTCTTACATAAGGTTTTGTGTTTCGAGAAATCACAGCATGGATAAGTGGAAACTCCTCTGAAATTTTACGTAAAATAATTCTTTTGACACATTTCAAATGAATGATTGACATAGTTGCATAAGCAGTGCGAAAAAAATTGCCATATAAATATTTTATATTTTTCATTTTAATTTTTTTTATAAAAAGTTAAATTAAATTAGTGCAGCAACAATTTTTTTTTTAACCTGTATATTTTCTATTTTTCTCCGTGATACCTCCTTTATTTCATAAGTTTAAAAATATATACAAAAATAAAAAGCTTAATCAGTAGCGTCCATTGCTCATGATTAGGAACATCCGAAAATCCTATTATAATTTTTAAAAAAACTAAAACTGGCAATCGTATATGAAAAATCGGAAAGACAAAAACGTGAGAAAAAAAAATTGTGATTTGGATATGAATTCGTTGTGTTATAGGTTAATTTGAAGTTAGCTCCGAATCAGATATGCAGATTATTTTTCAGTATTTATTTTTTTTTAAATGAATTTATGGCATCAAGGACAATTATCGATAATAAATAACTAGGAAACAAAAAAGAGAACTTTACAGAAATTTACATGGCGTTTTGAATTTCCTGTTTACGATTTTATAGTTAATTGTATGCATAAGATAATTTACAAGAGGCATTGGCGTCCATCTTACTTTTTCATAAGGGGGGAGCATTATTTATTTATTAATTAAAAAAAAAAAACTACGTCTCAAATTTAATTTTTACATTTTAGATCTATAACAAAGCCTTTGAATCTGGTATCATATATTATTGTATTAAGAAATAATTTATATGTCCTAAAAAGTAAATTATTTAACTTTTTCATGTTTACTCCACAAACTACAAATACCTTGGGAGGGAGGGGGGAGAGGGCTTAAGCTCCTTCTTGCCAATATTGATGGACGCCCATGACAAAAGGCTAAATATCCACCCAATTATTCTATTACAATTATCCTAATGACTCCACACTTCTTTAGACTGTTCATTAAATTTTTGTAGGGTTAATAAAACAGTAAGTTAACCTAACTTACAGAAATGAAAAACAAAACATTATGCACCGTTTTATTAACCGGCTGACTGCTGTAGACTTTTAAATTCCGAGTTTCGGTTTGAATACGGTATATAATAATGAATTTCACAATTCTTTTAATTTATAGCAGATTGAGGAAGTAGAAAAAAAAGATCGAAACTCTTGACCCTACGCCTCAAATTTCGAAGAAATACCAAACAAGGACATGTTGCCGGAAATAAATCTATTTATACCGTATTCTTTCCAAAATCAAGGAGATACGGGAAGCCATTGAACGAGCAGGTATCAATATCTCTATAGCCTTCCTATCCTTCAATTCTTTTTCGAAATTTTATGTTTCTTGCAAAAGTTGGCTAAAATCCTTAAGATAACATGTCTTATTGTTCCACTGAAAACCTTGGGCTCAGCAATACTTAGAAAGCCAAGTTTCACAATTTTTTTTTAAGCTGAATTTGCTTCGATAATTCTATTAACTCGATCCAAACGCAGAGGAAAGCCTGTTTTTTTTTTAGTCAATTGATAAAACCCTGGGGTTATAATTGTAGTGTTTATCCCAGATGGGTGCAATGGCGGCCGTCGTAGAGCTATTAGTATGCTTACGTAACGACCTAACGGTTAGACCAGTACTAGGAAGCTGTTTATCGGCAAAAACAATAACCTGTAAAAAAATAAATTAGTGTAGAAAAATCCTTATAGCTTTTTAATAGAACTAAAACATAAAAATCAAATTGTATAAAAAAAAAAAAAAAAAAGGAGCTTATTGCCAAATTCTCTCTGCCAAAGATGGATGAACAAAAAGAGTTTGTTAATGTTTATTATTTCCAAAAATAATTATCTTTAACTTACTACAATAGAGAATATAATTCAATAATTACTGTAAAAGAAAATCCTTAATATTTTTTGCTGAGATCTATCGAGTAACTATCACGTGGTGCACCAAAATGTGTTGAAACAAAGACCAGGAAAAGATAAGTAGATGACGTTCTAGGACCGATTAGCCATAATTATGTACTTTTTTCTTTTTTAGTGAGATCGAACATCATGAACATCTCCTAGAATTCGCAAGCATGATAATCTTGGTAATGACACCGCGATTGGAGACCAAGCAGCCTGTTTGTTGGTGGGACAGACAAGGCTGCTGGTCTCATGGAGGGCTACATGAGGCAACACGTTGCTACATTTAACATTCACATCTAATGAGAGTAATGTAAAGTAGTGAACCATTCCCATCGCGGGTGATGGTTCTATGTAGAGCAGAATCTCTGAGGACAGCGATAGCGGAAGACGACCGCTCATGTGTATGCCGCACATGAGCGGCTGACGCAACGACTACGAACTGACCACAGCAACCTGTGCCTTGTTTACAACCGACCGGTACTCCATTGATGTATTAACCGGGCCTTGCCCATTCATTGTATATGTCTTCCCACAGACAACCAGCTCCATCGTCAGTTCCTCCCATGGATCCCATGTTCTATGTACTACCCTTAGTGTAATGTGTATAATTAAAACATTTCTCAGTTCATGTATCTTAAAGTTCTGCAAATATGACTGAATATGACTGCACTTTTATGAAATAATATAAGAAAACCTCGCATCATTGTTTGTTTGTTTGAATAGTTATTTGCAAAAATAAAAAAATAATTAAACCTGAAATGAACAATTAAAAATATGTAAAATTTAGTGGGACCACTGTGGTAAATCAGCATCTTCCCAGGTTCAACACTGCGGTACGATGCCTTAATTAGTAGTTTAATATTGATTCGCTATCATTTTATCTTGGTTGTTGTATGATAATTAGTCTTAAAACAAGCTATGAAATATTTTCCGTAACTTTTTAAAACTATATTTTAAAAAAAAACTTGTTTGAACGTAAAATGTTTCCTCGGATTTGAATTGGAAACTCTGTTTGTTCAATAAAAAAACATACTAGTATGTTAGATAAGTATTTATATTCTTCATTATTCTGTGTTCCGATTATTAGTAGTAGAAAGGATTATTTTGGCAACACAAATATAAGGGGAACTATATTTGAATAAGTAAAGAAGTTACTATGGTCTAAATTACCTAAACGACACAGGCTGAAAGTGCTTATGATTATTTTGGTTGAAATACTAATTATTTCTTACCATCCAAAAACCTCATAATGATCCACAAGATTTTTATACTTTAAACTGCACTTTAAGAATAGATTAAAACCATTCCGCGTACTTCAAAATACAGAATAAAGCCTTTCCAAGTTTTCAACAATATTTGGCCAAAAGCCGGCATAAAAGTTTGACGTATATAAAACGCGAAATTGCGCAACCGCTATATTCAATTGAAGTAACAACAACAACTTTTGAAATGAGAGCTAATGTTGGAAACACTGAAAACGTACCAACGCTGAACGAGTTTAGTTGGAAGGGTAAGGCAAAACGTAAGTGGTGGTGGGTTGTGTTTTTTGGGCTTGGCCTTGTATATTAAAATTTGACTAGGTTCAATAAAAGGAACCGTATGAGCAATGGTCGTTAGTGACATCGAAACTAAAAATCAGAGTTTGTCAAGTCGTATAAATATTGTCATAATTTGCGTTTCAAGTTTTAATAAGATTCGAAAAAATAATAAAATAATTTTCCTAGCCAAAGGTTGTAATCTCAAAAGAAAACAATGGCGGCTATACTCATCCACAAACGATTGGAAGACAAAGAAAAACAAAACCAGTTCTAAACTAAAAAGAAAAAGGATATGATGAACAACAAATTGCAGGTGATTATTTCTAATTTTTACTCTATGGTCATTATCGTTGATCTGCACTTGCAAGTTATTTTCCAGGATTTATACCTTGGTTTCCCAGTAGATATTCATCACTAGCCCAGTAAAGAATGGGCAATGCCGCATCAATGGAATAGCTCGGGCGGAAATGGGATTATACCTGTTGTTAATTATGTTTTACGCTCAGTGAACTGGATAAATGTTGTAGGGAAGTCCGTTCTCGCCTGCCCTTAGCAACATCCTTAGCCAGAGCAGTCTCCGGCCGGCACTGCTTATCTCCGAACGAGATAAATGTTGTAGGGAAGTCCGTTCTCGCCTGCTCTTAGCAACATCCTTAGCCAGAGCAGTCTCCGGTCGGCACTGCTTATCTCCGAACGAGATAAATCAGTTGCATCACGGTCTTTCGATATGCATGATAGGAATCTGAAAAAATCTAGAGAGCTTGGAAAAGGAAGGAAAATTTACTTTGGTTAGCAGGAAAACATTGAAGCAACCAATGGCTGAAAAATAAAAGGTAATCTTTGCGTTTTTAAACGTAGATCAAGATTTCTAACAGAGTTGTACAAAATCATCAGATTATATTTACTCGTCTCGTTTGGACATTTATTGTTATCTATTTTTAGTTTGTATCCTCATAGCTGTATAATGAACTTATTATTGGAATCTACTGAAAAATGCACAAATTTCTTAAGTTTTGCTGACACTTGGAGGACTAGAGAATTCTATCAGTCCTTCCGTGTTGGTGCAACGTTCGACCGCAATCGAAAAAAGATTATCTGTTCAATGAAGTGGAATTCGCGGCTGCACCTATTCGTGCATCTCGACAACCTGAGTTCAGCTGACCTCCAATGTACTTTCCTCGCATACGTTCATAAAGGCTCTTTTAATCGCCTTATAAGTTTCAACAAAAGCAATATTTCTATTCGTGATGAACGAAAATAGAGTGCATAATCGCATTTTGCAAGCCGGCGCATTCTATTTTCCTATAAATTACATGGCAACATGAGGCTAATGTGGACAATTATGTCCTAGGAAGCGAATACCAGAGATACATTAAGGTCAATCACAACCCCTACCATTTACAGCCTCCTCCAATCACGTTTGGAAAAGGAGCGTTATTGGCATTCCCTGTAAGGTATGGCTGCTATCGACGAAATAATCAGTTCAACCAACACCTCACTTCTCCAGAATCTAAGGAATCAGGCTCATTTTATTCTGTCAGATTCTTAACTCCAGGTATTTTTCTACTATTATGTTTTCTGTGAGATATCTTTCGGTTGTTTTTTGTATTAGCAAAAATCTTCGAACAATTTTAGTTTGGATTCAATACAGATTAAAAAAAAAAGTCACTTAAATTCTGACGAAGGATTATTTATATTGTGAAATGAGTTGTTCATTGTTCTTTATCTCAATTATTATGATTATTAGTGGAGATTTAAGTTTATGCTAATAGTGCAAAAATAATAATACTAATAATAATAATAATAATCTGTATAACCTTGTTCGCTATGTTCGAAGTTGAATAACGGAGGTCGGTTTGGACGCACTTCCACCAGTCAATAACCAAAATAATAACGGTTAGAGAACTGCACCCAAACTATGTGAGAAGATTTAAATTAAATTTATAAAGAAATATTTATATGTAACTGCCAACGAATTTTCCCATTAAAAATAGAAAAAGGTTATGTATCGTCAAAACATATCGAAGCAGTAGCGTAAGTATGAATTTGTAGATCTTTGGCAGCCAAGTTTTGAGGCTCCCCTAAGCCTCTTTCTCAAAATTTGAATTATATGTGTTATGCATAATTTACAATGTCAGTTATTAATTGTATTGCTTCATATAATATTGTGTTACTACAAATAAGTACAATTTGATATTATATTTTATTGTTTTAAAGACTAATTCGAGTTATAATTTGCCACTTTGCCATCTTTCTATATGCTATGGCAAAGAAGAACCGTCTTATAACTGAACGGAAAATTTATAAATTTAATGTCTTTGCGATAAGGTTCTTAAAATTAAAAAATACAGAGTTTAGTACCATAAAGTTAGCAATACCATAGAAATCACGGTAAAGAAGCAATGAGAGATAGTTGTCACTTACCAACAGAAGATATTAGGTTTCCCCAGAGCTCAGCAGTCTGCCACGCGAGGAAGAAGAAACCGAAGAACCTGACAACGATGCCGTCGACTGGCTGGTCAGTGAGCTTAGCGTAGACAGCACCGGCCTGCGTGAGGTAGGTCGCTTTGGCCGCCCACATCGGAGCTGCGCCCAGACCGAGGAGAACTCCCGCCGGAACCAGCGTGTAGAACCTGAGCATTAACAACAAACACCTGTGTATTCCGACATTATATCTTAGTAATGGAATATTCAAAACTTTATTAGTTAACTAATGACGATTGAACAAACTTCAAAGAAACCACAGCGGTCTTTATTCAAAATATTTATGATTTGAACTATTGCAATGGTATAATTTTTCTTTTAAATTTAAGAACTAAAATTATAATAAGGGCCGTCAGAGATAAGAAAAAAATTGTACTGAGAATAAATTTGATTCTGAAAATTTAAGAAGAATAAAAATATATTTTCGCTTTTATTGCAGATTTCTTAATATAGTTCTTTCCTATCCGATATGTGTATTATGTATATATGTATATGATTGTCAGTGAGTAATTAAATTCAAATATTTCTTCAATAGTAATTGTAATAGGACGATATATCTGTAAAAATATTAGAAACTTTAATGTATTTGGTTTTAAGTAAATTAGTTTTGTAACTTTTCAGCATAAACACTTTTAGAAACTTTTAAAATATCTTTTCATTCAGAATAAACCGAAGAAAAGGTCAATTGTCTTCAACTGTGCGGCACACAGAAGCATGATAAAAAAACTAAAAATATGTGTTTTCTTATTTCTAATACATTCAACATAATGTATCGATTACAAATACTGGATTCCGCGGAGAATGGAGGAGAGTCACCCGTAATGCATTTCGAGAAAATAAAGTTTTAAAGTTTGGAGCTCCCATAGAGTCTTCACATACTTCTAACAAACCTTAAGCCTTCATTTTACCATTTTATTCATCTGAATGATAAGAACATTGATGTATATAACTCCATTTCGGAAAATATCAGACTCCCCTCCTTTCTTCCGTGCACTTTACAATTTTAAATCCGTATGTTTCAATGCCCTTATGTAAAGACTTTGTTATCAATAACTTGTTTGTGCTTACCTGGGGTAGAACTGGGCCATGATGTAGGGAGCATAGCAGAGCATAGAACAGCAGAGAGTCCACTTGACGGTTAACCTCTTGATGAGGAAGGTGGGAACGAAGATACACGATAAGACGAGGGCGGCGTAGATGGCCGATAAGGAGACCGTACCGAGGCCTTCATTGGCGTTTATCGATGATTGGAGGTTGGCCGTCCCCTGGAAGGCTGTGAACTGGACCATGAATGCGAAGGAGACAGCGGCCACGTTCTTGAGAATCCTCCATTTCTCCTTGCGGGACAATTTGATCTTCTTCTTTTCATCTTCGATGATAGGAGGAGGTTTCACACCAAGTTCTCCGTCGTAACCCTGGTTGTCATAACCGCCTCCCCCACCTCCAACTACACTCACGGTGAATACTCCATCTTCACCTTTCTTTTTCAGGTCCTCCCCACCTGACACCATCCTGCCCTCGAAATCTGGTAGTTCCTCTGAAAAATAAAATAAAAAAAGCATTAGATATATTTTAGTTTTTGAGAAAACGCTTATAATATGATTAGAATAATATCAATAGTTGACATAACTTAATTGAAATAAAGAATAATTTAGCCGAGATTTAATTTCACGAAATATATAAATTAAGAAAGAAAGAAAATGCCTGATTAATATTTTACAATTCCTTTGTAGATTTTTGTCTTCCCTTGCCATGTAAATATCAATGGGACGTGGCCAATAACTACCATTCTCCTCTAACAACACTTAATTATTCCTTATAATAAGTATCTAAAGAAAGTAGGAGGCAACGTTTGCAAGCATTCACATACCAGGTAGTTGGTATCTTTCCAAAGAAAGGAAATGTTTATCACTCCTGGCGATGAAGAACTAACTGAAGAGGTAAGGGTCCCTCCAAGATATAGCCCTGGACGACGAGCGGTAGTCCTTCCCCCTGTGAATATGTACATCAAAAGGTGTCTTCGCCCCCGCGCGACCTCTACCGACGGAAGGAAGATGTCTTCATTTGAATTTCTTGCTCCTTGGGGTAGTTAAAAAGTTATAAAATTTGAGCAATGTGCTCGTTATACGCTTGGAACATTTGAATACAAGTCAATTCAAATGCCAATATGTGTTATGGCTATTTTTTTTTTTTTTTTATAACCTTAATATAAGAATCTATTCCATTTAAAAACAACCTCCGATAAGGTCATCTATTGATAGCTGGAGTCTGAATTATTTTACATATCAACTGGATGTCGCAATAGGTGTTTGTTTTACAATAAAAATATCCATAAAATCACTTAAGATAAAACTAAGTGAGTGTAAAACATTAAGATGGAAGTTGAGATGCTAGTGCGTGGGAATATAAACCTTGGTGGGTGCGAGTTTCGACAGGAACAGGCTTTAATCAGTTTCTTTGGATATCAAGTTTCAAGATAGTAAACAGATTGATAATTGATCAAGATATCATCTTGTTAAATTTTTGTCAAATTATTTATTTGATTTTATTTTATATTTGAAATATTTAAATGTTTAATTAATTTTCATTTGACACTAATTATGGACGAAAATAGGAACTTGGAGCAACAAATGTTTTAGATTGTCGATTTTTCGAAAAATAAAATGGGAATTTTTCTACCCAGTAATTTTAACATAGTCCGAGGTGTGATTATTTCAAATCGTAGCTTCTCCAAGAAGGGTCCGAATCAGATTATTTTCAACCTCTGAAAACTGTTCCGTGATAGGGGTCGTAGATGTTAAGGATAATGGAAGAGTCAACACTATTTTCAAAGTAGGAAAAATGTTATTTACTCGGATCTGAAAGGATACATTTTATATCCCCATTTTCTAAACCATTCTTCAAGGCTTCACCAGGAAAGGATATTTACATAAGGCTGAAAATAAACATAGCTTTTAAAACCAGTGATTTCAGTGGATTTCCTAATCTGTAAATCGCTGATTTGGAACTGACCTTTTAACACCTCCTAATATTATCAAAAATAAAATTATTATGCAACGTTATCTTATTACAACTTACAAGTAATTCATAAGAATTTTCTTTCTATTCTCAAAAACAATTACCTGCTACAGCAAAAGTGAATGTATTTTAAACATTTATTAGAAATTTGTTCTTCATAATAAGCAAGACGTGGAAAAGTCTAGAACTTTCGATTGTGAAATTTTAGGACCGGTTCAATCTTACTAGTGACATTTTTGTCTGTCTTCGGCCGCCATAAAATTACATAGAACAGCAAAATTTCAAGTGAAAAGTATTAATTAAATGATAATCAGTTGTAATTACTGCTGCGAGAAATTTCAAAATGAAATCAGGCCAAATAAATAATATACCATGATGCAATGGATACAATTATTTTTTGCGCCAATCATCAATGGCGAGTAGCTTTTTCTAACTAATTTGACAACATCCGACAATTAAAATGGAGGGACATAATTTAGTTCCGAAATGTCTCAATATAGAACACGGTTAGTGGTAATTAAGGTAGTATTTTATTTGAGACCTGTAAGGCCGGCGAGGGGGGTAATTATCGGCTCATAAGAAGGCGTATAATTACAAATTCATTTTTATATGGTCATATAAAGAAAAATAAATTACTTAATCTAGGCCAAGGTTTTCACCAATGTCTGTATTAATAAAAAAAATTGTATAAACAGGGAATCCAGGCGTTCGGCTGTAAATTTTCTGGAACATAAAACTGATTGACAACGTGAAATAACGTCAGATTGTTTTGGATCATAAAATTTAAATATTTCAGTAAAGAACGATTTCGGCTGTATCCAATTCCATACATGGTCAGAAGGACAGTGAATGTAAATGAAAATATTCGAGGAAATGATTCGGCCGATTTAGACATTTACTGGGATTTAGGAAACCAGTTTTACTCAAGATTTAAGAATTTTTCGGAAGGTCTACAACCATCTTAATGTATCTCGACTTTCGAAGCACAATATGAATAAGAACAAGATATGGCCTAAACCGCTCTTTTCAAGGATTAGAACAGAATCACTTGCTGCAATGAGTGAGATTCGAGACTCACTGAATTCTCCTTACAATTGAAATACTAATGAATTACAATGATTCATAAACCAAGGGCATAACCACCTCTTCATCATAACACCCATTAGATTACTCCCAATACGTTTTAAAAATCTTTGAGGAAATACTCTGAAAAAGACTTCTTGACATAATGACTGACGACAACATAATACCCGACCATCAAGTTGTGTGGATTCCGAAGAATATAATATGGAATCATACATCTATTACAAAAAGTGATGGCACTGGAGCAGAAATTGTATACAACAGGATTATTTCTGGATATCATGACAATTCTAAACATATTACTTTCATTCTTCAAAATGAAACGCCGTACAATTTACACCGACCATGTTCAAATTCTACAAATAGATACCGTGCAATACCTTCGCCTAACATTTGACAGAAGAATGACATGGATTCTACATCTACGGAACAAAAGAAAAATCTTAAACCTAAGAATAAGACTATTATAATCACTTATTGCAAGACGTTCGAAATTGAAACTAAGATAGAAATTGAACACTTAGACTTATTTGCTTAAGCTTGACCTAGGCTTTACTGATAAACGAACATGCATACGCAAACTTCAAATATTTCAGTCAAAAGCGTGTTGGAAAATAGCCGAAGCTGCTTATGTATACCTTATTACTTATGCAGTTACCTTAGCAAAATAACTTCACATGCTAGCTGTTAGCGAACATAAACAAATCCACTCTTCCAACTATTTCACGAACAATTACAAGGACATACTCACTCATACAAGGCCATATCTCTGATATCCAACAAGGGCCTTCCGAAGGCTTAAAATGAGCTGGATGAAGTGAATGGATACATAACTGACTAGTAACCGTAACATTAAAACAGGCAAAGTTGCTGCAGCGAAGTAATCTCCCCCATGCCTCTAATGTTACATTACTAATTTTTTTAGACAGATGTTAATAAAGAAAAAAATAAATAAAAAATAGTCACTGCAATGAGCTAAATCTTTTCCATTATTCAAAGCTCAGCAAAAAAGTGAAAGCAATTAGTAAGATATGACTCAATAAATTTAATCGAGAATTTTTTAATTCCATTTTAAATTCAGAGACATAAACAAGTTATGTGTTTTTAATTAATCTTCTCAATTATTTAACTGATAACAACTCATATTCGTCACGCCAATTTCCAACTACTTCCTTTGATCGTTGTTGATGAACATCGTCATTGCCCTTTTTAGGCAATTTACGTCTAATAATAAGAAAACAACGATGATATTAAACAGTTCATGGAATTCAGATTAGTTCAATATGAATTAAGAAAGAATAAATCAACATTAAAATTGTAATTAAGTTTTATGGAAATAATAAAGAATTTCTGAAAGGGCTTTATTTAATGATTTATTGGTAAGGAACTGATCAGTTTTTTAAGGAAGACTATAAATAAGCTATCGAAGTGAATTATTGTTTTAAATAGAACGTTGCTAACTGTAGTTAACAACTAAAAACTGGTATTCCTTAACTATTCAGTACATTCAATGGTTATTCATTTTCATTTTATTGTTTAAAGCTATTTTATTTTGTAACGAAAGTTTTAAAGTTTTTAATTACTACTGATTTTTACTCCCTAAGTATCATTCTAAAGTTCTTAGTAAAGTGATGTTCCCAAAAGTCGAACGTTCATTCCCCTGCATATGACAACCCTAAGACGTCTACCCCAAAGGACAAAACTTTCCTAAGCTGTATAAATAAGTGTAAAAGAGTGATATCTCCCAATGCAGCTAAAATTGTACCCGCACTCTGTTGCCCGACCGTATGAGCACGGTTATCCGAGGGTCGAGAAACCGTACGCAAATCGATATTTATAGTTAGGGATTGATAAATTATTTGCCACTTCTATAATTTTATTTTATTGAAAACTACTTTCGACTGTTATCTTCAGTTCTAAAAACATACAAAAAATTCAAAAATAAGCAATTCTTGTCTTAATTTAATTCATAATTCATAAATGTTTTATAATACTGATTTAGATTACATCAGTATTATATGTAATTTAATTTATATCTAATTATATCTAATTTATATCAAATTATATCTAATTTAATATGTATAATAATTCCACACTATATTTTGAATTGCTTATTTTTGATTTTTTTGTGTGTTTTTAGAACTGAAGATGTATAACATTCGAAACTAGTTTTCAATAAAACAAAATTATAGAAGTGGCAAATAATTTATCAATCCCTTATTAGATTGATCCTTCTATACCATCATGCGGATGTCAACTGTATATTTGTAGATTTGTGATTATATACAAATAACGGCTGGTTTGGTTGAAATGATTTTTTAACCCTAAGAAACTAGCTAAATATGAAATAGTTTGATAGGTTTAATATTAGTTTTTATGCGAAAATTTCGATTTTATTACATGTTTTCGTTGGGTGCGCACAGTTCCCCTACTTTTCTATATACTTACCGGGCACATTTCATGCTATTTGGCATTGTTCAGCCGAATAAATTCTCATGAGCATTAAGAATCGACTAAAACGGAGCTGGATGAGAGATCTCCTTAGCGGGACTAAATCCAGAGGTGCTGAGTGGAGTCGAGTTAGAGTTGGGCATTCCTATCATGCCCTCTCTAACTATCCTATTGCCGTATTTGCTGATCGCTACTCTTATCTGCGACCGGTGCAAATGAAGAGATGAAGTTTAAAAAAAAACTTAAACAGAGCTTCTAATTCCATTTCGCAATTAAATAAAAATATTTCCATTTTTGAATAGCATTGTGTTTTATTTTTCGCCCCTTTAACAAGTAACATAACCCAATCCCATTGTAAAGCTTTTATGTTATTTAAACCAATTCTTTTAATAGATGAACGATTTCATCATTTTATATAACTCTTGAAAGAACTTAACAGTAATAGCTATATTAAAAAGCAAATAGTTTCATTCTACAACTATAAATTCTACCGATTTAAAATGAGTAAAAATCAATGGTTACATTTGTTTTATATTGTAGAAAAACATTTCCTAGATGTGGAATGCCTGGAATCCAGAAGAGTGAAATCCGTGATGTAACGAGCTCTGGAGTAGAAGTATTGCCGAGTTGTAGCAAATCGAACAAGGCAAGAGATTAAATTTTGATCAACGTGACCAGAAGCATATTATTAGCAAGGGGTCAAGCACCTCAAAACTGAACATTCCAGATGATATCAGAAGCTTAAGGAAAACCATCGGTTAGCCAAATAAACATCAGCTCAAATTACATTTGTAAAATAACCTAACGAAGATTCGTATATCCAATTTGATTTTTATAGCTAAATGAGTACAAATAGGTTATTAGATTATTAGTACATTTAGGCCTAACCTAACTTATTAAGCAAACCATAAAAAAGATCTAGAAAATAAAAGTAGAAAAAAAGTGGATGCTGATTTAATTCTAAACCTGGCGGGGTGATGCTTAATTTATGTGGATAAATGATTTAGTTTATCTTTGTTAACGTATAAATTAAAATATGATGCCATATTCAATTTTATAATAAATCCAAAATGTAGTTTTCAAAATATTAATCATAATATTTTTAGATCAGTTGACTGTTTCGACATACTGATTCATTTCGAAATTAATCAACATCGGATTGGTATCTAACAGGATAGTTATAGTAAACAGATAAATCCTAGGATACGTCTATTTTAAATGGTATAATGATGACTAATAGCTCAGGAGGCTAGTTTTGATAAATAGTAGTATTGATTAAATCAATCCTGAATAGTCAGCATGTTTCTGAGATCTAAATCAGGATCCGAATGTTTTTTTTCTTATTAATTATTTCGAGATGTCAATATATATATATATATATATATATATATATATATATATATATATAAAGTTTGTTGACAAACGATTAAATAAAAAAAAGAACGGGATTACTGCAACTCTTGAATGTTTTTGGTTTATAACTAGCTAAGGGAGGATTTGGTTCTCAACGATTATACAAGGAAGATGTGAGGCCAGGATTTCCCTCAACCATCAGGTTTTTCTCCAAACCAATTAAATCCACTCTTCAGAGGCCTGATGTATCAACAGAGGATCGGTCCTTGGCAGATATTATATGAAATATATTTTATTATCTATAGCCGAAATTAGAATCCTCTAATCTAGTCTACCAAACAGGTCACTTCGCCTTCCAAAATGCCTAGATAAATACCCGAAAATTTTCTCCTATTTGAAAATAAATCAAAACCCTAATTCTTTGGATTGACAAAAAAGAATATTATGAGGTTCACCGATCTTTTGGATTATTCAAGCCTAAGAAATTAGGAGACAGATTTTAGCCTTAATTGTTGGCTTAGCATCCGTCTAGATTTAGGATACTTTTTTTACTTAGGAATATAGAATCGTTTTTTTAGATCTAGATAAGAAACTATTTAGAGGTGCATACTTGAGTTGGCTAGGTTAAGCCGTCACAAATTTTGACTTTTAGCATAAGTTAAATTAACTTCACAAAAACCAACCAAACTGTTAGTTATACAGTCAGAAGATAGTGAACAACCATAGCTCTTCTGTCAAGTGCCAGGTCACAGCTTCCCACATGGCACAATCGTGACCATGAATCGGAATAGGAAATATATAACAGATCAGATTTACATAGAAATAATAAGTTCGCTACCCCAACTTGGCGAATTTCCTAGTCACGTAGGGCTTGAGAAATGGCAAAATGCTCGAGAAGAGAATTGCTAACGACGACTTAACCATAAGCTGCCGGTATCCTTGGGTCATAAGGGTTACTACATCATGCCTCCTACCGATCTATGAATCACAACGGTGTCCTAAGTCATGAATTGCACCTGCACCTAATCAGCAATCTTCCCACGGGTAGACAAAAATGTCGAACAAAGTGATATTTCATATTCGGCTCGTAGAATGTAATGGAGCAAGTTAGTAATGAATTAGGTTCTTCAAGTATATTATCACGAGTCTGATCAGGAACATGGTCGATCATTAATTGTCCGAAGTAAACTTGCTAACTGAGGTGTAGTAGCATGATTGGTCAGGCACTGGACTTTTATATTTCGAGCATTGGATGGAGTCTGGCAGTGGTCATGAATGAAAACGGCATTCACGACTGTTTTTGGGTCCTATTAAAAATTCATATAAGATCTCGAGGAGTTTCGGTGCTTCTCTCCCCTAAATTCGGCTGACTGTGCCCAACCTATGCCAACTGTGTCCGACTGTGTATCCGACCGATCCTGCCACTTCGAGAATCCTTTCATCCGATTATATTAAGAATTTACTTGAAATTAGAAACAATATAGCTACGTTATCCTTAAATATCTAATATAAATATATCTATTATCTATTATATTATATATATATATATATATATATATATATATATATATATATATATATATATATTTATGTAAAGTTTGGTGACAAACGATTACATAAAAAAAAAAAAAAAAACGGGATTATTGCAACTCTTGAAAGTTTTTGGGTTATAACTAGATAAGGGAGGATTTTGTTCTCAACGATTATACAAGGAAGAAGTGAGCCAACCACCAGGTTTTTCTCCAAATCAATTAAACCCACTCTTCAGTGGCCTGGTGTATCCACGGAGGATCGGTCCTTGGCAGATATTATATGAAATATATTTTAATCCTTTTATCCGATTGTATTAAGAATTTACTTAAAATTAGGAACAATACAGCTACGTTATCCTTAAATATATATAGATATAAATATATCTATTATCTATTATATTATATGTGTGTGTACATATATATATATATATATATATATATATATATATATATATATATATATATATATATATATATATATATATATATACACAGGATATATTACATTCAGCGTTGGCAAACATGCGGTAATGATGCCATGGGAATAGGGGTTTTCAGGGTATGTTACCTATAGGTAATTAGGGACTTCGATTGGTTAAATTCTATCCTTATTATACTTGATAGTTTTTAATGATTCATTATTGTCCTGATTTAATCTATTACAGTTTGTTTATAGATTGAAATTAATACATATTGACCGAAATTCTACGAAGGTCATATCTGATTCATTTTTTTTCCATATGATTCCTATAAGGAAGGATCACTGAAATTATAACGTTAGGGAAGCTATTTTTATTTGATCTACTAAGCCTCTTTAATATTGATCAATTAATAAACATAAATGAAAAGATTCATTGTGTATTAGGTCACTACGAAGCAGTAATTTTATTGAATGATTACGAATAAAGGAGGACTTTCATTCTTATACAGTGATTTTTAGACTTCAGTATCTCTTAGAAGAACTTTTTGGCATCCCAAATCTTAAGAATACTTTTTAGACCACTAAGATGACAACGGTATCAACTCCTGTTATTGGATTTAAAGTTTGACTGCTACAGAGTGTTGGTATCGTTCAGATTTTAAAATTCTTTTAAAAAGCG
This sequence comes from Rhaphigaster nebulosa, assembly GCA_948150685.1. Lineage (NCBI taxonomy): Eukaryota > Metazoa > Arthropoda > Insecta > Hemiptera > Pentatomidae > Rhaphigaster > Rhaphigaster nebulosa. The sequence continues at coordinate 33,641,185 of OX411308.1, forward strand.
CCTTTTTAAAATGCATTTATTTTCGTTTATAAATTTCAAATGAATCAGAAATAAAATTCCCGAAAGGAATTTATATTTTAATTTTATTTTACCGTTCAGTACAACAACAAAGAGACAACTGCATTCAAAGACTGGTAAACAAAGAATTCATCACTTAACTAGTAACACTTTATCCGATGTAGGAGGGATAACGAATGACCTTTATTAACCGGTTATTAAACGTATGCGCCATTGTAACTCCTACAGCTAGATTGTTCCTCAAACACTCTTGTAACGAGAACGAAAGAATTTGAGAGATTTGTGGGGGAAGCTTGAGTTCCGTTATTTGCATAGGGAGTCGATGGCGCCTTCAATGGATTATTTAAGTCTGTATTAGCTTAAACTTTTGGTTGGCTTGTTCCTTATAGAAATATTTTAATTTTTAAAATCAATACAAATTGATAATTATAATTAATAAATAGTCGAGGAATTGATAACAGTGACCGAACAGTGACGATAGCTCAATCGTTGACTAAACGTTGCCTCTGAGCACCGTCAACACCTAACCCTGCAAGATCAGACCTAGCAAAATATTCCAATCTACGTCTCGGTCTCACCCCAGGAATATTATTTGTTCATCACAATACCTATCACATATATTTCAATTCCTTCGATGTTAATTCGATTATATTTACCGATTGTAGCCGTCTAAAATACACTCAGCTTTCTTCGGGCTAGAAATTGTAAGTAATACTTAAAAAAAGTGAAATAACAGGTATAAAATATTAAAAAAGATCAAACGGAACTTCAAATCAAAGAAGGTCGCTGAAATCTCGGTAAAAAATGAATTTTGGCCAATGATATAATATTTAAATGAAGCTAATGTCTATGTAAAATCACGTTGATTCTCTTGATGTCCTTTCGTTGTTGTAATTCCTCTTTTTTAGACACCTCTCGTCCTCTTAATCACTGCTCCGTTATCAACGAAACTCGATGATATGAAGCGATTAACCAAGCACGCAGTAAGTTAACAGAAAACAATCTTCCGTCGTGGAGTTATAACCGCATTGCAATCTATTACATCACGATAAGTAACCAATAGAGGCTCAGCGAACTTGAAGGTTCGAAGCCGACACCACCAATCGCAAACCTCCCTCAACCGATCGCCGTCAAAGCCTAAATTATATAAAGGCGAGCCAAGTAAATCAAATTAAATTTTAAGCTAACTACTTAAAACGCTATGATTTTTTTTTTCATCTTATTGATAAAGTTGATAATTTTTATTGTGTGAAACTTCACCGAGATATTCTCAAAAAAACGGATTTTTTTTTCTTTCCTTAAGTCTAACTTCAACTTTCTATGGTTGCTAAAACTCTTATTAATCATGGAAAACATTAATAACTTTATAAAATATGGCCACTGTTCCTGTTTATGGGATTTTGTTTTTTTAAATGCATAAAACATATGTTTGTCTAAATTCTTAGTATTTAGATATGGCTAAATCTTCAAACATCATTTCCTTCCCTCCCCCCAAACAACTGAATATTTAATTTGTAGATTCATTGGTAATAAATAGTAATGGCAGATTAAAATTCACTGGTATTTTTGAAAATTGAATGATTGTGGTTTAATGAGGAAATAAATTTCAAATACCTAATTAAAATTAATTAGTTAATAATTAATTATGGAGGCTAAAAAAGAAGTATTTTAAAGTAATACATGACGATTAATTTAAGAAAGGTGAACTGTTTCAAGCTAACATGTAATTGGTTTTCAGCAGTTGAATAGGTATAACCTTCACTATGGTTTTAATATGTTGAATTGATCACTGGACTAAATGGGAAGCTGTTTCAAGATATAGACAAAATATACACAAAAAGGAAATACCTTGCCTCCAGCTGAGGGGTAGAATCCATATCGTCTTGTTTTGGAGCTTGAGGAGAGCATACGAAGTCATAGTCAGTTTGCCACTTTGCAGATGTGAGGCCCTGGCAGACTGGTTCGCTCTCTCCCCCCTTGCTCTCTCGGGGCCGGCGGGTGATATTTCGTCACAGGCACAACTCGCGGCCGAGTTTAGAAAGTAAAGGGCGTTTCCTTGCTTAGCCGCCGAATGCCCTAGGGTGGCTGAACTTACTTCCGAAAAACGCCTCTAAAAACATTACGCCTGCGATATTAGATAAACTAATTATGAATATAAACCGTCCGCATCAAACAACAAGAAATGCCGCCTTAAATAACGACAAATAATCAGGAAACATTGCGATGCTTTTTTTGTTTGTTTCTTTCGGAGCAACTTTTACCAAGTCACTTTCACTATAGCTTCACGCAAAATATTCAAATTGAGCCCGAGCGGGGGCAGAGAATCCATTCTGTAACGCCCCTATTATACTTAATAACATGCAAATAGCTTCTAGACGTATGAATCGACTCAGATAACAAGGTAATGAATTCTTTTCAATACAAAACGAGAACCTTCCGTTACCGGTTGATATATCTGACTTGAGTAGGAATGCCGTTCGTCTGCAGGTAGTGTACGGATGTTTCTTGATTTTTTAAATAGAAACAGAAGGTTCTGATTTAATAAAAAAAACAAAAAAACAAACTCATTGTAAGACATTTATGGTGTTGCAACAAATACCATTTAAATCCAACAGTAAGTTATTTTATTGACCATTTTCAATAACGTGACTACTTCTTGTCTAAATTGAGATTAAGCCGGAAACTACAGGCGAGGACAAAGAGAATACTTGCTCGGGGCTGCTGGCTTGATTAGGTGGCAAACCTCAAGCCAAATTTAATTTTTTCTACTTTTTGATTTTGTTTGCCTCTATTCGGGTAAAATTAAGCTTGCCCTCCCAGGAAAAAAATCTAGTTTCACAACATAAGTTTATCAATGGCTCTTTTTATTATGTTATGAATGATACTTCAATGATTTATCAAGATGAACACACACTATGCACATATATAACAAATACCTATTACAAATTTTTTGTCAGTTATAGGCATCTGAATTTCAGCACTCTCTACTCATCCACCATTAGTAAGTTAAAAAAATAATAATAAAGAATTAATGAGTTACTTATGAAATAGTTATAGATGTCTCACAATCATTTGTATAATTATCAGAAAAAAATATTGTATTCAAAATTTTGAACCGATTGCATTAATTTCCTAGTGGTTAATGGGAGTAAAAGTTTATAAAAAAACAAAAAAATTGATGAGCATCAGTGATTGGTAAACTCTTCGAAAGTTTCATGAAATCATTTTGAACAGGCTATAAATAAAACAAATAGGTTATAAACAAGTACATCAGTTGTCAAAAAATCTGTTGTAACGAGCATTTGAGAATTTTATCAGGTTCCCTAGTCTGGATCAGATCCAAAAAATCTATCCAACTTTCTAAACGATTTGGCGGAGGATGTTGTAGTTAGTTACTTTCATTAGGTGGGAAAGTTGAAGCTTTCCGGAATGTGAGCAAGATTAGTATGCGATGATTCGCAGTCTTTGTGGTATGGAACATATCCATCTAACATATCCAACAACTCAGATTCGGTTTCTAATTTCAATATTATTCTTTTTAATTTATCATTTCATACATTTTCTACTCATAATAGACTTGCGTTAAAATTAAAACGGTCAGCTTAAATCTAATACCTGCTAAAGAGAAAAACTAATTTTTGGCTAGGAGAAAAGTTGCGTGACGTTATCCGCCATTGGTGATGTTTATTGTTTTCAATCGCTTTCTTACTTATTTTTTTATTGAGCTATTAATAATGTCTATATAATGATACTAGTTATCATTACTTTAAGAACGCATGATAATGATAGGCAATTTATTGATTTTTTTTAAATTCGAGACAAGTTATAACAATTTTCACAGAGCAAAGTATCAATATTGAATATAAATATTATAGGATCACTAAAAGATGAAAATTTAAGAACATCAATTTCACAAATGATCACACTTAATCACTAGAACCTACATTTGTATATTTGTAGTATATACGTTTATGTTGACAAAACTTAGCTGTATTATTTTTTGGAACCTTCCTCATTTCAAGGTCAAAACAGTTAATTGACTTGTTGAAATTCTTCCAATTTATAAAATATCGATGATGAATTATAATTAATCGATACTGTATAATAAATCGAGCAAAAAGGTCGACTGTAGTAGGAAGGAAGTGGAGCTTGCTATATGTGTCAGGGCGGCCGAGCAAGGCCTACCTTTCCAGTGGACAGCGGTGTCGTCCGATCCTCCGCCATGCCTCTTTCATCGGATCCTTTGCTTAGGTAAGGGGTTAGGCGTGTTATCCTGAAGTTAGATATCATGGTACGAAGAGAGGAAATCTTTGTTGCACGCGTTGTATTGACCTAGAGGAAATGTTCCTCAACACAATGGCATTTGAGAAGTGAATTAGGGTTCGAAAAATTACTTAGGTAGAAGATGAGCACAGACATAATTTTTTCGAAAAAAAAAAATATTGAGTGAATTGACTAGAAAATATGGACTATTACAGAATGCGGAACTATGACACCTCAAATCGTTTATGAAGGTGAACGTAACAAATAGAAATAAAAAGCAATCGAAAGTACAGCGAGATATTCAAGTAAAGCAGAGAGCAAGTGAATGTATACAAGGTTTATTACCTCTTACATTGTCAGTTGACATCCGCATGATGGTATAGAAGGATCAATCCCTAACCTCTTACATTGGCTACATTTTTTTTTCACTATCAGGGACTTTAGAGTCTGAGGGACTCCATGACCAAAAAATAGATAAAAATCCGGTTTTCTTCAGAATAATATTACTTAATATGTATTTTACTGTAGGTTTAACTTTTTTTATACCTTAATTTGTCAAAATTCACTTGTACATATATTTATATATACTCTTTTATTATTTATATTATATATCTATATGTAATCACACCACAAATGTATGTATGTCACACCACAAATGTAATATACACCACATTTTTACTATTCGTTACTTCACTCTTTCAATCAAATGATATTAGTTGAACATTTTTGATAATTAAATTAAAAGAGAAACTAAATAGCATTGCTTATTTTTTTTTTATTTATTATTTTTTTTTTTATTGAAACATGAAATATTGTAGAAAAATTCTGGTAAATATCACTACTAAATTCCCATAAATATAGAGAAAGAGTATGGGAGACTTTGTAGTCAATGTACAGAGGATTAATGCAGGCCCGACGGAAATTAACTGTAGGTGTAGACTGTAGGTGCTGGGCACTTGAGTATGTTGTGTAACAAATATGCAACGGAAATACGGGAGATTTAAGGATCAGAATGTGATATACTTTGTACCATTCTTCCTTCATTGTTATCAGCTCAAAGCAAGGAATTCAGATAGCCGAGTTCGTAGTTAAGTAGCCAGGTTAAAATTTTCACACGATTAGTCATCATAAAAAAATCATAATTTAAAACTTAAAAATGAATCGAGTATAACTCGTATGGGTGATATTTACTTGTTTTTGTTTTTTTAAATAAATATATAATACAGTAATAAACAAAATACCATCCTAATGTTAAGAGTTAAAAATGAATTCGCCATTTTCAGAGTGTTGCATTATTTGTCTTCATTGTACGTATGAATTACTTTAATGCGTATTAATACTTCTTAAAATAATTTGACTATCTTGTTATAAAATATCGTAAAGGATGTTTCAATCCTCTTATTCACCAAATTTGGCTTATGTGACTATCATTAAAAATCTTAGTCATTAATTATTAATTTTTTTTCGTGTATACGATTATGAAAACCCAGGCTTACTACCCCGAAAGGTTTTGGCGGAAATGCTCCTGATGTTGGGCGTTTTCACCGCACTTGGTCAAACAAATATCGAAGTCGTATCCGACTCCAACGAAGGAGATTTTCAAATTATCCAACATCTCAGGGGTTCAATCTGACAACCCACCGCCTTCCAGCTCTCAGTTCGAGAACATCTCTATAAACATTTATCAGCCACATATGAATTTTCTTCTTCCAAATCACAATAAATACAACCGGCAATAGATTGTATATGTTTAGAAGCCTTAGTAATGTGTTTAAACTTGATGTGAGATGTGCTGTCTGCATGATTGGTCTGCATACATACTGGTAAAAATAAGTATTCTTACACTTATTTTTTCGGGTAAAAATATGTTTAATAATTTATTGAACATAAATTAGCTGATGGCCATGATAAAAAAACACTGTTCCGCATTAATTTTTACAACTGAAGGGAATTTAAAGCCCATACAACCTAATTAACAATAAATATTGAACAATTCATCATAGCACGTAGAACTTAATTATTTCTATCAACTACCCATTGAGAATTATCGTCCAATTCGGATCATTTGGCCCATTTTGGGTTGATATTTGAATAAATGATTATGTATTAGGTGTAAACCATGAGCTGAGAACAAGCTAACAAGTTATTTTATCGATAACTGTTACTGAATGAATACTGTATACAGTACACATGATAAATTTTCAATTTTTGTTGTAAATTAATAGGTGGTATTATTTCCTTATCTCGTATTCATTTCTTAGCTAGAATAAGTTCGCGTTAGCCGAAAATTTCATGCAACCGTTGGCTTAAATTGTTCGAGATTCGTGCTACCGAATAATTCGTGTTAACTGGCGCTTCCTTTAAAAATATCCCGGATAATAGATTATTTTTTATGGGCTGAAAAATTATTGTAGTTTGTATTATCCGATGTCTCGCGCTAACCGAGTTCGTGATATTGTTTAGTATTGTTTATTTAACTCATTTCTCTCTCCTTACTATTGAATTAAAAAAGAAGATTCGTTGGAGGCAAAATGCATTTGATAGACTTATTCAGTGGCGGGCCACGGTCTTAGTGGTCCACTCCTCATTCCATTTGTACTTCATTTACGCCCCCAGTCTGAGGACTATCTATTGCCATGTTTAGTGAGCTAAACATGGCAATAGATAGTTTTTTTATGAACGTCTGATAACAGTGAATTTATTCTTTTAAATTTTACATTACAAAATGCAATAAACATTACAAACAAGAGTAGCCTACATCGTAAAATTATAAATTATGATGTCATATCAAGATCATAACTTGTTATACATGAATCACAAAAACAATGTTTGATATAAATTTCCAATTTCAGTAATGTAATCTTTTTTTATTCCCCACTTTTAAACTCCCTCCTCCCATGGATTGCCTCTCTCGCCCCCACCTTGGTACACCACTGAACTTATTACAGACTTTATATTGAATTCTTTATAACTTTATGTAAAGATCTCTTCTTCAAAAAATAGTTTCTGTTTATTTAAGTCAGCAGCTGATAGTTATTTTATGTTTGCAGTTATGAGCAATGTAGTTATTTCGAGTCGTCGGTCGGTCGTATTGAGGAGGCGTCCGACTGCAGGATACCGACACCGACAATTGTCGGACTACGTGAAAGGAACGCAGTTGACGGATCGTGTGAATGCGCCCATAAGAGAAGCGCTCCATGACAGAAGAGGAAAAATAGTGAAAGACACAACAATGCTAGGATTTGTTTTAAACATTTTTTCTTTACTTCGATTATTTGAACAAAATAAAACTCTTTTTAGTCATTCGATTTTAATTTATTGTAGATATCTATTTTCAAAGAACTGTTCGACGACTGTGAAGTTATTCCATGATTTGAGGTAGGTGAGATCTCAACTTTATTGAAATACATGAGAGAAGGACGTTGTTGTGAAATATATTTCAATGTAAAAAGTGCATTCCTGTTGTGTAAGATTGAGGAATTACTTTCTTTGTTGTGGTTGTTACAGTTCATGGTTAGGGAATTTATGGTAAGAAATATCATAAATCGTAACTTTTTTCAAGCATAACTTTTGCAAGTCACTGAATTTGCGAAATAAAATATACATGATCTACAACATTATAGAATAACATATTTTTTTATGTATTCAAAATAAATGTTCACATTTCTTATTGCATATTACATACATGTTGCAATTGGATAGACTTTAATGCTATTGTTTACATATATGTTATATAATACTATAATGAATGCGTACGACACGAGAATACGTTCTGATTAGAAACTGCACGACTCTAAGACCATCAACTTGCTATAGAAATAGACCGAAGCAAGAATTGCTCAACGTAATTTAGAAAAAATTACCCTTTGAACGATTCCAAAAGTCACTATTTTTGATGAAGTCATTCGGTTTATCACGAAGGAGAAGGTGAATTTTTAGAAAGTTTTTTCTTTTTTTAATATAGCAGTTAAAACAGGTGTCTAAGTGCTCAAGATGGTGAAATAAAACTTATGTTAAATTTATTTTTTCTGAAATTAATATTATGATACAGATTTGCCATATATCAATGAACAATTACACTAAATTGTTTAGGGTAATTTTTCCGACTCGAAAAGAAAATATTAATATTTTCTTTTCAGCAGAATAAAACAACAGTATTTACATACGGACTGAAAATAAATAGATAAAATATACGAATCAACTCTATTTAAAGAGCTTATAACATTTACTAGCTTCTTATTGGCGTTACAGATTCACATAGGTGTTACCAAAGGTTTCCAATGGTGCATGATTAACGTTAGTGAAATAAATAATATTGAAAGGCTTAATCAATAATATTAATAATAATGAAAATATTGATAATCTTTTTTAAATGATTAAGGTGTATCATGTTCCTTATCATTGTCATTTAATGAGATATTAAGGTTTGTTTGTTTTGACAGATTGTTGATTCAGACAATGGTGTTTATATATTTTGAAAGCGACTCTTCAAGGTGTTTAACAACACAAAATTTCATGTCTTTATATTTTTCATTTAAAAAAAAAAATAAAAATTAAGTTTAACCATTAATCCCGATCTCTGATATATTTCTACATCGAACGAATCCCAGATGCCCAGAAAAAATATGTAGTTTTAGGATTAAGTTATTCTCATAAATGGTTGGTTAATTTCACAGCCGGCAACATATTTATGTAACAGTGATGTCTCTGAATTTATCGGCAAGTATTATGCACCCGAAGCATTACGAATCTTTCTTTTTTGTTAGATGCTCGCATCGAAATCTTTAAAAGACGACCTATCTTCCCTCGATCCGCTGAATCAACATCTTCGGAGTTTTGAAACCTCCTAGTTTTTCCTCCACTTTTATTTAAGCCCTAGTAAGAATTTAACAATGGAAATTAGTATTCGTCTCTAATCCGTGAAATTCCCTTTCCTTTGATAACTCAATCATAAAAATCCATCGCTCCTGACAGCCAGGAAAGGGATCTATACTACCGTATTATATATAGAGAATTGATTTTATTAAACAGTTGCTTATTTTACTCAGGATAGTTATTACATCTGTTAATGTTGGCCGATAACGGGAGAAAACAATACATTAGAAATGTATTTTCTTAGAATAAGAGGGTGAAGACTTATTTTGCCAGAAAATCTTGAACCATATTTTGAAATTACAAGCGTTCTTTTAAAAATTAATAGTAATTTCAAATTATGAGTTGATAAAAAAAATAATAAAAAATTCGAAGATACATAACAGTAGAATGTGCTAAAGTGATAAAGGTATATAAGGACAGACTGCACTGAAATGCCATAACCTTCCAAAAAGAAAACCGAAAGAAACCTTGCTCTGGTAAGGCCGCTGGCCAAGGCATCTTGATAAACCAATATTTCGCACGTTTTTGCTATACAATGATACATCGCATCGCAGTACAGTTAAAAGCTGCACTAGTTCAAGTAATGGGATTGATCGGAAATAAGTTTTTAATTTGAGAATACCTTGTACGTTCTTGAGAAATAAGAAACCTAAATTATTATAAAAGTTATTTAATTATTTGTTAATGAATAGAACATACTATCAGTGATTAATTAATACTCTTTTATCTGATTCAGTTGTGATTTTAGAAGAGGAAATCAAATTCACTCTTCCTAATGATATTATCACTCTTTTTAATGATATTTTACCTGAAATAATAGAAAGTTTAAACACAAAATAATAATAATACGTTTTAAAAAAAAATATTGAATCACAGTTACAAGTGTTTGTAAATATTTTAAAATATACCTCCTATTGTTTTATGAACAATAATTATATGCAGACATTAATTCACGCAACTAATATAAGTACCTTGTTTAATCACTATCATTTAATGACTTTCTTATTGCTAGTGTTTTATATACTAATCATAAATTAGTAATTTTACGACACTTATTTTAAATACCAAGCATCAAGCGCTTTGTTTTCTTGCGACTATTCTTCAATGGCCTTCGAAGTGCAAAATAATCACTTTCGAATGCAAGTCTTTGAACATTATAAATATTTAAAAATCACACTATAATTAGGGATGGTAGTCAGTATTTAAAAAATAAATAAATAATTCATAACACGGAAAAAATTACAGATGTTGTAATAGCGTGAATATTTCCTATAATCCTAAGGAAATCTGGAATAAAGCATTGATTGTATAAGTGGTTTGTTTATAAGTAATTTAAGGCATTTATGTTTAAATGATTCCCAAAGTCATCAAATGTGTGTAAATTTCAAATTTTATTATAAAAGTTTGATAATTTCACCATCAGCTTATGCTACATGAAATGACACTTTTTCGGGATAGAATTTATATAAAATTTTTTATGAATTTTATAAAACATTTTATGAATGATTAATATAAATTTATAATAGGTAATATATTTAAAAAACATGCTCTAGGCTTCTCTAATGAACAGATTCTTTTCAAAGTCTGGAAGGAAATCAATCCCTGGTAAACATTTTGTACCGAATCGCCCTTTTTTTTTAACAACCCTTAAATTTTAAGGTTTGCAAAGAGGTAATCCATCGCTGCTTGGCTGGTTGTTGCTGATGAATGTTTTAAAGCCTTCAGCGTTACGAATAGCATACTTCAGAATATATAATTAATCATTAATCATGTTGACCCCCACTTAAAATTCAAAATTAAAGTTCTCTTCAAATTAAAAATTACAGCAATAATGCTGTAATTATTAATAGCTAATTTTGTTGTATGCACTCAAATATTTATTAATTCCATCTGTCAAACTGACATCTAACGTGAACCTATTAATACTTCTTCATAATCAGGTTGTAGCGCCACTATACAGAAACCATGTCTACCATGTCTGCTGGAGGGATCACTCATCCACTTTGGTCCGTTGTACAATCTTATTAAGACTACCAGTAGCGGATCCAGGATTTAATATTGGGCGAGGCTAGCACTGTGGCCTGTGGATACCTCCTAGCAACAGAGGGCCCTCCTTCGGGGAATTGTTGAAGGCCACTGATCAAGACTGCGTTGTTTTTTTACATCATTTGAAGAAGTAACTGGGATCATTAGAAATTCTGTTTTTTCTCTATGGTAATCACAGGAACAATAATGTTTTTAGGGAAAAAATATTTACATTTTTTTCTTGACCCACGCTTACATTTAGCAGCTGAAATATGCAGTTTTCAACCCATCATTCAGACGGATACCACTCCCTCGATATTATTTCTTTATTATTTGTACTACTAAAAATTGATATAATTTTAAGCAAGTTACAATGAAGAAAAAATTGAACGATGTAGCCGTTGTTACATTATAATAATTTGTTTACCTTTACCGTGCGAAGCGTCTTGAGATAAGCGAAAATGGGCATTTGATGCAAAATTATCGCAAATAGTTAATCTGAACTATGCGAGAAATAAATTATAATTGTAGTCCTACATTAAAAACGCGCGCAATTTTTTTTTACGCGTTATGATTTAAAAACAGAACAGAATGCAGTTGTTAAATTATTTGGCTCAGATCATTCATAGAAACAAAAACGAAACAATACAACAAAAAAATTAATCAAAACAAATGGGCGTAGCTTGAGCCAAAAAGCCGTCCCCTTGAATCCGCTAGTGAATAGTACAACTCTAACTTTTTTTCAACCAATTTTGTTTGGTGATTCTATATATAAAAATATTGGATATGTGCCCAGGTATTTGTTCCAATGAGCCATATGAACCGAAAAATAAAAATAACATACGCTCAAACTACTTTGTTTTATATCTTGAGTTTGGAAAATGATATCGACGTGGATTTCCCATCAAAATATTTTTTTCAATACATCAATGGCAAAATACAAACTTTAAAAAATAATGCTTCTTAGTCAAATAAATAGAAAAAAAAATGTTTACATTATCGGGTAAACTAACAAGTTGGGTAAATTACCAATAAATAGATTTTTGAACTTCAAAAATTATGGCAGATTTTGATTCAGGGCACCAAAATATTTTTGTTTTTGTTACTTCCTTGTACGAAGTAAAGGAAGTATTGTAATAGCGAAAATTTTCGGTTTTCATATTTCAACGGAAATATCCATTTTGACAATCTCTGATTCCATTTTGACTAGTTTCGTCGAGGCGTCTGTACGTACGTACGTTCGTATCTCGCATAACTCAAAAACGGTTATCCGTAGAAAGTTGAAATTTTGTATTTAGGATTGTTGTAAAATCCAGTTGTGAACCTCCTTTTTTGGTCACTACTTGATCACCGGAAATGGTACTTTACTTGAAGGTCATAATTGATTTCCATCAAACATTATATTAAAACACTATGCAAAACTTCTCAAATTTAGTATTTATAACTTGTATATTGATTTAAATAACATACTACATTTTCGTCTAAATTGGAAAACCGGAAGCGGTACTTTACTTGAAGGTCATATTAGACTTTCATCAAAAATTATATTAAAATATAATGTAAAACATCTCAAATTTGGTAAATAGGACTTTTATATCGATATGGATGTATTTACTTTATTTTGGTTAAAATTGGTGAGCCGAAAAGGGTACTTTACCTGAAGGTCAAAATAAGCTTACATCAAAAATTATATTTAAATTAAATATATAAATCATATATTTCGGTAATAACGGTTACAAACGCAATTTGGTTTCCAATCCAATTAAACATTTTTATTACTTGTTTTAAGTGTTAAAATTGAGTGTAAAATACTGGTTTTCCTCTCCATTTGTGTGGGTGTCAATAGATGGATGTCGGGACGCCGAGTGTCGTTTTTGAGATACAGTAATCTTCGGAAACAATATCCAAATTCAGACTCACTTTTTTAACCACCGATTTATAGTTTTATAGGTGTACAAGGAAGTCATGTGTTGTCCACATCAGATATTTTTTTATATTCATTTATTATTTTTAGATTCGTCCGAAAATCTGAATATAGGTTTTTTTTTCCTAGTACTAAAACTAAATTTGACGCCGGTTATGAATAAAAAAATTCTGTAAAAATCTAAATAATACAATATATGTCTATATTTAAAGTATTAATTTAGATATTTTTTTTATTTTATTTATTTCTTTTTATCTGTTTATATTTAAAGAACAAACTCCTCTCTTTCTAACGAGTCCAAAAACATCGAAATCGGATAAACTGAAGACAAGATACAGAGCTCCAAATCGGATCGTAATTTCGTGGCTTAAAAATTGTGAACCCTCTCGGAACTGAAAAAAAAAAAATTGTTTTCGATTATATTTTTAACAGAAAGGCATTTTGGTGCGCTGAATAAAAATCTGCTAAAATTTTTGGAGTAAAAAAAATCACCAAACAAAATTGGTTAAATTCGGTGACCCATTGACTTGCGCTCTCCCCTTCTAAATAACTTCGTATTCATAACAGTAATTAGTACCACATTTTGAAAACCTATTATGAAGAATCATTTCCACAGAACTGCCTAACTGAATTCTCAAATCTATCTTTTTCCTAACAAATTTGCTATTCCTTTGGTAACATCTGTCATTTGCATAGAAATTAGTTTTACTGTTCTTTACATCGCAATTACTTCGTGAAATGAGGTCACTTACGCATGCTTTGAACTCAAAATTCCTGAATAATTTCAGTTTTCAACGACTACTTCAGTGAAAATAATTCATAACCAAAATAAAAACTGTTTACACCGTTTGCTTATTATTTTAATAATATTCGGCTAAAGCACTATTCAACTGTTCACTGAGAAAAACATACACATCTATATTATATTTATATAAGTTTAAAGGTACGTATTATTCTGTTTGTACTGTGTTACTCGTTTAAACCTAAACATGGATGCTGTTGCAGCACCGCTGACATTTTCATTGCGTTTATAATAAATAAGTGGTACAAAGAACCCATCAAGCAAAGCGCGTGAAATTTCAAACCCTATCCATTAATTTAAGTTATAGAGGCTATGCTGTTATTTTAATAGGTTATTATGAAACGTTAAGGTACGTTCTCCAAAAACACGTAGTAATGATAATATTGACCTAGAGTTTCTTAATGTTTTTTTTGGTTCCAAGCCCGCAATGCAGGAATAGCCTACATCGAAAATGCCACCACCGTTAGACGTATCGTTGATGAGGTTGACTGAGAGGTAATTTATTTTCTGCATCATTTCTACCGTTATTTCACGAATCCAGTCTCGAAACAGAATCCGGGGTTCATGATACCCTTTTCGCTTGTTTTAATGGAATTACACAGAGCACATTGGATACTATGTTGTTGTTTTTCATTTTCGTACTTCCTTCTCCTTGGATGGTTTTACTTATTACATCCTAATTCAATTTTTTTTTTTTTTTGCGACTTCCTGACGTAATGGTTCCATTTTTAGTCCGGTTTTTTAGTATCCATAGTAACAGGAGACAAAACATTTGTTTCATATTAAATTAAATGTCATCATATCTAACTTGACCGTTTAACTGGTCCAATAAAATTGAAACGTATTGGGTTTTTTTAATTATTTTTTAAGATAATTGATTAGATCATTATAATTAGAGATTGATAAATTATTTGCCACTTCTATTCTTGTCAATCCCTAATTAGATTGATCCTTCTATACCATCATGCGGACGTCAATAGATCATTATACATTCATTTTCCTAAAAATGACTGTATAATGACCTATAGCTTGCTCACAGTTCGATGGCATTTCGAGGACGAACTCATGCGGAACTAGGTTGAAACTAACTTTTTTTTTTCTTTAACCTCCGATTTTATTTACTGATATATGTACATATATATATATATATATATATATATATATATATATATATATATATATATATATATATACACACATACACACATATATTACAAGATGGTATTGTTATCTAGTAATATAGGTATTTAGTAAATAAGATTCAATTTAATATTAGTAAATAAGATCCGAGGGTTTAGAAAAAATATATGCTAGTTCCCACTTACAATTAGTGCCGCATGAGTTTGCCCTTGGAATGACATCTAACTATGGGCGAGCTATAGTCAAAATTTTATTTATTAATAGAATAGATGCATGTCTCTGCGTGTTCCGATTCGTTACATAAACGTTAATAACGAAATTAATAGCGCAGTAGAAATATATAAAACGGCATGCGACAAGCCGACAGTCGCAAGAGAATCATAGCCGATAACCAGAGGGAGTAGAATCAAAGCTTAAATCAGGTAATTTATTTATATAAGTATTAAGGCGTAATCCGATAACCGTTTAAGAACTCTAGGTTTTTTTATTATTAAATTTTTTCAATAGCATATCTACGTATTGATGGAAACAAATTGAATACAAAAAAATCTTACCAACGGTTTATATCTTTAGATAGAATGGAAGGGCTCACCTGAAACAAAAAAAAAGAGAGAAATATTAATTTGCTAATTGCACAAAAGTTTAGTTTTATATAAAACTAGTTTTATTTTTTTTATGTAAGAAGACTAAAATAAAACTATTCGGTTACCTCCCTCCCATACTCATCTCTAGGAAGGAAGCGAAGGAATAACACTAAGTTCTTATAGTTACTCGAGAAACACCAGGAGCTTAATTATTTTATTTTGCTTAGTTTAAAAAAAAAGTTTTATTTTAAAAGGCGTAAAAGTTTTGTTTTTAAGTGTGATTTTATAGAAGAATTTCCCGGTAAACTGTGTACTGTGTCCGTTCTCTGGATCATTGGAATTCAAACTATTGGATTTCCTGACCCCGGAATAGGCCGCGTATAACATAAGCATCCTTACATGCTGAGTTTTGCACGACACGTAAAGATCAGTAAAATTACTCGGTTTTAAGACTAAAAATGAAACGTAGCTAGTCTTCCTTACATACTCTATTTTCATTCGTTGACCGGAGAGGCGTAATTACGCTAGGACAACAGGTTTATGCCCTGGAGCCTCCAAGACAGTGGATAAAAAATGAAGCCGTAATATTTCTTTCGGATTCGTAATCATTATGTTTTGTTCTTTTGTTTCCGTAATGTATTTTATATGCATTCCGCAAGGTTTGGATTTAGTTCATTAGTTTTCCATCAGATAGCAATACTGAAGCTTAAGAAATTGACTTTTCTAAGCTCATAGATCTTTTCTCACAGGAATGGTTTAAGAAAAAGTCATTTAAGTAGTCTAATATGGTCTACACGTTTCGCAATGCCAGATGTTCATTAGTTAGACTACCCTGAAAGTTCGTGTAATCAATTAATCAAAAGCATGTTTTTTTTACCTTGTCTCAATTAATGGAATTACTGGAGTTATATAAAGGAACTATTAGATTTATGTTTCTTTCATTGTCCTTATAATTATCATGACCTTCATTGTGCTTCTGATGTTTTCCATTTCAAATGCTTATTTCATTTTAATATTGTAACTGTGTTAATAGTTATAGAAATTTATGAAGCATGGAAGAGGACGGTATAGAAAAATATGTTTCAGGGGGCCTTGATTACCTAGTTACAAATGCTTGAACGTACTTGGAATCAAGAAGCAGTCTCACACTACCATACGGTCAAAGAAGATTAGATTATGATACTGACGTTTTTAAATTTCGATTCTTATACCTATAAAAACAAGTGATTATCATATATTAAGTTAGAAAATATGTTGATTCATCGCATGAAACAGTGATTATAATCTAAGTCCATATCGTCAATATTGATGTATTGATGGAAAAATATTTATTTGTACATATTCTGTACTATCATTAATTTGTATAAATTCTAAATAAATTCCCGTATCATTTTTGGCTGATCTTTGACCATTTTCGGAGTTGAAAGCAATTAAATGTAAACTCGCCACAATCGATCCTTTATTGAAGGAGAGGATAGGATAGCAAAATGAAATATCTATCGTGTCTCCTATGCAAGGGACCGCTCCTCAAGAAGAATTCAGTAGTAGTAATTATTAAACATATTTATTTAGTATTTGAATTTGACTCAAGTACAATTACAACTCATGATTAAATATTCATGGGAAAATTGATCAACACTTAAATCAGCCAGACCGAAGATTCGTCTTGCTAATTTTCTCTTTTTAAGCAATAGTATGGCAAATCGATTTCGTCGTTCGATTTTTATTGCGATGAATCATTGAATCATTCCAGACCTAAGCACACCTTCGGATACAAAACCTTCCGTTTCTTATTTAATTGATAGCTTCAGTAAATTATAATCTCAAGAAATTAACTTTCCATGCTATTTTTTTTTTTTTTTTACAATAGTGCATTACTAAAGACAATATGTTTGTAGCAGTTGGTTTTTCTAAAGCTAAAAAATTCAGAAGATTGAGTTATCGATTCGGATTTTGCGCCTTCCACATTCGGAGTAAACAACATTAATGGCTATTAACATACCTTGAATGCCTTAATGACGTCTCTTGCGTGCCTGGGACCACTCACTACCTATAAGAGAAAAAGTGATAACGTTACACGATCGTGCACATGGCGAGTGACTAAGTAATGAAGAGTAGATCCCTTTTTTACGTAATGCTTATTCCGAAAGGTGGTGTATTATTTATTCGTCAGCTGAACCCTAGCTTAATATCAAGGTGTAAATAGCCTCTGATAATTTATTAAAGGAGGCTAATTTCATTAAAGAAATTTCGGTAATAATTGAACGATAAATGTTTATGTCAATCCAGAAGCATATATTTGTCACAAAAAAAAAATATTATATGTGCGATTTCGGTGAATTTTATATTTTGGCTCCATATTGTTCATTGGCACTTCCGACATCTATTGTAATCGATTCTTATCAGTTTGAAGTTTTTAATTATACGGTAGATGGAATATTTTTCATGACAACTCTGATTAAAGAAATGACCTAAGTGTACTACAGAGCCTTATAATTAAAATAATTATAATTAAAAGCATCAAACTCTGGACCAAACGAGTCGAGAAAAAAAAAAGTTTACGAACTTCACAACCCCAAAACATTTTTGGATTTTAGCTATGAGGAATTTAATTGTTTTGTTTTACACTATGAATAATTGCAAAACATTTTTTTTTTAACATGTTTTAAAAAAATAAAATATTTGGGATTTTATTTTATTTTTTTTAAATTAAAATATTTATAAAAATACTTTACATTGCATTTGTTATCAAAAAGATGTTTGCTGATATTTATTCCTATATCCTTTTTTTTAAATTTCTATATTAATTTAAATGGTACGTAGTATTAAACAAGTAGAAAAAAAGAACTTAGATAAAAAAGTTAAAGTAATAAAATAAAATAAAGAAAATATTCTTTGTGGATTAAAAAAAGCCAATGTGAACAATATTAAAATAAATTTTTCTTCATTTAATTCTGTTTAATTTTTTAGTGACTAAATTAATTTGAAATAAGGCTCATATTAAAGACATATATTTCAGTCATTTTAAACATATTTACAACTCAGAAAACTCAATGCTTTGACATAATTATTGTAAAACCTGAAAACTATCAATGGCTTAAACTGTTTTTTGAGTCTACTGAAAAGTAAGGTTATATTACATAGGATATTTTCTCATGACAACGATATGGTTAGGTAACAAGCGAAATAAACAGTCCAAATTTAAATTTTTATTTTTAAAAATTTGAAAATAATAAAAAAATACAACATGTTTGGTCTTTCAATCATTTAGTTAGTAAACACAGTTAGTGAGATGGCTTGCCAACCATCCATGACAATCCATGCTCTTTCACGGCCTACTGAACCATGAAACCTAAGAAAAAGTGAAAACTGTAAATTAAATATTGCTTTCCATAACTGCTTGGGTAACGAGAGAAGTATTCGCCAAATTGTTTTCGTTTAGTGTGATATATAAATGGAAGTTAAAAACTCCTTAGGTTCGGCTGAAAAATGATTGAACGGGAAGGTACAACTACTATTAACAATATACCGGTGACGAACGCTCTGTGTTAATATTACACGAGCTGGTTGAAACAATTTACAAATTTCACTCACCTGCTACATTCTGTAGGAATTTAAATTAATGTATTTTGGTTGATTATTTTCAATAATCAAACATGACAATCGACCAAATAAATAAATAAATTATCACCCCATTCTCAAAATTTGAAATTTTAAGTTTAAAGATACGTATAAACCAAGCATCGAATACAATTAAAAAAATCCGTTTATCCGCTGTCCGTGGCGTTTCCCCAAGAGTACTGGATACCGATTTTTTTTTAGATTTGGCAGAAAAGTCACAAGCCACAAGTGATCCCCGGAAGTCCGTATTAGCATTCGCCATTTCGTTTCAAAATTTTGGCCGACGCCCATATCTCTTTCATTTATGAAGGTAGAGGAAAAAATTAAAGAACTTTGTAATTGTAATGGTTTCGATTTAATGAGCCTTAGTGTAATAATTAGCAGCACTTTTTTTTTTTCATTCTGGAAAAACCTTTAATGTTCAGAAGATCTCCGTTTGGGTATGGAATATAAACTTTAAATATTCAAAATACATGAATATGGCTCATTTAAGGAGACATACATATAATGAAATGACCTTATATTTTAGCGATGTTATCATTAGCAACCCCGGATTCTTCCTTGTTTTATTCATAACAAAAGCCGAATATGTTTCGTGAGGGGTTTTGTTAAAAAATGTTTCCGCTCAGATAAATCTTCTTTCTCCTCAGGAAATGATGTCACTCATTATTAGTTCATAAACCGGGCGCTGAACCGCAATGAAGTCGCAAATCCTTCATCCCCACGATCAGCGGAATAAGGAACTAACGGTCTGTTCTTGCCTAACGGATCTGCTCTGCAATAATTTTTATTTAGCGATAACGTTGATATATGACCAAAATGAATATTGAAATATTCCAATATATTGTTTTAAATACCTGAGATATATGTAAAATTGTAATCGGTAAAAAAAAAAAAAAAGTGTTGATAATCTCATTAAAAGGAAAGTGTACCTAGTCCTAAAAAATTATTTTAAAAAAATATCTTTCTATCCTTTACGTCGAAGTACATCTCGATTTCCTTAACAGCAGAACGATGAGACATTAGAAATATGTTGAGTTATACCCAGAGTCGTGTGGGAGATTTTTTATTACTTCAGATAGCACAGCAATTTTTTTTTTTTTTTTTATTTTATTTGCATCACTGATACTCTTGTAATTGTTTATATAACGGAAGATGAATCAAAATATTCCAATTTTCAATAGTTATGGGTTGAGGAAGTGAGCATACTAGATCGGGGAGTGAAGATGAGGGAATATCACAAGGAAATAATAACAATAAAATATAAAAATTATAGTTTTAATGAAATATCTTTAGTTTCAATAATTTTAGTTAAATTATTACATTCTTATTTATTATTATTATTAAATTACTACAAAGCTATTATTAATAAATTAATTTTAGCCTATTAATATGGTAACTGAATTAGAGACAAATTGAACGAAATACAATTTTTATAATAAATAAAAAGTGAGGAAGTGAGTCGTGGGAGATTGAAGTTTTTATTCTTTTTCATTGTTTATTAATAAGGCTTTAATTTCAGAGCCTCCATATTCACACCACACCAAACTCCATAAAACCTGATAATCTATAATAGAAATATTTAATTATAATCAATATTTAATATAATATAATTTATCAATATTTAAATTTTCTTTCTCTATTCTCTGAGAAGGTAAGAGAGAGAGAGGATTTCCGAACGCACAGCACATTTTTTTAATTGAACATCTCACAGTCACAGCATGTTGTTGTAAATTTGTAATCGATTTTGAGAGAAACCTCCATCTCTCAAAATTGGTCAAAATTTGTTCGGGGGGAAATGGTAAGGCTTGGTAACTATTTTCCTTAGCTACAGAAGGCTATCAGTTTACTTGGCGCTCATTTTGCACCAGAGAACAAACAATTAATTTAAATAATCGTCAACATAATTATAAAATAACGATTTTTATATCTTTTCTAATAGTGAGCTTGTTTTCACACTATTTATTTTAATAGCGATATGATAGGTTTTATGGGAGCTAAACAAAGTCAATGTTAAAAATTCATGTAATGGGACATGTGAGGGAGTGAGGATTTTAATATATAAAACGTGTTTACATCCATAATACTATTATTAACCAGGAAGATAGTAACCCCTGATATAACAACTTAAAACCATACTTTATCAAAATCAATGAAAAAAATGTCAGATGCATCAAAAAAGCCTGAATTCTGCATGGGACTGAAATTTTCCTTATTTAAAAGCATGACCCAAATATAACAGATGTTACCATTTTTATTTTTTTTAAATCGAAGTACAGTTCGATTGAATCAATAATGAAATTGAGCGACTTATGTAGTTTTCATTGTTTTATTAAATAGTACGATTTTTGGTAGTTTTTGATTGACATTCCCAGATATATTTTCAAAAACCGATATTTTTTTATTTGTTTTTTTCTCGCTTAAGAAATCTTATATAAAATCATTACCGTAGTGAGATTTGCTTCTTACCTAATTATAGAAAATTTGTTTTTCTATAAATGTTTAGATATTGTCGAGAAAAAAAAAATGTCTTTCATATTGTTTTGTTTTTATTTCTCCTTGAAAACAAATGAACTTTTACAGTAAAGTTCATTGGTATTAAAATGAGAATATATTTATAAAAAAATTGTATTCAAATAAATCACCATTGAAGTTAACAAGTTGTTGAGAATCATGTTCATAACATGCACTGACGTATTTAAAAAATATATACATCTATATAATTTACATTATACAATAAATTCATTGAGATTTGTTCATTCAAAGTCCTTTGGGTTGCAGTAAATATCTATTCAGAACTTGTTATCTTGTTTTTTGACTACTCATGAATTTCTTTAGTAAAATTTTCATATAAAAGAATAATTGTGTCTGATAAACTGATGTGATTCAAACTGTTTATAGCAACAAAGCATCCCATATTTCTCATAGTCGTAAGCATTTTCAAGGTGTCTCCTAGTTAAAAAAGGCGTTACAATTAAACATTTTAATGAATAAAACGGGGTCAGAAGTAAATAGGACGAAAGGGGATTTCCCAGAACAGAGGAGAGTATCCTTAGCTTCAAGACTAATAACAAATAATTACTACCACTCCCGGACTAATATCATTGTGGCCGCAAGATTCAGTTGCCTCTGTGTCCCTTAAGCGTTTATTCACCGTACTAACAATTAACCTATAGCCTGAGATTCCAGTTGCGGAATACTTTCCACCATTAAAATAAATAAATTTTGACGTAAGAAATTTAAATTAATTAATAATAAAATACATTTTTAAGTTGCTTTTAGCTCGATTAGTTGGGTAGATCGGAAACCATCGAGCGTATAAATAGATTCGTAATTTATTGATTTACAAACGTACCTATCGATTATTTCATTCATACGAATTATAACTATTATGGCTGAAACGGTTTTTTTAACCGGATCCTTGAAGCAATTTTCCCCAAAAATTCAATCAGTCAATTAATGGAAGTTAGAGTTTGCCAATAAATTTCTGAATTAAAATTCTGTTTACTGTTTTTATTTTTGGATTTTTGGTTTAATGATTTTTCCGTTATTCCTGATTTAGTATCATGAAAACAGTTAAACACCAAATTGTACAATTGAAAATTTAGTTGAACCATAAGGAAGAAGATTAAATTTCATATATATATATATATATATATATATATATATATATATATATATACATGAAGATTTTAGGTTTACTCAGCTAATTCAAAACCATGGAAGAAAAAATAGTATCTAAATCTCCCTTCATTCACTTTGACTTCAGGATTTCCGTAATGGAGAAAAACTTTAATTAATGTCGTTTTTAATAGTGTTTATTTATAGTTGTTTTATTTTATTTTTTTAATTTTAAATTTAAATTAAAAAAATACTAAGTATGAAAGTACAAAGATCATAACGAAATCCACAAATAAATGTTAGTATTTAAATCGAAATTGATTTACTATTTTTGCTTCAGGACTTTTATTACAGAAGTAGACTACATAAAAAATAATTGTGTAAATTTTGTGTGAAATTTTGGTTTCCAAAAATTTACTTGTATTCCAGAGAGTATCGTCCGATCAGCAGTTTTAAGAACATACCTATGGAAATAGGCTAATGAGGTGTTGTATTGGAAAACTAAAAAACTAAAAATAGCTAACAGTCTGATTACGAAGAATCTGATCTCAACTGTTATAAGAATAATTACAGCATTCATAGTAAGATTAATATTGTATTTACCCGCGTAAATCATGAACGCGTAATCATGTTTTGATAGTTAGTACTCCTTTCCTACCATAGTCGAATCTCTATTTTATTGGATTTCTTGAATAATTAAAAAAAATATTTCTGAAATAATACTAAAGAGAATCCGTATCCAGATAAGGATAAGACCGGATCGAGACTGGGTCTCCCACGTACGATTGTCATAGGCACGATCTGATTAGCTACTCCCTACAGATTACTGTTCATTAGGCGGGCCTCTGACCTGCGCACAGTAGTCCCAGAACAATCTGCGGTATGCCAATAAACTGAGAATGGAATCTGGATTATCCGTTTGATAAAATCCAGAGTGGAACGCTCTGATTGCTACATGACCAAACATGGGCACCTGGGAGGATAAAAATAGCTATAAACGGAGAAATGTTTGTTATTAAATCGTACGAATCTATTTTTTGGATCCGAGGCTTAGGCATAAAATGCTTGGCATTATCATACTAATCATCTAACACTGAGCAAGTTAGGCGTTCCGAAAACTGGTCTTGGTCAGAAGAAGGAAAATATTAATGCATTAAAACTAATCTCTAATAATCAAAGAATGTCGACTAGTTTGGTAGATAGTCATAAAGTAAAATGTGTAAAATATAGCCGCAAAAAAAAAACACTAAAAAAGGTAAAAATTTCTTGTGATCTCTTCATGTAGTGTCAACCAAGTAAGGTTTGAGTGCTCGTATTTGGGTCCAATCCGTTAAACACATACTCGAGTTCGATTGTTGTTTTCAGAAAGAATCCCTGAATTCGTTTAATTTTTTTCAAAACATTAAAGTGTGTAAACAAATTGATTGATTTGTGTAGGAGCGATCTTTACAACACTAGTCCGACAGCCGGGAACAAGAAAAGCAAAGGCTAGTATGAATCGAATCATTGCTTGTTTAGTCGTCAATCCTTTCTTTATTTGCAAATCGGAGGTTATCAAATTCGGCTTATGATTATAAATTCTTCGTATCATTTCTAGAAAGATATTTCCTCTTATGTTTCCAAGAAATTTCAATTTGCTTAGTGTACTAGGAAAAAACACCACCTTCAATTCTAAAAGTCGAAAACCGGTTTCGAATCTAAGTAAGCATTCTTTGCACTTCCATAGAAAACTAAGTGAAGAAAGGCACCAGGCGCCAGGAATAACCTCGTGCCTTGGCTTTGTCCTCCCCTGAATATCTTATGGGTACTGTTCTGCTAAACAGCAGTTTCCAGAAACCCCGGGAACGATGAACAACAAGCATCTCTAGTTGGCATGTGAACAAGTACAGTTCACTAATGTTGCCAGGAGGAATTACCATAAATGCTACGAATCCAATGGTATCTCCATCGGCGTAGTATGCGCGAAAGAAGTTCTCAGGAAAAAACCTGAAAGAACAATGCTCTCAGCAGGAAAATAAAGTTTTCAATCAATAATATCACAATCCAAGAATAACTTTTGTAGAATTCACCAAAAACCGCCAATGAATAATAAACAAAACTATTGTCCACTTTTCAGGGAATCTAGCATCGTTCCACACTTCGTTATACTTCAGACACGACTTTAAGTAGCACATAAACTGGTAGATAAAAATTAATTCAGATTGAAAGGTATTTTTATTAGCTTTGACCCGGCAATTATATCCTTGATATATGTTCCACGATTATTTACAATACCTATGCAAAACAAAGACATTCTTTGACTAACAGCGTCAACGCCATTGATAGGGTGGATTATTTCATTCAAAGGTTCGGGGTCACATTAAAGTGGTCACTTTTAGTGGCGGATCGAGACCTTGCGGTGTCCTGAGCAATGAGATATTGCGGGATGGTATGGCATTAGGAGAGTTTGGATGGTACTGATAGGAGGAAACGATTTCGGTAAATGAACCTATATAATACCCCTCCCCCCCCCCTTCCTCCCCAAGTGGAGGAAGAGCTCTGGGGAATCTTAGGAGAATTAGCAGATTTTTTGTTATAAGCGTTTTAAATTTAGTTTCAAAACTCAAGTATTTAATTTATAATTTTGCATTTTAGTTCCAATTTTTATAATTGTTTTTGTTCAAATTAAAACAAATTTGTATAGTTCAAATTTTATTTCTGTATAGTGTTGGATCCCGCGATCATGCAGTCAAGTGCTAGGCTCTACCAACTGCATGCGTCTGAATTTTATAATAATTATAAAATAATAATAGAATTATTCTATTATTTAATTTTCGTATTTGGCGCGGGGCCTCGTTGGAAATCTTCAATATGAAGTATAAATTCATTCATACGTAATATGTCATTTATTTAAATTTTCTATGGAGCAGAGACCTTGACGGTCGCTTCCCTGCCCGCACCCTCTCCCCTCGGATTCGCTACTGACCACATTTAATCGGAGGATAACATTTTCATGTGAAGTAATACTAGGTTTAGTTAGTGAGTAAATACTTCTACGCAACCCTAGAAACGGTTTAATTTCTATGTTTATACGCCATTTATTTTGGCAGTGAACTTTTCCCACCCTATCTTGCCACAATCTTCTCCCATGTCCATTCTTAAATAATTCCATTCACAGTGGCTCTAGCTCAGCCTTGCCACAACCTCTCTCAAGGACCTCACTCTGTCGAAACTAAAATTTTTATCAGGAACGAGATCTTTGACTACCGCGTGTTGGGAATCCTTAAAACAATCTATTGTTATTCACGCTTTTGATGAACGCCTGCTGATATCTAAACAACATAAAACAAACTGGCATTTTCTGTAAATGTGTGAATTGGTTTTTAATGTGTTTAGCCCAATGTATGTCTGTATATATTTTTTTTTTATTGATATAAAATATAACTAAAAAAATATACATTTTTAAAATTTCATTTGTTAACAACGTTCTGTTCAGAATATGTATTCTATTAAATAGTTTTATACAAAAATGAATATTTAACAATTCCTTTCAAGAAGTCCCAATATATAAAAAAAAAAAAAAGTGAATGTATTTTTCTTGTTTTATGTCATAATTTTTATTTACCTACCTACTTATATATTTTATTACATGACTAAATCGTTTCAATAAAAAGAATTTTATATTAATTTCAGGTAACTTTTTGCTTTGAAACTAATGTTGCAACATTCTTAGACTTATTCCCTACTATATTCTCAAATTTAAATCATTACTATTATTACTTCTATGAAATATCATGGGAATGATGATAGCCGCCCTGAGAGGTCCTGTGGTCTCAATCCTTGATCATTGACTGGTCATCGGAAATGCCAACCTCCAGATATGTCCGAACTCTATGAAAGATTTTAAAACGAAAAAAAAAAAAAGATGGAGAAATACTTGAAAACACTGCTGCAATGCTGCTAAGAAAATTGTATAATACAGTATAACTATATGAGATTCTACAGTAATCCCTTAGGGCAGGACAATAATATATAAATAAATTTTCAATGATTTTGATTTCGATATAAATGTTGTATAACAATTCCTTTGTATGCAATGCCCTCACTAGGAATGTTCTAGCAATCAAGGAATATTTAATGTTTTGTTTTTCTGTTGTTGTTTTACTTTTTTTATTAAGCAATCAATTGTCTTAGAGTAGAAAATTTACTTTATTTTTTTTAATGTAGCAGCTACATATGAGAATTTCAAGAATTCATAAAAAAAAAAAAAAAAAAAAAAAAAAAAAAAAAAAAAAATGACCATCCAATTTTCTAGTTGTTTTTTGTTA
The DNA here is from genome assembly GCA_948150685.1 of Rhaphigaster nebulosa. NCBI lineage: Eukaryota > Metazoa > Arthropoda > Insecta > Hemiptera > Pentatomidae > Rhaphigaster > Rhaphigaster nebulosa. The sequence goes on from OX411308.1 coordinate 33,668,365, forward strand.
TATTTGGTTCTACGCCTCTACCCTAAAGGGTCATTGGCGTCAAGAGATAATTTATATTCTGTTGTGTTATCCATTGTTTTTTAAGAGTTTAACAAAGTGGTGACTTGTTCTTCCTTATCATTCTGTATTTCTCTTAATGTTTTCGATCATCCTGGTTTTCTGGTTTGTTCGAAATGGGTACGCTCTAGTGTAACTTCAATTTTCTAGTTTACTTCAATTAAAAAAATCTTTATTAATGCACAAAGGATTCCAGAATAACCACCGTTTTCAAGAGCTCAAGAGAGATTCTTTAATCACGCATGCGCCAAACATAACTTTTTGTTATTAAAATAACAATCAACCTACGAAGTAGTTAACGCCTTTTGCATCGCATGTAATGTTTAAAAACAAATTAAAAGATTAAAAAAAAAAAGATTCAAGATGTTATATTTAACAACTAAGCTGTCTGAAGATACGTAGTGGGAGAAGGCTTTCCACTCCTTGAGCATAACCTACCGGTCTAAACACCTCGCACTAGGTTCTCTGCGCTAAGTTGTTTGCCTATAGTCCTCATCAGCTCCATAATAATCCTTTAATAATTAAAGTTTTTCAAAAAAGGTTTGTATATTAAATAAAGACAAATTAATTGAGGCAACACAAAAGAAAATCTGATCGTTTATTACCTACAATTCTGAGGCGTTAGGTGGAGGGGCATAAGCCATTATTTTGTAACAATTGCGTTGAGTTATACTTTGTTCTTTATAACGAACTTTACCTTTGAGAAAAAGAGTATAAGTTGATAAAAAAAAATCTTCACATGGAATGGGAGAACCAGTATTAATTACATCATTTGAACATCTTAGATAACTAAAAAAATATATTTTTTTTTTTTTTGTTAACCCTAAAATGTTGTTTTACGCGTATTCTATGTTCAAATAAAGTAACTATCAAAAATCAAAGATAATTAATCGTAGAAAAAAAAAAATGTATATAAATAACTGATATAAAATCAGTTGCTTATAAAAATAGAAAATGGAAATTAGATTTATGTACATAAGAGCATATATACATAAAATAAAGAAAAGTTCGGAACTTAAAGAAATATTATCGGTTACTATACAAACAACAAAAATTTTTTTAAAAAAAGGTGTAATATTTACCGTATAAGAAGTTATAACCTACTTACAATTTATTGCAGAGAAAATTACCTTGAAACAGGAAGGTAACTAAAAGTAAACAAAGCGGGAGGTTATGAGAAACGTTTCAAACTATAATGGATTACTTCATGCCTTTTAAACTCATTAATGAAACGTAAATGAAAATGATTTTTTTAAATATATAAATTTATTAGTTTGAATTGTTTTCTAGGCCATAAAGAAATTTATAAATCAAACAGCTGTCCCTTCCTACTTCTTGACGCACAACACCAAATGGGCACGGCTTCCTCATTCCGCATTAAAATATACGACGTCACATATTTTCACTTCCAAACTCGTAAAGTGATCGTAAGGGAAAAGAAAAACAATGAGATTTTATTAATTTCAATTTCAATAGCTAAGTTTAGATGCTCCCAAAGGATGAAAGTATAAAAGCAGTGGTATTTTGTAATTTCAGAGACGAATCTGAGAGAGTTGCTGACTCTTGTTATTGTCATTACAATTAATCATTATAAATTTCATATTAAGGAAAAAAAGAGAGTTGATAAGGATAAGTGAAAAGAAATTTCCACTGTCACTTCTCCGCAAACGTTAATTCTCTATCTAATACAACACTGTTTAAAGAGATATCTTTTGCAAACATAGAAAACTAAAAGTTTTTAAAATAAGATTATTGTTAATTCTCATGTATATATATTTATAAAAGTAAATTGTTATTTTAGAAAGTATAAACTATGATTGTTAGAAAGTCCTGAAAGCCCCTTTGCACAGATTTATGCTTCGTAAATAGATTTTAATTATATTTCAGAACCCAACGTACGAGATAGCCAACTCGACAAAGACTCTCATATACCCTGCGGTTAGTTTTGGTTAATTAAAGGCTCCGTAAAGTTTACCTCTAAGCCAGTCCTTAGGTCTGCAACAATAGAACTGTTCCCACTAAGATAGGATTCTTCTGTCCTTATATTATTGTGTTCATAACAATTAACTCACTTCCTCTACGATTTTTTCAGACAAATGGGAGGACGTGGAGGATGATTACTTGTCGAGGTTACTTCCTTGCAATAGAGCGATATAGAATATACAATTGATACAAATAGTTCATTCAATACTCATATTAATCTCGAACTTTGTACTGTATGTACAGCGGGAATATCTAAACGTTTTAGCCTAAGGACCACACTGATTCTTCAACTAGCAGTAAGTCTCAAGGATCAAGACTCAAGCTCATCACAACAACATACTCATATCATTAATAATAATAATAAAAGGCTTAGCGAACCCGGAGGTTCGATGCCGATACCACTAATCGCTGTCTACAAATCTCGGTCCACCGACTACCGTCCAAACCCAAACTCATTAGATCACTCTTAATACAATCCTCCCACCTACGTTTCGGTCTACCCCTCGGACGTTTACCAGTCGGCTCAGCGTTTAGTAACTTTTTAGGAATTCGTTCGTTACTGAGCCCAACTTTGCAAACTTTGCAAGCCCATTTCAACCGTCGCGATGATATCACTTCGATTATATTAACAGGGTGCATGCTCCGCAATTCCGCGTTGTGTAATCTCCTAAATTCTCCAGTTAACTCATCCTTTTTCGGACCAAATATTTCACGCAGTACCTTATCATAATATAAGACTCATATCATTAATTAAAGTTAAATTGTTCAGTTTCATTATGAATGTCAGTTATTGTGTCTTTTATTAGTCATAAAATAAAAACATCTGATTATTATTTTGTATAATTTACTAACATTGTAAATTTTAAAACGTAACCAAAATAAACTATGGCGGACAGGATGGTCCATAGTTTTAAGAACCCTAATATAATTAAAAATATTAATTAATTACTTTAATTAAATCTTATTTGCTCATAACTCGAAAGACGTGCATTTTACGTTAAATTGTTATATAATCATATGAAAGGAAATTAAATTATCTATAAACCAAAACAAGAATAATCTAAATTGGGACAGTATTTAGATAATATAAAGCAGAGATACGTTGTATTGGATCATGTACCCATGCTTTTTTAAGTATTCTACGCATGTTCCCAGAGAAACCAGAGTAATTTTTTTTTAGTTTTTCGAATAACTAAGAACTATATATCTCCGGGAAAATTTCATAAGCTCATTTGACAGAAAATTAAATTTTATATTAAGTTAAACTTTAAAAAATAAAATAACAAAATTTTAATCTCGCCAATATTAACGAAAATATAGCAATCTATCATTTCATTATACTTAAACCCAAAGGGGTGAGGAAAGTCGGGTGGGCACACCAGATGTTTTTCTCTGTATCAAGATAAAATAATTAAGGATTTCTGACTCATGAAATATTTTGATTCAGCGTATATCAGGAGCAATATACCATTCCTCAGCTTCTCTCGAAGACGGCTCAACGAATTGATTGTTGCCCGTTCAGCACCGAATTCTAAGGGATCCTGCTTCCACTGCCAAATGAAGTCCATGGGACTACTGGAGGCAACTAACATCAACCATACGAGAACAAAACAATATCAACTCCAACCATATGAAGATTGTACACAGTAAGGATTACACTTTCTCTTTATAAAATAAGGAAAGTACCTTCCAAGAATTAAATGCTCAACTTTTTGCAATCATTTACTTTTGTTTTTTAAATAATAATTATTTTTTTTAACAAAAGTAAAAATTGTTATTATTTTTTTTAATAACAATTAAATTAATCAATTAATAATAACAAATCAGATTAAACAAATCGGACTGACGAAATTTAGTTTTAATCCTTAGACAAAATGAAAACTGTTTATCATAACGATATAATAATAATAAATGTTTCACGGGTATTATGAAGTACTACATCAAATTAATTATTTGTGTTGCTTAGAAGCACACTGAAGAATCAGTTAGCAAATATTTCTTATTGAAAAGTATACTATTTTCGTAAGCAATTTGCAAACATACACTATTTTCGCGTCATTTTATTTTATAGTTTCTCATATATTTTGTTATATCATGTATAATGTACGTTTCATGTAATTCATAATCTTTCCTTCACTCTTTTCATTCATTGTCATTTTACACTTTTTATTCATTGCCATTTTAATTAATGGTTTTTCATATATTTTATTATATCATGTATAATGTGCTTCATTGTTTCATGTAATTAATAATCTTTCCTTCAATCTTTTCACATTACTTTAATTTTTCATAATTTACAATTTATATATAGCAGCATCTTTTTCTTTATACTTTATATATTTTTATCATGCTTTTCCTTTCTGTCTATGACCATTTTTTTTTACTGTTACCGGTGCTGTCTCTGTTGTTTTCAATGTTGTTATCTTATTTTTCGTTTAGCCCTGATGATGGCCGAAAAGTTGGCACAAAATAAATAAGTTATACTTATTAGTGTCTTAGTCATTGACCGTATCCCCCGACCAACTTCGTCCTTATTTATGTAACCTCTTAAATAAAATAACATTAACAAATACTGAGGTATTTTATGCTTTGCAGTGCTGCTAGATAGCTTCTCAGTTTAGTCCATTAAGACGAATAACATTACATTTACTCTCATTGCACTGATAACTGCTATAAATTGAATAAATTATTATTTTAAAACAATAAAGAATAATATACATTTTTTAATACACACGAACAAATGTCATCGACTTTAATTATGGTTTTCGAAATATTAAATTAATATGACCCTAACAGCTATTTTATTTTTTATTTAAAAAGCACTTTATATTCTAGTAACCTGTTTCTATATGTGCCAGGAATGTTTTTGACTTAACGGTTATCAGGCGTTCCATTTTCTAAGTGATACTGATAACATATAGGTCAAGCGTGGTTAGAAATGCCAGTAATGCATTTGTCTAGTGGTGTCCGATGATTACTGTTTTAATGTTAAAATGATTAATGGCATGCTCTCTGAGTATGTTCAAATGTTTTTTTATCATATTTAATTTTTAATTTAAGTACGTTCAAGCTCACGAGCCTCCTATTTATCACAAATTAATAATTCAATCTACTATTCACAAATATAATAAATTTACTTCAAAAGTGTATGTTATAAAGTTTTTAATTTTTATAAGATGTGCATTTTGATTTTAATTTGAAAAGCAATGAAGTCAATACCACACAATGACTCTTTAATTAGAGTCATGAGTAAATCATTGATCTTTTTGTCATAATATATAAAAAAAGCTATTCTGGAAATATTACCAGAACCTAAAATGGCTTCAACTTACAAGGTCAAATAGGGTTCAGTTTGAATTCACTCATCTATTTTATTCAAAGTCTCTATATACCTTAGCAATTTTTTTAACAGAAAATTAGGTAATATTATAGTAAGTGGAAAAGCTATACCCTATAAATACTGTTTTTAAAATTTATTTGAGATTTTGTGTGATTACGAGAATTTATAAATAAAATAATTTCATGCTCGTAACTAAAAAAACATTAAGCTGATTTAGTCTAAACATAAAATATTGCATAACAAATTATTTATTATTTTAGAACTAAAAACCTCAAGCCAAATATTGCTTTGGTTTATAAAATAAATTATAAACAAAGAACTATACCTGACTTTCAGTTTTGTCACAGAACTAAAGACCTCATAAATCATTATTTATTAGTGATTTAATCACCACTTTAATAGCTTGTAGGGACAGTCAGCACACTAGAATCATAAGCGGTTCCGATTCGAATCCGGCCAATGGAGGTTTAATACTATATATAAACCACTGAAGTAATATATACTTAGGATAAAAATGGTTAGTGACCTGTAAGGATAGCGCGCCTTACCTGCCCTAATTGGAGTAAAGAATGGAGTTAAACCAAAAAAGCATACAACGGTTATTGTTATATTTTATGATGAATTTAGGCCCCAATTAGTTCTTAAAAATTATTAACATATTGGTCTTAACTTTAGAAATTAATTTAAAAACAGCCAAAAACAAAAAGATATAAAAATAAACATACATGGGCATATAAATATGTATAGTTCGCACAAGCAGCCCAATAATTGTTTCTATTTTTTTTTATATTGTTATTTTTAAATAATATTTTATAGATCGTAATATCATTAATTAATGAGCTATGATTATCAGATTAATTTATGAGCTAAGCTATTCAGGGGGTAATTTGAACACATATCATCGCAATATTAAACACAGTTATATAATTATTTGTCAGTAGTACTTCAGTTGGTATTTTGGCGTTGAAGGAAGTGGGAGGGAGGAGGAGAGAAAGGGAGAAGGTATTGTTTAAATAAGCAACTCACCTAATTCTACGGATTCCACTTTTCTGGTTGATTTCCGAATCTTGACAAAGAACCCTGTTTCCGCCAACATACCCTAACACTGACTAGAGACACTGAGAATCGGCAAATGTTCTCGGGTTTAACGACCTCCGATAAGAAGAGAGAAAGGCCTAGGACTCGGAACATCGGTGTGCAAAGCTCGAGGTGGGGAGGACGGCGAGAAAGCAGCAATATACCAATAACTGTCCCCTCAGGAGCTCCATCCCAGAGACGTACTCAGAATTTTTTTTTGAGAGAGGAAGGGGGGGTTTAATAAGAAGGTAAATAATTACATAAATGTCTATAATCGCCAAATTGGGAGTAAGTTTTAAGGATAAGCATGAAAATTGGATCAAAAATTATTGTTAAACATTACCAAAAATTAATAATTTATTTATAAACTTTATTTTTTTCATACGTTTCGGGGGGAGGAGAAGGATAAATCCCACAATCATCCCCCCCCTCCACTCCTCCCTCTGTACGCCACTGCTCCATCCATTTCAATATTGCAAACGCTTACTTTTACGTCTTAAGTACGGTCTTTCCCTACTTCAGCAAAATTCCTACTCAATCATTAGTTTTAATTTTTTTTTTCTTTGAATACTTTCGTTTTAATATAGTGTTTAAATTTTCAATTAATATCCTTGCTGAGTCAGTTCAACTAGTATCGTTCCAAAATTTACAATTCCTTTCTTTTACAATTATTTATTATTTAATAAATTTATTTAATTATACAATTATTTCATGTTTAATAATTAATGGTTGAGTTGTTGAATCCAAAAAAACTTTCTTGAAAAATTTTCTTTCCCTAGAAAGTGCCAATTTTTTTTAATTTATCAGAACGCGATATTCCCTCGACTGTTCATGAAATTTAATGCCTGGTTATTGCAATCGAAAAGAGGCCTACTTCAATAAATTTTAAAGTAATAAAAATATATGTATATATTTTTTAACCGGAAAATTGATGCTCGAAATAACCCTTAATTTTGGAATGACCTTATGAAATTCGAACTGATTTGCCTTGCTTGCCGAAATATAATTTATTACGGGTTATAAAAAGATTTATGATGAAAACAATTTCCGCCACCACTGCTTTGCTGAAACATAGGTTAAAATGGTATAGTGCAGTTTACCTCCTAGGTCTAGAATTGAATATTTATAATTGAAGAACGAAGCAGGTGTATCAAGCTACTTAGTGGGCTGGATGAAGAACTAATCGCTAAAAGCTTATCAGCAATTTACTATCGCGACGGTAAAATATCCAAGCGGTAGACAGAATCGTAGATAGGATCATTGTTTGAAGCCGGATAATACATATTTGGGTATGATGGAGGGAGGTATATAGGTGACGATCGGTGATTTTATCGGCATCTCCGGGTAAAGCAATAATCAGTTGAGGTAAACTTTTTTTCATAATGCTTCCAAATATCTTCCATTAACTTGAAAGATAGATTGCATATATATAGAATGTCTATGCATTACCAATGATATAACTGTAAAAGTTATAGCTTTTTAAATAACTTTGGTGCCCAAGTAGGTCAGTACTAACACTGATCATATTTTAGTCTCCTGAGTTCGTGAGTTCTTTCTTTTGTAGTGACAAGTTATCTTCGACTATTAAAAAAAGTCTCCTATATCATGCCTCCTAGCGTGGAATATATATCAATGAAGATTTCTTATGGGCTAGGTCAGTGACACTAATATTAACTTATTATCCGAATGATATTAGTATAGCTTTAAAATGAATAATAATCTAGTCATTTAAAATATTCAAATAGAATGGAGTCACATCTAGAGGACCTTTTTAAATGACAATAGGCTTGGAAATTTTGTTTAGCACCACTTAATTCAAGACTTAAGCATACGATGGTTATATTTAAATGCTATTATGTCAAAGGTATAGGCATACATTTCGTAAAATGTTCTTAATCAATTTACTATATGTTTTGAGCTTAATTATTTCTGGTTCAAAAGAAGAAAGAATGAATCAAAATTATTTGTTTCATAGTATTGGTTTTTTTAGTCATTTGGCTGCAATATATTTTTTAAATTTTAAATTTGTTTACGTTAGCGAATCGACATTAAACTCTAATTCTAAATAATTTAGAATATCTGTTTAAATGATTGCACAAAATTTTAATTAAACATATGTTTTCATAATTTTGATTTTTTTTTCACGGTCTATTTAATACAAAGCTTTGGTGGAAGTCTTAACTTTTTGAAATAATTTTTTTATTGAATGTGCATAAATGATCCTTTACACACACACACACACACACACACACACACACACACACACACACACACACACACACACACACACACACACACACAAACATAAAACGGAAAAAACTAATCCTAAATGTTTTGGATGAAATTAATCAATTGCAAAATATTAAATTACGACCTTATTTTAATATCAAAGATAAAATAATAAAACTTAAGTATTTAATGTTGGTAATATTTGACACTTAAAAGTTCATATTTAATTCTACGAAATTACTAGATTAAATTTAGTGGATATTTAAAATTCAAACGTAATTTTTTCATTAAATATATCATTAATTACGTTATAGGGGGTCTACCGGTCGGGAAAAACCGAGAAACCAGGGAAAAACACAACAAAAAAACGGGACTTCTAGGCAGCCAAACGGACAAAACACGAGATTTCGAAGAATTTTATTACCGTTAGATAAAATTTTATTGAAGGTAGTCCATAAAGCATATTTTGTTTCCACTATTCATAAAATATAGAATAGAAAATATAACATAGAATTTATTATGTCATGCTTGAAACAGATTTCACATGTTTTCCTTTTTAAGTTTGGGGTTTCAAGAGGGACTTGGCTCAGGTGTATTCTAGGTACTATTGTCGGCTACTTCAAACAGAGTAAATGAATCGAAAAGGTGGGATTAGACACTTCTTGAAATCGTAAACCAGGCCTTTCCTACCTAAATGGTTCCACAGGCCACTTTGATGGCGCGTAACGTTAAAGAGGGCTACACTTCAGGTAAACATGCTCTTAAAAAAATGTAATATAAATAAAAAAGGAATAAAACATTATTATTATACTATGAATCAATATTGAAATGTAGGGATGTATGACGTTTGAACACCCATTATTCCTTCAACTTCACCTTCTTCCACCGCTATATGCTTTTTTTACTTTGTCTGAACAATTCGAATATTACAATGAAGTACTCAAATAAATTGTTGAAAGCTATCAATATATATCAATATAATAGCTTGGGCCATAACGGGATCTGCAGTTCAATCAAAATATTAATTTTTTCTCTCCTTAGAGATGGAATCTTTTAAGGAGAGGGGATTTTGAGGCTATTAAATATTTTTCTCAAGGTAGATGATGATATTTTAGAAAATTGAAAGTGTAATGGTATTATATCTCCTATCTAAATTAAAAACTACTTGGAGTAATTAATTAGACACTTAGTCAATTGATTGGGTCTAGGGCAGGGATTCCCAAAGCGTGGTACACAAGGACGTTCCAGGTGGTACGAAAACAAGCAAGCAAAAGACATAGATAAAATCATCTTTTTAAAACTTTCAGTGAAGGATGACGATTTTTAAAATATTATTTATTCAATCAATTATAAGATAACAGAATTATAAGAGAACACGATCTACAATTAATAAAACTAATTTTACCGTAATAAAGACACTCAGTATTGAAGAGGACTTAAGAAACAAGTTGAGCTCCATCAAGCCTAACGCTGATGCTCCATTTGTAAATATACAACATGTTTCCAACTGAAAAATATTGATTCTTTTCTCCACAATGCCCAAATTTCCTACTTTAGATGGATACACTCTCATTTGATGAATTCTAGTTGTTTTTATGTGAAATTGAAAAACATTTGATTTTTGACCTTAATTTACAATTTATTAATTTCTTATGCAAATTTACTCTAATATATAATTAATTATTTCCGATTTTCGACCTTCCATTTTATAAGCTTTATAGGATAAATTGAAATATTCTGTAAAATGAGCCAGATACGGCTTTTAAAACTAATGGGGGATCCTGAAGATATCAACAATTTGCTTCTTCTTGCCGTCATGTTCTTAAATTGTTGCCAGATGATTCGACTCCTAAAATTATTCTTTCTTTATTTCTGGTAGTGGATGGACATTTAAAAGTTTGTCTAGGGAGACAGAAAAATACTTGTGGCTTTAATACTTTAATGTAAACTATTTTGAATAGATTATCTAATTGACAAATTGTACCATTAGTACATGTGGATGGGAGATTCGTCTCCACCGAAATATGATTTGATAACTTTGAAAAAGTCGATTATATTTGCTTGTGGCATGCCTAGGGAAAGAAATGGGGTAATTAAGTGAAAATAATAATCACTACATTGACTTCAAATTAATGATAGTATTGGAGACACATAGAGCATCGCAACGGAGAAAACGGGAAATTCCTGCAGCCAAGGATTCTCTCAAATACTCTGGGGCAAAAAGTTATCCATAATTTTAAAATTACTTATATATTATATAAGAGAGGGAGGGCCGCTACAAGGACATTTGAACAAATAAAAACCATAATATTTATTTATTCCACTTCGTTAAGGTGAAAAACATGGGAAAAATATTGCACAAAACATAGCTGCACACACATAATTAATTACAGTGACAATAAAGATGGTAATAACCGTATTTTTTAAATTTATTAACCTCCAAATAGGCAAATTAATCTGATATATTTATAAGTTTCCTCACTCATCCAAAATGAGAAATATGTAAATAGCAAGAATTAATAAATGTTATGTTAAATCGTGCGTTGTGAACTTGCAAGCACGAGTATGAAGTTGGCAAGACTACGACACCTACTTACATACGCAAGCTTTATACCATATGGATGGAGTTGATTTAAAACGGTAATTTATATTATACCACTATTTTTCGAATATACTTCTCAGATAGATATACTTTAAAACATAGTGATGCGAGTTTCCGAAAATACCTGTGAGATCATCCAAAAACTTTTACATCACCTTTAAACATAAACGAAGGAAGAGATGGAAAACTGCTGGCTAATGCCGGCAAGGAGCCTACAAAAGAGGCGGGAATTTCGCTGTTTTTTTAAATCAACCTTAAACTTGGAGGGCCTTTCTTTTTTTTCTTCTTGCAGGAATCGGAGTGGGGGTGGCGGCTACCTGGAAATAGAAGCAGGTGAAATGGCCAGGATAAAGAAGGAAACCATGTCCTTTGCAGTTGGTACTGGGAGACTATTTAAGTCTTTGCACTTAACGGGTTGTGGCGCACGTTTTTTTTTTCTTTCGTTTTTTCCATTTCGGATTCCCCAACGCCGAGTCACTAACTATTTATAAAAGGAACCAGTTTCTCATCACCGGAGAGTTGTAAGCACATAAGGGGATTAAATTTATGACAAAAAATAAGATAAAAGTATCCTTTGATTTTACGTAAAATAAACTCCAGTCGAAAATTGAACCTGGAAATGATAATATAAATTTATTTATATAGAGAGCGGATTGGTACATTGAATTTTAATTTGATATTTTAAAACCAAGCAATCATAGATAATAGCACTCATCTAATGAATATTGCTTACAACCAATTAATAATACATATTCTAGACTAACTTAATAAAATTATAAGTTTTTTTTTTTAATACATTAGCATATTTAATGATAAACAGGATATCAGAAACATGGAAATTTCTCTATTTATTCTAAACGATATTATAAATTTATATTTAGTTCATGTTTCAATCGTAAACTGAATACCAAAACTAAGAAACATGCAGGTTTCAATTATTTAAAACATAACGTTTTTAAAAATTTTCACCATTTAAAATTGCAAAAATCTAAGAATATACTCAAGACTTCGATAAGCGTTACACCGAGTAAAAAATATGATAAATTCACCAACCTGAACTAAGCCCAAAACCTTCAAGTGCTGAATTTAATCCCATAGTTTTCCCTAATGAATCTAAATAGTTGTTGTGCAAGACAATAATTGTTTTTTATGTACGATTATAAAAATTGAGCTTATCCATTAACAGCAATCAGTCTTTTTTGAGAGGTGACAAGGGTCGGAACTAGGATTTTAACCAGAAGGGGCAATTTTTTAAATTTTGTTACACCTTTTTTTAACCTTCCCCCTACTCCAATAAAAGTCAACAGTATTTCAGGCAATATATTTCGAGATAAATATCACCATGTCATAACATAAACATATTTTATTGACTAAGTTAATGCCAAACCAATCAAGAAGCAGATACAAATATTTTACACGTATCTTAAAAATAAAATTTCTGCCGCCCGGGGCAATCGCCAAATATACCCCTCTTGTTCCGTCCCTTTGTGATTTATGTTTTATAACCTGCCCATATTTACTTTTTATCATGGTATATTGTCATCTTTGCTACACTTCTAAGAGTATATCAAATACATGTTTCTACCACCCCTATGCTAATCGTAAATTAAGTACAGAGAAGTTGGAGAGGAGGTGATGTTAAAATCAGCCCTAAATATGAATGATATTACTATTAAATGTCCGTATAATAACAAGGTTAAATGTACTTTTTTTTAATGTTAATTTATGTATTTTTTAAAAATTTATTTTGCTGATTTATTTTTTCTGAACGATTTCTAATCTTAACACAAGTAACCTTACATTTTAAGTTATTAGGCAATGTTCTCCAGTATTAACATCTTTTAATAATATTTTTTTAAACTAACACGTTTATAAACTACTTTGTGACTTTTAGAAAAACGTTATTATGAGAGACTGTAGTTTAATGTAATTTTGTCTACGAATAAACTTTCCTGTTATTAATAAAAAACGTTATTGAATTTGAACTAAATTTAAAAATAAATATGTACCATCATATGCCTATCAAGTTCACAATTTAATAGGAAAATTGACCGAAGCACTAAACATTTTTTGATAAAATAATAATATATTAAAATATAATGTATAATAGTAGTTTATAAACGAGTGGACAGTACTTACCTATACGTCCAGTCGAGATGGGAGCGAAGCAATGAATGAGGAACTTGGAAGGTAACTAAATTGTAGAAAGATGGATGGAGGGGGAGTGGTGCTGATTTTTGTTTGTTTATTAAACAACTTTAATATCTAATATTTCTTGTACATATTTAAATTGCCTCCATTAATTGTTTTATTGGTTCTTTAATCGAAATTAGTCGTAATATTTCATATTCTTTTAAAGGGGGAACCTATTATAATGTTATTTTTTAGTCAATGAAGCGACAATAATTGTTTAAACAAAATTATTCAATAAATATTATAATAATAAATTATCAGTTTATAAAGAAATAAAGGATTAATTTTTTTTGTAGAAAAGTGCGTAAATTGCAATATCTGAAAAAAATAAGGAAAATATTTAAAGTTTCTATGCTAGCAATATGCCACCGTTTAACCTTGAAAATTTTTTTAACTTTTCAATTAATGTTTACAGAAAAACAAAATATTATAACTACGGGAAAAATATGGCTAAGACTTCTTGAAATAGTTGTAATAAATTGTTCAAGAAAATTTGATAAATTATCTGTTTATTAACATTTGCAGAGATATAATTTTCTGAATATAAATTGAGAATAAATGAAATTGCGGCTTTATTTATCTAGGCAAGAGACTTTTATTTATATATAATAATTTTTATTTTTATAACACGTAGAAAAATTTATCTAAAAATGATCTCCACTAGTTGATATATTTTGTGGCGAAGAACGACAGACCAATGTACGAAGCCCCGTTTTTGCAGATATTGCTCGGAGGAAACCGCAGAAGCAATTACCTCAGATTCTCACCTCATTTAACAATTTCCTTTTCATCTGGGTGATTCATTATTCCAGATATTGTATCCGGGATATTAAACCGTCAAATTAATATTTTTTTTTTCTACTTAAACGTAGTAGAACAACTTGAATATTTCAACTCAGAACTTACCTATGAATGTACGGAAACCATATCAAATTAATTTTCCGACTATTTATTTAATTTTCATGGTCAAATCCTAATCTTTATCAAGTCATGGAATATTTATTATTTGTTAGTTCAATTTAGATACGTCTTGAATTTTCTTATTCGATTTTTTTTTTAAATATACCCTTCTGATGGTTATCTTCAGGCAATAAACCCAAAATATATGGTGAGAATATTATAATATAACTAAAAAAGTGCAAAATGTATTGATCACAATGCATCCTGGCGGTACGAGTAATAGAGAATAGAAAAAAAAAATATTCAAAATAAGTTCGGCTGCGGTTAAAACATTTCTTCAAACTCAGTAGCCACCTTTCTTAGTTTTTCTCAGGTTTTGTTGCGTGTCTAAATCTTATTTGTTGTTATATATAATTGTATTGTATTGCATATTACTTACTCATTACAATTTTTGTAGAATTGTCAACTTTATCTAGTTTTACAAACCAATTATAATTGATTATTACTATTTACACCAATTTATTATTTTTTGTTTATATTTATGAAGACAATAATTTAGTTGGGCATGAGTCAAGGCGAATTATATATATATATATATATATATATATATATATATATATATATATATATATATATATATATATATATATATATATATATATATATATAAACAAATTCACTATGAGATTTGATTCTGGCAAGGTAGATCCCTAGCCTCGGAAGTATCCTTAAATAAGCAATTTTCAAGACAATCGGGAACATTCTATATGTCGACACTACCCCTGAAAACCTGGCGTGAAGGGGTTTTGATTGTAAGCACGTCCTTGATTCCTTGCTAAGTTGGCGTGCAGTATCGGACAAGGGTGATAACTTTCTACAGCGGAAGTGCTGCCATCTCGCGGGGACCCGAGGAGTAGTTTAGGTCTTGGGCCGTCTCCTAGGTGCCGCTACTTTCGTCCGACCATTCCATTTCATTAGCAGTAATGGCTATGATTGCAAACAATTATAGCTTACAAAATGTGAAGGTGATGTAGGTCGCTGTACGGTTCGGCCTCCTTGTGGGTGGTCGCGTGGAACAGTAAGCTCACTGCAGTTTGGATTGTAAGCGGCCTGTGTACATTCCAAGTGCTGTTTCATTGTTTTTGATTTGTTTCAGAGTATCAACAAGGTATCCTGTTAATGAAAAATACACCATTTCAATCAAGGATGACTTGAACATGTAAGGTATTAAGTTCCTTTATTATGCAAAATGATTGCATAAAACCCTGACCTCACCAATTTTGGTTATTATTTTGCAATTAAAACGTATTTTAAAAAAAATTATACAACATTCATTATTAGTGACATGGATGAAAATTTATCGACATGACATACCAGGCATGAAAACAGAAAATATTCATTTTTTTCATATAAATAACTCAGATCTCTCGATAATTCAAGGAAATAAGATTCCCGATTTATATGTAAATAAGATTCGTTTTATCATGCATTGGATTTGATCCGGTCATATTTATCATAATCTGACAGTGTATCCTACTTTTAAAATATTTATGTTGTTTGTATTGTATAGAGCCCTGGCCGAGCTGACGGCAACCCTATTTTGGAGAACTGTACCTCCTACAATCGTTAATTTTAAATGTAATACATAAATCAGTTTCAAAACATCACATAATCAACATAATAGATATATTTAGATAGATAGATTGGTCAGGATGCAATCAGTTGAAAAAGTTCTTGAATCACGACTTTTTTGTATTTTTACAACCACCTTAACTTTATCACAATCCAAACAGTACTTTTATCTGGTTATATTTATGATGGTTTCTGTTTATTTGTATATTTAAATTAGAATGTCGTAATTTATCTTTATTACTTATTAAATATGGCGGATTAAAAAATTGGACAGAAATTGACAACTTATGAACTTCCAATCTGAGAAAAAATATATTGCTGAATATTTTAACTTTTAGTTGCCTCTGAAGAATAAAAGTGCTTCCATACTTTCAGTGCCAGATAAATCCAAAGCGAGTATATTATTGTATTGTTCACTCCACTAGAGCCGTAAACGCAGTTACCAATTGAGAAATGAATAGCAGTGATTGATGACTTTCAGTTTCTAATCAAGACCAAGAGATGGCCATGTGATAGGAACTGTGTACCGGAATTGCTCGTCTTCATTAACACCCAGGTTATAAAAGAAATGAATGCCGGCGATTGTGATGGAAATGGGCTTCTTGGAAAAGGGGATTTTCCACTCAAGACAGCACAACAAGAGGAGTATCCTGCAATGTATAATTATTCCCACTGCAAGGTGCCACGATTTCCAAGGAACAACCAAACAAAAAGACCCAATCTTCACTAGATAAGTCAGAGTTGATTTCGGAAATGTCGATTGCATTATTTTGAAAAACATCCTAAGCGATTGAACCAAGATTAATACTTTTTAATTGAGTTTGATCTTTTAAATATAACAAAATTTATAATACCAACACTCATATTAAAAGATGTAAAAATCTGTTTTATTTACAGTTAAAATGTAAAAAGGAAGCTTTTGTATGTTAAGAGCTGTCCTCATTTTACCCTTTCTAGGCCAGCCGCAAGAACATACTTCTAACTTATGCAAACAACTCAATGAACAGATTCAAAGAGAAAGGTGGGGTGTCAAAAGCAAAATTATTTAGAAATAGTAATAATTTTACTGCAGTAATGATTTTTTAAAGTCCTTTGCCAATGGAATTCTAAAGTAAACATTCAGTAAATGGTTTTGTCATAAAAGGAACAGAACAAATTAAAATATTTTGTATTCAACGGTTTCGTAAAAATAATTTCTAATCGGAATGATTTATCGAGTCTTTCTCAAATAAAATATCATTTTGGCTGTCCTGAGGTTTCTAGGAGTTCGGCATTTTTGATTTTTTGGGTATTCATTTTTTTTCTCTAGATTTGGAAATTTAAAATTTATTTTAGAACGAGCCATTTATCACTTCAGTCTATCTATTTCTTAACTAAAAATTAAAATATAATATGTAATTAAAAACATTAATTTTGTGAATTTGGGTTTTGACGGTGGTTGGTGAACGTAGGTGTGTTTAGAAGGCGATTGATGATACCGGCATCGAACCTTCAGGATCCCCAAGCCTTTTATTATTATATTTAATTTAAAATAATAATTTTTACAAATTAATTATTAATACCAATATAATCCTACAATGTATTTAACGTAATTTCTTCGTTTTATATTTGTAAATTATTCTAATGAAATTAATGAATCAGGATTCTATTTTGATTGCAAAAAAAATGAATTTAAAATTATAATTATATATAGCATTTACCGAATTATATTCACCGAAGGAATCCCGTTTTAAATTCCTGTATTTTCCTCACTTTAATACTTGAAGACGTTTCTTAAATTTTCATATTTCTGAAAATGATGATGCATTACAATTATGAATCTGAATTACAAAACAGATGAAAAATGAGGGCAGTCTCACCAATATGGTCATAAACGTTGAACCGGACCTTACGGAAGTGTGGTAGAAAATATCATAAACGTTTTAAAATCACGAATACTTGTGATTCGAATTTATTACACGACTAGGCAATAAATATACGTAAATAGGTAGGTATTTCTTAGAGCGAAAAAACAGCAGCAGAAAATTATGTTTAACATTTAAAATAATTATTAGTCATTTACTACGTAAAGTAATTTCGCTCAAAAAGCCTTAGTGTTAATGCCAAAACGACACATTATGGTTAAAAGTGTTTTAGAGTTAAGTACGAGTTGAGGTGTATCAAAATCCTGATAAATCACGGAGATGAAATTTCAGCAGTTTACTTATCTCGTAAAACACACTCGTTCTTTGTGTATTTACATTTTTTTCATGAAGTTGCTTATTACGTTGGTCCCTTGATAAAGACAAGATTAGATCTTTATTTATTTTTTTAAGACATCAAATTGATTGCGTTTGTTTTAGCAGATCAGTTTATTTTAGAATATGAGCAATGAATGATATTAAGAATGAAACTCGAGTGGGCAAAATGAGAAGTAGTCCAGACTAATCCTCGAAAAAAAATATTAACTGATACAGAAGTTACATCATTTTCTAAAACAAGGGCTAAGTCAAGAGTTAATGTATTATTGGGTTTAATCTCACCAATCGAATTCCGGAACATAACTATTCCAATTTTAAAATATATATTGCCGATTACTACTTATTAAGCATGGGAAGGAATAAAATAGTTCTGGATACATATAATTCTGGAGCTAACCTTTTACCGAGAAAAGTTTATTTCGAAAGTTAAACTCATCAACACAACAACTGGTCCTTATTATTGTTTTAATTTCCTCGTTTAACCGTCAGAAAATCAGCCAAGGTTGAGGAAGGAGGAATCGGAATGTTTGGTGATTCGTATTATTTTATATTTGAATAAAAAAAAAGGTTTATTTTCTAAAACAAGAGTATATAAAAACATCTTCACAAATAATTACTGTACGCAGATTAGCTTAAAATTTAAAAATCACGTGTTATGGTTTCGTAATAAAAGATTTTACACGGAAGAAAGTAAAAATACAATGTTATGATCTAATGTGGGCGTTCTGGAAGTGGAAGTGAAATAAATTATAAAAAAAAGAGGAGGTGTTACTGGGAGGCGTTAAAAATTGAGCGACTCTCGCCTGAATGGGAACGTTAAATAATGCAAAAAATAAAATAAAAATAAAATGAAATAAATAAAGCATATTAAAGGTTTTTCATTCAAGTATTGTTAAGTTACTCACCAATTTTAACTAGACTGATAGAAATTTAGATATACCTGAAACATGAAAAGGAAATTAAAATTAGTAATAATTTAAATTTTTATTTCGTTTGATTAAATTTTAGTGTTACAGTTACAGTTTATACACAGCCATAGCGTACACACACACTTCTGTTGGTTTTGGACATAATAGGCTTTGGACAAGGTTTGAAAATTATGACTTTTCAAAATTTGACAGTTAATTAGGAGCTGACACACGCTATTAATGGACGGTATAATTCCAAAATTTCTTAATCCCATTATTATTATCATTTTGACATGTCTATTGCCAGTCATAACGCTCTGTAAGTTTAGAAGGCTCCAAAAAGGTCGAACTTCTTTTTTGTCTCCTAAAAATTCAGAAGCACATACGAGGTTTGCAGGTATACTGTCGATACATCAGTTAATACAAGAGATTTTTAATTTATTGACTCCTGGTTCTAAAATGTTTCGAAGGTATAGGAATACCTATTTACGCAACTGTATGTATGTATATTTTCACTTACATACACACTATATTGTACACCATATCTGAACATTAATTTGAAACATTTTTACAGCAGAAAAAAATAATATGGAATTATTATTATTAATAATAATATGGAATTATTATTATTAATAATAATATGGAATTATTATTATTAATAATAATATGGAATTATTATTATTAATAATAATATGGAATTATTATTATTAATAATAATATGGAATTATTATTATTAATAATAATATGGAATTATTATTTATAATAATGACGATCAAACAAAAAAAATGGACGATGTTCGAATAGTTTTCATTGTATATATTTTTTAATAAATATAAATCCTCAATGTAAGGGTGAATTCGTTTTTTTTCGGCAGCCAATTAATGTAATTTTGTGATTAAAACCGGAATTCGTCCTTGAATTGACCATTTTTTTTATTAATCAGTGATTGTATACAATGAAGACACTTCAAACATCATAATAAGATATCTCAATTATTTTTTTTTTATAATATCACTATCGTCATCATAAAAACAATTTATTTCGCTTTACAATAATGTGAAACTGTCTCAAATTAGAGTTCAGAATAACAGTATAATAGTATAAAATATTAAGAAAGATAATAATATTATAAAACATTTAACGTTTTCTTAATTTAATTCTTTTTTGTTTATTATATTAAAATTGGTCAAATTTTACTAATCATTAAATCCTAAAGTGAAATAAAGTAATTGTATAAATATTGAAAACAAAGTTTCCACCAAAGACTAATTTTTTAACGCATCCATCTTAAAAAAGAAAAATTATTAAAAATTAGTTTTATAGTTAGTTGCAGCTGAGGCTTACAGAAAAAAAAATCTTGAATAAGGAACGAATTAACTCAATTGAAAGTACTGGAAGATTTTTTACCGAAGTTGATATAATATGATTTGAATATTAATAGCAAAATTTACTTCCGTCAGCCATTTTTCGAAGAGAAAAATTCACCCACATAGTCAAGTACGAATTGATTTAACCAGGGATTAAAATTAACTCTTATTTTTCTCTCCTGGTGAATAAAAGTGAAGATATGATTTTTATTTTTGACCTTGAAAAATAAATCATTTATTTTTAATATTTTAAAATATGCATTATTAGATTATCGAAGGTGCTTATTTTGAAAATACTATCGAATCTAAGTTCGGGTACTCGAGTGTCGATTTAACTTAAGTTTTCGATTTCTTAGATACTCAATTCCATTATTATTATTAATAGTCCATTATTAATTAGCATTATAACATTAATATTTTTTGATAAACAATCTCTGTGGCGAAGAATTCTGTGTAAGTAATAATTAACAGAATGGCTAGAAAGTTTTATTAGTTGTCAGCAAACTAGCATACCCTCACTTTATCGACGAAACTGCTCCTCCGATACTGCAATAAAGGACCTCAATATCAATGAAATCCGAAATGTTAAAATAAAACGATACGTAAATGCTAGATTTTAAAATGGACAGTTTTTTCATAATCAGCAACTTCAATAAGCTAATAATGGACCTCAATATCATGAAAATTTGAAATGTTAAAATAAATCGATACGTGAATGCGCGATTTTAAAATCGATACTTTTTTCAGATTCAGCACCTTCGGTAACCTAATAATGGGCCTAAATATCAAGGGAATCCGAAATGTTAAAATAAATCGATACTTGAAATCGCGATCTCAAAATCGATATTTTTTTCATAATCAGCATCCTCGGTAACCTAATAATGGACCCAAATATCACAAATATTTGAAAAACCACTATATTCATAGTAAATAATAAAATTTTAACATTGGCTTTTTTAAAAATTAAAAATATAAAAATCACATCATATATTTTTCAGGATCAGAAATAAAAGTCATAATAAAACTTTTATTTTCAGATGCCAGATATAAAAATCATATCTTGAATTTTATTCGCTAGGAGAGAAGAATAAGAGTTAATTTCAATCCCCGGTTAAATATAATGTCGCGAAATAATTCAAAACTCAACTGGCAAGAAATTGATATCTCATTAATCTTATATTTACCTTTCGAGTCATCTAAATATAAAATGATATTCGTTTACAAACATTTTTAAATTCAATGACACGCATCTCTGAAATAGACTGTACGGTTAAAATCCGGCAGCAAAATATATCATTTATTTATTTTTATTCATTGAAGGCCGAATTGTGGAGCGGCTTCATGTTTTATAATACCTGCTATTACAGCGATAACAATCTTATGCACTCTCTTTTTTAATTGTAGTATCATTTCCTTCTATATACGTTTAGTGTTTAATTAGTAATTAGTAAACTACCCTTTTGTAAAGGATGTAAACGGAAGTTTTCTTGAAGTGTGGAAGGGGCATATACAATGCTAAAACCTTGGGTATCTTGAAGAGCGGGTGGTGCTGGAAGAGTCTTTGAACTGAATAATTACACGCATTTCCGGGATGGAGCAAGTAGTTAGTAATTGAGCTTACTCCTCCATTAATATGTAAATGCAGAATTAATTCCGCAGGCCATGTTTCGGCCATGAAATGGACACTTCATCATAATTATTACTTAGTTTATGAAGAAAAATCAACAACTTTTCGTTGAAAGGAGTCAATTATAGAAAAGAATAATTTATTAGTAATAGCTGAGAAAACAAAATTCAAAACTATACTAATATAGTTAGAGTCTAAACTCTAAATAATTGGAGAAGCGCGAGGTGAATATTGAAAATGTGGTCTGATTGATAAACTCGGCAGAATATGGGCATCCTTTTTTTTTTCAAATAAAATGATTTTTAATGGTGATTTATAATTTATTTTTATATTCCTACATTAAATTTATATTGTCAAGATATAAATGGAGAGCTCCACACACGGAGCCTAGAGTCTCAAAAATGATGAAAAACAGCCTGTCGATAATTCAAGCATCATCAGTACAGAAGGAGAGGAAAAAAAAAACAGAATATATACATATATACGCTTAAAGACAACATGCAGTACACCTCACATCCACAGTCCAAAAAGATAAATATATATATATATATATATATATATATATATATATATATATATATTCCCCCCTCTTCTTCTGTCCTTGATTGATGTCTGAATTGATAAAATATCACAAATAACCACCTGCCGTTTTTCCTTCATTGTAGAGACTCTGGGCTTGTGGAACCATTTATATCCTAACAATAATTTAATGTCGTTTTGAGTTTTTCCTCTTCTAAATTAATTAAATTTATAGCGGAAATATCTCTGTTTAATTTATTTTTTGTTTTGGTTCAACATAGAATTGGTAGTGTTATATTACAGAAAGCATAGTCTATAGTCTATCGCGTTTTGACTGTTTATAATCAGAAGCTCACTTCTATACGCATTTATATGACTTTCTGAGGAGTCAACTGTAAATTATATGTAATTTAAAAAAACTCTTTAGTGGTCGTTCTAAAGCGGTTTTTGAAAAAAACAAATTGAGATAATTTAGCAATCAAACAAAATTAACTGCACCGTTCCTTGTCCAGTTTTCTCCCGGCTACAGCTCCTAGAGACATGGCTAGAATGTGACAAAGTTGTCACTCAGATCCTGGTAGGAGAGTTCCCTTACCCTCGGCTAACGAAATGCTTCTCAAATCACATTTCTAATCAAGTGGTTCCGGACAGTTCTAGCAGAAGTGTCCAGCACTCCCAAGTGCTCAAACCAACACAGACCGCTGAATACTGTATTAAACGTTTTAAGAATGAAATTGCAAGTGGATTCTGCTGAAACCTACAACATACTAACGTTAGTAATAAGAACACAAGAATGAACGAATGAGGGTAATAAAATCATTTAAGCACATAAAATAGTATGCTCTTGCAATCTTACAAAAAAATAGCAATTAAAAAACTAATAATTCATCACTTTTAATGCTGTGTAAGTTCTCTCCAACACCTTTGACAAAAAAACATTGGTGTGCAAAAATAGATTAAATCGAGAACGAACTGCCTAGAATGATTCTGGGGCTAAGAAAGTACTTAACCGACAGATAAACTCTCGGTGGAGAGATTGGATAGATAATTTTGTATTTCATTGTATATTTTTATTTCGACACTGTTCATTGCAGGACGGTGTATAGGTATGAAACGCTTGTGCCATCGTTCTAATTGGCATGATTACAATTATTATTACCAGATTTTTATAAATGCAATTCAACTCGAGCGTGGAATGGTACATGTCAATTCATTGGTGGGAGGATGTTCTTTCGTACATTATTTTTCGTAGAGATAGATGGATACATCATAAGAGTATGCATTAGTTAATAGATTTAAAAAAGGAAAATGTACCTTCAGAAAATTCATTTCTTACTTCTTTATCCTTAATTTTCTCATGCAATTGGCCAACCGCGACCGAAGTTCAAAACCCATAGTAACATTCAACCTTCAAGTGCGACCGCGTTAATGACAATGGGTACACAGTTAAAGGTTATTCGCCGTCAATAAAAACAAAAGAAGACTCTCCTAACAATGGTCTGCCTGCTCTTCCCTTTGTTCATGTACCTTACCGAAAGGAGGAGCGAATTGTGTTGCATTGCGGCAAATCGGTCTTCCGCGGCATTATCTATGAACTGATTGCTGATCTAAGATACCCTAACTGAAAGGATAGTAGAATAGAAGTTTCCTCTTGCCAAGGACTACACCCGATACTTCTGGCAGAAATGGCCGAACAAGATTGTTAATAAAAACTAATCTATATATTGGCAATTAAAATTCAAATTATCATAAAATCAACAAATTACAGTTGTATAAACGAACAATTATCATTGATTGAAAAAAAAAAAAAAAATAATTCTGAAAGGAATTATGCAGTGAAAGAAAATGCAACAAGCCCTTTCTTGTTTGATACTTTTTTATCTTTGTTCTATCAACTAACCCTTTTGGAATATGTCTGAATGAATGAAAAATGAATTTAAGAACTTATAGTTTTTGGGTTGAATGTTTTACTTTTATGAAAGCACATACAACTCATAATTTTTTCGTGATCATATACATTATTCTTGATTATTTTTTCATATCGTGTTGCCATTTTTAATCGAGATAGCACATGTTCATATTCTTTCAAACGAAACTCGAAAAAATTGAGTTTCATCAATTATTGAAAAATGAATGTATCATTATATTCCCAAAGATCTTGTTCGAGGAATTTCAGTAACACAAAAACACGAATGTTACTGCAATGTGCTCTTTAAAATCCGTTAGCTTTAATGAACGATCGTAGAGTAAAATCAATCAATGATGATTGCCATGACTAGTAAGAATCAAAGAGCACTGAGCAGTTTCGTCATCATCCATGCAAATCAACAACCATTGTGCTGCTGTTGAAGACGGTAGTAGTGAAATATTAGTCAATTGGTTCGAAGATTTATTCCTGTATTTCTCCCTGTAATTGTAGCTTCGTATAATGCATTTGTTATTTCATTAAAGACTATATTATGAAATATGTTAATAATATGTTTATAATCAGAAGCTCACTTCTATACGCATTTATACGACTTTCTGAGGAGTCAAATGAAAATTGTATGTAATTTTAAAAAACTCTTCAGTCGTCGTTCAAAAGCGGTTTTTGAAAAAAACAAATTGAGATAATTTAGCAATTAAACAAAATTAACTGTACCGTTCCTTGTCCAGTTTTTTTCCGGCTGCAGCTCCTACAGCACTATCAGTCATGGTTTGCATTTTTATTGTTTGATTCTGCAATCGATTTTAGATCAAAGTATGTATGTATATTAAGTATGTCAATAGAAGTATACTACTTCTATTATTATAGGAACAAATTCGTCCGTATGATTTGATCATTTCCCCATCCCCTCGTCGATTACCGTGATGGATTGGAACATTTTTCAAACCATTTTCTATTTTAAGAAACAAAGTTATTTTTAAAAAAGATTTTGACGGAAATATCTTGAAATTTATTGGAAAACAAATATTTTGTCAAAATTTAACGAAAAATATCACCTACAGTCACTGGATCTGAATCTAAGAAATAATTTTAGTTGAAATTTTCGGTGAAATAACTATTTACGAAATAAATAATTGAATAATTGATAATTTATTATTTTATTTTCAATAATGAACTTTTGTAACCGACCAAGAACAATAAATGTTTAACCCCACCGCTCAAACTTTGAGTTTTGACGTTTCAAGATACCTAGAATCCAAAAATCAAAAACAAAATCCTTCCGCGCATCGTCCGAGACTTTTCTCCGAGACTACTGGACCATTTTTTTTTTAAATTTGATAAAAAAAGTCGTAGGTTTCCCAAGGATGATCCTTGGTATTCAACATTCCAGGAACTCGACATTTTCTTTAAAATGACGACCGATTAGAGATACCATGCGCCCATATCTCGGCCATTTATGAAGATAAAGAAAAAATATAAAGTATTTTTGAATCATTATGCCAAAGCCTTTAAATATATATATGTGTGTGTGTGTGTATATATATTGATTTTTTTTTTTTTGCTATGACCATTCGAAACGTAATTAAATTCTCTGAAGTAAAACAGAAAAAAGTAAACCATCGAAATCGGACAAAAGATATTGCGTATTGAACTTTATACACGTTTTATTAAGTATTCTGTACATCTTTCTGTAGAAACCTGCTCACTTTTGTTTAGTTTTCTGATAACTCGAAAACCATACATATCCCAGAACATTCCACATTAACATTTGAAAGATAATTTATTTGTCTACAAAGCTAAATCTTAAAAATAAAAATAAAAAACTTAGTCGGAAAAATATTAGCGAAGATACCAACAATTTGTGTATCGGACTTTCACCAAAATTATATGGAAAATCGTCTGAGTGGACACCATAGATATTTTTGATACCTAGTAATAATAATAAGAAAAGGCTTACCGAACCCGAAGGTTCGATGCCCATACCACCAATCGCTGTCTACAAACCTCGGTCTACCGACTACCGTCCAGATCCAAACTCGTAAAATCACCCTTAACGCAATCCTCCCACCTACGTTTCGGTCTATCGTCTACCGTTTATACCATGGATGTTTACCGTTTCTGTTGCTAACCATATATTTGGTCTTATCCGTATTAATTTCGAGGGCGTATTAATTCGAGTATAAATTCTTTACCGGATTTCATCTACGTTGTTGTATTCAGTATTTTTTAGGTATAACTATTTGAAAATAATCTTTTTGTAATAATTTGCAGTATTTTTGAGAATATATCCGTGAGAAATAAACCAAAAAATAAACAGTTGAAATAAACGAATCTTCACAACTCGCTAAAGATCAGTTTTGAATTACCGAAGGTTATCGTGAGCGCACATATTGCATGCCTGGCTTAAAATTCCAAAGACAATTGTTCGTTTTATGTTCCTATTGATTTTAGCAAACAGTTTTAATTTGAAAACAAAACACGCTTTGTTATTCCTATTTTATTTTATTTAACAACTTACTATTGTTTGAGGAAAAAAAATCTTTTATATAATTGATTGGTCTGTTAGGTTTTATCGTAATAAATAAGATTAAAAAGATAATAATAGCGGGTTTCATTGGTTATTTTAAAACTAATAACTACATATTATAAGACCTTTTTACTTCATATTTTATGTTTTGTTTTTTTTACTGTATGAAAATCCAGTACCTGGTTATAATAACATTCGCAGAAATAACAGGATAATTATTTTAAATAAAAATCATATAGAAGACTTATGAATACTTCCTGGCTTATTTTTAGCTTTGAGCTCACGGCGCTATTGAGATTTATTGGTTTTATTTTTTAAATAAACAATTCTTCAGAGGTGAGAGGATTTACAATTTAATGAACAAATATTGCTTTTACCACACGATTTAAACAATGACTAATTTTATTTATTTTTAATTTTTATTGATTTTTAAATGTCACAAGCGTGTTATCAAGATTTTTTATTAAATTTCTATTTTTATTTTCTATCAGTATTGAAGTCATAATTCCTAATCATCTCGAAACAAAAGCTATCAGCTTACAAATTAAATGGAAATAAGCAAATGTTCTATAGACAATCCCGTGTGCTTCGAAATAAAGAATAACTTTTTTTGTGATAATGAAGTTTATCATAGTATTTTTGTTTTTGAGTTTATAAAGTAGTATTTTGAATGGAATTTTGCAGGCGGGCTGTCATTGTTTTAAAGTAAATTATTCAGATAATTTTAATCTCATTTCTTTAAGAGCTCGTTTTAAGGACAAAGACTAAAGGTCTTGAATAATGTGAATATAATGGATTTAAAATTTAATACAGAGGTAAAAAATTATCAAATTACGAAAAATACAAAGATTAATAGCCATGGACAAAATAATTTCAAAATTCTATGGTGATTAAATGGAAATAAACTTAAAATAAAAAACAAAACAACTATAATTTTCATCTACAATGATTCTTTTTCGTAGGACCGGCAATAGTAAAATAAAACAATTCATTGTTATAGTTATGTTAATAAATGTATAAACAAAATACAAACTGTTGTTTGGTTTTATATTGACTGATCCCGACGATAAAAAGAATCATTATGAATTGTGAGTCAGTAGTTTTAATTACACAATATGAACCTATAGTATGGCAATACTGAATCTGCATTTTTCAAATACCTGGTGATTATATTCGA
Organism: Rhaphigaster nebulosa; assembly: GCA_948150685.1. Classification (NCBI taxonomy): domain Eukaryota; kingdom Metazoa; phylum Arthropoda; class Insecta; order Hemiptera; family Pentatomidae; genus Rhaphigaster; species Rhaphigaster nebulosa. The sequence goes on from OX411308.1 coordinate 33,696,670, forward strand.
CTTGTTAGAAAGCGATGGGCTGGTAGGTATGAAGTATGATCAAAATACTTGATATATGGTGTATAGTTAGCGGATACAAAATATCTTATTAGGTACGTATTATAAAAAACGCTAACGGATGTTACAAGACCGTATGTAACTAACTGGATGAAACTACCACCAGAATAACTGCCAGTGATATGGACCTCTGTGAAGTTGGCATCCTATCCCCTCTCATTGTCACATTTTTTTACAGTTCTAAGTTTTTTCTAGTTATCATGGACCCCAAATACTGTAATTTCTCTATATGTTCAAACCTATCCCCTCTTCTATATCTATATCACCGAAATCGTTGCCGTTTCCGATGTTAATCATTTATTTCGTCTGTCCATATTTATGTCGTGCCCGACTTCTTCATCGATGAATAGGATACGAGAAAGGGAATAACCTTGTTTTAAAAAGGTAAACAAACCTCAAACTTGTCCGAAAAAGAATTACCGAATCTAACTTTATGGACTGTTTTGGTCATACACATCCCTACTAGATTTACTAACTTTCTTCGGCATTCATTACTCAATTAAAATAATATACAGTCTCTGTCGGTCCATAGGATCATAAGTCTTTTTGAAATCGATATAAAGCTGATGAACTACACCGCAGTATTATAATTTCTCCAATATTTGTCAGTAAAGAAAATATTTGATCGATAGTTGAACAATTCCGTCTAAAAACTCAATTATGGTAGTCTCCGATAATTTCCTCGGCTTATTTCATGATTCGACTAGTTAGGATTAGTGAAAATGTTTTATACCACACCGGAAGGAATGAGGTTCCGCGATAGTTATTATAATCCGTCCTCGGTCCCTTTTTGTGAATCGAAATAAGTATTGATTCTTTCAAATCTTTGAGAATTTTTTTTTCTATTGTTCAAAACGTATCAAAACTAGAAAAATTGTAAATTGAAGCGTTTTTAAAAATTATACGACCTTCAGACTTCTACACTCTTTATCTTTTGTTCACGTTTTGGACTTTATGTGTACAGTTCTGGTAGCCCTCCAAATAATAGATCTAACGATAACCACAATAACCAAAATACTGCAGTCGATAGCAAAAAAAGTTGTAGAGTATCAAAGTTGTAAAAAATGTGAACTTTTAAACTCTGATGCTCTTTTTGTTTTACTTCGTAGCAGAAAAAAATGTTAATAATTATCTATATAATTCTTGGGGGAGGAGGGAGGAGGAACAACAACCAGAACTATAAAAATAAATTGTCGTTTACCGAGAAAAAATTTGACCGCTTTACAGTCAGTAAAAAAAAATATTTTTTGGTAACCGATAGTTTTGTTGAGAGTTCTTCTTATGACAATTGCGAAGTTGTCTCCTCCTCCTCCCGTAACTTTAATTATTGCTTTTTGTGTTTTAAACAACAGAACTATTTCTAACGGTAATGGAGAACGCTAGAACTCTTAAGGGGGCTATAAGAACTCTATAAAAAAAAAAAGAATAAAAAAAGACGATTGGTGACCAACTTCACAGAGGATTATAGGTTTATAGATTTAGCTAAGGATGGATGCGGAAAAAATTAGCCTGAAATTATGGAATATAAAATTTACTGTCATTAATTCTATTCAGCTGTGTAGAATTCCGACTTCGAAAAATTTCAAGGTTTTAGTTTGGATGTGATTTCCGCCAAAGAATCATCAACGGAAGGATTAGCAGGCGGGGTTCCCCTAATGTGGGGTATTATTCTGCCATCTTGGCCCCTGATTGCGATCGGTCGTTTTGCCACATTCGTTGATCTATAATCGGGGAGCAACGGCATCGCCTGGTACAAAGAGATAGGATAGATGATTCTCCCATTACGATTAATTGCCGAAGGAAATGTAGTATAAGATGGTTTTCCCCACAGATTGCTTCAACACGACCGGCTCTAAAGTAATTCGATTCTAATTCTGTCGGTATAAACAATCAAAGTACGTGTCAGTCAGCGACGTCGTTAGGTGTAGATTTATTTGTTCTTGTTCTGCTCTCCGAAAAAATAAAACCGTTACAGAATCCAGTTTGGCCAGTCTAACCGTTCCTTATAACCCCCATTTCGAAGTATGTGCTAGAGTAACGATCGGAAAACTATCCTACTTTGTCTACCTCGCTGTTTATTGCATTCATCACACGATTCATTTTATATCACATAAAAAAAATTAACAAACTTTGAATTAATAGATTGATAAAATAGACTGGATATTCGTAACGCAGTGTCGTCGAAGATGCTATCAGTTAAAGGGGTATTTTACTTATGTTTACTTGACTGGTAATTTTTAATAATTATTAGGCTTAGGGATTCGGATACCACCGATAATAGTCACTAATATCACATAAATTGTTTCGACTCTACAGTTTCGATTAGATTTGCTGGATCATGCCATTAGTGCATGTCCTGAAATGCGGCGTTTTCAAAAAAGGTATATATATGTATAATGATGATAATGATAATGACAACTTACAATTAAATCTCTACAAGCCATCTCAACTATAAAATAAAATTAAAACAATGGAATGACTGTTAATTGGCCAAGAAAAACTTAGTTTCGCAACCAAGCGCTTCATAATATAAAATACTCCCGCCGAGAATGGTTTTTGTCATAGATTGATGTCGTCTATTGTTTTTGTTTTACTGTTTTTCTTTTATGTTTCCCTATCAGCCTTGTCCAAGCAGCGTGACATCCTTGAACCGTTTGACTTCCATATAAATCTTTAAGGAAGCATTCGTAACCAGCAGTCGTACGCTCAGTATTGCTGGACCTAAGCGTTCCATTCCCCATCGCTTTCGATCTCTAAATGGAAAATGACTTCGAATTAGCGACAATGATTTAGTGGAAAGATTTAGATTTAGTGGGCAATAATCTTAGAAATCGCTTATTTTTATTTTTTTTAGCTACGGTATTTCCTTTTCCAATTTCACAATGGTGCTTTATGATCTTCGCAACGCAATGACAGGCAATCAAAGGACTGAAATTTAATGTCGGGTAAAATTGGGCAAAGTGGGCAAAAACCTAGCAACTCAGAAAAGTTAACAATATTTTATAAAAATATCTTTAATAATAATAACGATTTTCTTTCGGATGACAGTAATCTGGAAATAATACATAAACATTTCCTCACTCGCATCTCATAATCTGTAGTTCAGCAACAATAAGGAAAATATTTACTGTTATTGTTTGCGTAGAAAAAGAGAGTTGAGAACTGAATCTCAGGTCATTTAATTTGACCACCTGTTTTAATTATGACCATGAATTATCTCAGTACAGTTTTAAAATGTATAAAGAGTGCGCTGTAAATTATCGTCTTCTTCTTGCTATTCAAGTATAGAAGTTTTTGACGATTATCTGTAGCGCCCCACGTCAAAGGGTTAATTGTATGTTAAAAATATAGATTTCTAGCTTAATCAAGTGAACATATTTTTTAAAATCATTTTAACAAAAATTTAGTGAGGAAAAAATCAGGACGTTTAGAGACGGAAAGCTAAAAAATATGTTAAAAATTATGTTTTTTTCTGTTTATGGCAGTAATACAAATATTAAACATATAAACTATAAATATAAAAATTTTTTCTACGATGAAAATTATGAAAGTAATTCAAGTAAGGTCTATTTCGCCATATAGTATAAATTTAATCTATCTAAGAAAGTTACTATCAATAAAGCAAAATTAAGATATATGAGGCGTAGAGATGAAAAAGAGGACAGATAAACCCGACTTTAAAAATTTTTAAGATTTTGAAACTTTTGAAAAGTTTCATATTTTGAAACTCCAAAATATTCTCATTTGCCATAGAACTAAAATATTATTTACTTAAATTGTTTGTTTTCTGAACTATTATCCTGTTCAATATTTATTCCGATCGAATTTTCATGATTTTTCTTGTTAATTTATAAATAGTAATTTTAATATATTTTTTAAAATAATAATAATAACAATTATTGTTATAAATTTATTATTATTCGCGTTTATTATTGATTTTCCTTAGGAGATAACTACAAACTTTTGCAGTTAGTATTTTCCAATGCTTGCCAAACTCTATTGATACCTTAGGTCATAAGCTTAGAGTCTAAGGAACATGGGAGGGGAGGGAGAGGGAATGCATTCCCCAACTTAACATAAGATAAATAAAAACGCTAATAGAAGTTCAGTTAAAATCGGAAAAATGCAGATACCTTCCTTTCTCACTTTAAAAAATCATATTTCATATATTAAGGACCGCCTGAAAGTGAATACGCGAAGGAGGGCTGAATTCAATTCGTACAATCTTATGTCTCCGAAGCTAGAAACACCCTACCCATACCGTAAGGGGTTGCTTATTTTATTTATTTGAATAGATACTTATTCTAGTCGTGATTCAGAGGTGAATAAACCGTGGCCAGATTTGTTTAATTAAGTTTCTGTTAATGACTGAAGAGATTGCAATATGGAACGACGTCGTCGGTACTGTTTCAAATCCATTCCAATTCATAACGGGCTGACAGAGCCCAAGCATTGTTCTAGCAACATTTCAATATTGTTCTTGAATACACCATTAGAATAAAGGTTCGAGAAACAATGGCACTCAAAATAGACTTAGCCGATTGTTCCTCTTCAAGATAATGTTTCATACTCTCTTGTATCGTAAATCTCTTGCGGAGTTGTTAAATCGATAACTGGCGAGAAAAATATAATTTTGCGAATTGAAGGCGATCTTTGATATCAATTTTCAAAAAATACTTATAGTATACAGATGTTAAAATTTTTTTTTATCTCACTTTGTCGAGCTAAACTAAATAGAACAGGTGAAAGGGAATCGCCTTGTTTTAAACTAGAACGAACCTCAAACTTCTCGGAATAACGATTACCGATTCTAACTTTATAGAATATTTCGGATATCAGTTTTTTTAGACATAATTTCCTACAGGATTGACTAACTTCTCTAGCAGATATTCCCTGTTCAATGTCATTAGAAAGGTGATGCACACCGAAAAAGGGTTAAATATGGACGGTAAAATAGCCGTGATTGGGCCTGCTGATGATTTGCTACTGTTAAATGAAGACGCTGAATCTAAAAAACTAAATACAACAACGTTTATGAAAACCGATAAAGATGAGATGTATGGTTGGCAGCAGAAACGGAAGCAATTTCGGTAATATAGATATGAGAGGGTATGCATTTGAACTCGTCGAGAAATGCCTACATTAGGGACTAAATTTTCCCTAAATACCTATATTTAGGGAAAATTTAGTCCAATAGCGAATTGAGGAGTTTACACAATGCGGAATTGCGGAATATGCACCCTGTGAATATAATTGAAGTTATATCATTGCGACGGTTGAAATGGGTTTGTAAAGTTGTCGGGCTCTGTTACGAACGAAATCCTAAAAAGTTAATAAGCGCTGAGCCGACTGATAAACGCCTGAGGAGTAGACCGAGGCGTAGGTGGGAGGATTTCATTAAGGCTGATCTTAAAGATTTAGGTTTAGATGGTGATCGGTGCACGGAGGTGGGTAAACAGTGATTGGTAGTATCGGCATCGAACCTGGGCAACCAAGGACGAACGCATATTTACGCAAAATTATTTTTCGGAGGGAGATTTACATTTTTTTTTTGAGGGGATTTAATATGAAGAAGGCTCCAAATTTGGTTTAAGATTTAAGGATAAGCCTAAAAAATGTATCCAAAACTATTTTTTAAATAATCAAAAATATTACTCAATATACAAATCTCATGTTGGTGGGTATGAAAATGAAATTTTTATTCATTTCGGGAGGGAAGGGGATATATCCTTCTGATTCCCCTCTCTCTGTACGCCACTGCCTGAGCCTTTTTTTATTTGTTGAACTGTATTTCTCGCAGAACTTTCCGTTTTTCATAATGTTAATAGTTTTTTTATTAAATTTTCAGGCTTATCCCCAAATCTTACACGAAATTTGGCGATCATAGACATTTAGGTGTTTATTTGCCTTCTTCATGTTAAATCCCCTCCGTCACATATTAAAAAAGAAAAAATTTAATTCTAAAACGTAAATATGAATTTACCGTTCCTGTCGTTGCCTATGATTGGTATTGTTAAGTGAAGATGCGGAAGCTATTAATTTAATTAAGTAATCTGAAAGATATTGATGAACGTTGGTAAAGAACTAGGCCTGAAAATAAATATGAATAAATACAAATAAACAGATCGATTTAATTTTATCTAGATAATGAAAAATATGAAGGAACCAGTTAAAAATTACAAGAACGTATTATTTTAATCAAATGCTTAGTTTTAAACTAAACAGTAGATATATAGTAAAATATTTGAAAAAAATATTAATAAAAAAAGAAATACATTTCTTATTATGTTTGACTAATTTGAGAATGATTAAAATAGACTTTTCATTCAAATTAAATTAGTAAGTTTCAGTACACATCTACTATCTTAAAATATTTATATTAGACATTTTCTTCAAGAAATAAACTGAATTAAACTAATATCTGGCAAGAAATGTAAGTGATAAATACTTTAATTTAAAAAAAAAACAACTAATTTAGGCATAATTAAGCAGTGCACTATTGACTTTTTATAGTATAAATATCGGTTTAAAATTAATGTTGCACGCTTCGGTATAACACACACAGCATTAGTTCTAAGTCCCCAACACCTCTATCTATTTATTTATTATCAAACCAAAAATATATTTAAAAATAGAGAATACCTGCATTAATGCCATCGTCAGAATTTGCAAACATTACTACAGCTTGTTCCAAAAGCGACTCGTAAAACCAACGATATTTGTCGAGTTTGTCCGCATAATGCATTTCTTACTTATTGATAAATATAAAATCAATCTTTCCAACAATTATGCAATGGATATCACTTCGCAACCATACGGTCCGAGAGAATGGTTCTATATGAACTCAACCTAAGCTGAAAATTGAAGCATGCGAGCATAGATCACGCCAACTCGCGTGCGCGGCTGTTTTATATTAAATAATTAAACAAAATTAATTAAAGACGTATGCAACTATATTTAGAAAGGCACTTTTGCAGGTCACATTAAACTTTTCGCACTTTAGCTATTATATGTTTGTATCACACGAAATGCAAATGATTCAGCACACCATTAATGAAATATCCTATGTAACCTAAATGGATGTAATAACTCTATTTATATTTTTTTAATCGCCTGATAAAAATATGCTGCTTAGATTTTTAAGTTTTTTTAATTCAGGGATTATAAAATGAAAAATGTCTCCGGAAGGTATCCCGTATCGTATCTCCAGTTTGAGTTTTCAAATTATTGGGAGCGGAATGATCCTCCCTACCCTCTTATCTTATCTAGGGCGATGACCCTAAACATATATATAATATATGCATTTATATATGTTTAGGATATTTTAATATTGATAGAGTATAGGTATTATATAGTATTTATATATGTTGTATTGTGATACACACACACACACACACACATATATATATATATATATATATATATATATATATATATATATATATATATATATATATATATATATATATATATATATACATAAATATAATATAATATATATACATAAATAAATATTCCACAAACATTTTTAAACATTTTCACGTTGACTAAAACTTGACTTTCTCCGGGTAAGTGCTTTTATTAAACCACTCATGTGATTATTTAGAATATATATATATATATATATATATATATATATATATATATATATATATATAAAATATAATATAAAAAAAATATAAGGTGAAAATTAAAAGATATTCTTTTCTATTATGATAAATGATCCATTATGTTTGTATTTTTTTTTTTAAAAAATAATTGAGACGCCGCAAAACAATCAGTTCTTATTTAAAAAAGTGAATGACATTAGTAAAATCTTTAAAACAATCTTTATGTTTGGTTAAACTATTATTAACTCTTTCTGAGAGATATTTGTAAAAGTTTTTTTATCTGTGGTCTGGAGCTAAACAAAATCTTTAAACCTATAATATAATTTTATTTATTTGCGATGCTATTTAAATATTATGTTTTTATTTTAATTTTAATTATTTTAAATAATATATATTGAAATTATTACAAATTTTAATTAAATATTGGGTTTAGATTACAAATTTGAAGGTTTGTCGGAATATGGAGTTTATAAGTTAAAGATATTCATTTCGGATGCCTAACAGATATGGGATGTTATGTAAGTAGAATATAATAGAAATTTTATTTATCTTTGGAGAGTTCCCCATACAAATAGAGCCTGGCCTGGCTAAACAATACAATAAACATTATTAGTATTAATAACTTATAAACAGATATTAAATACAATTTTAGAAGTATTACAAGAAAGACGAGAAATTGCAATTAAAATCATATTATTATATTTATATTTTTATCATAACTAAAATTAAACTGTTAACAAATAACACTTTTAAAATTCAATAAAACATTTCTCGTATTTATGAGATAGGATATTTGTATCATTGAATGAATGGACAATTGCTGAGGATGGACGAGCATTTGCATATTATTGTTTATCTACAGTTCCAGTTAATTTATCTACAGTTAATTCAGCCCATTATGTATATGGATAATGCAAGTCGCATATTTAGTTAAGACTTAGTTATTTAATACTATAAGAAATAATATCTAATAAAATATAGTAAAAAATAAATATAAATCACATTAGTTTGGCTTTTGCCGGGTCTTCAAAAGTTAATATTGCAGGAAATTGATTTTCTATGATGTTGTCGACGTAAGGTATGTAATGTTTTTAAGTGAGGAATAAATAAGGCATACCGCAATTAAATGATACAAAGTTTCATATGCATTCATGTTGCAAATCGAACAAATTTCTGTCGGCTTGATGTTATAGGTATGGTTTGTGTTAATAAATTTAATATTATATTTTCCCGATAGGCGTGCCTGAGTTATTATTTTAGTCATGTTAGACAGAATATTGTCAATAGTCTGACAATGTGGAGTTTGTTGGTAAATTATATTGTAGAAAGGACTATATTGACCTTATCTTAAGATCTTAGGATTTAAACAGTAATTTCTTATAAGATTCTAGGATTTTAGTAATATTGCTTTGGAAAATAAACGGGTTATTTTCAAATAGTGTGTGTGAGCAATAGTCAATAGACTTTACCTAAAATATTATATATTTGGGTGAACAAGTTAAATTTTACCGATGATCGAATTTGGTGTTTAGCATATACATAGCAAATTTTGGTAATTCTATTATCTGGAATTATAAGTATTTATTGTATATGGTTTAGGGACACGCTTTAATACTTTGATAGTGGAATGTTCCAGGCCAAATTCTTATTTTATGAGCCAGAATGGAATATTTCTATTTAAGTTGAATAGTCTTTTGAAGTAGTTTAATTGTGATTTTTCGATGGCGTCTAAATATCTTCTAAAGCTCCAGATTTATATACACCGTAGTGTGCTAATGGTAATGGCTTCATTTAAAAGTAGCCTACTTTCCCAAGATTGTAGTTTTGATTTTCTACAGATATTTAATACTGAGCCTATAGCACAAGCTGCCTTTGATTGTGCGTGTTTACATGCTTGATAAAAAACACCGGAAGAGAATAGAGGCACACCTAAGTAGTTATAATACGTAACTGTTTCTATAAGTTCTCCTTGATAATAAAACTTTTTTAATTTTTTTTGATTGCCTGTGTGAAAGTAAATGATTTTTGTTTTAGTAAGATTAACATCTAAATGATTTTCTTTAGCGCATGAGGAAAGAATTTTTAATTTTTTATAGGAATCGATATAGGAAGAGGAGAAGATAGCCATATCGTGTTGAGCAGTGAAACTAGCTTATTGTTAGAGCCAAATCATGAATTACGCATCTCTGCCCGTATAATGTTTTAAGGTATTCTTTCCATTTTTCGGGAGGAATTATTATAGTCAATGTTATGTGAGTATGAATATTTTAAATGTAAAATTATATTTGACGAAATAAGTAGCATTGAAGATTTGTTTAAAGAGTTTTTATTTATTTCTTATTATATTGTTATCTGTTTATTATTTTAACGGGTTAGGGAAGAAGTTTACGGTCCAAAACATATCTTCATATACTCAAAATAACCTGCTAACAATCATATAGACCTGCTGTCCCCTGCAACGATTGATAGTAGTATCGGCATCGAACCTCCTGATTCGAACTGTTGGAAAGGATGGCGCAGGTTGATGATAAGAGGGACTCGCCAAAATAACTATTTTTAATTAATATTTTTAAGTGGACAAGAATTAATCGTAAATTTTATCTTCCCAGAATCATAAAATGGAACTCAATTATAAAGCTTCAAAAGCGGTTTTATTTACGGTAAATAAAAAATAACTGAGTAACGAGAAATTAACTGATTTACTTAATTGTTTAAAAAAAAAATTGATGATTGTGCATTTGATGGAAGCATTAAAGTTTAATTGTTTGTTTATACAACCGAAGTTGAGTTTTCGGAAACAAAATATAGATGTCAGGGCAGCAGGTTGGTGGAATAAATACATGTAAATAAGTTGGTAATTTACCCAAGGAGACTCTCGTGTGGCCTAGCTTAATTAAGTGGCTCTATTTGAAAACATAAGAAACTGCCTCTAAATTTAGAATCACGAAAACAAAAATATTTTAGTTAATATTCTAGTCAGTCTCTTTTTTACTAATTAGCCTCTAAGGCACGATTCCCTGCGTTCAACTAGGAATTCGATTTCGGGTTTAGATCGAAATGATTCAGTCAGTGAGCTGGAATATTTTAATAACTTTTAAAACCAAATATTCTGCTATAGTTCTACGAGGCCCGCCCTTGAATATTTGAAAAACTCTTGAGCCTAATTTGTGCTCTAATGAGATGTATTGTGATGCAGATGAATTATTTCCTGTAAGAATACATTTTGAAGTAAGCACTTATACGTCCGGAAGTTTAAACAATAAACAAAAACTCCAACCGAAGGACGATATTTCCGTATTTGTCGGTCTCGGGCCGAGTTCAATACCGCAAATTAGATAACATAACGCCAGATTGAAGAGTTTATATAGAGGATATATTATGTATTTAGAAACTTGCATAAAACCAAACTGGTCAACTTATCGAACTCTTCTCAGGTCTAATGTTTTGCTGCAAAGTTGCCCAGAGAGTATCTTTCTGGAAATTATCATTCCACTCGAAAAAACAGGACATATGTAAGTCCATACATTGCTCTTAATTTGAAATTAGTAAAGATCAAAACATATCGTAATTGGAAAAGTACTGTGCATTAAACCTGAATTAACTTTTATAGATATTTACCAATTCAACCTTCAATCGTGTAGATTCAGTGAAACTTGTGTAAGATCTTCATTTCTAGTAAATATTTCAATGTCGTCAGCGTATTTGAAAGTTGAGATGTTAGATGTAATTGGTATATCATATGCAATGCATAATAAAGGAGCGAAGATATCCCTGCGGTACTCCGACTTTCATAGAATGTGATGAATAAGCCATTGGACTGAGAAAACCTGTCAGAGGAAAAGAAGCCTTCACTTTAAATAAAGACGCTCTTCATGTACCTTTTCTATTTGCCATAAATTTAAGTTCGTTGCCTTTTTATGCTGTTGAATGAAGTAAAGGAAATCGAAATTGTCCATGTTATCCGGTCAACATGTGTCTCGTTTGTACAATGATTTCCCACAAAAAAAATGGAAGGAGACTGGTTGTTGGTATGTACAAGTTAATGCAATGTTTTTGTTGGTTTTAAATCTTGATAACAAAAATATTCATAATGAAGTTAGATTATTGTATCCCTGACTATCAAGTCTAACACTATTTTAAGAAATTTGCTAATCAATTATTATTCATTTAATTAATTAATATAAGTGTTAATTATATATCAAGTGCTTGTGACTTTTACAATAGATAAAATCTTGAGTTATGTACTTTATATTTTTAAACAGTGAAAGGTGACAAAATGAGTTGATTGCGAATGAATTATTTATAAAAATGGGTCACTATATTTATACCACAGTTAATAAATCAATTCAATATTTAAATATAATTATTATAACATATCTGACTAATCAAAAATATGTAGAAGTGTCCTATAGACTAAATTCACTTTAAACTCTCATAGTTCATGGGCAATAAGCAATACTAAACATTTCAAGAATTGGAGAGAAAAGTATATATACAAAAATAAAATTTTAACCTATCATTAGATGGTTTTATTGCTTATATTTTAATAACATAAAGCAAAAGAACGCAAAACCATTTTTTTTTTAATTTATATAAAAAACTTATAAGGAGGTAAATATGTATACTTTGTATTTACGAATATAAAAGATTAAACGTTAGCAAGAAAGGTATTGAAGAAGCTATATAAGAAATTTCTAATGAACACCAAATGAGAATCAAAATGGTACTTTCAGGCCGGTGTCAATGGGATAGTTGCACACCTTTTCATTGGAAAGCCTTTGGTTGTAAGGCAACTCTATGAACCCATTTATCTGAGACAACTGCCTGTATAGGAATCGAAAGTGGGTGGCACGACCTGCTCAGTCCCAGCTCGGCATACTTTTATCCTTTCATGGAGGCCTAAAAATGGATATATTATACCTATATACATTATATATACCTATATTGTCCCACCCAGATCTCCAGCTATCCACGATTCGAAAAAAAATATATATATTTGCGGTCGGAACAGTTTCTTTTGGAAATATACATTACTGTTCATAGACGAAAGAAAGTTGTAAACTAAAAAAAGGTCAAATTTCGAAAAAAAAAATAGGTATTTAATGAAATTAAAAAACGGAAAATGTTAATCGCTGATTGCTTCTGATCTAAACGACAATCAGAATATCATTTAGATTTATTATCTCGCATTAGAAAGAAACCTGATTCTATGATTTTGAAATCGTATAAATTTAAAGCTTTGGAAGGACGCCAGCTGCGACGTAACGTCATTGATTGTACCAATTAAAGTGATGCAGTTAACATCAATTTTGGCCTGATCATTAGAACGAAATTTATTAATTTTTCAAAATTTAGGAGTGTCTCTTATTGGGTCATTATACCTCAGTTTCCAATTAACTCATGTTTAAAAATAATACCCTAACGAGATTATAATTACTTAAATGATCTATAAACAGAACTTAGACTCATACGGAACGCATTCACTATCCTAAATCGCGGCATTAGTAACCTACTAGAGCTGCGTTATTAAGGTTAGATTATCCCTTCTCTGCAATCAAAAATAAACGTTTACATATGAAATTGCTAGTCGGTGGAAAAATACCACAAGATGCAAAATGGTTAATTTAGGATGAGCTGGCAGAAATATACCCGAAACTACTTTAAGAGGAAATATAAAATATTGAATGAAAATAAGTTAACGAAAAATAATTCAGTGGAATGATTTCTCACACTCAGCTCCGTCACTAAGGTCGTATTTTCACTAAAATACAAAATATCAAATGGTGAGGGTGGGAGAAAGATGTATAGACCTTCAAACGGCACTTCTTTTGCACCAATTCAACTTAAATACAAATTTTCAACCTTCTAAATCAATTTGGAGGAGTTGTAGAGGTGCGCAAATCCTTAAAAATTGGTTAATGTTGTAACATCAGCCAAAATTTATTCCCACTTCTTTGGTATTGTGCTGTATAGAAAAAACGAAACATAATTGCCGTATTTCAGCTCATTAGATTTGGGAGCCACTGGAAGTGCCCAAATGTAGTGGGGGAATATATATATAACCATCAGAGATACATATATTCCTAAATATATATATCAGACATCTCTGAAACCTCCAAAAGCGTGTTCTAGGAGTTTAGGAACCGATTTAAAATGCACTCCTACTCATGATCTTCGGTACAGTGCAAAAGTTTATAATTTTCGAGGAGAACATGACTAATGATATATTTCTTTAACATTTAATTATATTAATCAAATGCATGTCCCAATGTTTCATATTTAGCTACCATAGAAATTCTCGAGTTTCACTAAATTATTTTCCGGTATTTGTAGTGTGCAAATAAATCTCTAAAAACAAACGATAAATCTCTAAAAATATTTATTGAAATAAAGTTAATATAACAATAAAAAATAAAGTAAATCAACAAAAAAAGATCTATTAAAAAAAAATCATGTAGTTCTATTTAATACGGACCTTAATTAATGCAAGTAGATCAGGTACCCTGGAATGATGTCTTATGCTTTGGATATCTCAACGCCAAATGAGTCTAGTGACAACCACTATCTTCAGAATATAAGTATGCAAAAAGTTGATAACGATCTTCAGATTCATGGAAGTAGACGATAAAAATGACTAGCAAACTGCTAACTCAACACCTTTATAGCGTGATCGTATAATTTATTTGATTATACCATGATGCGGACCCGTGTCAGGAAATAATGAAACAATATTATACCAAATAGAAATAGGAAAAAAAAAGACTTGGATTCAGTTCGGTACTCACCTGTTTCAGTTTAAGTTTCTTCTCCCGAGCTGTCCTGTAAAAAAAAACAACAATGAATTAGAATAGTGCCAACATTGCTCAGAACTGTAACAGAAAGGAACGGGGAAAAAACAACAAATAATTGCCAGGGTTGCAAATACTGCAGTTTTCATCCAGATTACACAACCTGATTTCCATCTGGTAGATCACTTTAATTGTTATTGCGTCACTTAGGCTAACCGCATAATGTGCTCTAAGAAATGCAATGAAAATGTAGCAGTTGTCGTAACAGATACTGTTCGGTATAACTGAATGTAATTGATATACAATAAATACCATTATAAGTAATTCTAATGCAGGATACAAGTCCGATTGGTTACCTTGTGGTTACCTCAACCTAACGATAATCAGATCTAAGAGATCGGCGAATGCGGAACTTGAAGTGTTTGAAGGAAAAGGAAAAGCTCTTAATACGGCCTGAACAAGAATACTGTCAAATGGTTATTACGGTCTTGTTCATCTTGTGAATCATATGATTATTACGGCAATAAAGCAATATGGGCAAACATGAGAGTCAAAAGATAACAATGATTCAGTGTAATCCGTTAAATCTGAGAAGAAAGATTATGGTTGTTTGCCTAAGTATAAACTTATTTGATAAATATCTGAATAGCCCCTTTCACGCTAACATGACATTACTCACTGATAAGGCTGATGTATCGCGTCCACGGTGGCACAATGGAGCCAGATCTCCAGCCGATCTTGTCCTAGCCGTTTCGAAACGTTCTTGCGGAACAGTGACAGAAATTTTCTGGTTAAACAAAAACGTGCAGTTGGAAAGTAGAGGTTTTACCTTGCTCTGGTTCACTTTTACTTTCCTTTAAGGTTCCTATAATCTATGGAATTCATTTCGCGAAAGATCGGGATACTGAATTTATTCCTCCGAGAAAAGTGAAGAGATAAAAAAAAAAACGAACTAGGTTTAGGAAGATGGGATGTATAAGAGAAATAATCATAAAACAATTGGTAAAATAGTTTCCTATGATTGAATATACGATCCGAAATTAAAGTTTTAATTTAATCTAATGCGATGTAAAAAAATGAGTCGATTACTGATCCCACACTATCATAACGTGGTGGTTTGGCTTATGCCTCGTAAATATGATTGCGTTAATGTTTTCGCCTTGATGATATAGTATGTTTAAATGAGCTCGAACTGCCGTGGCTTTGGATAATAAACGATTTACTGGAATGGTAAACAGAACTAAATCTCGACAAAAGCTCCATGTCGCAGCGCCTTGAGATAGGGTCCTATGGGAATCGGGAGCTAATTAGGGATGAAACTTTTATTTTGGTGAAAGAAGATTCGAACTCCACGATTATGTGAAATCAGATCTTAACGTCTTTTGGAAAAATGTTGAGGTATTTCATACTGCTGTCACTATCATTTATCTTAATCGCATTATAACATTCACTAATATGGGTCCCGTCCCCAGCCGAGAATCGCATACATATTTATATGTTTACTAACGCTAGACCGGTTAATCCGAAGGATGGTTAATGCGTGGCCGGTTAACTGGACTTCTACTGTAATCAGAAAAACCGGGCAAATTCCAGTCTTCTCAGTTTTATCAGGATTCCATTTTAAGCGCTCGTCCAAATAAGTCCTAGGGTGAGAATCTGTTCTAAGACGAGAAGTGAAACAAATTAAAGGATACAAAAGAACAGGATTCTGAAGGTTTACGACAAAGAAATAATAACATTTCAACGTTGAAGTATCCAAACATCATTTACGTCTTAATCCTTTGGATTTGTTAATCATTATTAACAAACCAACATTCCTGCGTTCATTATTAAGATATAGATAAACTTATTGGATGGGTAAGGATTACATAACAGTTAGAAATCACAAACCTTACAGGTTTAGTTTCCTAATCAGTTCTAGAAAGGTATTAACTAGCGGTATGTTAGATAATGAATTTATCAATAGAATGGACAGCTGAACTAATTTAAAAACTCTGTTGTGCCTTCCCGGCTTATCCAGGATGCGCACCTCCTCTTTCTCATTATGTTCCAAAAGTAAAACTTTATTCCATTATAAAGTAGTTTAATATGAAGGTCAAGCAATAATTAGGCACCGAAACCGTTTGTCGCCTTATTGGTATTTTGAGAGAAAGTAGGAAAAGTAGTGAACTGTTCTGTTTAATAGTTTTAAATTCGGTTCTATACGCACGACTAATATTTGTTTATTAGCAAAAGTACACAATTATCTCTTTCAACGCAAGTTTAAAAACATTACCCTTGGAGGACGCCATTGTTATTTTTATTGCCTTATCCTATTATGTATTACTTAAACGTTTGTAGCATGCATGATTGACAAAAATGCATATATTAGGAAATGATTATTGGTAAATAAAATAATGTAAAAAAAATATATTTTTTTTAGCAAAACCACTTTTTTGTACATCCCGACTACCAAAATAGAAAAACTTTAAATACGGACAATTATTCGGAGTTGTGCCATGTAAATTTCATTTTTCTCTTTTTGTACAAATAGATTCATCACAAAAATCGCTGATAATGTTAATTTTGTTGTCTAGTTAGGCAAGAAAATGGATTCAAGGATATTCGGCATCAAAAGCAACAACAAAATGATAACACAAATTCAAATATATCAAATTTTAACAACATTTATTTTATTTGGGAACGATCTAATAATAATGCATTCCGAATTCAATAAAAATTAGTTAAAGAAACAAATCGATAGTTACAAAACTTAAACATTGGCTCTGGGCCTGATTACGACTTCAAATCCTTACTTGGTGATTATTACTCTAAGAAAGTTTTTTTTATTTTATTTACTTATTTTTTATAAATGTGCATTAAATTTCCTTTAGTATATTTCGATTGTTACCAAAAACTTAGAGTATAATAGCATACTGGATTTGGGAGAGGCTTAATGACAGCTTATAATAATCAAAGCTATACCAGCTGCTTTGCAATATAATTCTATTAACATATAAAAAATCACCAATCAAAAACCTCGAAAAATTATTTTTTTTTAAAAAGGAATTTACAAATTATTATTATTATTTTTTTAAACCGTATTTTATTTATTCTTATACATAACTTCATTTACTTTGCAGCTTGTAAATAACGGTTTATCTTGAAGTTTCAATAGAAAGCATGTGTTGACAACGTGATCTTTATATCACCTGCCATCAAATAATTCTAATTATAAAATTATTACACAATTAACCATTTCCAACGAATCATAACTACTTTGCTATACCCATTAATTTAATAATTATGTTTACTTTTTCTCTGAAGACTATTGTTGCCCCGTATGCTTATAGAGGTAAATGAACATAAACAGATTGAGAGTTAAGTATATGTTGTATATTTGAAGATTATTGTTTTGTAATTAAATATTTTACTCAGTTCATTGTTACTGTCCAAAAATCTTAAAGTTATAAATCAGATAACAATTGATACTTCTGTTATTTTCATCGCATCTTATGTCAAGGTAAGACAAGGCCGTATTAAAATAAAGTATTGCTTAAAATATTTTACTTCAGGTATAAATTGACTAAAGATGTTGGATTAAATCATTCTATTAGCCAGTGGTCATTATATCTAAATCATTTCTAAATTAAAAAAAAATTATATATATATATATATATATATATATATATATATATATATATATAATAACAATTTCTAAACTTGGAGGAAAAGGGTTGTATATTAAAGCCATAATTTAATAACAACACTTGGGATATAAACGACAATGTAACTCATATTATACCTTTTTATCATAATTCCTGAGCTGCCTTTAGTAAAAAAGAACATAAATGAGCTGATTTTTATATTTTTTTAGACATCTCAATTCTTTATAAGTTTTATGACCAATGAGTTAAAATAAAAGATTTTTAAAAATGTTGCTTTATCGGTTATGTCTTGAGGCATCTTTAAGCCCTCTCATCCTCCAAAGCTAGTAGTTCTCAAAGAGGGTGCCAAAAGTAGATAACAACGGTGCAGTGAAATTTTTAAATAATTATATTAAATAAGTAATTAAAACAATTGTTATTTTTTTATATTTTTTTTCAATCAATGTTTTTACTTTATTTACTTCTCTGTTTTATTATTTCATTTATCAATCTTATATCTTAGGACTGCATTTCACGCCATGTTTAGTTGTCTTGATAACTTTTGATTTGAATGTTTTCGAATATTTTGGACACAAACTTACTTACTTTAATTTTTTTTTTCTAATTCTGTTCATCCATTATATATAAACATTTACTAACTGTAGAAAAAAAAAAAAAATAATGTAGGAGTGCCGTGAATTTTCCTTAAGAATTTCAGGATACCGCCAGACAAAAAACTTTGAGATTCACAGCTCGAGACTATTGCTGTGTTTCCGTTGACACTTTAGGACTATTTATTGTGGTCAGTTCAGAGCCCTTAGGAACAAAAAGTTCGAGTTATTTTTAACTGTTAAAATTAATAGTTTCGAGACAAAAACATTTTTAATATAATTTGTTAGTGTTTTAGAAAATTAAAATAGGTACGTTTGTACAAATATTAAAAAATCATTTATGTATTAATATTAAAAATCTGTTTCGAAAAATTAAAATAGATTATCATTTTATTTGAGAAGCAGTTGTGGAAGCACCTGCATAACACGTACCAAGGTTTATTTATTTATTTTTTTCTAAAATAACCAGTACAACAGACAGCCGAAGAGGTTTTTGGCGTCAGCCTCTCATTTGTTGATGTTTCTCGTGGCGGGAATGTAGTCAGTGGCATTCTGAAGGAAAACCACTTACCCTGCGCAAATCGTCCTTGATAGCAGCAAAACAGAAGCCCTACAATGCCGAGTCGATATTTTAAGTCTGCAATTTCATATCAGCGAATACTAAAACTTGAAAATTCCAAAACTATTGAATAAATATCACGTATAAATAAATTCTGGACAAATCGTGAATATAATTATGAATAAATCGTGACTCCTCTTGCTGTTTAACCGAAGAATCGAGATAATATCCTATGTGCCATCAAATATCCTATGTGATTTTTGTATTTTGGCTTGTAAATGTTTGACTTATATTGAATAGTTTTGCCGATTTTTTAATTTTCTGAGCAATTAGTATGTTTTGATTCATTCTCAATGAGTCTTATTTCATATTACTTTAGCTACTAAAAAATATAAAAAATCGCATAGGGTATTTGATGGCACATAAAATATTTTATCGTGAGGGCGATATTTCATTGTGAACGGGAAGAAAAGTCGCGTGAGTTCTGATGAGATACCAGTAATAATAATGCAGTGACCTGATACCAGCTGACGAGTCCCGCTGCTTGCTTGAACTTCTGCTCAACACCCCGCCTCCGGATCATGCGGCGTTTGAATGCCTCGCTCTCATTTCGAAATGTTTAGGGTTTGGATCCAAACATTTTGGGTAGAGGATGACAAGATAGTCACACGCGCCTAAAGTTACATCTATTTTTTCTTATTGATGTTTAAAAAAAGGTGGTGAGGAAAGTCTTATAAGGAGACACTAGATATTTTAGGTACCTATTTGTTTCAAGTATCGTCTTTACCTTGCTAAGACTGATTTATTTACTTGGATATGGATACTTTTTTTGGGTTGTTATTTTTACGCCCAATATTTAATGCTAAACTGTTTCAAATACTTAAAGCATCATTCATTTCTTTAAAAAATTGTGACATCACAAAAAAGTGTGGCATTGCTAAAATGTTTGTGGATAGTAGACCATCCGTCAGAACTGTAGTATTGAGGCGATCAATTAAGCAATGAGTAGTTCCAAGAACCCATATTGAAATTTACACATATACCTGAAGGTACTTCCTCGTTAGAAGGAATGTATCTTATCTATATCACCGTCGTCTTCGCTGCATGCAATTTAGTTCTATCTGTATTTAATTAAAGGAATTCTATAATTTATAGCGATTAAGATATATATTAATAATTACATGTTGCCGGCGAGTTTAGGTTCCAGAGAGGATAGCGACATTGGCATAAATGCAGATATTGAGGATATTATTCTCTTCGGTCCTTGAGAAATTTGCATACGTACTCGGCGGTGACTCCCATAAAGATTCCTTCTATGATGGAGTTTCCCCCAACCGACCTTCCACTAGCTCTCTTAATAAGGCTCCGGTCTCTTTAGCGAATGTTCTCCGATAATTACACCTGCATCGGCCGGCTATACTTGGAGCCGTAACTGTCGGGATTTTATCCTCTCCTAATTGGAACGAATCAATAATTCATGTGTCAGATATTAAATTGTTAAAAATGTATAATTTCATTATGGCCATCTATTAAAGGCGAGAACGATCTGTAATAGTGCTTAATGTATTTCAGAACAGTAATTTTTTTTTATGAATTCAATGCCGTTTTGAAATACAAATATTGACCTTCTGGTAATTGAACAACCACGAGTCAGGATCTCGTATGAAGCAGTATATCTCCGATAGTGAAAAAGAAGGACTATAATATTTGAGTTGCCACAAAAAAAACAAAAAAAAAACTCGTATATCAGTGAGTTATATTTATTTATATAAACACAACTATATATGACAAAAAATTGAGTTGCAGAATTTGAAAACATGTCCATTTTATTAAATCTGAAGATATTTTAAAATTTAGCTGTGTATTAAAATGAATTGTACTCTTTTGATGATTTTCGAATTTAATTTTCAATGTGCTAAGATGTTTTAAACGAAAAAAAAATCACTTTCAATCACAGAAATCCTCACAAATGCAAACAAAAAAGTAGATTTCCAAAAGAATGGACAAGAGATATAATGAAATTTCGCTATTCAATTATCTACAACGCTTATGTTGTGATTTTTTGTCAATAAAATCATAATTGAAGTACTTATGCCTCACAGATTTACGTTTCAGCAAAAAAGACACATTTACAAAAACTGCTATCTTTTCAATTTAAAATTTTTGGACTAATAGCAGAAGTTCCTTGATACGTGAACAAGATAACGCTACATACTGGACCAATAGCTACCAATTATCGACCTAACACATATGTGCCCTTTATTCCCGTTTTCATAATAACATTCACGGACATCACAACAGATTGATAGACGATATGGTTACGGTTGACATGGCCATTAGGAGAAGACTAAAAAGGAGCTGAATGAAAGATCTCCTTTCCTGAATTACAGGAGATGGGTAAAGGTGCTGCTGGGTACTATCCTTCCTCATGCCTATCATGCTATGTATATCTTTTGTCTCCAATACTTATGCTCACTCTTCTGTTAGACAGGTCCGAATAAAAAAAGTTGAAAGATTAAAAAAAAAACTGTTATGATGGCTTTTCCTATGGCAGTACTTCCTAGTTGCTTTTATTTTGTAATCCCATAGAACAGAAAAAAAAAAACTCCCTATATACTTAATTAGCTTAACTCGCTTTCTGCTATCCACTCTTTGGATACCCGAACCAAGCAGCCAACTCGTACACCAGGTATACTCTATCCACTCCCAAAGGAGTGCTTCCCTTAGCAAATAGTTCTTTATTCGTGGTATCTCTTTGTGGGACTCTTACCATCCTTAATCCCTCTTCTATAACGTTCTTTAAACACAACTTATATCTTCATCATCAATCTGCCTCATTCATTTAAATAATATTTATTTATGCTTAAACAAGTACCTACTGCTTCAACAGGCGTTTATTATTAATATATAAATATTTTATTAATACTTATTTATTAATTAAGTAATTGATTACTTACTTACCTATATATATATATTTAAGTAATAGATAAATGTATTTTAAAGTATAGCCAGATAAATGTACAAGTTATATATATGTACTACAATGTTATTCCTTAAAAATATTCTGTGCTGTTAATATATTATATTTTTATATTATTATAAAATTCATTATTGAAACGCTGCAAATTATTACACTATGGTTTATTATTTCCAAATAATTATATATCCAGGAAAAATTGAAATATTATTTGTCTGACTTTTTTTAAATTTATTTTTAAGGAAAATGGTGTAGTGATTCCAAAACATTATATTTTTTCTCCATCCTTATAAATGACTGAGATATATGAAAAGTCGAATATGTCGCCATTTTCCGATTGAATTGAGCATAATAAACCGAAAATAAAAAGAATTCCTGGAATTTTTAATATGTTTTATATTCAGAGCATTCAGCATGGAATTAACCACGTAACTTGTAAATATTTTCAACAAGAATTCTTTTTAATATTAGCAAATTTCTTGGTAATTCCGTTGGTCGTTGCTCCAAACGGCGAAAAACTATAGTATTTAACTGTCAAAAAAGAGGATTAATAATTTCACTGAAATGTACTCTAAATTGTTCAGTGAAAAACGCACTCAGTAAATTTAATTGTTAAAAATGGCGATATAAGTTTGTCCATCTTCGATCTAAAGTAATACTACACTCGACAGAAGGCGCAGCCGGTCAGGCAGTGTTATGACGAATTACCGTTATACAATCTTGTTTCATTGCATCTAGACCTAATGAACAAGAGTAAGTCCTAGCTAGCAATCAATGGAACAGTTACGTTCTATGAAAGTTTTTTTTGATATAATATTAAATTTGCACCTTAATTATTTACAACTGATAATATCGTCCACCCTATGATAAACTTACGAATGTGAAGATCACTACTTTTCAGGAGAGCAAAAAAACTGTTACATTCTTCTGTGTATAATGGCTGATTTCGATTATTTTAAATGTTTTTGTTGGTTTGTATTTTTTTATCTCATAGTTTCATGTGTAATTATTGTTTTACCATGATAATGATATGCATATTAGTTACTTTAACATAGAAGCTTCAGACTTAAAGACGATTTTCGTAAAAATACAACTACAATTTCAGCACTTTCTAAAGCCGTAACAGAATCGTAACTTTACTCTAGGTTGTATCAACCAAAATACTATCGAAAAATAACATACACAAAAAATTAAATTTTTCACATTCACAAGTTTAACGTGGGACCGACAATATGTATATGAGTGGACTATTACACAAAAAAAAAAAATGGGTAGCTGGAAATGAGGAAGAGAATATAATAATAAACCCTAAATAACTAAAATAATAATAAAAAGCTGAACGTTCGATGTCGATCCCACCAATCGTCTACTCATCTTCGCCTGCTGACCACCGTCAAAATCCAGATCAGCAAGATCTGCCTTAACGCAATACTGCCATCAACGTTTCGGTCCAGCCCTCGGACGTTTACCAATCGGCTAAGGGCTTACTAACGTTTTAAGGGCTCGTCCGTTAACAATCCCAACAACTACCCATTTCATCCGTTTTAATACTATTTAATACTGGAACCAGATTTTCAACGGAATCTGATACTCTATATTACGGAATCTATTACTCTATATTACTCTCGAAGACCTTTAGGCGTTGCTCTTCTTTCAAAGTGAGCGGTCACGTTTCGTACCCGTAAAGAGCCATACGAAGGATATTAGCTATGCAAATTCTAACTTTAAGGTTTCTGGACCGAAGGCGCGAGCTACGTAATTTAGCAAAGCATTTTCGCCGTTATTTTCTGTTGAATTGATTTTTTTTTTCTAGTAACTTATTATTTATATACTTATTACCACCCTTCTTATACCTTATATTCTTATACCTTCTTATACCATGTATTTTGTTTCGTAATACATAAATTATGCATATGAATATACTTCTACGCATAAGCATAAGTTGAATTAAACACGTTGAAGTCTGGATTAAACGATACATATGAGTATACTCATGTTAAAAATATAATATATTAAAAGTGAAAGAGATATGGAAATAGAATAAAATTACTAGAGTATAAGATAGCATTGGAATCCAATACATTATTTTACTTGAGATATTATAGATGTCGGTTGAGAATCATGTGACCCCCATTCCCACATAGGTGTTCAAATCTCTGTGTTTGTGAAGGATACTTGCACTCCACTATTGACTAATAATGTGGTTAAAATTTGTAGGTCAACTTTGACAAATTGATCAGTGCTTTCCGCGTCATAAGAAGATGTTATTTTCTATTATTAAGGAGTTCTTCACAATGAAAGTTTTCACTAACTTCCCCTTTAGCCTTTAGATCCTCTTCTATCAATCAATTTAAAATAAATGTATATACAAATGCATGTGCACCTTGGAATATAAAGGGCAAACGTTCAAAACTTCAATTTGAGTGAACTGCAAAAGTAGAGTCAGGATAGGATATGCATTAATTGTTAAAAGGGCTATTGTCTCTCATGGAACCCTAGACATTGGCCCTTTTCATTTGAAGGTACAAAGATGTATATTTATATATATATTTAGTCCTTGCTATTGCAATTCATCTAAAGTGCATTGCAATGCCAAGCATCTTCAGAAGGTGAGTGGCTTCATCTATTTAGATATCAATCCCTCGACGTGATTTGAATACAAATGCAAAGATAGAAAGTTTACGCAGCGTCATCCATGCATTTCCTACTCTTGTGTAGTCCTTGATAAAGACACAAGCTCTACTTACAATGACAATTTTGAATTACAAAAAACGATCTAGTAACTCGGTGTTATTTGATTAGATTAATATTTTAAATTTCAATTGTTACCGACTCCAAGTATCTAAACGGTATGTCCTCTCTAAAAGATGATGGTAGATGATAAACTTTTTCTTTATGTGCGTCTATATTTTAAGAAATACTGTACTTTTGCTTAGGAATTTTATTTTTATTTTTTGCTTGGTTAAGAATATTTAAATTAACTGTCGGTTGAAAATAAAAAAAAATTAAATAAAAACATATAACTCTGACCTACGAATAATATGATTTCAGATGACCAGGTTTCCTACAGAAATACAGAAGGAAATACTAAGGGAATTCCTACAGAAATTTCTTAGCAATTGCTTTGCTTTCCTACCTCAGAAGTATAATCGATGAGAAAATTTGGATTTCATTAAATAATAATAATAATAAGTCATTAGATCTGTAATGAATTGCGAAACTATTAAAACTCAATTACCCTTGGTAAAAAATTACGAGAGATTACTCTTAATTAATTAATTTTTAGATTAATTAAATCTACAAATGCGAAACTCTATAAAAGTATAATTAAAGAAGACTATTAATAATGATAATAATTCGTTTTTATGATATTAATTTAACTAAGATTTTTATATTTCATTTAACTTTATTTTAAAAGCTTGGCTCTGAACAAGTTACTATAGATAAATTACCTTCTAGATATTTAGAAAAAAATTTAAAATCGAGAATAACGGGATTTACTATCAAACCGTATAAATGAAGGTAAAAACTGGATTTAACAGCTTTAAAAGATAGATAATATTTCGGTTCTAAATTCCCTTTTAATTGGATTATTTCATCAGAATGCCGGTTAGTTTAGCCATCTTTTAAAAATACTACATCTTAGCCTGAAATTATAACTTCAGATTTACAAAAGTAGACTTCGCCCTCCTTCCCTGGAAGGAGCACCACTGCTCTCTCAGATATCAGCGAAAACAAGTTAAATACTGTAACCGTTCCATTCTAAAAAAGCTTGTTCAAAATACATTCATACATTGTGAGGATAAATTAGAGAATTAATTTTCCATAACCATACGATTCATTATTATCAATTAGGTATTCAATAAAGCTCGTAAAAGAACAATGAATATTCAACGAAAATCACTCTTGCTCGTTCATTACACTTTTAAAAGGTGTAGAAGATGAAGCAAATGTTTTAAGAAGCATTTAGGCTTTTCATATTTTTAAGCCCTATCATACTTGCACTTAACGTAACAGGCAAAACAAAAGTGTACCACTTCACTCATTCAAGTCTCTTCATTTTCTTTTTGTTCGAGAGCTGGAAAGGTAGCTTGCCTTCGCTTCTCCACTCGTTTTCAATGCCAATTGAAAGCAAGAAGCCTTAGTAACGGTCTGATATCACCTCCGGGACAAGAAGAATAGAAGCGGAAAGGGTTTCATGCTATTCCACGGTTTGAGGCGAATAAAATTTTCCGCTGTGCTTCCTCTTTGGTATCAATGAAAGTGGGGATTTTTCCTAGAGCAGTTCGCTGCACACAGCTGCTGCTGAATCATCAACATCTTGCACTTATTGATTAATTGGCCGGCTGATGGCCTTCGAGGTCAGAGTTCTGCCCACAATCGAAATTAATGAAGAATATCAATTTATATTCATGTAAAGCTCTCAAGTGCCAGTAAAGTGAAGAATAAAACTTTTTCCTAAGTACTTTGAATCAAAATATTTCGGGTCAGATCTTATTCTATTGAATATGAAAAGTAAATCCAAATGTCTTGCAAAGGATGATTTATAGAGGCACTTAGATTTAAAGTTGAGAAGCGAAGAAGGGGAATCATAAATATTTTCATAATCATTATAATATTCGCAATCGTCCATGTCAAATTCGCAGCTGATGCATTGATACACTTATAAAAAAAAACAAAAAAAAAACCTACCACTACAACCCTTATTGCCTTGGAGTCAGAGCTTGGTAAGGATCGTACTGTTACTAGGCCAACAGTTGTGGAAGGAGGTGATTCGGTCGAGATCACGCTCAACCGCCAGGATTTTCCCCCAATTAAGGATATCCACTTTGTAGAGGATGGATGAGACTCAGGAGGATTTCCAGATCCCACAGGGTCGATCCACGATTGATAACAGAATTTTATGCTTTGAGCTCTTCATAAATATTGAAAATTGTATTTATTTTTGAAAACTATTAAGTGTATTTAAAAACGTCGGTATCCTTTTGCAGTTCATCCACCGAAGAAATCAATATTGAGCCATGATTGAATCACAACTTTCCAAATAGTATTTTACTTTTCACCATCTGAGTAGATGTTAATAAATATGACCTTTCTTAAACTTTTAGAGCGACGATAGATTTCTGGTAACTGAAAAGAAACTGGTGTCATGACCTCACATTGAACATCAATTGCAAAGCTACCAACACAGTAGTAGGAAGTTAACTAAAACATATGTTAAACTTTGCAAACCCAAAATATTCTGAAAATATTTATGTTATCGCAATCCTTGAATGTTTTACATGTTTGATTACATGTCGTGTAAATTGTGTCTTTTTATGTGGGAACTACATGACAATTACTTATAATCTGTTCGTTTCTTTTTTTTTGCATTTATTTTTAATGATGTAAGAAAATAAAAAAGAATAAATCATATTCATTCGCACAACACTCAGTAGTTTAATGCTTTCGAAAGTGTGAATCCAAATGGCCTTCTCAATGGTAGTTTTATTTAAGAAGAGTATAATAGACTGTTATAGACAATTCCACAGATCAGAGTCCTGAACAGAACAGGAACTACTTTTATGACGTCTAGGAGGCTGAGTGAAGCCAGTTACGGATCTAATTCTAATAGAAGAAACATCACGGGTTCCGTGTTTAGTTGGTATCTTGACTGAGCCATTATGTACGAGTATCTCATTTTATTATCAGTATTTCATATGATTAGTATGTCAGACTAAAAACCATCGAAACATTGGTTTGATACCTGTATATATACAATCTAGTTTTGTATATATACAAATTTATCGGGTGTTAAGTATTCAATTTAATTGTATTGATATTAATAAGAATGTAAAAGCCTGAGAATGTAACAATCCCTGAGACATGATATTGTTATTTAAGCACATGTTCTAGTTATCGTAATTTAAAATTGATTTTTCAATTCAATAAATCAAACATCTATTGATGTTTTACATTGTTTACGCAACACCAAACACCGTTATAGCCCAGCTAACGGAAAGATAAGAAAGCGTGTGATACTATTTTAGCGTGTAACTAAGCGTGGCGCAAACTAAGCCAGCAGCAAAGTTTCGTTACAACTTTTGTGGGACAAGACACGTAACAGTCGGCTGAGGAGTTATCGACCAATTAAAACGAAAGTGCCAATAGGAAGTGATATGTTTGTATACATGGCTTAATAAATTATGTCATTACTTAAGGTGGCAGTGGGTTCTGCATTCCTGACAACTTCCAGTTTACGCGTCTTCCTATCCAATCGAAATGGCTGGGGAACATTTCGTCCATTAAAAATTAATAGGCGATATTTTAATCAGTTGTTTTAATGAAGTTACTTTAATGAAGTTATTTATAACTTTCTATTTATAGATTTTGTTGTTGCGGGTAACTATTTTATGAGAGACTTATGATTGGGGATAAACAAATTAAATTATCCTGGTCTAAATGTTATTCTCAAAAAGGTAGAACAACATGTCGAGCAACAGTCACATAAGCTTAAGCTTGGGAAAGTGACAACGAAGCGAAGCCTGCTGTAGATCCGCACCTGGCAGCAGATTACGGAATCCTTACAACTAGATAACACGCCAATGTATTACCAAAACATTTCGCTATCTCTTTCCTTAAATACAATCCCGAATTTCGAATTCGGATAGTAAAATAAATTGTATGTTCATAAAAGAAAAAAAAATTGAAGTCTAAGAAACACAAAATGATTTTAATTAACGAATACGTAGCATTAATATTGAGTTCTTGTCGCATTTACGAAATTAAAAGATACGTTTAATATCAATATCATTAAATGTGCCCTTGAAACAGAAGGCATTAGTTGACGTCCGTATGATGGTATTAAGGATCAATCTAATTAGGGATTGATAAATTATTTGCATTTAGTGCTCTTAAATTAATAATAATAATAATAATAATAATAAAAGGCTTAGCGAACCCGGAGGTTCGATGCCGATACCACTAATCGCTGTCTACAAATCTCGGTCCACCGACTACCGTCCAAACCCAAATTCATTAGATGACTCTTAATACTATCCTCCCACCTACGTTTCGGTCTACCCCTCGGACGTTTACCAGTCGGCTCAGCGTTTTTGTCTATGTCTTAACTGACTGAAGTTATCTTTCTGTTATATGTTGACTTAATTTAAAGTGTTTTTTTGAAAACTAAATGTATTTATTTATTTTAGTTTGGTTAAATATTTATTTCTAATATCTTTCTAATATCTCGCGCGGATCTCATTATCGCGTAGGGGAGCGTCCCACGGGTGGCGGATGTGGGGATGGTCGGTGGAAATTCCTTGGAAGTTCCTCCCGGCTAAGTCCGGTGGACTCGCTGACCAACAATGAGAGCGCCCCTCCAGACTTGCTGGAGGGTGTGACGTAGGTTTGAACGCCCTACTCACATATTTTTAGTTCACAAAATACCACAAAAAGCTCTTAAATTATTACACTTAATTTAATATGTATAATAATACCAAGCTGTATTGTGAATTGCTTATTTTTGAGTGTTTTTAGAACTGAAGATGTATGTAACTGAAGAATGTATAACATTTGAAACTAGTTTTCAATGAAAATAAAATTATAGAAGTTTATTATAGATAATTTATCAATCCCTAATGATTTTATTGTTTTGCAGCACCTCTGGTAATCACAAAACTTTCAAATAAGTTGTACAATCAATTGGTGGTCTCTATTACAGGCTCATAAAATTGAGGCAGGAGGTTTGTTTGCCAAAAGTGTTAAGATTTTGCCTCAAACTGGCCCAATAAGACTTAGTATTTTTGAAAATCTGACTTTAGTTTGTTTATTTACACGTTTGGATGATCTCGCAGATCACTTGTAAATAAACTTTGCAAAAATCTCTCAAATAATAATAAAACATCCGATATTAATATTCATTTATTTCGATAAAATAATACTTTTTAGCCACAAAATAAACATAGATCATGCAGATCTAAACTAAAATATGTAATACAAAAAAGAAACACCATAAATAAGATAAGAAACACCTTATCAATTCAAATTTTATTACTATCAATTTTTTTATTTTTATTGATTTTATCAAGCAATCATCCTTATCTATAAAGACAAAGCATAATTTTGATTTCAGCTCAGTCAACTAAAATAATATATTTTTCATTAAAATTGATAAATACTCCGAGTTCGAAGTAGATTATGTCGTGAAGTAAAGAAACGAAAATTTTATCAATAGTGAACCGAAATAATAAACAAAATAATAACTAAAAAAAAAAAACAGCGTCTTTTGTTTCTTAAAATGTTCCTCAACGTTCTAATGTGAAACAATGAAAAAGGATTCCCCTGACCTTGTAACAACTGAAACAGGCAACGCTACATTTGCAGTAAATATTATACTGTTGGTGTATAGAAGCTACACTGCCCTGAGCAGCTCCTTCTACAGGGATTTCCTTTTTTTTATACGCAGAAAAAAGTTCCCATTGTTTTAGAGATGAGTTCAAAGTCCGCGATAAGCAACTGCTTCCACCTTGTACACCATACTCAGCTTCTTATGCAAATGGAACTCTTTATTTTTCTTTAATGTTTTGAATAGAACTCTTGAATTTGCGTTTTGAACCTCTTATGTTACCAAAACGTTCTAACACCTCTGTGATGAGTGTAACAGTCAAAAGTTTGTTCTTAGCGATGAAATACGTTGAATAATGAGATCTGCATATCACCTGGGCTGCATTATCTTTTGTTATATTTTTCTAAACGTTGGTAATTATTAGATTTCAATCGGTCAAAAGATGTACAGATAGATGTTTTTATCAATGTTTCATTATTCTTTTTGTATAGGATCTTCAAGGCAATATAAATAACTATATTGGAAGGTTATTGGTATTTTTATATTGTTTATATGTATCACTCGTTATCGTACCACCTTCGTTGCCTGAATCCAAACTCTAAATATACAAGATCAGATTTAACACGATCATATCTGTCTCAGTATTCCTCTTGGTTTTGGTTTATCACTGATTATCTTTCTTGTAGCTTCCTTGCTGCAAATTTACATTCTATTTACCCTAATGGCACCATTTATGTTTACCGAGTGAATAAGTATAAACCTATAAAATTCATAAGCACTAATTTCCGCCGATCTTTTTAATTAAGAATAATCAGAGAATCACAGTATTTTCAACTACCAGGTTGAAGTGATAGTTCCATGAACTTGCAACCTATCTTTGATGTTGATGTTGAGGGCTCACAAGAAATTGTAACTATACCGCTTAAATTGTGACATCCTTCAAACGGTAAGTGAGGAGTAATGGTATGTAATTTCAGTTTGTGAAATCATAGTTATTAGAAAATAGAAATTCCCTTTTGTGCATGCTATCGATGAATCATGATATTGTGTATCAGTTAAGGAAGAAAGTGGCAGTGAGAAAAGGTTTGCAGATATCTGCGATCGAGAAAGATCCGTCGATAAAGGAAGAAAAAGATGGCGATAACTGTCAATATGGTGTGCAACGAACACAACATCTCTACGGATAAGATGGAGCCGATTATGTGCTATTGGAAGGTGGCATTGACTTAACTATCTTCAACTTCCTAGAAATCACGTTTACGGATTTATGATTTCCACTAATCGTTTCTTATCTCCGAAGGTCGTTCACACGTGTAGGAAATGGCTAGTCGGAAATATTTCGTGGCAGTAGTTATAAACAATTGATCACTGCGATAATATGGGAAAATATTATCTCATATTTAGGCAATTTATGATTCAAGAATAGTTTCACTACAGCCTCACAAGAAATAAGGCAAAGTTTGGTTCTCATTCTGTTAATTATCTCTTTGTTGTAATACTATGGGCGTTCAATAAAGATTCGAAGGAGGAGATAGCTCCTAGAAGTCTGAAACGGAAGAAAATTGTAAACTTGCCTATCTGAATAAAAAATATTAAAAAAAAGAAAAAGATAAACGATCTTGTTGGTAATGATTGAGCAACAAATACTTGAAGACCTCAGTGCCCGGATTTGCTGGGCCAATAAATTTCTTTAAAATCATTGTTAGAATTAATTTTGTCATAAGTGATACATTGAACTGATTAATGTTGTGTGTGTGTCTTTGTGTGTGAACCTGTATTTATATATATTTACAGAGCGATTGGTGGTATATATATATATATATTTTTATATATATATATAAATTTATATATATATATATATAATATATATATATATATATATATATATATATATATATATATATATATTTATATATATATATATATATTTATATATATATAAATATATATTTATATATATATATATATATATATATATATATATATATATATATATTTATATATATATATATATATATATATATATATATATAAAATAATATATATATATTTTATATATATATATATATATATATATATATATATATATATATATATATATATATATATATATATATATATATATATATGTTTTTTCCTATCAAGGCTTTTTAGATACAATTTTCTTCTTTTTCTGTTCATTTTTTTTTCTGTACCATATCACATGGTAAATTCATATAATCTTTTTTTCATTATAAGTTGTTATTTATTATTTATTAACAATTTTTATTTATAAACAAATACTAAGCATACAGATATTTTTAACTTACAAAATTTCAATACAACAAAATGACGTACGATTCAGTTTAAAACTAGAAATATCAGGCTAATATATAAGTAATTTAAATTTAAAAGTAAGATTTTAAATCAATAAAAATAAAAATAAATATACAAAAACTAAAGTCTTCTCCTGACAAAAATGTACATGTATTACGGTTAAAAAAATTGACACTTGAACATTGAAAACAATCATAAACTTCTAATCAAATTTTAACCTGAAATTAAAGTTTTCAAGAGTTGATGTAGTAAGTGTCGCAGAAACAAATTAAGCTTTAACATAGTATTACAGAAAAAAAAACAAAAAAAAACTGACGACATTGACATACATGTATTTCTCATTTATTATGTATTTCTCTTTATTTCTCATTTGCAGCAGTGTTTTTTTTTAAACAAAAATAGAAATTTAAATCAAACAACAGCTTTAAACATCAAAACTCCTTCGCATTTTCTGCCATAAATCAATTTTATTACTATTGGAGGGGTTTTTATCTTCTAAGGAATATTCTTGTTCAACAGATACTAATTTTTATGTAATGATAAGTTTTATGATTATTCCTAAGTGTTTAAATGTTTATATTAGTGAATGACTGAAATATTAGTTATAAAGTAAACAGCGTTAAAGCGTTTAAACAATTTTACAAATATCGAAATTGAAAAATAAGCTACCGACTTTTCTATATCTTTTTGAGTTTCACTTACCTATATGTGAAATATGTTTATCGTAAGGGAAAGTATTGGCTTCGTGTTGAAAAATATCACATCCAAGTTTTCAACGGAAATACACTTTTTAAGACCCCTATAGTCCAAATAATCAAGTCTCCCAAAATGGTCTGTGTATGTGTCTGTTTGCATGTGGACAGCCTAACTCAAAAACGAAAAGAAGTTACGTATTTAAGATAGGTATTTGCATGGGATTTATCAACAACTTTTTCAATAAAATCGAGTTTGCAACTTTTCCAATGATTTTCACGAAAACGGCTCTCACGATATTGATGAAACCTGCTTAAAATCTTCTCCCTAAAGCCCTTTAACTTTAAGACGAAATGAAAATTTTATTTTTGATGATATTGTGGTCATATGAAAGATAATGTAATTATCTAAAAAAAAACAATTATCTAAATCGGACCATTACTATCAATAAGCGTTCACAACACTGCAGCGTGCTGACCTGCAACAGCTTATTACTTTTATATTATTTAATAGAAACTAAATATTCCATAGAAACTTTTTAAATTTATTTGAGCTTGACAAACTGAAAATATATAGCGCACAGAATTGTCGTACTACAATTAAAAAATTATTATATTATATAAGTGAAAGCTGAATGATGCGAATGCTTATAAAAGATGGTGTCATGTTGTATGAGGAAGGCAATACTACAACATACTTTATTATAAAAATCTTAAACTCGACATTATATTGGTTTTATTGCCGATAAAATGCAAAAACATTGCGCATCTTCATTAACCCCGTCCAAGCATAGATTTACAAGAACAATGTTAAACCAATCCTTAATCTACACCTTCAACCAACTTTAACTCCAATTGAAATCGACACTATACGAATAATGCTTATCAGGTGCATGTCAAAAATTTTGCATTTCGTAGTCACCTAAAATTCAAAACGACACAATTTTCCCCTCGGAGCAAATGCTTTGTTGTCAAAAATCATTATCGTTAAAAATCACTGTTCTTTTTTAGATGTAAAACTAACCTTCTTATTTAACAAATTTTCCTTTTATATATTTCACGATAGATATCACTGGTTCGATCTCTAAATATATTCTCTGTTGACTAGATTAGTTCGGTTGCATTGAATTTAATAGCTAAGAACGGGAATTTTATCATTATTGGTTCAAACCATTGCCGACATTCATAATGACGTTTTCAGGGACTGGAATAACTCATGTCGCCTTCTAAAATTATGAAACCAAACTCGTCCAGCCCGTGTGGAAACCGTGTTTTTCGCAAAAAAAGGTATGAGTAAAATTACATATTTTATTATTCCCATTACCTTGATTGGATAATATATATGTGCTTGTTATGTAGTGGCTAGAATATAGATGTGCTTTAAGACTGCGGAAGCGTTTAGCAGGGTCAGTTTATTGCAAAGATCGCCGTGTACCGTAACTGACACACTTAACTTATCGATTCTTTTCACCTCGGCTTACTTTCTGTCACTGGGCACTTGGATGTACTATCTCCAATGTGTTGGCTCTCGTGCAGTCTTGTCAATTAAGGAGTTCGAAATAAGAAAATAGACAAAACAAGAAATTTTTGGATTTGAAAACCAACAGGAACCCAACGACAATCAATTAAATAGAAATATAATTGTAAATTAAATAAAATATATTTCTTTACTTAGAAGTATGACACGTAAATTGCATTTTAGAGCTGAAGATAAACATTACTAGTATCATTTAGCCATTTTGAGCATATTCAGTAAATGATTGGAATGTTTTTGCTTATGAAGTTTTTAATCGTTTTGGAAACACATGCACGGTTTTTATTATTGAATATTTATCATTAATGAATGATTTATTATTAGAATTTGATTATTTTTTTAATAATTGATCTTAATTATTGAGATGTATACAATTATAATAAATTAAATTATATTATAAAATTACATAATATTATTCATTTAAAAAATAAAAAAATTGCTTTCATAAATGATTTAAAACTAATATTTAATAAAGTTACTATATTATTTTCACCGTCTCATATTTAAATATCAAAAATATCTGTAAAATAGATCGATAAAATATACATTTATATATATATATATATATATATATATATATATATATATATATATATATATATATATATCACTTAGAGGATAGAGAAAAGTACATTTAACAAAAGTGTTAGAAATTGGAAGCTAGACTACGCCAACTCCACAGCCATTAAATGGCGTGTCTAATTCGCTGATAAGTTGGTTTGGCAGTAGACCTTACTTGTTCTTCTAAAATTAGGTAAAAATATTTTTTCCAAACTAAGTTGGGTTAAAACGTTGAAGAGTCTTTATTATCCAGATCGTGTTTGATATAGTAAAAAAATGAAATTAGAAATTGCTATATTGAGAAGATTAGATCAATGTCGAAACGCCATATTAATATTTTATAATCATATTCCAAAATATGCATTTGAAATTTTTTTTCTCATTGTTATCAAAATTTACAATTTTAAAACTGTCACGGTAACAATTGTTTTAATGACATTATTTTGCATTATCGCTTATCAATTTTTTTAATAACCAATTGTACAAAAGGTCACAGAAATGGTACACATAATTACGCGGTATGGGACGTTCTTAATTACAATATAGATGTACCTATCATAGGATTACAATGAAAAAATATATGCAGACTTCTAAAAAGGAATTAAACATTTTCACTTATTTTTCAAAAATAAATAATCTCATTTCGAAAACCTAAATATTGATATCGGAACCTATAAATGACAAATTAATTTTTACATTAATTATTAATATGGATGTTTTGAACTTACCCTTTTTTTTAGTTGGGTTGTACTCGACGGGACTTCACATAAATATAAGCATAGAAATAATTGTGAATGCGCATCCTAAAGACGGATGCATAAAGAAAAAGAAACTTGAAAAACCAAAAAGATTCATTTTTTTGAAAAACATTGCGAACGCTTATAAAAAACAATTTTTAGATGTATTTAAACTGAAACGGAGGAACTTGATACAAAGTGAACAAGCTCCAGGCGAGAACGGACACTAGTAGATATGACTACCATCCACATTCCAGCCACCAATCCACACTGACCAGATCAAGAGACTGAACTTTATTTCTGTAAATAATTGCTCAGTGGCATGAGAAAGGGAGCTGATATGGCCTCTTTGTCTATAATCTGTCCTAAGCTGCTCTGATAATGTTTGTGATAAGATGGCATGGCTCTATTCAATATTCAAAACAGTGGATCTTCACCGGGCAGCGTTGCCTTAACAGCAACATTGTCTCATTCCTGGCATGTCATTAAGGGGATGAGTAAGGAATCATTAAGGAAGGATGTAAAATATAATTAATAATAATGATCTTCTTTCAACATAAGACTTATTATTTCCATTCAATTAAATATGAGAGATTGTTGTACCTATGGGAAAAAATTATATTTTTATTTTTCTCAGCCGTTGGAAAACATATTTTTACCTGCTAAATTCCTCAGATTATGTCTTTTATAATGCATTTATTTTTATAATTCGAATTTTTTAATAATATGTTTTTGAAAAATACATTAGTAGTCCTTAGGTACAACAACCTGATATACCTTAGGACACCCCTGCACATACCTGCGGAAATGAGACAGAAAGTGCAGTTTTCATGAATAGAGAGGCTGAAAATAAACTTTTTAATTCATTTAACGAAGTTGAAACCTACGAATTTTACAGAGAATGCTAAGAAAATCAATTGACAATCGGGTTGGGTTCTGAAGTACATCACCTTAGTGTCCGAAAATATAACAAAAGCCATTTTATTTTCTAAAGGGAGATAGCAACAGGTAGTTTATGATTTCGATGTCTTCGACAACTACCTTCGACAACATTGATATTAGGAATTTGATACATTAACTAGGAATTTGATAAATAATCATGAAAATATTTTTAAAAAATAAATAAATAAACATAAGATGCATTTTTATTTTAACCTTTAGTAAAGAGTAAACATGTCATATTCATTTCCTTCGAGTCTTTTTAGTGCCGGTTTTCCATGAGCAACTGGGTATCGCCAGTTTTCGTCCACCAGGAACCGTCACTCTACATTCCCTACGTTCTCCAAATTTCAAAATGAAATGTCAGTTTGTACAACTATCCTTAGGTACAGCCTCCTCCTCTAGAAATGACTATAGCAGACTAAGTTGTTTAATAAACACTTATAAAACGAAGTTCTTAATTCTAGTAATTTTCAACTA
Organism: Rhaphigaster nebulosa; assembly: GCA_948150685.1. NCBI lineage: Eukaryota > Metazoa > Arthropoda > Insecta > Hemiptera > Pentatomidae > Rhaphigaster > Rhaphigaster nebulosa. The sequence goes on from OX411308.1 coordinate 33,734,483, forward strand.
TTGAACATATATTTTCCTTCTGTCAAATCAAAATAATCTGAAATGAATGTGTAAATCGCAGCACTCCGAGAACAATCCAGTATATTCCATTGATAAAACATGGAAAATTATTTGATCAAGGAAGTGGATATCCGAAACATTTAATTGATCCTGAATCAGTAATGATTTTCTAACGATTTCAAATTTTGAGTTGTACCTTTATTTTACGACAAGTACGATATTTGTTAACAGCGATGATTTCGGTTTCAAGAAGTACGCTTTAATATGCAGACACATTTAAGTCTCTGGAGTTATGATATCTAAAAGAAACAAACGATAAACATAAAATAATTATGTTATTTCTAATAATATTAATATAGGTTTTGAGGAGGTGTGTAGGCAAGGATTGATAATGGTATCGATATTAAGCCCTAGGATTTGCTAAGCTTTATTAATAGGATAGATTATTTACTTATTTTTAAAAAAAATATTTACGACATTATCTCTTTCTCTCTTCTTTAAGTTACAACGCTAACATATTATTTAAATACGAAATCTAAGAAGGCAATGTAGAGACTCAAGTTTGTGCTTAGATTCCCCGAGACTTCTTTTTTTCTTTTTCGAACAAATCACTAAAAGGATTGTCAGTTGACATCCGCAAGATGGTGTAGGATCAATCTAATTAGGGATTGATAAATTATTTGCCACTTATATAAATTTGTTTCATTTAAAACTAGTTTCGGATGTTATACATTCATCCTCAGTTCTAAAAACACACAAAAAATTCAAAAATAAACAATTCAAAATATATTTTAGTATTATTATTATTATTTGGGAAATAATTTATCAATTCCTAATTAAAAGGATTGTATCGAAATGCCTTGCACATAAATTCGACAATCCCATAATGAAGTTAATATCATTCAGACACAAAGATGGACCAATAAATCATTCAAACATGATTTATGATAATGATTCATGTATTACTGAGATACTAATATCGACTATAAGGGTACTTTTGTTATAGTTCCGATATTTAACAGTGATTTGAAATTTATAAATGATCCTTAAGCATAATTATAAATACTTAAGCCCGTTGGAGGAACATTTAAAATTTAAATGGAAGGATTATGGTGTGTTTAATTTTGTAGATTTGGAGTTTGACCAGGTTCGACAGAAGATGGCATCCTAGATAACTTCCTGAAGTGGAATCAGTATTGGGCTTCCAGAATGACTAAACTTGTTATTATTGAATCAAAATCACGATTAAAAACTAGAAGCGCTGGTATTTTTCTGTCAAAACTAATTCAGAAAGTTAATTAAGCTAGAGTCCAGAAACTTGGGTTTAAGTATGTAAAAATTATACAACTTTTAACGTTTCAAAGTTGACCGCCTGTGTTCGAAAATCAATAAGCTCTGAAAGGGCAGGTAAACTTTCAAGATAGGAGTATTGTGGTGAATGGGATATCATAAGTATTTGAGACGGGATTTATCAATATCCCGTATATTCCTCTGGATTCGTTAAGCATTATAATTTTTTATTATATTTTAAAAAGATAAAAATTTAATCTATTTAAAATGCCAGTTCCTACCAATACTATTTACAAATCAAAAACTTTTTGACATCTCACCTCTGAATTAGCTTATAGAAGAAAATTAATGTATTAGTATACAGGGTGCTCATTTTAGGACCGCTCAAAGACATTTTACAGGAAAATGGTTGGTTTGAAAGAAAAATGCTTGAGGAAAAAAAGACTATAAAGTTTTCTACCAGAATATGCCCATTAATTGACTCTTTGACACCGCAAACGCACCGTACTCTTATTCAAATTTATGCGGATTACAGGAATATGATTCTGACGTATTTATGCACTTCTTTTTTAATTAAAATATGATCAAGCCGGTAAGGAAATTATTTTTCCTAATAAGTATAAATTAATTAATTGTATAAATTAAATATTATATATATTAATTAAAGTGGTCATCGGTTAACCTCACAATTAGGACGCGCGTAAAAATGTCAAATAATGGACATATTTTGGAAGAAAAAGTTACTGTCCACAATTTTTTCTTTTAGCATTTTTCTATTAGACCAACCGTTTTCCGTAAAATGCGTTTAAGCCGTCTCGAAATGAACATCCTGTAAAATATCTGCACTCGTAGTTTCCCTACAATATGTTATTACTACCTTTTGGATACCCATCACATAGCCACGTTATCAATAAAATATTTCATTTTGTTGCTTAATAGTTTCCTATTGAATTTCATTGATCCGCATCGAAACCATTTTTTCCCGTGTGGAGGCATCACAAAGCTTTTCTTTTATACCTAAAATGGGCTATTAAAAAATCTTCTTCAAACAAAGGATCATAAGTGCCTCTATTATTTCACAACTTCGAAGAAAACATGATCAAGCAATCATACTAATTTGCAATTGATTAGTTATGGTCGCTATTTTTAACAGATCAAGCTGATGTTTGGAAAATCCAAACAAATTAAACATAATTTTTCGTTGTTTACAGTTCTTAGTACCAAAGCCGATATTGAGGAAGGTCAGAGCTATTAAGTTCAGAAACGTTTTCGATTCTTTTTATAGTTCATTGTTAGTTCTTCATGAGGAATACGCAACAGTACATAATAATTTCATGGGGGCAATCTATTACTTTTTAGTACTTTGAAACTAAACCAATTAATTAGCCAACTAACAAATTAAGTTGTTAAATAACATGATAATTTTATAAGCCTAGAACAGAATAACTTGTTGATTATGGAATAATTTATGATGCTAGCTGAACTAACTGGAAAGTTCAATACCGATCAGGGAAGGAGGTTGAGTGAGAGCGTGTAAGCCGCAGTTATATTTTTAAGGACCAAATATCATAATTATATATTGAATGTGAAGCCGTCTCTGTTCACATGAAAATGCTTTTCATGTTAGGGATAATCCTATATATACTTTATTTCCAAAAAGCTTAAGGCGTACTGCAACTGTACAAAGGATTCGGGTTAATTAAGTATTCGCTCTCAGATTTAATTATTATTTAGGATTTGAGAAACGTTAATTAATAATTATATGTTCGAATCATTGGTATTTTGTTTTCGTCTTTCATGTTAGTTATTGTTGAATTCGAACTATTCACTTAGTTTTTCTCATATTTACCCAAAAATCGGCTATGTCGTGGTTGTAAAATTTGAGTTTAATATTCATTTAATTTAAGATTCATTTACATCGAACCCAATCTAATTCAAATATAATGATATAATTTATAATGTATTCATTTGCAGCATGATTTTTTTCGTCAGCCTAGAGAATCATCAAACCGAACGGGTAATTTTATATAATTCGCCAAAGGTGAAGCAAGGTCCAACCATACGATTCCGCTGAGAGGAATGAAGATATCAGATAAAGACTTCCTATATGTTCAGGTCCGTCGCGGACGAGGATTCCTTCCTGAATGATATAAGGGAAAAATGGGGACTAGGCCTGTTAGCATTCCAGGCTCTGTTCCTCGGTAAGCGGGGTTTCGCAACTTGGAAAGTGTCAAAACCTTTCACTGGCGGGATCTACCGCCGCATGAGGGCATTGATTCTGGGATCCGTTAGTACGGAGGACATGTCTAGCGAGTTAAAAGAAGTTGTCGGGCTTTAAGCACTCCATTTTGTACGAATTCCTATTTAAAATGTAGGTATGTGTTACGGGCGAAATGGCAACGACCTGTCTGACTTGGAAGTTAAATTCTTTTTAGAGGTCGTTAATGAAATCGTTTTAATAATAAGTTAAGGAGCTCCAATCTTAGATGGCGGTAACAATTTAAAATTTTATTATTATTATTTTTTTTTTTTATGAAACATAATTTTCAATAGTGGATTGCTGACACTAACGTAAGTCAAATCTAGTTAATTTAGGTCCGACGAACATAGTGAAAATAGATAACACATGGGTGGTATTGATATCCATCCTTCCGTTACCTACGTTAACTTTAGTTATTATCAGAGTCGGAACTAAGGGAGAGGGGAGGAGGAAGGGCAAATGGGGCACATGCCCCAGGCGGAAGAATATAGGGAGTGCTTTTTTTTATTTCGAGCTAAATTTTATTTTTAGGTTAAGTGAAAAATACTTGTTTTTGCTTTTTGATTGTTTGACTTTAATTCATTCAATAAAATTAGTTAATGTTATGAGATGGTGATATTCATATCGAAATATATTATCTAAAATACTGTTACTAAACGGTTGACTTTTGTTGGAGGGGTGTGGAAGAAAGCTTACCCCTCAGACAAAAATCCTAGTTCCGACCATGGTTATTATTATCACTTTCAATTAGATTGGAGAAGCGATTTATGGGTAGTATTTCTATCCGCCAGACAAAACGATCCCGCTTCAATTCCTGGCTGGATCATATTAATTTTTGGATAAGCTACATATGTCCACACTGTTCGATTTTCGACGCGCTTTCGTTAGCTAACCCTCTCATTCCTTGAAATTTGAGTTTCTTTTATAAATTATTTTTGATGTCATTATTATCACTATAATTTTTTTTTTTTTAATAAATAATTCATTTGTATTTCGAAACTATCCTAAACCAAATATATTGTTTGTTTTTTTCTTGAGATATTTCAGCCGTATATTACCCAATTTTAAATATAAGAAATTAATGATGGCTTATAGTGTTATTTTCATTAGATAATTAATATGATTGACATTACTTTCTAATTAATAAAGTATGACTTTACTGTATGTCTTTGAGAGTTGGGTGACGTTGGACAGACATATTTGCCGTGTGACTGCCACAGAAATGAAGTACCTGCGTAGAGTGGCGGGCAAGACGCGAAGAGACCGGATCAGGAACGAGACCATAAGGGATCAGTTGGACATAACATCATTGAAAATCACCTTTCAGAGGCGCCAATTGAAGTGGTTTGGATATGTGTGCAGGATGCATGAGAACCGAGACTCAAGAAAAATAATGGAAGCTCGGTCAACTGGTAAAAGACCCAGAGGCAGGCCAAGGATTCAATATAATGAATATATCTCCAGGATGGATGGGCATGGAAAAAGGAAATAAAACTCTCGAAGAAATGAAGTTATTGGCACAGGATCGAGAGGACTGGCTCCGGTGGATAAAAGCTCCTCTACGCTGAAAGGTACCAAGAGGAAGGAAGATTTTTAATTTTAGAAGCTTAATTAATCAAATTTGTTTGTGAGTTTTGTTGTTTGTGAGATTTAAAAAAAATTCTAGTGAAATGGTGACAAAAATTTTCATTAACAATATATTTAATGTTACCTCTTACCTTTTACGTCTATCTATGTTAAAATGTTTCAGAATAATGTGCTATGTATATTTGGCCAGTCTTTTTCTAGCTGCTGATGTGAGATGTGCCATATCTAGCCAGAATTTTTGTTATATTTTGTTTTTTAGTCCTGATGCGTAGTGCTAGTTATTTGCTGCTATTTAAGAGAGAGACCCTTTTTTTTTTTTTATTTATCAATAATATACAAATGATAGGTTTTGTATTATTTTTTAAACATTTTTTTTTATTCATTAATTACCAAATCCGATTAATTAAAATTAGAAAGTAATGCTAAAATACTAATTTTCTAATTAAAATAACACTAACAGCAAACCTATATTTTTAAATTTTAAAAATGGCCTATATCTGGCAGAAATACCTCAAGAAAAAAACAAACAATATATTTGCTTTAGGATAGTTTCAGAATACAAATAAATTATTTGTTAAAAAAAAAAAAAATAATGTGATGAATGAAATAGATACCTAGTGATAATAATGAAATAAAGAAAGTATTCATAAAAGGAACTAAAATTAATAAAAGTATGAGAGGGTTGGGTAGCGATGTCGAAAACGAAAGCGCATCGAAAATCCACTAGTGTGGACATAGATTATGGGTAACTGATACAACCAGTTACATTGTTCCTCTCATTAATCAGAACTCAATCTATTTGGAGGCTGAAAAACTTAATTTAAGTCAAAACAATAGCAAACATATATCTAATTTAAACTTCATACATTATTTTTGATGCGATTTAGCAAAACAAATTAATAAATGAATAAGTTTAGATTATTAGACGTAAATTAGACTCAAATTTTAAAATAAGATTTAATTGATATTTGTCGTTTTCTTTACTTTTCGATTCATTGTCTTTTGGAATCGGCTGTGGATTATAAGTTGCTTCATTTTATTCAGATGGAAAATTCTGAAATTCATTACGAAGTTCTGAATAACAATCAGAATCTCATTAAATGGTTAAAAATGTATAAAATATAATCCTATTAATGAAAAGGTGGATATAAAAATTTTATTTGAACTGATATTTCCGTTTCGAAATGTCTGCCTTAACGGTTACTGTAGTAGGCTTACTATGATTGCAGAATGGTTTCTCAAAATGATTCCTATTTCAAGCATTGTTTTTTTTTGTTTTTTTACGAGTATATGAATTTCATTTTCACATATCAACATAAAAAACAAATAAAGATAAAATAATTAATAGCTAGTTATATTATTTAGAAAAAAACAAGGAAACAATTACTTATCATCAGTGATTGCTCATAATCGAGAAAAAAAAAGTTAAAGGCTATTTTAATTGCTTATCTGAAAGAATTTTAATCACCTGTACTGATTAATATGGGAAACAATGCTATATTTACCGATCGATTTCAGACTAAATAAATAATGGGTCAGATACAGAACGCTAATTACTTAGATCCTAGCCCTTAGATATTTGATGGGTCAGGATAAGTTTGAAACTTTTCGGTCGATATCATCACCTTGACCATGTCCAAAAATAATTAATGCTCATAGATCGATTTTTAGTCCGGAATCAACCCGAAAAAATTCTTTGTACGCCTCTGTCAACAGCCCTTCCAAATTGAATTAGAGGTTTGATAATTTGTACGAGAATTCAATTGTAATGGCCGTCCAGGGTTTTTTTTAAAACTATTTTTAGATTGGTTGATTGATTGAGTCTTTTATTTTTCACAAAATAAAATAAATTTTGTTGGATTTGACCTTTTTTCTTTCTTAGTTTTGTGAAATTCAAGGAAATCAATAAATGTAAGGAAAATTATTTAGGTATGATACATCTGCAATTTATTAAAAAGTGTTAAAAAAATAAAGTTATTAGATTGTAACGGAGGAAAGTTTTACGATTTTATGTAGGTTTACACTATATGCACTCAATCCATGTCCTTCTCTTATATAATGTATTTACATACATTACGTATAGGTGATGGAGGAATACAATGGGATTACTGGAGGAATGGTATTCGTAGGAACCTCCCAAGGCTACCACTGTGTGGGTAGGACAGAGGTTTCTGCTTTCTAAGGTGGACCCTGTGGATCAATACACAATGTATATCAGCAGAGTAGAAATTATTCTATAATAAGTATATAAAAGTGGTTTGAAGTCTTGAACTGATTTTTTAAACGGATAGTAACTGTTCATATCTTAGTATATTTTGAAAGATATAAACTATAAATAATGGTATACGCCTATGTATATATATATATATTATATATTAATAAGTCACGCGGATCAGGGAAATTTTGAACTAATATCTGTGTTTATAAGTTGAGGTATGATTTGAAATAATTTTTGTTTTATAGTCAGTGCCATGACGTATCCCACACGTCTAGAAAGCAGATTGTTGACTATATTAGTCTACCTACCATATCATCTGTATGCACAAGACACAGCTGATAGACACTCCTGCTGGATAGTCACGTATTAACTCCTAATGCTCACAGCCTGGTATTGAGCCAGTCTTGATGATAGCTTTAATATTTTTTTTTTATTTAAAAAAAAATTGAAGCAAATATCCATTTTTTTAAAGAATACGTAATAAACATGTTTAGGCGGCCATTGACGATCCAATCCATTATCCAAATCGGATAATGGAACTGGAGTGCTTGGAGTGAAGATGATTTCAAGGGCCCTATTGACTCCACTCCATCGTTCCATTTTTTTTTTTTGTTAACAACTAGTGATTCATATTCACGTTCACGCGTAAATATGCATTTTATAATAGTCTACAAATATTTCAATTAACAGACTAATGTAACTCTTGAAAATTAATGGAATATAAATAGTGCCTATACAATAGCAAGAACATTTAACATATTAATCTTTAATCAGAAAATTAAAATTAAAAAAAATAATGGAAATTTTAAGCATATTATAAACGATAAATCCACCAAAAACGCTAATTTCCTTTTATTTGATATTTATATATTTTATAATTATAGCAAAAAAAATAGTAAGTTATTCATATCCATATATTATAATATCGAAAATTTTAAATACAGGTACTTGTATTCACTGATCAACAATTCTTATTGTTGTTATAGCACAGTCTAAAAACTCCACATTCAAGATCATTTAGAGTGGTTAGATTTTGGCAAACCGTGATAGACTTTAGGGTCGATATAATTTCAGAATTTTCCCATTACCCTCTCAAAAAAACCAACAGAGTATTTCACACGCACGGTAGTTCTCTGTTCCATTAGGCGTGGAGCGGTTGGAGTAGAGGGATCGCCAGGGGTCTCCTTTTAACTAGCTATAGCTGAATTGAATTTTAAAACAAAATCTAAGATAGATATGACTGCGTTGTGATTAGATTTAAATAATATCATCAAAAATAAATCAATAATAATAAACAGTTGACATCAGTATGATGGTATATAAGGATCAATCTAATAAATAGAAGTGGCAAATAATTTATCAATCCCTATAATAATAAAAACAGTAAAATATTAAGTTGTAAAATAAATCATAAAACGATGTTTCAACTGTGAAAAAAAAAACTAAAAATCCAAAATAATGATAAAATTCCATTCTTTTTGGTTTATTTAATTCTGGTGTTATCTGAGTTATCAGCATAAAAATACGGGCAGAAACGCAAATACCCATGAGTAAATCTACGTATCAGCTGTCCGTAATTTCCTCCTCTTGTCAATAAATAATACGAAATAATATTCAGAATGGTGATTTATACTGAAGTGGATTAGGTAGGCGATTAGGAACTGATTTACACTTACGAGTCATATTAAATCCCCTTACCTCAGAGGAATGCACTGTGTTTTTAGGAGTATTATAATATACACAAAATAGTACAACACAAATATATACTAAATATTTTTTTATTTTTCGGAAATGTTAATTTTGCTTAGAAAATTATTCGGAATTAATAGGGCTGTCCTCATTAAAATTTTTAGCAATACAATACTTTATGTGGTTTCGTCTTGCTTCTTGAGAAAACAAGCGATTCCGATGATTGTTCATCCTCGTTAATTACTTGTTTACTCATAATTTGTTTTAATATTGTATTATCAGATTATTTAATTATTAATCTTTCCGAAAGAACTTCAAGAATAGAACTGGACTCAGTAAGAAATATGTACAATTCATTGTCAGTCTTTTACCATTTAAAAGTTAGCCAAGAAAATAATTAGACCAATATCAGCTGAATTCGTTAGAATGGTATTCGTGTTTTTTCATTCAATATATTTCCTTCAAAGCATATCACAAAAATAGTTAAAAATATTTTTTTTTTTTTTACAATTATTCTGTAATTAAAAAAAATACAATGAAAATTTAAATAATGAAATCAATTCGATCAGCTTTTCTTATTAAATAGTTAAGTGAAGAAGAGGAAAATATAATAACTAACCAGAAATTTTTGTTGAAATAGCTGAAAAATTTAAAATCATTACAGCCTCGAATTCATTGAAAGCGTTTATAGTAAAAATTACAGAAAGCAAAAAAAAAAGAACTGAAAGTATGCTGAAGAAAAATTGTGGAGTTTGTTTTAAATATCTGTGGCACAAGAATCCTTAAAAATGTGATTTTTAGATGCTGTTACACAAAATAAATTAAAATACTATAGGTTTTTTAACAAAAAAGATCTGGTGCAGTGCGCGTATCACACACCTTTCCCTTACCAACCTATAATAATTATCTTTTTAATATAATTTTAAAGGGTTAATATAAACAATACTTGAAATAAACTCAGCAGTATTTATTTCTTCACATCTCTCACTTAAAACAGTTTTTCAAACAATTTTAGTACAATTCTGTACACTACCTATATATTTTAACTTTGTCAAGTTGAAAGTATCGGTTTAGTTTCCATGGAAACATTTTGTTTCCATTAAATAATATTAAAGTAGAAATTATAAAGTTAACATCTGAATTTGTATTCTTAAATTACATTATTACAGAGCGTATTGTTGACAACAGATTGGCAGATTGGTAGGAGGTTTGGTCGCATCCGTCTCCTTTCGGATGCGTTCGGTTATCCATCTAGGATCTTGTACTCCTCATAAGATACGTATCTTTGCTTATACTGGTCCGATTTTGATGATTCTTTTATTGTTTTTTAGATAATTTAATCACCTTTCATACAATTCTGTACATAATTTACATTAAAATGCATACTTTTTAAGTTATGCGCAAATAAAATATTCTTTTCATCATAACTGTTTTCCATGCATTTCCTCAGTGATGTACAATATAAATGGAAAGTTAAAATATGAAAAATAATTTAGGCGTTTCATCAAAATCGTTAGAGCCGTTTTCGAGGAAATTGTAAAAAAGTGTATAATCAATTATATAAAATGGCACTTCCGGTCAGTCGATTTTGACGAAAAAGTTGCTGTAGCATCACATGAATGTGCCTACCTTAAATACGCAATTTCAGTATCGTAAAACTTTTCGTTTTTTGAGCTAAGCTGTTCACATACACACAGACCATTTTGCGAGACTTATTATTTAGACTCAGAGGATCTTAAAACGTGCATTTTCGTTGAAAACTCGAATTCGAACATTTTCACGATCGCAATATTTCCCCTCACTATATACTTCGTACATACCCAAGAGAAAGTAAAAATGACAGATTGATTATATTTGAAAAAAAAAGAAGTATACTAAGGGCGATTGAAATGATGTTGGAACTTCAATGACCTACAAAGGATATTGATCACGATTTACCTAGTTTTTACTTTCCTTTGCGTTTCAGGGCACTCCGAATCCGACGAAATTTGTAATTTTTGACAGTTAAGAAACTACCTATTTTTTACCACTATGATGATAATTACCACAAGAAGTGGACGGTGGTCAGATATATTAAAACCTCCAACATGATGACGGTTTATTTTTAAATCGAATAACTTCACCTCATTTCTTCTTTCCTACATTTGATACACAGTTATATCGCGAATTGGAGAGAAACTCGTTCCAGAGCCTTTTTGGAAAATATCCTCAGTGTTTTTGACAATCGGATCATTGTTACAATTGTAACATTAGCTAAAGACATTCTAGGTCCGTAGAAATTATACTTCATATTTAAAAATATTCAATAGCCAACACCCTTCAAAAAACACTACAGACTGTTACAATAACGTTCATCATTTCCGAATTATTATATATACAATAATAAAATAAATCATCAATGATTCTAAAACACTTTATATTATTCCTCTATCATCATTAATTACCGAGATATGTGGGAATAAAACTTTTAATCAGCCGCCCTTTTGAATCATAATAATAACGAATTCCGAGAATCATCGTGGTGTGATCTGTGACTTTGGTGCCAAATCTAAAAAAAAAATTGCCCATTCAGTCTTGAAGAAAAGCTTGGACGGCGTCGGTGGAAGGACTATTTTTTTTTAAATTCGATTTTTGGATTCTACGCATCTAGTCGTATAAAAAATTTTGATAGGGGTGGTTTAAATATGTTTTCTTGGTCAATTATGAAGGTTCTTTATTGAACATAATAAACCAATACTTTTAATTATAGGATATCTAAATGGGACAGAAGTTTTATAATCTATAAAATATTGTTTTCAAGAGTGAACACTTCCAATATCAATCAATATTTAAGAGGAAGATCTCGTATATAATTCATACTTGTTCCGTCCAATTGAATAGCCGTTTTTAGCCACTTAACTGTTCTGCCACTGCATACTAGTTCGCTACCATTCTCTATCTATTATAAAGACATTGGAAAATAAAAAAAAATCGGACCCAATTTTAACTAATCGATCCAGACGAAACTCAAATAAGAGATTATAAAGTACTGTATACTTTTTCACACTGTCTAAAAAACAAGATCCATAATTTAAAAATTGCTACTAAATCCAAAAAACTTGTAGATAAAAAAATTTCTAATCTACTTGTAGATAAAGTTAGTTAATAGGAAAGACCGTGCATCCGGTGACCCCGTGTAGATTTGTGGTTTCGAGAACTATCATTAAAGAAAATCAAGCGAATTATCCCTGATCTTTTTTTTTTTTTGGATGATTTTTCCTCGAGAATCGCGATTTAGTACTAAGATCGTTGTTGAGGTTTGATAATGAAGTTGGTGGTATTAAAAATGTTTACTTACATTTGTTACAATTGGTTACAATGGCCTCAACGTGAGGTGCACTACCAATTACACGGTGACCTAAGCATGTTATCAATTACGCGGTGTTCTGTATTGACACATTAAATTATTTGATTCAATAACGTGATTTAGTTATATGTTGTACTTACGAGAAAGCCACGCAGTCCGAGCTTCTCCAAGGAACGACTGTGAGATTCGTAAGCCTAATGGAGTCAACTCACAACGACCGGGGAGAGGGTTGATGATCCTACTTCGTGTACCTAAATTGTGAATCGCATTGGGGTTTTCCAGGATGTAAAATAGCCGCTCGAAGGTTTGGCCCAAAGAGGGTCTGCTTTGAGGAAAGAAATATAGGTCCTCATGCGCCTCCTGATCCCGAAGAGCCATAATCAGTAAATCTAGACCGAGTTGTCACTGTTCTTGTACCCGAGTGAGTCGGTGGGAAGGACACTGCCGAATTGGCCCCAAAGGGATTGGTTATGAAGCTATGGTTCGTAGCAACGTGAGGATGGTTTACCCCCACCAGGCTGTCTGTGCTCCCGCAAGCGATAAATTATGAAAGAAGACTACATGGCGCGGCCAAAGATCTGCATGGTCTACAGTGCCAACAGAAAAAAAATAAATTAATACAATATATATTTCATTTTTTAATTTAATTTTTAATTCATTTTTAAATACACCTTTAATTACGGCGCCCGTGTCCTTTGCGCACATTGCACATGCCAAGCGCCAGACCTGCATTCATCCTGTTAATATAATCGAAATGATATCGTCGCGACGGTTAAAATGGGCAGGTAAAGTTGTTGGGCTCAGTAACGAACGAATTCCTAAAAAGTTAATAAAGGCTGAGCCGATTTGCAATCGTCCGAGGGGTAGACCGAAATGTAGCTGGGAGGATTGCGTTAAGGGTCATCTTATGAATTAGGATTTGGACGGTAGTTGGTGAACCAAGGTTTGTAAACAGTGATTGTTGGTTTCGGCATTGAACCTAAGCCGGGTTCGCTAAGCCTTTTATTATATATACAAACATATATTAATTATTTTCAATTTGGAAAAAGTTCTCCAACTCTTAGCAACTGAAAAGGGTAGAGTGATTAGAACATTCAATGCATTAGTGTATTTGGAAAAATTTCTTCTAGGTTGTAGTTATAAATCCACTTCAAATATACGCCGACTAAGGCGTACTAATGCCTTACATTTTTGGGGACAACAATTTCAGTTCTATTTCTGGTTCTTTATCACTTAATATATTTTACATTTTTCTTTTAAATTTTTTCCATCATTTCATCACATTCTTTGATATAAAAAATCAAACGGCTTCAGGGCACTAATAAATAATTCAAAACGGCTTTTCGATATATTATAAGCGCCTTTTATATTACGGCGCCAGTGTGTTTTGCACACATCGCATATGCTAGGCTCCGCCCCTGCATATACCTACTAGTTTATGTGAAGGGTTATGGAAGAATTGTTTTTACTTCCTTGTAAAGGTCAAATCGACATTCACCATCTGTGTAATTGGCAGTCTTTGAAAAGCTCGGATTTTTTTGGTTTTTCAATATACACGTACTTGCGTACTTTGAAAAGCTTGTAAGATCATAAAACATTAACAATATTGGAATTTATAAATTATTTTAAAACGAAAATTTAATCTAATTTAAATTTCTCGGCTATAATTCGGTAAAATATTTGTAAGAACCTTTCACAGCTTGCAGGATGTATACACTGGACATTTTTATGCAAAGTAGGCTACATATCCCATAATAGGAATCAGCTAAAACGTTTTGAATACGCTTTATAAAGTATATCTGAGAAACACGCTAAAATATTATTTAGTTATTAGAAATTAGTTACAAAAAAAATAAAAAAGACGAAGAATGAGAAAATCTCAATTTTCTAAATTACTACAGTATGTTGACACTTCAGCTAATCGTATCACTATCACTACAGCTTATAATATCCACTGTTTGTTAACTTATGGTAAGATAGTAATGTTAAATCATGAATAAGGCAAAGAAAAAAGCAAATCCGAATTACTTGGTCCAAAGCGAGGTTAGAGTTAATTTCACCCTATTGCAGTAAAGTTATGAAGGTGCAGACTATTAACAATTATCAATTGATAACCTGGAAAACCCCGAACCATAAAAAACACAAAAAAAAACTAAAGGCAAACAAGAAATACCAGCTAAGAAACGATTTAATGACAGAGAAAGATTTCATTGATTTCGCAATTCAAACACATATATTTTATACTGATGAATATATAAAGTCAAAATAATTTTCGCGTGATGGTTTACGATGCCGTGACTAAGGACAATCAGTTACTACAAGAAATCACTGATTGATACTTCTGTTCCGTCCTGAAAATTATGAAATTCCACTGCACTGACTTTCTGAACTCGTTTCCTGGTCTACTTTCTGTAATAAATTCAATTTAGTTAGGCTTTCAAATCGATTTTGCCACGCACTGGACCGGACAGTACATTAAAATTTGAAAGTCCTCTTTTCTAAAACCATTTATTTAAAAATGTTTTAGAATCAAATAAAACTTTAAAAAACTAATACGTGAAAATGCCAACCTTCCTCACCAGAGATTGAGATAGCTAATATTGATAGATTGGATGTGAATCTTTCTGTGCCTATTGCCTTGAGATTTATAAACAGTAGCTTATAATTTTAAGTGAAGCGATAGTCATAAACTGCTCCAAGAACCGTAAAGTCATAACAGTTGATTGAAATTTCTTAATTGCGCTTTTAGAAAGGTGTTTGTCAGTTTTATAGAACAGTATTCTTAGAACTTTCATGCATTTCATAATGAAACGTTTTAGAAGGTTCATAATGAAGCAATACCGAAACTATAAAATCATAATGAAAATGTTAAAATATGAATTATGCGCTAAAAATGGAGTATCTTAATTTGTTTTTGTTGCCGACAAAGTGACAAAAAATAGATATGGAAGAAAACATTAAATGTGACTCATTTTATGTTTTCTTCCTTATAACTTAATGTTGTAATTTAATGTTTGTTCCTCTCCGTGTAGTTCCGGGAACCGGAGGAAAGACAAATAGAGTTGCTGGACTCCTTTGCCGCTAATGTCGTCGAGTATAAGAAATTCCAGCTCATGTATTGGGTAAATATCCTACTAATTTACATAACAACATACTCCATGTCATCTGCCAGCACATTTACATTAAAAGCATGCAGCCAAACTGTTTGAAAAGAAAAATTATAAATGTTTCCAGGAAGTGATTTGCCTAGATACCGAAGGTTCAATTAGATTTGTGGATATTCTGGCGTTTAGTACGACAGAAAAAGATGCACTAATAGTAGAGAAGGTTCGAAACGAAAGATTAGAACAAAGGCATAAATAAAATACAATCAGAAAAAGGGAACATTTATATTAAGTGTATTCCCTATCTAAAAAAAGTAATGTAGAAAGAAATTCGGCGAAAGATCTTTGGTTTGGAAGTAGGGGTACCATCCCGCTTGCAACGGGTGTTTTTTAAGAAAAATTCTGTGGTTTTAAAAAGAATCAGTTCCAGAGCATGTCGTAAACCATTATTCTGGACCCACTAAGAATCATACACCATCATTTGTATTAGGCCTAGACTTTGTTTTGTCAATTTTTGTCCCCATTTTATTCTGTCAATATTATGTACTATGCTTTTCACGTCGATCAACATCTCTCTTCTTTGATTTTAGCATTTCCCACCCGATAGATGTAGTATGCTGTGCAATTTAGCAACTTAACACAGTTGAACAGAAACTCACAATTTTTTGTGATTTTTCTTCATAAAAATCATTATTAAATCAATTGTAACTTGACAACAATTTTCGACTTTTCGTAGGCATGCTAGAAAGTAAAAAAAAATAAAATTCATGAAACTTACCGATTTAGAAGTTGAAGGTCCGTTTTTTGTTATCAAGGTTCTTGCTTCTGATTTCTATAAAACAAAATACGAAAAATCAGTTAGTAATTTTCAACCATTGAATTCAACATAAACATGTTTACAAGATGAATTATGACAAACTTAATTATAAATAGTTAATTGTACGGTAATTTAATTTAATTTATTATTCCGGAAACCGATGAGTCATTTGAAAGATAAAAAAGAACATTTATTTGTAATATTCCCAATACCTATTATTAGTCCTTCCGATAGCCCAAACTACAAAGAACGACATTCAGATAACAAATCATTTTTGCCGTTTCCTGGTTCACCGACTGTTTTGAACGCTCAAGTCTATGCTCTAGTTTTAGAAATATGTTATTTTGTTACAATTCAAATGGTGGATCTGCATCCCTCCCTTTTCCCCACGAAAATATGATCAATAGGCAGCTAAGAAAAATGAGTTTTAGAATATCTGTGGCTTTCAAATAAAATTTGAAATTACTATAGTGCAAACAAAGTCTGAGCGTTTTTTTTTTTTAGTCCCTATAGGTGCTAAGTAATTAAAAACAACCGTGTTGTTACAATATTTTTTACACCGTACGAATAAGATAGGTATTTTAAATTCAGTTCACTTTTTTTTTTGTCATTATTTTAATATTTTCTAACTCTTTTTAATCATGTATTAATGTGAATGATTTTCCTCCCCAACAAGCCCTCAAGTCATACTGGAATGCAGTCCAACCACTGACAATAAGCTACTGTTTGGGCGTTACTCAAAGCCAACTCTCATCTTTTGTCCGATATCGTTAAAAGTAACTTTACGAATAGCCAATTTTTATTAAAAAAATTAAATCTGAACCACACAGCAGAGTATTTCACTGCCGCATTTAGGATAGCTTACTTGAATTTCCATACTAATTAATAAAAGCTAAAATTTAATAAAATAGTCTTAAAATTAATATATGCAAGTGGCATTAAGAAATATATCTCTTAATAAATGCTCAAGCCGGTCACTTTATCGTTGAAAACTTAATATTATTATAAATTGTAAGTCACAAATTATTTATGAATTCATATTCAATTCAGAGTCACAAATTCATAATTTAAAATTGTTGGGTTTCTTCTGCACTATACTCTTGATTATATCGTCGCCACCAAGTTTAAGCAATAAATGAGAGAATAAAGCAGACCAAACCAGAACTTAACTTTTTACTTTCTCATTGCGGATATTTTGTTTATTTTGCCTCTGGACCTTTTAACTTATCTGAGACCTAGATTTGTGTTTATTTAAGATTTTATTTTGCATATACGCCTTACAAATTAATAATATTAATTAATTCGAAAAATGTGATCTTTCACAATGGTTACTTTAACGTCGTGGCGAAGATATAGTTGGCAAATAATAAATTATGTCTTGCTTGAGAACACATATGAGTTTTTTCTTCATAAGACTATCTGTGATAATCCAATATTTCAATTTCAAATCTAAATATAACTATTATATCTATTATTCCATCTAAATATGACTATGCTTTATATTTAGATAATATATTATAATTAGATAGAATATAAAGCATAGTTTAAGAGTAAACACCTCTTGAGTGAAATCAGTGGTGAAGGGGGGGGGGGGGAGGGGGGGAGATATGGACTTTATGAATTCTCAGTTAGTTATTATTATTATTTTAATTCAGGTTTGATTAAATTTGAAAAAGAAAGTTTTATTAATCAATTTAATAGTTCAGCCTCGAACCGTAATTTAAATATGGAGATATTTACATTCCATTGATACAATTCATTTCATTAATACGAGGGAGGTAATAATGCCGGAATTATTTATTAATTTCATATTAGGATTTCTTAAAAATGATGAACCAATAAAATCACTTCATGGAGCAATCTATTTCTTTAAAAGTGTGATCATTATTTAGGAATTATGTAATTAACACATGAACATTATTATGGTAATTATATTCATATATCAAATACCTACCATACGAATATCGCTTTATTGCATGAATTTGATTGTTTTATTTCAAACGAGTGTGAAATAAAAAAATAAAATGCATTACAGTTCGATGTATATTATCACTTTAAAATTATCATTTTTTTTTTTACTTTTCCACGCCATGAAATATAAAGGTGATTATTTTCTTATTTAGTAAGGCTAAAAATAATTAGCAAGCTATGTATTAATTATTGTAAATAAATTAGACAGAATGACACCCTCAAAGATGCATTTCGATCCCAATACGGGTTTGGCTAGGTTTAACATAAATTCAATTCCATGGCAACTGATATTTTATCACAAGTTTCCAAGTTACGTAAATGCGAGAGTTTACGGAAAAGGAAACCTGATTGTGAGGAAGTATTGAGTATTTTCACTTCCTTCTAACGCAGGCTTGGTCTCAACGAAAATTTATTTGAGAAATTGTGAATTTTCTTGGCTGGGACAAGCACTCAGTGTGAAAGAAATTAAGAGAATATTGAGCAATAACACTGGAAGGTACAATTTAGAAATTTTTCAGAATTAATAGAAAACTGATAGTGAAAAATTATTATTTGACTTGAAATGGAGTTCTGTCTTGTTTATTCCGGTTAGAAATAACAATGATAAGCAGCGAAGAATAATATTGAATTAAATAAAAAGGTTCTAAATCAAAATAATATCCCTAATAATCTAAAAGCTTCAATTAAAATTAATTTTGATCCTGAAGGAACCCTGTAATTTTTTGGCACGTCCCCCAGTAGTATACGTGCAAACATAATAAAGATCGAAAATTGTGATGAAATCAATTGTATTGACCATAAAACTATAAAATAACGAAAAACAAATCAGCGAAAATAAATAAATAAAAATGTGGACGGCAGTCATGGCTGACATTTTTCTTTTCAACAACTTCATGCAACATATATCTTTAACCCCCTCAATTTGTCAAAGTCAATGTCTCTTTATGAATTTAGACCTCCCGTTGATTAACGTTTTAGCCGTTTAGTCTGAGTTCTTTCAGTTGGAATATAATTATTATTTTTATTATTATTATTATCAGATACGTATGGTATATTAGTAAACAGCATGAGATGTTGCTATGTCTTGATTTCCAACTTCAGATAAGGTCACTAAAACTTGCGGTAAATTAATCAGAAAGTGATTAATAAATAAATTCTATCTTTTTAGAATTAAAATATAAATATACAAAATTAAATTTATAAAAATAAGTTCGCTTGCTCAAAAAAATATTAGAAAAACATCGAATATTTTGGAAACTTCTTTTTTAGGGACACCAAGCCAACCTATATGTTACATTCACTAGTTATCTTCATCCCTTGTCTAATCTGAGGGAACTATAAAAGCCCCTCTCGAGGGTGTGGAAAGACGAGCGGTGCACCCCCAAGCGTAGAAACCTGGGAGCAATTCTCTAGATTCGATTTTTTTTTTTTTCCTAAAAATATTTCTGAGAATTCAAAAAGTATTAAAAATCACGATGTAATAAAAACAGGAAGAAACAAACACTTATAGATTTTAGGACAGATTTATTATAATGTGGGGAAATGGCTCGGAAGTAAAGTGACGTAAATAGGGCATTCAGCTTCAGGCTTAATTTAGCATGTATACAAATCGCCTATTACAGTGCAAATTATATAATATTGTTTGTAAATGAATTATATTTTCATTGTTTAGTATATCAAGCTAACTTGAAAGATAATGAATTTATAAAATTTGAGAAACGTAAAAATTATTGTTCTGTATGAACCATTCAACCAATGAGACGAAGGGTCCTCATCCAAGTACTCGTTCTGCCGTCATAAGCAAAAGGCCCTAACTCCAAATTATTTTTTAAATACCTTTTTGTACTGTACCAATACCAAGAACTGATGATTTGGATCTAACATTTGGGTTTAGTTCTTTCTAATGTCATAAAAAAGTTTAGTTTTTAGAGCAATTCGGGTACAATACAAAAATACCAAGTGGCATTTCTGGGAATTGTCTTTTGTTTGTTAAAAGATCAATATAAATTTAAGATCATTAAAATGTTATTTGTGTTAAAATGTTAAATGACTCAGAGCTTTAGCTGATTTTTCTTTTCTCTTTTTCTTACTTTTGTGTATTCCATTATTCATTTTATTTAGTTGTTTTAAGTTTCATTGTTTTCTTTTAGTTAGTTTTTTTTTTATAACTTCAGTTGGTTACAGTTTGTCCATTATTTTTTTTTAAAACTCATATAATATTTTTGTAATTAGAGTTATGTATTATAATGTTATACATTTATAGTTATTTTGATATGTTAAGCACTATTTTGATTGTATTACCACCTGTAATTGGGCTTTCGCCTGCTGGTGGATGCTGTTTATAAATAAATAAAAAATTTCCTTAAAAAAAGGTTTGGAGTTAGGGCCTTTTAGCTTATCTTGGCAGCATTACTACGCCAGAACTAAACCCTGCTGTTGTGTAGACCCTCCAGGTAGTGTGGCACCCTTTTGATACTTAAATAGATTTCCTTCGACGCTATTTGAATTCTTTCAGAAAAACGTCTAATCTTTCCAATCTCTTTAGAAGAGCTTTGCCTTAACCCGGTAGTTATGTATGAACTTGTTCTAAGAAGTAAACTGTTATTTAAATATGCTTAAAATATGAGTTTTTGAAATAAAAAATCTTATAATGCTTATAAATTGGATTTGCTCACTCATGTTTCATCTTCGTTTATTATTCATTTCTCACCATTTCTGCTTAATGCCATTCAATGCTATATTCTGCTTGTCACTTCTTCCACTTCCCCTCTCCACACAACCTCAATATAATAAGAGCCTAAAGTATTTCAATCATAAAAAATTCTAGCATACATGTTTCTTAAAATTCTGATTTAGTATCTCTATTATGTTTACTCCCCTTTCCGCACCACTCAGAATCTAAGAACCAGACGAAAAACTAAATAGAAAGACAAATAATTAAATTTTGAACGTAGTTTGACACACAATTTATTTCTTGGCACAGACAAAACTACAAGTATCACTTCAGTGACAGAAGTGACATACTTAGATAACGAGCTCTTTACATAATTTACAAAACAATGGGAATGTAGTTTGCAAATATTTAGCAATGATAAAAAGTGATAACAGAATATGCTGCATTTCTAATGATGTACTATTAACTACATTCAATAAATTTTGCTGGTTGATTCTAAGAGATTGATTCCATAAGACTTTCGATTACTCAATGAATTCGGTTTTGTCGTCATTTTGTTGGCACTCGTTTAAAAAGCAATTATTAAAAATTCATACAAAAGTTAAACACGCAAGGGTATGCACGAGGTATTCATCAGCACAGAGATTTTTTGGGGATTGGAATCGAAATATCGATTTGAGAAATCCCATAAGTCATTTAGACCCAATTTTTGGAAAACAATAAAAAAAAAAACAGTCCAGGCGTAATGGTTCAAGGCAATCCAAAATGACTGATAATTAAAATGCGATTGAATCTGAATTTATTATATTACCAATTAACAGTCATTATACTGTTTAAATTTAAATTCGTTTGACTTAAGGGGGTTTCCCAAATCAATCAACTTTACAATCAATAATTGCCAATAAATATGGAAAGAAGTGTTTATTTATAATACAATTGTTAAAATAAGTAACATTCAGATTTTAAATTCCATTCACATATCGGATTTAAAGAGTTTCTCAACTAAATGATAACTAGAAATCATAAAAAATGCGTTGGACTTACGGGGCTTATGCTTCTAAAACACGTGTCTATCTCAACAGAATGGAAATCCTTCAAATTTTAAATATCCCCAAAAAGTGAGTTATGGGGTTTCTTTCAACGAATTTCTTTCTACGATTCAATTATTGTTCATTTTATTCATTTAGCATTTAACAATTAATTAAAGTTAACTTAATTAATTGGAGCCATAAAATCTAAATTACTAAAAAAATGAAATATATAAATAATTCTTAGCAGCATTTCATCTCCAAGACCAACATCCTGTTCGTAAACATAAACACGTTTACGAACAGGATTTTGCCCTTCATTACATAGGAGTAATGACCTTCATTACTCGTTAATACTTAAAATAATTTTCACTTTATCATTTTATTATTTTAAAGTTTAACAAAACCGACTTCTGGGAACCAGGATTCAAACATTCCGATCCCATCGAAAGGGGGTTATTGCAGAAATAATTGGCCAGTTAAACTAAATTTATAATTGATTCAAGTCACGAATTAGGTCTCGTACTGTCAAAACGAAATGTGTGATCAATCAAGGAAAAAAAGCTGCAAATATAAAACACAAAAAATAAAATAAAATCATTGGTATAATTGAGGATACGCTTAAGCATGGTTGAGAAGTTTATGTATCAGAAGTCTAAAATACCTATTAAAAATGTCATTTAAGAGAAAATAAATTAAACAAAGGCAGGATTGTTATTTTTCTTTCATAACATTATTTATTTTACAAATACTGTCCAGAAAAATAAATGTAAGAATTTATAAAACTATTGTACCTTGTATGGTTTTCTGAGATTTTCTGAGACCCTATTCAAAATGTGATGATCGCACCTATGAGTAAAAACTGTTATGAAAATGCATGAGAAATATATCTGGTATAAAGGTAGTATTAAAATTTTATGAAATTTAGGTCCGTCCAGTAAACTTGAGTAAATAAATAAATATATTCATGTACTTTTATTATTTTTATATATTTTATCTTTTCTTATTATACAAACAGCAGTACCGTATATTTTTTTTAATCAAAATAGGTTTCATGTTTTAAAAAGACATTCAAATTTGAATATGTACGAGTGAAGGGATGAATCACCGATAAACCAATGCCTTATCAGCATCGCTAATACTAATACCGCTCACAATTCGGTTTATGAGAAATATGAGTCTACCTTATCAGCAGTCATTGACGGATTTGTCTCGCTAAACGAAGCAAAACAAGGTGCTTACACATCAGTATCCATCTCTTCTGCTTAATAAGAGCAATGGAACACTCGAGTATTATATCAGCTCTGTTGTCGATCGAAGTCTAGATTAGATACGCACACTTAAAAATATAAAATTATAAAGTTTTGAGAAAATCGCTAATCACGTGAAACAGTGAGAAGAGACACTTTTTGCTCATTAGATTTAGTTCATTTGGCATACTAAAAAGTATTTTGTCTGAGAATATTCAAAAATGAGAGGGCTAGATTTTTTTCGATAAATAACAAAAGTATTTGTTAGCTGTGAAAAGAAATCAAGAATGAACAAATTAACGAAGCATAAAATTAATATGATTTCCTCTAAATGATTTCCCTTAATTACGATTTCCAACGATAAAATATCGGTTCTTTACAAGAAGAGTGTCCCAACTCAAAATTGACAGTTTTTGAGAAAACAACTTTAAAGTATTCAACATCGCATTTTTAAGGGAGAATGAGATTTGAGAGCTTAATATTTAGTTAGTAATAAATAACATGTTTCAAGATGTAGATTTAAAGATTTAACTATGACAAGATTTAATTTAATATAAAATAAATACTTTTTAAGTTAGGACATTTTAACGACAAGTGCTCTCTATCGATCAGATCTGAAGTTAAAGTACTTTGTATATAATTTGATAATGCGATGTTTTGAGTTAGAACATTCTTCTTGCAAAGGATTGATATGTGAAGATTCCCTGCTAGAAAAGTTGTAATCAGCTGGTATACATTTTATCAGGAATTAAAACACCAGCTGAAGAATTACCATAAATCAGATAAGAACTGACTGATTAATTTGAAATAAGCATAACAAAAAAAAAAATATTCTGTCATTTCATTCTGTGATTTTTAATTAGGTGTCGAAAAATTCTTGTTATGAATAAAGTATTTTTACGTTTTTGTTATCAAAGGCTTAATATCATTTGGGAGTAAATTGAATACACTATTTAAATAGTAGTCTCAAAAATAAACTTCATTCACTTACATTACACTGAGAGTCGATTTATGTAATATGGTGTGAAGATAATGAAGACTTCATTTCATTGTTGTCCTGGAGTAAACGAGAAACGGAACACAAAGGAACAACTCACAACAGTAAATAGTTAGTGAGGTTTGCATCTTTCAGCAAAAATCATCATAACATGCGACAGAATTCAGTTGAAGCTGGTCCTTCCTTTTCATTGTATTTCTGATTCTTTTGGAATTAATTTCGTATTTCATGTGCCTTGGAAAATTCGTTTCACTGATCGCATTAGTACTGTGGTGGAACGTCTTTTGTAAGATTTAATCCTAATTCAAATATGAATTATAAATTATAATAATTCAAACTTATAATAAAACTATTCCTCATTTATCGAGACTTAATTAAGTGATAATTATACTCAAAATTAATCAACAATAAATATATTGTATATGAAAAGATGCGTGTCTAAACTAGACAACAAAAATTGTTAGACTTTGTTGAAGTGATTAACAAAAAAAAAAAAAATTTAATTTAACACTAATTTAACTTTTTGGATGGATCTAGAAAGGTGTATAGTAGCCAGGACTGAAACCAGGGCTAGGCAAGTAATCACTTGCTCCCAGGTAGCAAAATTTAGAGGGCGACAAATTTTATTTTTAGGTTAAGCAAAAATTTTTTTATTGATGGTAGATTGCCGACTGTTGGGTATACTGTGGAATAAATAATCAGGACTCGGTCATTATTTTTGTTTAGGTCATAAATTTTGTTGTTTGTTTAGGCAAAAGCCATAAATAATAATGACCGACTCCTGATTATTTAACGCATGAAGAAAAATACTTATTTCTGATTTTTTGACCTTGATTCAGTTAATAAAATGAGCTACGATGATTTTTATTTCGAAATGTATTACCTAAAATACTGTTATAAAACATTTGACATTTATTTAAGAGGGAGAGTCGTTGGCCAAAATTGAGCTTACTGTCATCTTCTGGCTAAAATCCTTGTTCCAGCCTTGGTAGTAGCGAACAGTTAACAGTCACAGATAGTTCAGTGAATAAATCTTTCATGACGTAGAAATAGACAGACAAAATCCAATACATTTTATAGTTGTGATTTGAGTAAATCAAATCGATCATATGCAATTTTGTATGTTTTAACATATCGATGGAGTCCATCCGATGGACTATAACATGTTGTTCATCGCCAAAATATAACAAAAAAAAATCCTCTGATCTCAAATCATTTCTCTATTGGATTCTCTACGTAAAAACTTTAATTTTTTTATGAAATATGATACCATTTATAGTTTAATTTTGTTTTAAGACTACGATAGAATGCTTTATTTACAGCAATGCTACCCAAATGCCTTGGGTTGCTACATACACAGCATATTTGGAAATTTAATTGTTTCAAGAAGAAATGAAAACAGAAAAATAAATCGAATTAAAATTAACAATAAAGGAGTCCAATTAACAATAGGTTGTTAAGGAAACTTTTAATTCAAAGGAATGATACCTTATCGAATGTTAATTTACACGGCTAGAAAACCTTTTGTGCAATCTGTTCAGTGAAGCATTGTCTTGGTAAACTCATCTTAATAAAGCGATAAGTGTTTATCAATATGTTCGTTGAATCACCTTGTTTATTTATTTTATTATTTAACCAAATCATATAGTCATATGTCACAGTATTTAAATATATCTTAGCAAATTAAATCAGCGATATGCATCGGATCGTCACTATGAAGCCGAGGATATTTTTTAATCATTCATGTATCTGTGATCGCGATTTTTATATAGTAAAGGAACATTATTTACAAAAAAAATTATAATAATTGATAAAACATTTTAAAATATTTGATTATTTTGAAATTGGGTTGCATGATTTTGACTATTCGTATGTTCCTTTATATTGAATTAAGTTTTATTCCAACAGTATTGTAACCGTCATGCTATAAAATACATTCTCAGTTCTGAGGTAAATATTTTGCAAAACAGTCGTTACGAAACTGGTCGCCCCCAATAGACCATTCACTGGTTAATTAAACAAAAAAGGGAATTTCTCTTTAGCATTTTCGTTGGCTGATTTCATAAGAATGAAAATTTTAAATGATTAAGTTTGATTATTGAAGTGTTCTAGAAACAATTTTCTAAGCCGCTCAACAAAAACTTACACAATCGACATTTTCAGATACTTGGAACCTCTTTAAATTTTCCTAGATTAGGTGTTTTCTAGATCATTCAAAACGTGACTTCAGGTAGAACGTTTTCGATTTTATGGCACTTACGTCTTACTCGGCACGTTTCCAGATATGCCAAGTGTATTTAAATAATTTAAAAGTAAAACTATGTTTTAAATTTTGTTTTGCAAGATGGATTTGTATAAAGACAAAGCATGTCATACCGAATTAAATTGAAAGAAAATACAAATTATTTTATAAACAAATTGCGTTTATGCCAGTTTAATTATATGATTTTATTGATAATATATTACTGAAAAATTTCGCAATTATGTTTCCAAAATTCTAAACACATCTAAAATCACTGTACCAAGTCTGAAACTAATACATTTTATATTAACAACCTGAATATAACAAATTTTTTCTTGCAGCTGGATTTTTTTTATGTTTATTAAAGTAATTTGAATATATATATATATATATATATATATATATATATATATATATATATATATATATATATATATATATATATATATATATACATTAGACATTCACAAACTGAAAAACTGCCTTTTTACAACATATATCATTTAAATTTAGACCACAAGGAAACAAAAATATTCCATACTTCAAATAGAGGGCAACTAAACAAACAGGTGTCAATTCCACTTATGTTGAGACGTTTAAAAAAATGTTTACTTAGTATCACAACGGATCAATATAATGATTTTTATTTTGTTTTTTATTTACAAATTATGTATTTATATTTTTTGCTGACTAAGCCAACCACTTCTGTCTACATTGTGTGCACAAGATATTGGTAATTAGCTGCATGTTACTCTCAGGTTCTTTGTTTGTTCTATTTTATAGCGACTTAATAAAAAATATCTAAAGCTGTTTCTCTTCTCTACACAATGAAGTGACGACCAATAAGAATCATAATAATTTTAATTATACAATTACAGATTGCAATGTATATATCAAAGAAACCTTTAAGATTTCTTTAAGGTCATCAAGCATCTTATATAAAATTACCAATTTGAATGTAGCTCTGTTATCTAATCAAATAATCATAACGCATCTCCTCTTTACTAAAAATATTACTATAATAGAATTATTCCATCACGCGCCAAAGTGTGATAAGGATATTAACACTTCTTGTAAAGAGGTATTATTTATAGACGGAATAAAACGTTTAATAAAAAATGAATAGACAAATAAAAAATGCATTAAAAACTTTTCCATCAACAGTAAATTTAGTTTATAAACCTTAGTATATTTTCTGCATTAAAAAAAAAAATTATATATATATAAATATATTTAGAATATAAATAATAATATATTAGCCCTCTGATGTCAAGAACCGGTCCTCAGCATTTTGTTCCTTTTTCCAAGAAGGGAATTCCTTAATACCTCTGATTCCTTTTTTATTCATTTTTTTTTTTTTTTACAAGTAAAATTAAAAAATAAAAGATAAAATGCTATTGGGAAATCGTCAAATGGAATGTGGTAGTGTCAGTCAGACACCTATCTTCCTTGTATGATAAGATGAATAAAATCAAAATTTAAATTTATTTATGGCTGTATTTCTTGAGAAATATTTTAAAAATTTATACCAAAATATATATTTTGTTTTAATTTTAAAAGCAGACTGTTAGGGGAAATATGTGCAAGAAATAATTAAGTTAGTGCAAAAAAATTGACAATTTGTTAGTATTTTTTTTTAATATTACATCTCGGTGAGTAGTCGACAAAGGTCCATTAAAAAATAAACAGAATAAAATTTAAAATTGGATATTTTAACTTCTTAACTAACAACTCCGGAATGATGCTTCTCTTGTTGAGTTATGAGTGGTATACACTGCATGTTTTTATTGATGACTTTTAATTTGAAAACAGTGGCCAGTGAAGATTGAAGTTAAAAAAAAAAAAAAAATATCAAATGGAATGATCATTGAAGTTAAAAATATTATAATACAATAAGTCACATTGAATAAGATTTATTTCGGGATAAATACTTTAAATGGAACGTGGTAAATAATCAGCCAATGACTCGTCCGGTATTAATTCGTCGTCGTAACCAGGCCAAGATTAAATCTTTATTTTTATTTTCCTTATCAATATTTGGGGTTGTCTGCTCGCGTGAAGTTTTTTTGTTTTTCTTTATTTGAATGCATTTTATTAGTGTTTTTGATAGGTAGATAGGAACATTTATTCTCAACAATGAGGTATGGTTCAATTGAAGTTGAGACCTTGAGTGCCATCCTGCCAAACATCGATTCTTTCTTATTAAGGACATGTAAATATAACTGACCACGTTCATAATCGATTTATTAATATTGCTGACAGGTTTTTTTTTTTTTTAATCTTTTAAATCGTTGTGTAATTAATTTCGCTTAATCAATTGTAATTATTTACAGCAATAAATTCTGAGCCGTTTTTTCCTTTGGATGATTTCCAATCCTTAGATAGCTGTGTTTTTAATAATGAGGAATTCTGTAAACACCAGCTTTCTAACTTTTACTCCGTCAGCATTTAGTCCTTCCATTCATTCCACAATAAAGGATAAAACGCTAAACCTCTTTCAGGTTTATAGAATAGAAGGCTTACCTACGTCTTCATTATTTTTTTTTTTTAGCAATAAAAAATAGTACTATTATACAAAAAACTCATTCTGTTGTGTTTGACCGTTAAAATATTATTTTAATTGCATATTTTAATTATAAATTAGGTTATCCCTATTTTTAAATAGTAAAATAATAATTATTTAGTTTTATTTTAATCAAAATGAATTACAACTGATCACGATACTACTAATTCAATATTCATTAAAAGCGTCTTTAAAAATATATTTGAAGTTATATCTAATTTATATAATTATATAATATAAAAAAAATATCATGTTTAAGATTTAATAACATGATTTTTTGAGCAATTAAAAAAACAATTACAGTGATTAATATTTGAATGTAAAAGTAGGTATGTATGTAAAAAAAATCTAATGTAAGATTTCAAATACAGCGAATTTAAATAATATTAAATTAAGGCAGGTTTCTTGTAGTTCGGCTTGAAAAAAAAAAAAAAAGTGAAAGTTGGAGGGAAAAAATATTCATTTTTTCTCCACAAATCCTCACACTTTGATAAGTAATATTTTAAACGTTTTAAAAGGAACAATTTTGGAATACATATTTAAAGCCCTTATTTATTAAAAATAATAATAATTTAATTGGAGAATTAATTAAAGGCTATTAATTTTACTTTAAATAAGTACTTGGCACATTCCTTTTATATTCGTATCAATACTATCATTACAAACGTTCATTTATTTTACATAGCATTTAAAACCAAAATTAAACACACGAAAGTGGTTTACAATAAGGACTTAGAAATTAGACATCTAAAATTTAAACAACTAGAATTTATTGCTAGCCCGAGTAATTCTGATTGTCATTGGTCCATAAAATTAAAATTAGTGTACAAAAACAATGCAATTTCATCACCCTAAACGATGAAATTGTTTAAAAAAACCATGAAAAAAAACCACAAATCACGTTTGTGGTTAGTGTTTTTCAAAATGATTAGAATAAAAACATTATTCCAGTATACCTTTCAAAGATATAAATAATAGGAGGGGAAGAGAGAAAAATCAGTTTCTTTTCTTTATATCCTACAATTATTTGTCTAATACAAGGTAAATCATTTTTAATTATAATGCTACTGCGTAAGATATACCTTTATTTGTTTTAACTCTATCAATAAGCCTATATAGTAGATAGTAATCGAAAGTGGTATCTTCCGTATGAGGTTAAACGAATGCAACGATTTACTTGAGTTTTGTAAAGGGCATTACTAAGCTACCAACCAGTTTCTTTTCATTTATACTAAGTGTTCTGGCTTGTTCTTTTAATTTGTATTAAAGTTATAGCAATATTTGTTTAATAGGTATGTTTAGTTTTTAGCATAAGAACTCGCTGGGTTTCAGTTTTATTTCATCTTCAGATTTCAATTCATTATTTTCTTTTTCTGCATTTTTACTTTCACTTACCTATATATGAAATATATAGTAAGAGGGAGTATTGTGATTGTGAAAAATTAAGAATCCGATTTTTCAGCGAAAATAAACAGGGGGTTTCAAGGTCTCCTGAGGCCCTCAGATGTATGCGTGTCTGTGGTAAGCCAAGTTCAAAAACGAAAACTTGTAGGAAACTGGCATTACGTATTCAAGGTAGGTATATGCCTGGAATTTTATAGCAATTTTTCCGCTAAAATCAATTCACCGGAAGTGCCACATTATATCATCGATTTTACACCTTTTTTTTTTACAATATTTTCGAAAATTTCTTTAACGATTTTGATGAAACCTGCCCAAAGTCTTTTCCTTAAAGTATACATTTTATGATAAGTATCTATACGATCATATGAAACGTAATTAAATTCTCTATATCTAAAGCGAACTACAACATCTTAGTTACTTTTATATTATTTAATAGAAACTGAATTTTTCATGGAAACTAAATGGAATTTCCTTTTAAAATTTAAACTTTTAAAATAATTTTCAACTTGACAGATCTAAAACTTATAGTGCACAGAACTTCTGTGCTTCAATTTTTTAAAAAGCTATTTTATTGTGCTTTAGTGAGAGAAAACAGGAAGAAGTGCTGAGAATATTTTAAGTAGTGTTTGTGTGAATTTTTTTTTAATTATTTTTTAAAATGAATAATTATTATGGAGTTGTAAATGAAAATTGTGTGATGTGAAAAATGTGTTATTAATATTCAAAAACATGTTCCATTGTTAACAAATTTATTGCTAACAGTGGAATACAAATATGATAATAGTCACCATTTAATTCATTAAATGTATAGTATTAGTAATGAGTTGTATTTGCACTGATTAGTACGATGGTATTATTTTCTGACCTGTTCTTTTCATTATACTAAAATTAATGTTAGAAAATGTATGATGTACTTTTGAAATTAAATATTGACTCATTGACCGATCTAATAGTCAAGAATTTCTTAAAACATCTCTCGTCTTTCCTTCCTCTTTCCTTATACTTTTTTTATAGTTATTTTTTCAGGAATAATAATTGATCCCCTTCAATAAGACAATTATAGGAAATTATCAAAACCACATCCTTATTATGGTAAATATCTTCCTTATGTTTTTATAAAAGAATGCAGATTGTATAAACGCTTAAAACACATTGTTAACCGCTTAGTTAGCTGACTAAAAAAATTAAGGAATGCGATTAGATACGCAAAGTTTGGTCAAAACTACATTAATGTAAAATATAATAAAATGGAAACCAATTTTTTTCTCATCAGATTTTTGTGAAATCATGAATTTAATCCGTCTGCTTTGTAGATAAATTATACTGAATGTATCTATGGTATCTTCCAATAAATATAAATAGATTTTTTTAAATCAAAACCATAGACGATATTTTAAAATTTGTTTTAACTCTTCCAATTTTTTTATTTGTTGCTAATATTTTGAGTTAAAAGGCGATGATTTTCATGGTTGGATCATTCCATGTCCAAATCTCATCATCTCAGATTTTATTGAAATTTGGCTCAAGTGCACTATTAGTATAGACTTGTAAAAAATGTGAAATTTTACTGAGACATATCCATCCGTTTTTGACTTGAAGAGCTGTAAAGTTATCATAAATTGATCTAAAAACAGGAAACGACGATTTTTGGAATTGCTATAGAAGCTTTCCTAATTTAGCTAGAGACCTGGGATTGCTGCAATTTTACTGGATTTTCGATGCCCTTCTATGATATTAAATACCGTATAGGTGAAGATAAGAAAAAATTTCCCAAAACCTAATTTAAAATTTTAATTTCATTTTTGTTAAAACGTACATATATTAACATTTTCTTATTTATTCCTTAATAACTAGTATAGTCGTAAATCACTGGGCAAAATATAAATTGGAAAAATAATACCTTCATTTAAAAAAAAATTAAAAACTGAAGCTACTTTTCATGCCTATAATACGCAGTAAAAAATCGAACATCGTGCAATAAAAAATTCAAATTTTGAAAAGTTTTTGGCTTCCTAGTGCACGATTTTTCATGATTTGAAGTTTTTACTGTATGAAAATCCATTCTATACTCATACCTCCTATCTTTCAAACAGCCAAATTTCAAAAACATCATAAAAAGATCTATATTTCAGGTGTTCTGTTGCTCATGAAAAAATAAAATCTTTAACCTCTAATTTCATGAGG
Source organism: Rhaphigaster nebulosa (assembly GCA_948150685.1). NCBI lineage: Eukaryota > Metazoa > Arthropoda > Insecta > Hemiptera > Pentatomidae > Rhaphigaster > Rhaphigaster nebulosa. The sequence continues at coordinate 33,767,107 of OX411308.1, forward strand.
GATCTTTTAAAATGGAAGCGGAGTTAACTCCGTCGCAAGGTCCTTTGCCAGGTGCAGTGACAAAATCCCACTCTCACATTTTTCCGTTCTTTATCTAGTCCAACAATATTATTCGATCTTTTCAATCGCAGTTAAAAGAAATTTCTATTACACAACTCTATTTATGGGATGGACATGCAATGGCACAATGCAAGTATTTTATAGTCTTATTAATTCTTCAGTAGGCTTATCATTCTTTTGGTCAAATATTTCACCCAATACTTCAGTCTTTGTTCCTCTAAAATTCGTCGTTAAACAAATAATTTCATAAACAATTGTAGTTTAGCCAAATAGTAGAATAATCACTTCATTTTTAAAACATTCTGGGTTTTATAAAAACTGTTTAATTCTTACCTCTAGCTAGTACAAGATCCTCTCGTTTTTCGTAGTCGCATAAAATTAAAAATCCGGAGTCCCATCAAAACGTTAACTCCGCAGACGATCACACACCACGAAACAAACTGTTCATCACTGACTGAGCGCACAAAACTTTTCCAAATGACGATATATTGACGAGTGAGTTTAACCTTAAGCGTTGTTTTCTTAGCGCACGTCATGACTGAATGTATATATTAATTAATGGCCAAATATTTGCCAAATGGTGTTTGCCAGCACATCAGGCCTGACCTGAACATTCAAGGATCGGCTATCGTTACATCTAAAAATATCTTTAAGAGTAAACTACAATAAAATAATTTAGGATTCGACTTTATTTACTGTAATTTATCGCATGAAAAAAAAAAAAAGTTTACGTTACGCACGCCGTTGGCTTCAGGATTAGCATATCTTTTCATGCCTGTTCAACAAAACTGCGAATAAATTTTTTTTAAAAATGGATAATCTCATAGTAAGTGGAATGTATACCGTTCCAAACATTGAGTTTTAATCAGGTCGTCCTGAACTGAACTTTAATGAGCAATAATGGAACAAGTCAAGAAGAAACAAGAATACATACGTTTTAACAGGTTCGCTTCGAGAATTGAGGACAATCGTGATAAGGAGATACAAAAAAATATTCCAGAATTTTATTCAAAACCATTTAGGCCAGTCAATGAGGAGGCTTAGAAAAAAATGACGATAAGGTAATCATACTAAAAGTCCTGAGATCTAGGAGCAGAGGCGAAGAGAGAAAGGAAAGAAGGTCGTGTTTTTTGTTTAAATCTCGAAAACAGCTGTCCTAGCTTAGACGTTATGTTTAAAAATTGAAAAGCATTAAATTTACTATAAGAATGTTTCTATTATTTTTTTCGTATCTGTTATAGTTTAAGAAATATACATTCTTCTAAGTAACAAATTAAAAAAAAAAAAGTGGGTCCACACTATACTTTTTCATTTACCGTTTGTTTCTTTGAAAAACGTATATTTCCTAAACTATAACAGATACGAAAAAGAAATAAGAAAATTCTTGCAGGAAATTTAACGCTCTTCAATTTAGCCAAATTATAACTAGAAAAAACATGGACTTATTAATTATTCAATGTTTTTAGAATTTCTTTCTTCTCATTTTAAAGCTCTGCGAACATTGCTACATTAATAAATATTAACTTTTTCTATATCTGACGAGAAGGCTTGACGTAGGTTACTAATTCAGTTGCATGGAGTTGTATTTTTTTTCCCTTGATACAGCAATCGATTGGAAAATGCATCCTGAGCCGACTACAGGCACTCTAGTTCCAGGAGCCAGGGGACTGACCCCTCCGTCACGACTTTATCCGATCCGTTGCCTATAACAACCATCCACTGTTGCCCGTCAATTATGATTTATGGCACAAACACTAGAATGTGAAGTGGCCTATGTTCCTGAATTGACGCGTAACGGTATGAGCAGTACAATACGTAATACAGAGTGGAAAAAGCTAGACTAAGCTTGGATGCGAGTATTCTTGATGGAGGAAATTACATTTTTTTTTTAATGAGAAAGAAAAATTCCATCATTTCATTAATGTTCGCCTAAGAAAACTAAGAAAAATTTTGCATATTTATTGTTTAGTAGCAGCGTCTATCTTTTAGATTACATTTCCAACTATAAAGGTACACCCAAGAATGTAAATAAAGATCTCGGGTATTCTGTTAACAAGCGGTAGAAATGAAATTGATATTTAAGGAGTGAATAAATCCAACACAAACAAACGAAATTGCGTTTAATTTCCCTCTTCTTCTTGTAAAGAACTACAAACTTCACCAGAAAAATCCCGAAGGTTCGATGCTCATACCACCAATCGCTGTTTAAAAACCTTCGTCCGCCTATTACCTTCCAAACGCAATCCACCCACTTCGTTTCGGTCTACCTCTCGGACTTTTACTAATCGGCTGTGCGTTTAATATATTTTTAGGGATTCGTTGGTTACTGAGTGCAACAACTTTACAAGCCCATGTCAACCGTCACAATGCTATAACTTCGATTATATTAATAGGGTACATGCTCCACAATTCCGCGTTGCATAACCTCCTAAGTTCTCCAGTGGACTCATCCTTTTTCGGACCAAATATTCCACGAAATAAGGTAATTCTTGAAGACCTTAACTTCTTCTTTCAAAGCTAGCTATCACGTTCCACATCCGTACAGAACAGGAGGAAGGGCAATAGTTTTATAAATTCAAACTTTTAACTTTCTGGGCAAAAGGCGTGAGCTAAGTGATTAGGGATACAATTCACTGTATCTTACAGAAAAGAACAACAAATGGCCATTGGTAAACGAATAAATCAGGTGATTGGAGCTCAAATTCTCCCGGTACTACGCCGCAAAATTCGAATTTCCTCGCTTCCTACGCCTCTCATGAGCTCTAGAAGGACTGATTTATTTAATTTTCATAAACTGAAAGTTAATACGATTGATCTCATAAAATATAATATATAGCATATCTTCATATGGAAAATTTATTTTTAATACCTTAACTAAACCTAATTCCATATCGCAAAACTTATTTTATTGGATTGTTGAGGTTGAGTTGTTGACTAAATTATTTAATGTTACAGGTAACCAGTAAAGATCTCCCGCGAATAAACTACTCCATATCATTCAAGGTCAGATTTACAGTGCTCCTCATAGTCAATTAAAATTACATATTTCATATGTTTAATTTTATACCAGACATTGCATAATGTTTAAATTACCTACAAATAAAAAACTGAAAATAAAAATGTGACAGGTAGCAAATTTAGGAAACAAATAGAAACCATTCTCATCCTGTATTAAATAACCGAATTTATATAACGTTGAACCGGCATTTGAGTGGATTCGCTACTTACTTTGACCTTACATTGCTAAATCACGTATTTCCTTTTTTTTTTTTTTTTTTCTCCTGCAATTCAACCTAAATTATAATTTATAACTGATAAGGAGACGTAACAGACGTTGTTGTTGATTATTGTCTCTTTGAAATGATTCATTATCTCTACAGCTGGTATAAAGCTAAGAAGGGCAAACCACGTTGAGATTGCCATGATACTCTATCCGTTAAGTAAATACTTAAGTCATGAGGTGACATATTGTCGTACGTGACAAATTTTTGACAAGATTTATCAATAATAATTTTGGACCCCAATGTAATAACTAACATTGAGAAAAATTTAGGGCCATTAGATAAAAAGGGCTTTGCACGATTCATGTTGGGAATTTCAGCTATTTTATTCAGTACAAAAAAAAAAATTGTCAAGAAATGTATGGAATGTCGTTGCGGTAAAATATATACGTCATTTACAACATCCCAGTTTATTTATTTATTTATGCTGTTAATTAAAAAATTAAAAGTAGTTCTAGTATGTTCAATGTCTTATCGAGATTTCATTTGTATCCTGAAAGCCGTACTCAGAAATACGTTATCTCATACTATTCTTATGTCATGTTAGTGAATTAAGACAATAGAAGCTACAAACATATTAATTTTTCCAATATATTAACATCAATAAATACAGAAGTTAAAATAAATAAAGGACTAAACAAAAATTAACAATTATAAAGTGGATACTAATTATGATGAAATAAATTATTGGAATTCGATTTTTTTTTTTTTTAACTTTAAAATAATACCTCCTCGTTTTATGTACTTTCAAACGAAAGTGTCTGGAAATGATAGAGAAAAAATGGTATATGGTATAAAAATATACCAAAATTAAATTAAAATATTAAAAGTAACTTGATTTTGTAAAAAAAAACATTATTTCTAAATCCCTCATATTGTGCAGGACGTTCCAGAGTTAAATTTTGGTCTTGTTATTGTTTAGGAGTTCATAGAGTAAGCAGCACTTATCATTATTATATAAGTTATAAGTCTTTACATAATTGAAAAATTAATTACTATTTTAGTATAGCGATCGTTAATTGTTATCTTGCTTTTTTATTATTTAGTAGATAAATTAATAGTATAATTTTTACCGAGAATTAAAAGCAAAATATAATTGAAATATTATTCATAAATATTATGTAAAGCGTTAGGTCCCTTTACATGATATTTATTTAGGTCCCCCCCCTATATTTAAATTATAAATTTAAAAAATACAAGTATAGTCATATTCAAAGCCCAGGCACACTGGAATAAAATTTTCAACATATGCAGGGATACTACCATAGCAAATTGTACCGCTTTTGAAAGAGCAACTAAAGTCAGCTGAATGCGACAATTAACACTTCTTTGGTGTCGTGTCGTTTGAACTGGTTAGTTGCAGTTAAACTTATAGAGGGCACTAACTAACAAAACAATTATTAAGGCATTGAACAATATAACTAATAAGCCTCGATTAATTCTGGAAAAATCCAGTTAGCTCCGATTGTGTCCGAATATGTTGGAGGATCGGCGATGAGAAAATAACACCCTTTCAAGTTCATTAGTCTATCTCTCTCTCCTTTTTTTTTTTTTTTTTGCTCCCAGAAATATAACAAAAATAATACTGAGAACTAGTGCTCGGTACCGTTGGAATAAAGTAGTGGCCGAAGAAAGTTTCGGTTTCGGTTACGGTTTCGGCCAATTTGGGTAAAAAAAAAAACTAGGCTAGGCTGCGGTTTTGGTTTCGGTTAAAAATTGGCCGAAAACTCTGCACAGCCGTGAATTTTCCGATCGCGTTCGACTGTACTCGGGCAGATTCGGACAGCACGATTTCAGTTGGTTTGACCCGATCTCGGACGGCTATATTGCGCCAATGTTCCAAAGCGAACAGATCTTCACTTCTGCTAGACTAATTTTCGCAGATCGTCGAAACTACTTTTCTTAATATATAATATAAGATTTTTTAATTATGATCACAAAATATTTTGTTTTGATCATATCGATTGTATGTAAATAAAATTTTAATAATGTTATTATCTAGGCTTACTTTAATATTGTTGTAAAACTAGGAACATGTTATTTAAAATAAAGTTATATATAGTCAAGGATTTATTTTTAACTCCATTGGTAGTTAAAACTCGAAAAAAAATAAATCACACACTTCACATAAGTTTCACTTTCGACTAAAAAGTAAGTTTCGGTCAGTCACTATTTATTTGTAACTTTTTTTTTATTACGAAACTTTATCATCAGCATTTCATGTTTTTACAAGAATTTTAATATCTTATCTAACAAATGCATAGCTATCGATTTTTTTAACTATAGAAAATTTGTTCATATAGTTTTTAATTAATTTTTAAATAATTGACTTCACAAAAATACAAATTATTTTATCTGGTTTGCTTAGTATTTAATGACGAAATATGACTTCCTTTGGAGCTAAATATAGGTTTTTGATACTACATACAGAAAAAAAAATTGTAAATACATTTACTGCGTAATTTTCACTTAACGTTTGCTTGGATTAGATATTTTATCGCCATGCGCTAATAAATAAAAAATTCAGGATACAGTAATATTACCCAAGGCCACATCGGCAAGTTGTAAAGAACTCACCTGACTCACATTAAATTAGCATAAATAATTTTTATATTATAATCTCTGTTGAGGTTCCTGGCATTTAAAAAAAAAAAATTATAAATAAAACATGATAACGCCGATGCAGGACGTAAACATGAGTAGTATATACTTTTTATAAGTACTGTTACAAAATAGCTTAAACAATAAATGTCGGTATTTAAATTGTATTTAAAATTTCCATTTTGTTTGGTTTGAATCAATTTATAAAATTATTTAATATTTTAAGGATAATATAAAAATGCATGACATGGAATCAATCGTTCTACGTTATACAAAAACGTTGTAGAAATAAAGAAAAAACTGAAGTCATATTCTATAGCTATAGCTATTCCATAAATTTTAGATGCATAGGTTGTCTCTCTATTTCAAAGACGATAATGGAGCAGACATTTTTTTATTTATTATCCAGGATGCCAGTTTCTGGAAGTCATCTCACTTCATTATTATTTATTTTTACGTATGTTTTAGACGTTTCGGACTCCTTTGGCCATCATCAAACTTTTTTGCCTTTATCCTTTATTTTTTTCTGTTACCCAATTTAATCCAATGCATAAACCAATACTGTTTATTTGTCATTTCTTAATTATAAAATATTATTGACCTAGTCATATTCAATTTAATGCTTGCCCATTCACAGACTGCCTAATTCATCTATATATAAAATGTACTTTTATTCACTTCCAGAAATTGGTATCCTGTACCAATATATATATACACCATCAAAATGAAATCAAAAAGTGAAACTATTTGTTTATTTATTAGGTTATTTAAAAAATGTAGTTTCACAGTCTGGTTTTCAGTTACAGATATAAAGGTAATCAATAGCATATATACTATGAACAAATTCATATGCCCACATTTGTAAAGTGCGTAAATCGAAATAAAAAAATTATAGATATACAAACATTTGGAATCGCATATTGTAATTCGACTATAAATAGATCGGGAAGTTTTCCAATGCCAATCTTAAATTTCATAATAAAATTTAATGTTATTATTCATTTTTTTTCGCAATGTGAATTGCATTGGTGACCACTAATTTATAAATCTACCAGACACAACATGGAAACAGAGGTCAGCCAGCCAGTTGGAAACACTTTCAAAATTGCTTAATTTTGTAGTTCATTTGGTGTTTCGATTAACCTAAAAGAACGATTTCGTCATTAGAAAATTTAAGATCCACTAAGAGTCCCTATTAATAATGCTAATTAATTAAAAATAGAATACCACCTATTGATAAATTGGAATCAACATTTCCGATTATTGTGGTTTAAAAAATAAATTAAAATATTTTCTGTCAGTTGAATAAACCGGTCTCCTTGTTTGAAATAATCTGATTCTTAATTTCCATTGAATATATATATTATATTTTTTAATTTCAAAAGATAGACGTGACGACTGAAACGGGCTTTTGAGAATGGATTAAAGAATGGAACACGAGGAGTAATCAGTGTTAGGTGTAGACCAAAACCTAAAGTGGTGGGAGAGTATGTAAACGATTATTAGTGCTATCTGTGTTCGATAAGTTTTATTATTATGATTGTTACTGTATGATAGGGGAATTGTTTAAACTAAACTATATTTGATCAAATATAATAGTGTCTATATTATTTTAAAATTCATAAAAAGTTTCAAACGTCAAATTTCCAGTAACGTACCCAAAATTAAAATAAATTTAATATTCATGATGCTGAAAGTACAGGTTATCAAATAACCTAATTTTGAGTAACAATAACTGATATTATTATCATCAAATAGTTACAGGCTAGTTATCCTTTTTTCTTTTTTGTTTTTAAATAAAATTAATAATCTAAACTGAACAAGGAGATAAAATAAAATAAAAAAATGAAGGCTTAGCGAACCTGAAAGTTTGACACCGAAACCACCAATCGCTGTTTACCATTTTAGAGCTTCTTTCGTGACTAAGCCCAACAACTTTACAAGCCCATTTCAACCCTCGCGATGCTATCATTTCAATTATAATAACAGAGTGCATGCTCCGTGATTTTGGGATCTTCCTATTTTGGGACATATATTTTACACAATAACTTATTCTCGAAGACCTTAAGGCGTTGTTCTTTCTTCAAATTTAGCAGCCGCGTTTCAAAATTTTTTCGTTTAGCATTTTACTCTCAGACCAACCGTTTTTCGGTAGAATGAATTTGAGCAGTCTTAAAATGAATAGCCTATATCTTTATATTTAAAACAATAATATATTTACGTTTAATACTGATTTGAAAAAAGTATGGTTTATCTAGGCTTAAAATAATTACTAAGCAGGCAAAAATCAATTTAGCTCATGATAATAAATCCCTATCCACTTCATACTTTTTTTACTTTGACATCAAACATTTTTTTCTCTCTCTCTCTCTTTTTATTTTTTATAATGGAATTAATATCGCTGAGATATTATTGAGAAAGTTGATATTAAACAAAATTCTAATAAGTAATATGTCCCGCAATCAGTTTTAACACCACTTGTACACGACTTGTTAAGATAACAATTGTTTATAGAGCGTTGAAAGGTGGAAATGTTTAATTAAATCTCTCCTTGAGTTGACACGGCGGAACGAGCATCACTCAGCGGTACGATTTGTTGAAAAATATCTTCAACTACTCGAAGGGAAAGCAATATTTACGAAATAAATGTGAGAATTTCGAATCATCGTTGTTGTTTTTTTTTTAATTCAACTTCCGGAACCACGTATCCACTAGCTGTATTTGCGAAATGTACAAAATTGGTCATTGGCTTTAATCGTGGCCAATATTGATGAGGATTCAAGGTCTATTCGTTTCAAGAATAGATTGACTGCAGAAGTACAAGAGAGCAGAACAGCTTCTTATACTCATCATGTCCAGTCAAACCTGAGAACTTTATCAAAACGGTACAAAGTTATTCTTTAAATCTATTTTTATAACGGTTACATCAATTGATTGCACCGAAATGTTATTTTACATGCTTGGCAATCGCAGTTTTGCAATAGTCTAAATTAAACAACCTTATCAACTTTTTTCTTGCTCTAAATCGGTTAAAGAGGTTTCCTTGTGCACTCAACCAGAGCCTATACATACATCTTAGTCAATGCGAGATCATTTAAGAGCAAAACATTGAAGCAATACAAATGAAAAAATCTTTGTTTAAGATAATTTATGTTTTTTTTTGTTATGAAACGACATTACAAATGCTACAACGAATCTATTAAGAAAAACAATTGATGCTATTGATTCAAGAAGCACAGATTTTGTATGATCCGGTTTATAGAAATAATTGTTTCCAGGAGTCGTCATGATATAAATATGACATGATCTATAATGAATATACAATGAAATACAGCGCATCCTCTTCTTCGTTAACCGTTTGGAGTGTGAGATTTTCTAAATAGTTTGGACCTCAGTATATACTACATTCCTGTCATCTTTTGGAAAATTTTATGAATTATATAACAAACAAAAAAATAACAATTACAACCAACTCATAGCATATAGTTCATTAAACTATAATCCATTAAATAATATAACAGATATTATATTGCCTATATTGTTGAAGAGTATGCTCTAAGGAACTGTGGAGGACGTTCTTGTTTTCTTCTCCTTGCGTGAAAATGAAAATTAGAGAAGTAGATAAGAGACAAAAATATGTCAAATTTATTTCTCCCAATTTCATATCTTGAACACCATAAAATTATCATTAATGTGAAAGGTTGTTAAATTATATTTATTGTCTAATAATGATTCATTTTAATCTATTATTTTTGTTTTATTTAAAGAAAGACGTGTCAGATTGTAATTTTGCATATTGTAACAAAGGAAGGTAAAAAAAAAAATTAAACACATTTAAAAAAAAAACATGAATTTTCCTAAAAATGTTTATTAATTGAAGAGTCCAGGGGTAAAACCACTTTACATCGAATTTAATGGAAAATAAATTAATAGTGCCATCTTGTAATTTTCAAGGAGTACTAAATACGTGCATTCATATCTGATTTACAACCAGTTGAAAGCCGTTAAGCATAGGAATAATGTTTTGATTTATCGGAAAATGCATTTTGAATACATCTTCGGCCCCATCCTAAACTTACGAATGTGAAAATCAGTACTTTTCGGAAGAGCAAAAAAACTGTTACATTATTCTTTGTATAAGGGGTCTCTTCAATAGTTTTAAAGCTTTTCTATTGGTATTGCATTTACCACTAAAAAAGGCGCCTCTTATCTACAGAAAAATACAAAAAAATTTTTGCTCTCCTGAAAAGTAGTGAATTTCACATTAGTAAATTTAACATGGGGTATACGACATGTTGGAAAACTTTCAACTTCGTTTTTCTCAAAACGAATTTTCGTGTTTTTGATTTGTTTTACCCCTTTGGATCGTTCAATTATCTTTAAGTTTTTTCATCACATCTAATTTTTTGTATTATATTTATGATTAAAAGCATAAAAATTCTATATAATTAAAAATAGCATGGATGCTCATTGAATACAGTTTAAGAGGAGTTTTGGGGGAGGAAGAATACGGCAAGAAATTATCAGCAAACCTTGGAAATTGGAATGCAAAAAGTTATATATCGATTTAAAGCTTTTTCCACAATGAAGTTGGGCTGCGAGAAATTATTTTAATTAAAATTTCGAAAAAGAAACTGTGAAGTGTCAGGCAGTGAAACCGCGCAAAAAAACTGAAGTGACTCACGCAAAATACAAATAAAATAAAAATGGTTAAGTGCATCTGCATATCAAAATACATTAAATAGTTAAAATGGCTTAAGATTGGTTCTGATTTCCTGGAGTCATCGTTCTATAATTGATTAGACTTCGACTGCCAATAATTTCTTCTAAATCTTTCTTTTCCTCAGCGGTTCGTGGCATGCACTGCACACCACTAAACATTCATTGAATTCAATTCAAAAGATGATCTAAATTATTCAATTGCTTTCAATGATTCAACGTTTAAAAATAGCTGGGGACGACAGTGAAAATGAATAAGAATTTATATTTAAGTTAGATCTCGAAAACATTTTTTGAAACAATAATCATCCTTTCGGCGTAGCTTAATCGGCCTACCTCAGTGATTTAATCGTGAATCTGATTTTTATAAAATATTTATGCTCTCTTCCAAATTTTTTTCGCAATTTAATTTTTTGGTGCTAAATAGCTTATATGTGATATTTTAGTCGTTGCCTAGCTATGTGAAGTGTCCTTCATCTCATGAAACTCATGTTATATAAGAGGGTCCGGATGGACGTTTGTGATCTTGGATGTACAATTATTTCAACTAGAGTCTGGAACCTGAGTGTTCTTAGCAACGGTCCCCTCCACTACATCCTATCTTACAGCGATTAATATCCAAATGAGTAACTGCAGGATTTAATGTCTGTATTATTATTACCGCAGCCTTATCAGCCAACGGCTAATCGGATTGTAAAAATAAAATACTCAAATCAACGATTTGATTTATAAATCATTATTGGAACAATTTTTGCCTTCGATAAAATGTTAACTGTTCATCTTTGGTCAATCGCTACTCAATTTTCCTTGTGTGAGATCCACTTTAAACTATCGGAGACATCAAAAGAACACTGAATGTTTGATTTTCAACTATTACAAAATATTAATATTGCCATAGGAGGGTCAACGTTAGTTTCAATTATTTCACTAATCACTTCAAGACGGTCAATAATTATTTCTGAATATATTGGGTTCACATTTCGTAAGTAATTCCGAATAGTAAATTAAAATTAAAAAAAAAAATACATGAAAAAATAACAGAAACATTAAAGGAGGGCGTTTATTTAAAGCACAATTTATATTTTTCCTTTTCTCAATTCTCATAAAATTATTCAAAGCTCACCAATGTTCAAGACCCGAAAAAAAAATAAGTCCATTTAATTGTTTAGATTGCTACAGCAATGTCAATCGTGTTTCAACACCCAAAAATATATTATTATAAAACGTATTAACATCGCAGCAATCGAAATTGGTCAGGAAAGATGGTGGGCTGGATAAGAAATGAATTACTAAAAAAGTAATCATCGGTAAACTCTAGAAGACGGGTTGGCCGATGCGTAGATTTGTGTTGATATCGTTCTTCAAGATTTGGGTTTTGACACATGTATTTAAGGAAATAGTGGCCTTAAAATAATATTAATATAAAATATTAGAATCGAACCTCCGGGCTAAGCTTATTATATTCAGAATAAAAAAAAATGTAAAATAAACGTAGTTGTTGATAAGTCCAAAGATACATCCCTGCATCCCTACCTTCATATAAGCTAGTTGAAATTCATATGGACATCATCGGACCACCCACCAACGCCCAGCTTAGAATTCCCAACCATTTTCGGTTATCCCTATTCTACAGACTTGACGATTCCAATCCAGAAAGGTTGAAACATCAATCACATTAAGCTTTTGGTTCATACTTGTTTTCAGTTTATATCTATTGTATTTTTAACTTTAATCTCCTACTCCTATGATGAACTAAATATTCTAGAAACCGTAGAAATATTTTTCAAAGTTAATGATATATAATGAAAGTCTTATTGTTTTAATAATACTAACAAATATCGTGAAAATATACATTTAAGACTTTTTTTACATTTGGATTTAATTAAACTATAATTATAAAATATATTAATTACTAATTTGATAAAATCAGTTTAGATTAAGAGATTATAGACCATTTTAATCCCACATATTTTTATTAATAGAAACTTTATTACATAGTCAAATTATTTTATTTTGTGTAACGTTTCGGCCATTTCTAACTACATTTTTGACCATTTTCAAACTATATAATTTGTGTCACCTTTGTCAAATTATAAAATATTATTAAACCTACTACTAAAAGCAGTATTTGTTATAAAATTTAATTTCTAATTTTCTTTTATTGGCCCATTATTCGATTTAAAATCTGTTTTTTACTAACCATACAAATCTTATTAATACAAAGTAAGTCAACTTAATTTTTTAACTTAATGTGTGTGTACAGCGACTTATAATTTAAGAGAAAATCGATTAAAACGAAATGGTTAACTTGTTTCAGGCTAAAAAACGGATGTTTTTCCAGCCCAATTCTTTTTGGATTTTTTTGAGTGTTTAAGAGATAGAATAATTTTCGATCGTATAAGATCGATATATTGCTGTATGAAGACGTACTAATTTCCGAAAATTCTGCTGTATTACCAAAAATATTCAATCACTAACTGTAAAAATCGGAATACAGACAAAAAATGAGAAATGGTGGTGCTTAGGAAGCATAAATTATGATGAAAAATAAATAAAAGAAATTGTATAATAGAAAGGAAATTGAGCTAGTCTGTAGATAGAAATATGCATGACTAAATATAAGCTATGATTGTTTTAATTGGCAGGCTTAATTACCGAGGAGTTTATATCGATTTAATTTTGTAATTGATATTGATCTTTTCAACAAAAACGTAATATATAAAGTAAATATAAGTAAATATAAAGTAAAGTAAAAATAAAATATATATATGTATATATATATATATATATATATATATATATATATATATATATATATATATATATATATATATATATATAATTTTCCATTTTATTTTTAAACATTGTCATAAAGCAGCCAGTTCAATCAATCATAAAATATATCAGATTCAGAGGGTGGAATAAAATTCAAATGGGATATTAAGATATAAAACAATTAAGTATATGACTAATTGTATGCAGCGTTTCTTTATATACTATGTGAAGTAAGGGGATGGTGGGGAGCGGCCTAAGGCGCAGAAGATGCAAGCCCTTAGAGCACTGCCTTCGCTGGACAAACCCCTGGAGTTGTCTGCTGGAGGGAACCGCACTCACACATTAAACATTCAACCCGCGTCGCTAATGATAACAATAAGGAATAGCATAAGACCGATATAATTCTTCCTAGGCTTTTCATGATTGGAATAATAATTATTATACTGAATCAATTTTTTCCACTGATCAGATGTCCAAACGACATAAAAAAAAGTCTATGTCTCTCTCCCATATTCAAATTTACAATTCTACCAATATAAATTATAATATTTCCTCTATTTTCAGTTTTTTTTTTAAATAACCAAATATAAAAGACCTCATATCTTCCCTAGACTACGATAAGTAATATTAGTAAATCCTCTTCATTAGAAAATTCTAATCCCGGCCGATTGACGCAAATTCAGGTTTTATATCTTGTAGTTAAGTGGCTTGTCGCGGTTGGGACAGATTGAATGAGTGTTGAATTGATCCTACACTTGCCTTCAAATGATTTCAAATCATACTCTTTCAATTTATTACCGACAGATGGGACGCCATCAGTCGCTGATCGCTGGGTGGTTGATGTTAATTGATAGACTCATATAAAGAGTTCAGCGCGAAACTAATATCTAATAACTGCAGTTACCCCTTCGCGGAGAAAGCCCACTGCTTATTTCTGAACGGTGATATTTTCTTTTTCTCGATTGTGGTAGGAGGGATATTTAGAGTTCAATTCAATAAGGTTTTACCTGCAATTTTATGCAGGCAGGACTACGTTTGCTAAATGTAATCCTAACCGATTGACTAATCTTTATTTACGGATAGCAGATAAAAATAGAAAAACTTGAGGAAAAAGATATCCTTAAAAAGTAAAAATTATTTGGAAGATAATATATTTAATCTTAATTGTTTGTCATACCTGACAATCAATTAATTTTAATGTTAAGTTTTATATATATATATATATATATACATACATATATATATATATATATATATATATATATATATATATATATATATATATATATAATTATTTTAAAAATCAATGAGAAAACAATATTGAAGATTAAAAAAGATGAGTAAATAATAAATAATTGTGAGACAGGACTTAATGTTCTTTTAAATTTAAATTAAAAAAAAATGCAAAATTAGTAATGCACTAATGGTTAAGTCTAGTTATTATTCCATATTGATATATTTTATGGATTACTTACAAAATATTTAGCAGAGAGAATGTGGGTTCGAGAGAAGGGTAGCAAGAAGACGAACACTACTGACACACACCAGCACACTGAGACGTTCTGTCCTAGAGCTCCTCTGGTTCGAACCCCCTCCTCTCCATCCCCTCCACTACCCCCTCCTGTTACCATCTGACAGTCTGCCTGTAATTTCACTCCTCATAGAATTATTGCCATAATTTTTCCTGTCGAATACTCTTCATTTTTGCCGAAAAACCGATATTTCATTATTGAAGTCGTAATTTAGATGTTTAAAAAAATATTTTATAAGCGAAAAAAAAAACGAACCCATTTTGTTTACACGGAAATAAAAAACAAAACAGAAAAGGTCATCCACATCGTGCGTTATGCCCCGATGAGGGAGATGTTACACTCCATAAGACGGACCGTGACAATGGGACTAAGAACTTTACAAGCTTATTGATGGGTCCCACATTATTATAGTTATCGTAACAATTTTGTAGAACAATTTTGTGATTTCAAATATATGAAAGTTTATTCAAATATATTTATCAAAATTAAATTTTAATTCCAAATTAAAATTCTAAGTTTCATTCCAAATTTAATAAATAACATTTTATTTTCTCTCCACAAAAACCAACTCCTATATTTGACCCGCAAAATAAAGGCTTATACACTCCAGAACTATTTCATCCAATTCACGTTTTGGGTATTGCTTAACCGTCTGCTATGCATCCGGTAATAATAATGTAATCTCAATCTAGAAATTACAAGAAATGATAATTTCTTATTTAAACTATTTATCAGTTTTCGAATAAAATGAAAATGATTATTTTTCTCTTATTTTTTCTTAATTTTTCAAGAAGTATTAAACTCTTCATATATACAAAAATGTTTTATTTTTGCATTATTAACAACGTTTGGAGCCTAGGTTGGCTCATTATCAGGTTCCCAATCTACAAATATCAATGGCATTTTTAAAATAATTAAATTATGCTAAAAACATTATATTATATTATATTAATAAATATAATATTGGTTAAAATTATATGTTATACCAAAATGCAAAATCTACATTCAACAAAAGATTAAAGATATCACAAAATAAATTAAAATTATTTTATATTCACCTAGTTTATTTCAGTCCTCATTATTAAACTAATTAATATTTAAAAACCTTTTGGAATTTCTTCGTCATTTTTAATTAATAATGTTCCAAATCACATCATTAACTTATGATTTTAGCTTAAGAAAAAGAATTAATTTGTGGTAGTTTAGATTATAATTTAATTCCAATTCCTTAAAAAGGAAAAGAATTTGAAAGAAGTCAAATTTTAACTTGTTGAAATACTTATGTCTTATGTCTGCATTGTTCGTGACTGGACTGTGCTCTTTCTTCTTTTTTATTTTTGAAGGTTTAATTCAAATCGTATTGTCAATATGATTAGTAATTAAATAAGAAAAGTGAGAAACGAAAAAAAAATTAACTATTAGAAAACCACTTTGCTAATATACTACGATATCCATTTGATGAATTAATTCACTACCTACTATATTCAATTAATAAAGTCACTTATTCCAATATCATTCAATGTTTGCGTGAATCGTTTTATAATGTTCATTGAATTTTCTCGCTTCTTTGGGGATATAATAAATACTCAGAATAAATGTTCAACAGCAATCCTATAGTGGCTAAATAAACTATAACAAATTATAAAATATTACTTTAAATAATTTCTTATCTTAAAAGGGCAATTTCATTGAAACTTTGTCAATAATGTTTGTCTAATGTAAGTTATGTGCAATAAATGGACAAAAATTATTATATGTTTTTTATTTTCTAATGTTTCGTCTTGCATCGGAAGTCGTGAAAATCAATGTAGTAGATGATACAAAACAAAGTAAAAAACAAATATGACAAGCACATAAAAATACTGACTACAAAATAAGATCGCTACAATCATTTGAAAATGTTAAAAATTTGTACATTTATTTATGCAAAGTCCATATAAAACAAATATAATTACTGGGACCGATCCTGCAAGAAATGGAGACCTACCAGCTCAATTTACTGGTATGGCGCAGAGGTTAAATGAGGGGAGTTGGGGGTTAATGGAGTGATGGCGGTTATCAAAGATGGGCATAGCTGGATAAGTTGGAAAATCCCAAGAGTGTGAAGGGTTAAGTCAGGCAGGAATGACAGGATCGGTAGGGAATAAAATTTGTTATTTATTTTATTTTTATTTATTTTAACCTTATGATCCCCTTTATGATTGATATGATCGGGTTCTAGATGAATATCTATGTTTTGAATAGAGGTCTTTCCTCATGGATGGAAACTGCTTCTCTAATAAACATCTGTACGGTGAGTCTAAACGTAAGAAAATGAAAGATTCGCAACAACTTTTTGTTTCTATTATACCGATACTTACTACAAGTTTTAAAAGCTATTCATTCGAAATGGGTAAACTAGTTTTGAAAAAAAAAAATCAGTACAGTTCTACAGAAAAAAAAATCTGGTACGGTATGCGCATACTTATCACACTATATTAATTATCGTGAAGCGTGTTATAAGAATAATACTAAGCATAAAATAAAATATTGACAGAGTTTATTGTTGAGAATAGGATTTTGAAGGTGGAGAGGCGTGGTGGGAGATCCCTCGGTTCAGTCGTATCCGACTCCTTTCGGGTACACTTGGCATTGCATCTAGGATCGGCCGCTAAGCTCTTCCAGTACAATAAGTGTATTGCAGTGGCATCTTTGCTAGTAATGGTCCAAGCTAAGTTTTTTTTTCATTTGATCATACAGACAATTTACCATAAAATGCTTACTTTTTGAGTTATGCACAAATAAAGTTTAATTTTCGTCAATACATTTTTCCATTTATTTTATCGGTGATGCATATGGTTAGTTAAAGGGCTTTAAGGAGAAGACTTTAGGTAAGTTTTATCAAAATCGTTTGAGCCGTTTTCGAGAAAATTGTAAAAAGTATAAAATAAATAGTGGTACTTCCGATGAATCGATTTTAGCGAAAAAGTTGCTATAACATCCTAGGCATATACTTACTTTAAATACCTAATTTCAGTTTCGTAAAACTTTACACACAATTCGCATGTCATATTACGAAACGGTTATTTGAACTCGGGGGACCTTAAAACGTGTATTTCCGTTGAAAACTCGGATTCGAAATTTTTCACGATCTTTGCTAGTACTGGTCCAAGCTGAGTTTTTTTTTTCATTTGATCATATACACAATTTACCATAAAATGCTTATTTTTTGAGTTATGCACATATAAAGTTATATATAAATATAATTCCTTAATATATATATTTCATGTATAAGTAAGTGCATGTAGAAAAGAACTGAATATTTCTAAATATAAATTTAGACACTTTTTAAATTCCTTATGTTAGCGTTTTATGTTCCAAATACAAATACATTATTTTTAGAGCAATTTATGTTTTCTTTAGCTATTCATGAGTAAATTTCTGAACGGATACATCACGATTGTGAAACCATTAGAAGTTATTACAAACTGTTCATGATGATAATTTGCACGTTCTAACAATTTAAAACCTTCCGCCTTCGAATCTAAATCTTTAGTAGACGTCAAAGAAGTTCTACGTTTCCTAAAAAAATGAGCGCCCAAAAAGCACTCGATAAAATTTATTCTTGCCATTCAGGAATGCAAAGAATTCTAGAAATGATTAAAAAGATGAGAGAAGATGGAAATCGATAAACTAACCCACACTTAGTTTATCGATTTCCATCTTCTGAGAAAAAGTTGCTGTAACATCCTAGGCATATGCTTACTTTAAATACCTCATTTCAGTTTCGTAAAACTTTTCACACAATCCACATGTCATATTACGAAACGGTTATTTGAAATCGGGGGACCTTAAAATGTGTATTTCCGTTGAAAACTCGGATTCGAAATTTGTTGATAATCGATAAACTCAATTCTCTTGAGTTTTTTATATACTCTGCATAAATTTCTTATTTACGCAATTTTTTATAAATGTAAATTTCCTTTTCTTCATTTTTTTTATTTTATTTAATTTTTATTCCATACATATTTTAACCTATTCTCTTTAACATGAAATCCGCCTTTTATAATTTTTTTTTTGGATAGAATAAAAAAAAATCAGGCGAACCAAATTTTTTTAGAAAACGAAGAACTACTTTGAAGGGTACTAAAGATTTAGATTCGAAGGCGGAAGATTTTAAATTGTTAGAACGTGCAAATTATCATGAACAGTTTGTAATAACTTCTAATGGTTTCGCAATCGTGATGTATCCGTTCAGGAATTTACTCATGAATAGCTAAAGAAAACATAAATTGTTCTAAAAATAATGTCTTTGTATTTGGAACATAAAACGCTAACAAGGAATTTAAAAATTGTCAAGATTTATATTTAGAAATATTCAGTTCTTTTTTGCATGCACTTACTTATACATGAAATATATTTTAAGGGAATGCATCGTGAAAAATTTCGAATCCGAGTTTTCAACGGAAATACACGTTTTAAGGTCCTCTGATTTCAAATAACCGTTTCGTAATGTGACATGTTGATTGTGTAAAAAGTTTTACGAAACTGAAATGAGGTATTTAAACAAAGCATATGCCTAGGATGTTACTGCAACTTTTTCGCTAAAATCGACTCACCGGAAGTACCACTTACTACTATTTATTTTATACTTTTTAGTCTTGCCATTAGAAATGCAAAGAATTCTAGAAACGATTAAAAAGAAAACTAAGTGTGGGTGCCTGGACAAGTTGGAATAAAAGGTAACGAAATGGCGGATAAGGCTGCAAAAGAAGCTCTCGCGTCCTTTGAAAGAGAAAAAATTTAATTAATCGGAAGAAATGAGGGACAAGATAAGAGCCAACTTAAGAGACAGGTAAAGACCTGGCAGATCTCAAGTTGCAACAACCTTAAAGAAGGGACGATCCTAACCCGGCTGATCATTGGACATCCAAGATTGACTCATTTCACCTCATATCGAAGGAATTACCCCTAAGATGTCAGCATTGGAAAGGAAGCTTGGCAACAGCGCATATGTTTAAAGAATGTCCATTCTGCAGCTGAAGTTGGACATTTTTGCTTAAAAAAATGGAGAAGCAGTTTTTCGATTGTCTCAGGAAATAATCGTATCAAGATAGATGCAGTGATTTGGCGAACCATAACTTTTATTATGTATTTTATTAAAATATTTTGAGATTTTTTACTTATTTAATTAATTTATATTTATTTTCTCTATTTTATTTTTATTTTCTCTATTTATAATTTCATTTTATGTAATTTATTTTTATCTTATTCATATTTTTTTTCACGATATTTTGTGCCTTAAAATAAAATAACCAACCACCCAATCGACCACTTTAAATAAATTAACTTTTTAGAGATTCTTTGATTAGTAAGCCTAACAACATTATTTGTCCATTTGAAACATATTTAAATATGAAACATTTAAACATAGTATTTAAACATTTAAAACATATATAAATTCATTAAAATAATTCCATCTCAAAATAATAATTTAGGTTCTTATTATCAGTTATAATAATTATGTATGTGGTTTATTATTCTTTTCAATCTTTATTGCTTTTTTTTCGTTTTATTCTATTCAATTATCACTGAGTAATATATATATATATATATATTATTTTTCTACTGCTGTGTTCTATATCAACAGATGCTATTGAGCAGAACTAAATAATCTCTTATGTGACCAAACTTACCTAACTGTTAGGATGCTTGGAGAGATTAAAACTGGACATAATTTCGTCTCCCAATCAAATTCACAATTTACGATTTATTTGAAGAAAGTGACATTTAAATAAAGACAAATAACTCTCCAGAATCAAATTTATTTACATTAAATACTTAAAACATTATAATTATTGATTATTCTATCCAAAAATTTGACAATTCATTCTAGATTAGAATTGAATTTTTGAAAATAAGAGGGGAAAAATAGCATAAAGAAAGGAGGACGCATTCCAGAATTCATATACTCACGGGGCCCAAAGTCTGTTCCTGGAACGAGATAAAAACGTTGAGAGGAATGAATATAGGACTCGATCTATGAAAAAAATTGTAGTATTCTCTACCCTAATTTGTAAATGTACGGATCTCAGACACTTTGAACATAAAAATGGCACTGCTCGATAATAGTCTACGAATAGTAATGAAGAAATAAAAAATATCTTGCTTTGATACACCAGAATAGCGTTTAGAAGTTGGTCAAAAACTATAACCAGCTTCTCCTCGGTCTATAATTGAAATTTACTGATCCAAAACACATGCCGTCAGAGCTATTTTACTATCAACAGTAAAATGGGTGTTACTAAAGTATTTCAAGAGTTTTTGAGCTGGCAGTAGCAATAGCACCAGAGCCGCCCACAAGCCCCGAATATCCGACCACTTTCGGGGAGCTCGGTACTTAGCGGAACGGGAGATCCTTAGTGAGGGCTCACCCACAATGTTTTAAATATTTCTTTATTTTATTGATTATTCTAAGTAAAAATTTATTAATAATATCGACAGTTACAACTAGTAGGCCCGAATTAAAACCTGTCAGAGGGCCCGAAATTTCTATGGGTAGTCCTGATATAACACTAGATAACTGGAGAGGCGAGTTAAGGTGGCGGAATATAAATATTGCTCCTCAATCAAAGTTTGTCGCCTAGGTTTTCAGAACTTTTTTGCGGTGCTGATTTATTTTATATTATTACCTAATAATATAATCAATCCTAACTATTACACATAATTACTGTTATAAGAATTTGTGAAATGAGAAAGGAGGTTAAATTAAATTCCTAAATATACGATCGTTGCATACTTAGATTTAGAACGTATTATTCATCATTGTTTGTTTGTAATCCACCGGAAATCCTAAGGTTTTGCATGCATATTTCTATGTATGAATCATGGGCTGAGGCAAATACTAATTTACTTATTTATAAACGGTAGTAATTAACAATACATTCCGGATTAGACGTCCGAATATCTCAAGCGTATCACTGATTACAAAAGTAAGCTAACAAGTAAAATATTTAACTTAATAAAATTCTGAAATGTGCTCTTCAGTTTATCATATTTTATAAATTTCATAACGCAGACCTTCAAAACGTTGTAGAAGTAAATAGACTCTTTGAATTCTTTTTTTTTTTTTTACTTAAAAAGTATTAGACAACGAGTTTTTTAATTGTTGCAGAGGGTTTATTTCTGATAAGTGGCGAACAATAAATTCGCGATAATAACTGAATAGATAATTGGATAAATATATAGCGGTGTGAACAAGATTAAAAGTTTTCAAGAACTATTATTTCTGTTTATTAACCTCCGCATGAACATTTGAAATACAGAACCTATACAAAAATACAAAGGTAGCACTGGCAGTGTAGTCCAATTTGGTGCTACGAGTACCTTCGAAAAAAATAATTTTTAAATATTTATATAGGGACTCTCAGACACAACTCTACTTATCAGATTTAAAAATAATTAAAATTAGCTGAATTAATTAAAAAGTTATTGAATTAATTGTGTACCATAAAACACATTTTAATTTAAGGAATTCCATTTTCATCATTATTTAGAAGTAAAATTTAAACCAAGTAAACAGTGAAGTATACGTATTTAATGAGAGTTCAGCATAAACATTAAATAAAAGAATTTAATTTATGTCTTTCAATAAATGAGAGAGGGGAAGGGCCACAGATCCAAATATTTAAATCCAACTCGGACTGGTAAATTGTGTGTCCAAACCACAATATCCAATTAACCTCGAGCTTTGACTTTTGGTCCATATATTTACTATTTGAAACCGCGAATACTCACTGCTTCTACGAATTCCAAGGATGGTCTCAAAAGTGTACTTCTTGCGATTATCAAGAACATGCCTCAATTCTAGATGGTGGACTAAACATAAAGGAAGCTCATCGACGGAATGAGAACCCAGTTATCAAATATATTAAATTCGATTTAGAATAACAATTAAGGTTACTCTGAAAACACATAGACTTAAAACTAGTGTTTTTAACCATTAAGGTTGTGTTTACACAATTAATAAGTGAGCACCAACTGAGTTTATTCTACATATATTATTAATAAATAATTAATAACCTAACTTGATAATTACATAGGTAGCACATTGTGATTGTTGGCAACTAATAGCTGCAATTAATGGAACTATATCAAGCGGATACGGTTCTTGTTATACAACCAATTTGAATTAGAACAAGGCTACAGGAAAACACTAACTTGAAATAATCTCGAAAGAGATAGAAATATTTTACTAGAAAATTCATCCCCCTGTGTTTACTGACTCCATAAGAGAAGAGCTCAACAAGAGCGTCAAACTTGGGATTGGGGAACTTATCCCATGTTGTTTAAGTTCTTTTTCTATCCTGAAAAACCAATCATTGAATCTTCATAAATTGCAAGAATTGCTAAGTTTATACTTTATACAAATATTTTGCTGGGACAGTAATCTTTTATCTAATTTATCTGATGATCCTCTAGAAGATTTTTTAATAATAATGATAAGGCGAGGTCATATCAAAGATTTATTTTATCTTTATTTTTACCAACACCGGACACCATTGAATCCAAAATCTGTAAGCTAATTATTTAATAAATTTGAATATTTGATTGTGGTCCAGAAGCGGATGGTGATAATTACGAACATTAATTACGTGAAGGATTCACGAAATAAACCTCGACCTTCCTATTCTGGTGGTTTCACCTTTCATATGGACTGCAATAATTGCCCAAGTATGGGTGGGTACATAAGGCGTTAAACCTAAAAAAAAAAAATTTTTTTTTAGCAATATCAATTAGCCCAATTTTTTTGGGCAATCTAGACAATCATTGTCATTCTCGATTTTTTAAAAGTATATTTAATTACTGAAATACTTAAACTGGGAATAAGGTATAAAATGACTAACATTTCTTGTGAGACTTTTCACAGGGTTATTTTATATATGTTCCATTGATATAGATAACAAATATAATATTCCATAAATGTAACAAACATTATTTAGCTTGACAAATGCTGCCATATTTTATTTGCATTTATTTATTTTTTTTCATTGTCATTATAGGTCCATTACACTCAATTATGAAAAACTATTCTGAAATAGAAAGGTCAATCAAGTATTTTTACAGGACTGGTTTTACATAATATATGATTTTAATAAAAATAATTTATTTGGTGAATTACTCCTCATATTTTTTTCCATTTATTTCTTTTTTCTGTTTTATTTTTAAAATTAGCAAATTTCAGAAATAATCATTTACTTGCGAATGCTTTATAACCAGAAATGCAGTGACGTATGGCTTGAAATACGTCATACAACTCTTTCTCAGTATTCTGAATAAATTGGTGTGAATTCCATTATAAATGTTACTGAAAATAACAAGATACACCATGTTATAATTAATAAAACACTATTTCGTTTGTCTATTCTTGGGAAATAGAAACTTCCAAAAGTTGAGTATTCCCACATTTGGTACCCTCTAATTTTTATTATTTATTTTTATAATCCTGCTAAAACTACATAATTTAATTTAAGATATGGGGTCATTGAAGGAATAAATTATATGGTATAAATTATGGCTCTTTTTTTTGTGCTAACTACGTGTAATTTTATAATTTTTAATTATAGTTAATTTTTTCTTTAACTCTCAACGGCTGAAGCACGTACCCTAATCATAGTCTGATTTTTTTCTATTTAGCTATCAACGGCGAAAAAACTCTTTGCTGAGTCCAAGGCCTCCTAAATCAGCTTACAACCGATTTTCCTGTGCAGGTCGGTTCTAGGGCAATATAGATTTGATTCCGGTCTACGCTATCATAGGCACTTTTAAAGTCAATGAACAAATGATGGGCTCGGATGTTGAATTCCCTGCCCTTCTCCAGCACTTGCCGGAGAGTGAAAACCTGGTACAGAGTTGATTTTGCTTTATGAAAGCCGCACTGGTAAGGTCCTACAATTCTCTCAGCCAAAGGAAGCAGACGCTCAAAGAGCCCACGAAACAGAACCTTATGTGCAACCGATAACAGTGATATACCGCGATAGTTCCTACACTCGAGCTGATCACCTTCTTGTAAATAGGGAAAATTACAATTAGGATCCATTTCCGCATTGTTTCCTTCGCCCATAGATATGAGGAGGTTCTGAATCGTTTTGATCAGTTCCATTCCACCATGCTTGAAGAGCTCCGCTGCAAGGCTATCATAGCCTAGTGCCTTATTATTTTTAAGCCTAGATACGACTGTCATAATTTCATCCTCGTCAAGAGGATTAAATCATCAATTGGAGCTCGACGAGGTGGGGATTCATCAGGGGATTTTCTTTGCTAAGGAGGTTTTGGAAGCACTGTTCCCATCTACCCAGGATTCTACTTTCATTGGTTAATAAAGTTCCATTATCAGCTCGACTTGCATTTAATCTGGGTTTGAAAGCCTTTCTTCCAATATTAATTTTCTGATAACATTTTCTTTTTTGGACCTCAAAGTCTGTGCTTCTCGCAGCTGCTTGTCCCTTTACTGCCGTTCCTCTGAAGTAACCTCTTTTCTAGAGGTCTTCTTTGTCTATACTCCGCGGTGGTTACTCGTGTCGTTTTTAGTTCTCGTTTTTGGCTTGGTTGGCCAATTAATAATGTCGAAAATAGTATCAGCGCACTCTTCGTCATACCCAGGGCTTGCGCGGCTCCGTCTTCTGCAAGCCAATTCACTTCCTCTGCAGCACTTGAAATAACATCTTCGATCCCCTTCCAGTGATTGTTAATACAGCAATGTGGAGGAATCTCCGACAACTTAAGGCATTCATCCATACGTTCCTCCGAATTTTCACCAGACTTAATTAAAAATACAATACATATAATAATAATAAAAGGTTAGCCAACACGAAAGTTCGATGCCAACGCCATCGAATCAATGCCAATCGCTGGCTGTTTACAAACCTCTGTCCACCGACTACCGTCCAAATCCAAATTCGTTACTCAAATCCTCCCACTTACGTTTCGGTCTATCTCTCGGACGTTTACCAGTCGGTTCAGCTTTCATTAACTTTTTAGGGAATCGGCCGTCAACTTTACAAATCCATGTCAACCGACAATCTATATGGTAAAAAATATATGGGTGTATCAACAGGTGACCTCTGGTCTTATTCGGTAAAGCGTGGTTTCGCCCTACAGATATGTTATCAACGTGATAGACGCATGAAAAGGTCCTTGTTCTTCTGAAAGCTCCAGACATCTATACCTGAGTAGGCCATATGGTATTTAGGTCCCAGACGTCATGACCTTTCTTCTTCTACTAGAATAAGGATATTCTAGTTTTTCTATATCTATTAGAATCTACTGACTGTCCATTCAGTCAAAAATCTAATAAGGAAGAATGTATGCACGAAAAATTTGAAATGGTAAATAAGTTCTGACGTCTGTACTATGTTGACACTCATATTTTCCTATCATATCCAAGTATCGAATATTGAAAAAGTGGAATTTCATTTTCTTCATTTTGAAAAGTTAGTCGAGGCACGCATTAAGGCAAAATCTTAAATTACTAATCCTCAAGTGTTGATGCCTTTGCGACTTTACAATACTGCGTGTCTCAACCAGCGTGTTTTAAAGTGACGAATATGAAAATCCCATTTTTGCATATTCGACAGTTGGACATGGTAGGTAAGATATAATCTTCAGGCAGCTATAACACGTTTCTGACGCCTATCTCTGATTTTTATTACCTACTTTTTCCGGTGGTTTTAGAACGTTTTTTTTAAAATGGTTGTTTGTGTTGTATGACTATGGCAAAGGCAGCAGAAAAAATAATATGAAAGATGCACCAGAGGAAAAAATAACTTTTCACAGGTAAATTTATGTTATTATTACCATTATTTACACCCAACGAGTTTTCTTTTTTCATTATTTGTACGATGTACGTAAAAATGATGTATGAGATTTGAATTGAAAAGGGTTTAGATTTCCAAACAACAAACAGAAATGTTTTCATTTTCTAGTTTCCCAAATAATAGAGCGTTGAAAGAAAAATGGGTTAGAGCAACCAAAGTGGGGACTGGAAAACATCAAATAAATTTTCATTTACCAGTGATCATTTGAAGAAAGTGATTTAGACCGATCTTCTTTTTGAGTTTATTTAAAAAAGGCGGCTGTCCCATCAAAATTTCCTTCGTTTCCTCCACTTACAATCCTTAACTTCCATGGTATGACGTTAGTTTATCTTTTCATTAAAAACTTATTTTATTTTGGAAATAATTTTCAAGTCAACAGCCTAATTTTCTTAATTTAATTTAAAAAGTTTCAAAACACATTGATTTCGTTCTCAGATATTTTTTCTTTTTACATCTATAGTTGGTAACAATATAGCCGTAAT
The DNA here is from genome assembly GCA_948150685.1 of Rhaphigaster nebulosa. NCBI lineage: Eukaryota > Metazoa > Arthropoda > Insecta > Hemiptera > Pentatomidae > Rhaphigaster > Rhaphigaster nebulosa. Next base: position 33,794,412 of record OX411308.1, read on the forward strand.
ATAATACAACAAATACCTGTAATAGGTAACAAATAAGTTTTTATTCTTCAACAAATTTACATCGTGAGGTATATTATATTGAAGTATGTGATTTTAAAAATTCGTTGAGGACTTTTTTTTCAAATATCCAGTTTTATGAGTTATCTGGTTAAAAGACATTGTCTAAAATCCTTTAAAAAAATTATAAGCTTTAGGATGACCAAACTGAATAGCTATAGAACAGGAAAATATCTCCATTCGTGTTAACCCATGCCAAAACAAAAGGAATATTAGTTTGGGAATAGAATGGGAGTTCGCAGTATTAAAATAAAATTATAAATGACGTAGTGCTCATATAGTTCTCTTTTCCTTATAACAATTATTTTTTTGTTATTTAAATTTTCCTATTAAGTCATCCGCCAAACATCTTCGTGTTTCGAAAGATTTTTACCTTTTTTCTATGAAAATGAATAATTGATTAGACATAACGCTAAACTTCCAAGGTATGATATTAGTTTATTTTTTTCATTAAAAAACTATTTTATGTAGCAAATAATTTTCACTCTAATTTTCTTAATTTAATTTACAACATTAAAAAATACATTGATTTCGTTCTCAAATATTTTTCTTTTTACACTTGTAATTGTGAACTGCATTCCAGTAGATGGTAACAAACAAGTTTTTAACTTCCAAGAAATTTGGATCAAAAGATATTGAAGTATGTGATTTTAGAAATTCGTTGAGGACTTCTCTTTCAAATATCCAGTTTTATGAGTTAAAAATACTTAAAAGACATTATATAAAATCTTTTAAAAATATTAGGTTATGCTGATCGACTAATTGACTAGAAATAAATTGCAGTCAAGAAATAATTGTCAAAGTTAAAAAAAGTGTAATTATGAATTATATATCCTTAGTTGTTAAGCCAAAAATTATAACTTTTCAAGACAGCACTTTCAAGTAATTTTAAACAGAGATGTCTCACTACCACTTTCTTTTCTGATTTAGTCACTTAGACTTAATGTAGAAATCAAATATTAAATCCCAGAGGTGGACCTAACTCATTTTCGTTAGGAGAGGAGTTAATCACTTATTCAGAAATGCTGCAGAATTATTTATTACCGCATGGGAAGTTAGTATGAGATCCATAGTACCTCCTAATAGGACTAAATTAACGAAGGATCTTGCCATAAGTGGCGTAAATAACGCCAATGGAACCTTCGGGCGCAGAGCATGTGGGGGAGGGGTGAGGAGGAGGAGGAGCGCAGTGCATACACGGATACTTTAAAACAGTTCCATAATAATGCTTCTTAAAACGATTTCTTTTAATACCTTTGCTCTGTTTAGTATATTTCGGAGGGATTTTGAAAAATGTTAGGAAGTAAACAAGTATCTAAGGGGTTAAGTTTCGGAGGGGAGAGGGGCGAAAAAGAAAAAAGTTTGCATCCTTAGTTTCGCCACTGCTTGTCATTCATCAATACAGTTCTATACAAGTCTATTCAAATTTTAAATACATTAAAAAAATAAATCCGTTTCTCTGTTTATATATTCACAAACGCCCAATGATCCAAACAGAATGAGTTATCAAAGTAAGACTTATGTTTGACAAATGAGCTTTTCCATGAACTATAAAAAGGCGAAAGATTTATTCATTTTGAAGAGAGAAATTTTTATGGTTACCAAACTATGTCGGTATCAGAGGCAACGAGACGGCAGATAGTACAGCTAAGAGAGCTATCAAACAGGGGTAGTTGATCATCACCACCCAACCCATAGAAGTTATCTCTATGATCAAATAGAATGACAAGCGTGGCAAAAGATTTTGACTACCACAAAAGATAATAAGTTAAGGATCTTGGAGCTATACATTCACCGAAAGAGTCCAGATATCCTGTTGTACAGAAAATGTTGTCCAGAGCTGCTGACTCGGCTGAGGATTGGACATACTCAGGTTATCCACGAGTGCTTGATTATTTAGAGATTTTCATCTGATTGCGTCACTTGTGGGGTACCAATGACAGTCGTTCACATCCTAGCTGAGTGTTTCCTTACACATAGATAACAACTTCTCTTGAAAAAAAGTTTCGAGGAGTCACTTCAAATAGATGAAAATACTATAAACAATTTAATGCTGCTCCTAAAACACAACAAAATATTTTTAAAAATTTTAATCTGTATTTTGCAAAATTGTAAATTTTTAAACTGTAAAAATGACCAAGGTTATTGAAAAGATCAAATCATTATAAATAAATCTTCAAAAACTAAGGATCAATCAAAATATAATTTTCGTATTAACTTTACAAGATTTATAACGCATCACCACTCAAAGTTTCTATCGACATACTTATGTATTGCGGTTGTCATGGATATTGTTCTTAGGAAATACAATTTTTCTCTTTTCAAGACTAATTTCCTGATGACATAAAAATACTGTTACAAAATATGGAGAAAAACCTATTCTTTAACAGAGAGAGTTAAAGAGGTTGTAAGATCCCCTAGGCCAACAATATTAGGTCGTTTCAGCGCTTTTTATCATTTTAGGGTTTCATTCAATAGCCATCAAAACAACATAATTCGTCCATTCAACTTTCGCGATTATATTACTTTAAGAATATTTAGTGGATGCATGCACCTCGAGTCGGTATTGTGTAGCCTTTTAAATTCTCTAGTAGCTCATTTTTTTTCGGGCGAAATAATCTGAGCAATACATTATTTTCGAAGACCTTACGGTAAGGGTTTTTCTTCCTTTAAGTAAGCGGCCATTAAAGGAATATTTAACATTACAGATAAATCAAGTCGAACATTTTAAAAAGTAAAAGAGGTAAAGTTGTTTTTGGGGTCTCTAAAATTCAATCTTAAGCATTCAAAGTATTCATTTCTAAATGAACGTCTCAATAAAGCATCCAGATAAATTAGAATTATAATTATTATTATTTTTTAAGAAAATAACTACATTCTTCTTCTTCTCTTTGGCGCTTCGATCTGCGTGGTGAGTACCCCAGGTGGGCTCCTCCTTCATTCGGCGACACTCTTCTTGGTCCGCCGCAGCGGCCCTCCTTCCCTCCCTCTCTTACATGGTCATTTTTTGCACACAGGGTTTCAAAAACAGTGGGGTATTACGCATGGAATTTGAGTACGCCACAGCTGCCAATAAATCTCATTTATTTATTAATCTCTTATTCTATATCTTTTGGGGTTAGGATTATTGTTTGAAACAGAAGATAAAAAAATGTTTTCTATGATGCAGCCTGGTGCTTACTTTTAGAACTACTCCTTAATGCTTCCTTCCTCCTTCTCCAATTCTTCCAACATTGACTATTCCTTTTCCTCAGAAGGTTCCGGCGGTGGTCACTTTCGAGCATCCTCTTCTTGGCTCGGGTGATCTCTACTAAGAGTGAAATGTGTATGGCCCACCACCTCTTTACATCTCCTTACGAATTCCATGAAAAATATGTTAATAATTCTCCTTACTCCATTAATCTCGGGAAATCAGCCTCGCCAAAGCCATTCATACCGGTCTTCCTTGATAATGAGGCCCGATATTCGTCCATGACAGTGCAAGATATCACAGCATGTTCTGCCTTATCGGGAAATCCACTGGTGGGACATCGGGATTCGATGTTCTTACCATGTTTATGAAGTTTCTTTAGGAACCATCTGTTACTAGTCAGGACCTATGAGCATCACTAATTGGGGTGAGCCCAGTCTAGTTCATCACTTCGCCGCCAGTCTAGTTTCTCTAGCAACCCATCGTCTATTCCAATTCTCCAGAGAGTTATCCCTCAGCACTTTCTCCACCGCCTTAGTTCCTCACCTATCCTCTGCCTCAGTATCTCCGAAAGCCCATCAATCCTCTGCCTCTTAACATCAATTTGACAGTAACAATGTTGCGAAGGATCTTTCACTCCCATACAGATAGCACTGATAGCATAGCATAGATCTGTTGTCTGACCATAATAACCCATGTTTTGCTGCCATAGTAACAAACGGTAAGCATTGTATAGGTTATGTATAATTCCATAGCGAATCATCGTTTTGTAAACAAAGAGCCACACTATTTGAATTGTTTGCGCGCTGAGAAATTATATGGGTCCAGGTTTATAGTTGCTGCATTTTGCTACCGCTGACTTCGGCTTTTCTTCTCATAGACAGTCTTTTCTTTATTGATTCAGAGAACTCGGTCTGTCACCTCTACCTCAAATTCCTGCAATGAGCCCCTAAATTTTTCTTTGGTTATGTACATTGAAATATGGTTAGTCTAAAGATCATTAATTTAAAAAAAAAATTAATTAAAATCGTAAGTGATGTCGGTAGAGCGACATCTTGTAATCCACTTACTGACTGTTATTATCTAAGGTACGAATATAATCATAAACATTAAAGTAAACTACCGTTCATCAATCAATTTTAATAATTGAGTATGTCAGCCATCATTTGTTTAAAAAATTAAGGAATTATACTTATTTTTCTCTTGGAAGCTCCCTCGAACAAAATTTTGCTTTCTCATTATTCTTTATATTTCGTCTCGTCCCACCACTCAAATGGTATCTTGCCAACTTTTATCGGTTGCTGAAACTGTTGGGTCATACCATAGCTAAAAGATTTTAATCTTCAAACGATTTTGTCAATTAACTGCTAGATTTTTGTTAAGATGCTTACCACATTCATTGAAATGTATAATAGAAAATAATTTGTATTTATAAATAACGTCATAATTAAAATGAATAATATCCTATAATAAGCCCAATAGTTTGTTTGCAAAATGTCAAGGCATCAGAAAGCAGAGGTACATTCCACTGTGCAGCTCACGTTGGTTTGCTCCCGAAGGAACAATGTTTGCTGAGGTGAAGGTTGCTAGTAACCGGTGTCTTATACAACACCTTCTCTTATCCTTCGTACATTAATCGCCTAATAGTAACTGTCTTCTATTCCATTGGCGACTGCTAATATCTCACCTAAAGTAACTAACTACCTTTAGAATTCGTGATTAGGTTAAAAATTAATTTAATAGGGTGAAAGATAGATAAAACCTGGAATACAAGGTGATGATCAACCCGAACCACGACGAGATTTCTTCTTGGTAATTTTCAAGATTTTCTTCCTTCTTTAAAAAAACTTTTAATCACTATAAAACGTACTATCAGTATCATTTGTTTATTGATTACATAATATAATACATACATATTTACATATAATATATATATATATATATATATATATATATATATATATATATATATATATATATAATTTTCTAAATATTAAATTATATAAAATGTCAGAGTATAATCTCCTTCTTCGTCTTTGACTTGGCCTCAACTTATTCTACTCTTTTTGCCCTGAAGAAGACCTAAAAAGTTAACCAAAACGTTTGAACACTTAAACAGGAAAATATTTTTTACAGTCTTATTATTGATAATTAATTATCAACATCTCATTGTGAGTAAAAATTATTAGGAAAAGTATTAAAGTTGAAAATTTAAAAAAATGAAAAACTGCCTATAGACTGCTGCTACAAAATTGTTTTGCTAAAAGTCTGTACAAAATCCTTTTTTATAATTTAATATGAAGATGTAATGATTAATATTTTTTTTAGACTATTTAAGGATTTATCTAATCCTTAGATTATCAATGGATAATCCACAGAAAAAACGTATGGTGGAAACCCATTGGCGTTGAAACTAATGTTTTGAATAATATGCAGAAAATTCTTCACAACTATATTTTTTTTAATTTAAGTTTTTTAAAAGATAATAATGTTTATATCCATCCCTAAAAGCTATAAAACAAAAATACATATCCTGTCTCGGAAAGTACATTTCGTTAAGACGTAGCATTTTCCGGAGCAATTTAGATTCGGAAAATAAGAAAACTTTATATTTCCTTAAAAAAAAAAAAATCATTTCCATCGGAAATCATTAGAAGGTATTAAGTTAGATACATCTAGATACCCTAATTTTCTAGATTGATGTCTAAATTGAGTCCTTTGAGGAAATAAAAACATTTAATCTGCCAATAAAGACATTTATCCCATGATTAGGAAGAATTTATTCCTTTTGTTCGTTATATAATAATAAGCCTACAACAGGATGTAGAAAATCAAATCCTTCATGTTCCTAGCATTAAGGAACTGGTTAAGTAGTATAATAGTGAGCCCTACCGCTAGGTTAAAATATAAATGGACTCATTTTAAAATAATATAAGAACAGGATTTTAGGAAGATGGATGAAAAAAATAATATAAAATTATTGTCTTTTAGCTATATTTCTCCACTTACAACAGTCAAAAATGTAGACAACCAGTGAATTCGCTGGCTAAAGATTGTTTATCCTGGCTTGATAGCCATACACATTTAATTAGGAATTGATAAATTATTTGCCACTTCTATAAATTTGTTTTATTAAAAACTAGATTCGAATGTTATACATTCATCCTCAGTTCTAAAAACACACAAAAAATTCAAAAATAAGCAATTCAAAATATAGTTTGATACTACTATACATATTAAATTAGATTTAAATTAAATTAGATGTAATATAAATCAGTATTATAAAACATTTATGAATTATGAATTTAATTAAGACAAGAAATCAAATACATGTTGTTACTCACCAACGTTTAAATGGATGATATCAAACAGAAAAGTTTGTACTGGTTTCTTCTCGCATTGAACTAACAATGAACGAAAGGTAGGTAGAATGTCTGTAGGTAAACGGAGTTTAAGAGTCCAGGGTTTTTCCAGTAATGCCGGTGAGTAATTGGTTTTTCTGTTATAGATGGGAATGTATTTAAGATTGGGCTATTGGAGATATCTATTTGGTCATTTAAGCAAAAATCTGGATTGGATTTGAAGGATTTTATTATTTCAAGTGCTTCGTATATATTTAATTTGAGGCTGTTTTCAACGCGATGTATTAATTTAACTCCCGAGTCTTTGATGAATTTATGATTTTTTTTTCATTTAAGTGAATTGCAAAGTTGGGATTCTCAGTCCTATTATTATAAGCAGGTATATGTTCCTTTAATATCTGATTTAGCGATCTTCCAGTTTTCCACGTGTATTTGGTTGCACATTCATTACAATTTAGTTCGTATACTCCACTTTTTTGGAAAGGGTCTATTTTGTCATCAGGAGAAGAGAAATATGAGGATAGGGTTATTTCTATTTTAAATGCAGGGTTTTCCAATTCATTTCCGACTTTCGTGGATATAGGGCCGTAATATGGAATCAAAACAGAATGTTTCCGAATGGGCCTATCTTCGGGGGTTGTTGAATAGATATCATTAATCGTCTTTTTTTGTATTTATTTTTTTTTAAATATGATTGATAGTGGTTTTATTGTATCCGTTATTTTTTATATTATATTATAGGATCTTTATTATAGTTCTTTTTATTTAATGGTACGTTCAAAAGACGGTAAATCATCCTATGAAAGGCTGCGAGTTTATGTGCTATCGGTCTTCTAGCTTCATTGTTTATAACGATATCCGTGTGGGTGGGTTTCGCGTAAATTCCAAATTCATGATGTTTGTTTTTTACTGAGATTTCTAAATCTAAAAAGTTTATGGTTTTGTTTTTTCTTCAGTTCTACTGTGAATTTAATCGAGGGGTGAATTTCGTTTATTTCCTTTAAAAAATTATTTATTTGTCTTGTCGTACCAGACCATATGCATATAATGTCATCTACATACCAATATCAGTATTGAGCTAGTTGAGAATTGTTTGTATCAAGAATTTTTTGTTCTAATTTGTCCATAAATAAACCGCAAGGGGTGAGAGAGGGGAACCCATCGGTAAGGCCATCTTTCTGTCTGAAGAATTTTCCATCAAATTGAAAATAATTATCTTTAATTCAAATAGAAATCAAATTGTAAAGATCTAGTTTTTCTAGCGGTGCTAGATTCGATCGGAAGATTAACTGTTCTAAAATTTCTATTGTTTCAAGTGGTGGGATACTTGTGAAAATATTTGTGACGTCGAATGATATTAATTTCGCGTTATCCGGAATTACTATGTTCTTAATTTTGTTGACTAATGCTATAGAGTTTTTTACCGTGTGTTTTGGGAAAAATGAGTTCTGGTTTTGAATAAATTGTTCAAGTAATGGGCAAGTTTATAGATCGGACTATTGATGTAAGTAACGACTGGTCTTATGGAGATTTCCGGTTTGTGTATTTTTGGTAGGCCATATAATCGGGGAGGTAGCGGATTCATCTCAATGAGAGTGTATTTTTTATTATTCGGTATCAATATGCTGTTTTTTATCAACTCGCAGACTTCGGTGGCAAATTTATTCACGGGATTTTTGATATTAGGAAAACCGTTTTTGTTTATGAAATCATAAACTTTCTTTCTATAGTTATCTCTTTCTAGAATTACTATCGTATTTCCTTTATCTACTTTTATGACTACGAGATTATTTTTGCGTACTTTTTCTGACAATACACATGCTGTTTTATGTTCTGCTGATATATTTTTATTGGACCTATTGATTTTTTTTTTGACTCAGTATCAATGATTGATTTCTTCTCCTACCCATTGTCGTCTTGCATGGTGGATGGCTCTTGATACTTCTCTTGTTTGAACTCCAGATCTTGTTTGAACGTAAGACGGTGTCAGGTTTTCTCTTACTAAGGTGTTGTTGTACCAGATGTTTTTGTTGGATATTGCATATTTGAGCCTCAATTTAATTCTTCAGTTCTGTAATGACCTGTTTGGAGATAGAATAAAATTTGGAATTGCTAAGTTTTGAGGGTGGTGTAACATGCGCTATAGCTTGGCTCGCTTCATAATCCAACAAAGTCGGAAATGAATTGAAAAAACTAGGATTAAAGTCTGCATTAGAAAAAAACCCTATCCTCAAATTTCTCTTCTCCTTAAGACAAAATTCAAAAAAGCGGACCCATATCTCGAAATCATATCTATCTATCTATACGAACTAAATTGTAATGATTGTGAAGCCAAATACACGGGAAAAACTGGAAGATCGCTATATCAGAGATTAAAGGAACATATACGTGCATATAATAATAAGACTGAGAATTCTAAATTTGCAATTCATTTAAATGAAAGATAATCATAAATTCATCAAAGACTCAGGAGTTAAATTAATACATGACGTTGAAAACAGCCTCAAATTAAATATACACGAAGCACTTCAAATAATAAAATCCTTCTATAACAGAAAAACCAATTACTCACTGGCATTACTAGATAAACCCTGACCCTTAAACCGTTTACCTATAGACATCCATTACTACCTTTCGTATATCCTAACATAATTGAATATTGCAGTTATAACTGGTAATTGCAAAAAACAACGGGTACACTAAAACCGCTATCAATCATATTTTTAAAAAACAAATACAAAAAATACAATGATATCTATTCAACAACCCTGGCATTATTGACGATAGCTGACATTTATGAAGATAGAATTTCTCAGAACGCTTTCTAAATTGAATGAAAAGACGTGCATTGAAATATTATCCAAGATGAAACCCGCAAGACAAAATAGGAATTTATTGATAAGGTCAAATGCTGTTTTAATCTGATACTGTGAACAGTGGGACTGTCTATAAATTATTCACCTCTGGCTTCCTACTTGCGCGGTTTCACCATATTTCACCATCTTCGCTTAAGGCTTCTATTTGTTCAGCACATAATTTGTTTGTTCTCTTTATTACTTATTATATCCACACCTGTGCCTACAGAGGCAACTAGCAGATGTAATATAAAATGTGCACAATGTGTGGCTCGAAAGGCGTGATGGAGAGTTATCCTTCAATGGGGATTCCGCTGGAATTGAATTTATTTATTAATTGATGAAGGGCCAAGGTTTGTGAGAAAGAGTGAAGGGAAGAGAAAACCTCCTTTGTTGAGGGTATTTTGGACTATCTGATGTGAATAATGTTCTGTCTTAGTGGGTTGTGGTCTCCAACGATTTTGCCCTACAACCGTCTGTAAATTTTGTTTATGATTGAATTTATTGTTGAAACATCAAGGTCTTGGTGTAATATGCTATTCGGGACCGATTTGGGTTCCTGTGCAATCATTGGCTAAACATTTGACTGCAATCGTTACAATATTTCAACGTTGGACTCTTTATTTAAGCTTTCAAATTAAAATTTATAAAATCAGCAATTTCTAATTTATAAATAATTTATAAACAGTAATTTATAAATTCAGTGGGTTTTAAAGTGAAGGCAAACGAGAACAAGTTGAAAAAAGTTTATCCTAATAATAATTATAACTAACAAAAAATCGATGCCAGAGGTAGAAAGTAACATATTCAAAGTTTGATAGAAAAGCAAGAAGAAGTTTCAAATGGCATTGTATTGCATGTTTTGGATAGTGGTCAATCTTTATATTTGAAGTGTTGCATAATTTAATGCAATACTTTTAATCCAAAAATATGGCCAGAATAATGCACATACGATAGTAAAATCTAAATCCACAAAATTTGACTTACTACTGTTTTCCTCAGACGTAAGAAATATGAATGGTATAGATGGAGCTTTAAAAATAAATTTAAATTATAAAACAAAAAAAAACAATTTGAAGTTTGTTGATTGATTTAAATTCTGATGAAATAAAAAAATATATATATATATATACCCAAAGGTTGTGAGTTCGAATCCCGGTACCGGCATTAATTTAATAATAATAATAAAAGGCTTAGGGGACCCGAAGGTTCGATGCCGATACCACTAATCGCTGCCTACAAATCTCGGTCCACCGACTACCGTCCAAACCCAAATTCATTAGATCACTCTTAATACAATCCTCCCACCTACGTTTCGGTCTATCCCTCGGACGTTTACCAGTCGGCTTTATTATTTTTAGTTTATTAGCTATTTAGTTCGTTTATTAGAATTCGTTCGTTACTGAGCCCAACAACTTTGCAAGCCCATTTCAACCGCCGCGATGATATAACTTCGATTATATTAACAGGGTGCATGCTCCGCAATTCCGCGTTGTGTAGCCTCCTAAATTCTCCAGTTGACTCATCCTTTTTCGGACCAAATATTTTACGCAGTACCTTATTCTTGAAGACCTTAAGGCGGTGTTCGTCCTTCAAGGTTAGCGGCCACGTTTCACACCCGTACAGAACTGTAGGCAAGATAACAGTTTTGTATATTCTAAGTTTTAAGTTTCTAGACAAAATTCGTGACCTAAGTAATGTTGATACCGAAAAATAACAAGCATTTCCCACCTTTAACCGCGCCTTTATTTCCTCTTGAATTTCGTTTTCTCTAGTAATCACAGACCCCAAATACTTAAATTTCTCAACGTGTTCAAACCTATTTTCTCATATATCTATATCCTCAAAATCGCCTCTGTTTCTATTGCTAACCATATATTTCTTCTTATCCGTATTTATTTTGAGCCCAACCTCTTTCCCAGCTGTCATCAACGTTGTTGTATTCAGTTTTATAGTTTCCGCGTCCTCACTTAATAATACCAAATCATCCGCAAGCACGGATATTTTACCACCCAGATCTAAACCCCTTTCGATACGCATCACCTTTCTAATGACATACTCTAGTGCTAAATTAAATAAGACAGGTGAAAGGGAATCGCCTTGTTTTAACCCCGAGCGAACTTCAAATTTCTCCGAAAAAATAATTACCGATTCTAACTTTATTGAATGTTTCGGTCATGCACATCCCTGCTAGATTAACTAACTAACTTCTTCGGTATTCCATTCTCAATCAAAATGTTATACAGTCTCTGGTGTTCAATGGAATCATAAGCCTTCTTGAAATACACAAAAACCTGATGAACTATACCGTTGATTTCTAATTTTTTTCTAATATTTGCCGTAAGGAAAATATTTGATCGATAGTTGATCGCTTCCGTCTAAAACCACATTGGTAGTCTCCGATAATTTCCTCGGCATATTCCGTGATTCGACAAGTTAGGATCATCGAGAATATTTTATAACATACCGGGAGGAGTGATATTCCGCAATAGTTATTACACTCCGTCCTCGAACCTTTCCGTTCTTCGGGCATTTTTTCAGATCTTTTTAACCAAAAAATGTATTTTAGAAACTCCAACTTCACCGCACGCTTTTATTATTTCACTGGGAATGTTGTCGATTCCCGCTTCTTTATGAGATTTTAATTTTCCGATGGCTATTTCGACTTCCTCCTTACTCGGTTCTTCAATTATCGGTTCAGCACTCTGATATTCAGAAGGATGAGATTGACTATTATTTCCCGAATTCAAAATACTCTCAAAGTGTTTTTTAAATTCATTCACAATGTCCCCCGGATCGGCCAAGATATTGTTATTTTCATCTCCCGTTCCCATTCATTGCGGGTTCAAACTGTTTACGCGATCTGTTTATACCCTTGTTCATGTCTCTTACGTTGTTTTCAATTCTATTAGTTTCTATCTCTATTATTTTGTTTTTAAGATATTCTCGTTTTTTATTTTTGAGGAATTTGGACGTTTCATTCATCAAGACTCGGAAGTTAGGAACATTGTTATCGCTTGGATTATTTAAAGCTTTTAATTTAGCGGCTCTTTTTTTCACACAAGTTTTGACAATCATTATCGAATCCATTAATTTAATATTTAAATAAATATTTAATAATAAATATTAAATATTTAATATTAAATTTAATATTTAATTTTAAATATATTTTATATTAATTTAATATTCAAATAAATATTAAATATCTAATAATAAATATTAAATATTAAATTAAATAAACAATTCGAGCAATTTATCACCCTCAACCCCCCGGGTATGTGATGTCCGTTAGCCCTCTTCAAGGCAACTCACATAGATCGGGGGTATGAGTGATGACCCTACCCTGTGTACCTAAATTGAGAATCGCGGTGTGGTCTTCCAAGTATGAATACCACATCGCGCGACCATTGATCTCCTCGGTCTATAGTGCCAACCGAAAAAAAAAATATATACACATATATATATATATATATATATTATTTTTTTATGTACTTTTTCAAATGTCATTGGCTACACAGCCTGCGCAGCCAGCGTTGTTTACGCCTCTCAACTCAACATCGACTAATAGAAATTAAAATTACATAGGAAGTTCAACTCATTCTGATATATTTTCTAATCATGAATTGAATAGGTTGATGAAGAGACAGTATTTAAAAATAGAAAGTGTAGGACAGTGGAGTAACAAGGCTGGAAGGGTGTTCGCGAAATCGGAAACTAGGAAGACTTGCTTAATAAGTTTTATTACGGTAGTATAGGAAATTCTGCGGGGGCCAGCAGCATGGCGAACAACTATATATCAAACTTAAAATAAATTCTACTCTGATGTTCTTGAGCTCAGTTTCGAAATCTGTACAGAACAGAAATATTTCTGAAAATGTGAGATATTTGAGAATGCCCACTCAATCGTAGGCAGAATCTACAAAAACTTAAACAAATAAATAAATAAACAGAAAATCTTCAACAAGATATGCGTATAGTGCACGTGATAAATTTCCCCTTTTTCAGGGATTTAAAATGTTTCAAGTTTACTGTTCAATCTTACTTAACAATACAGGTTTTCTTATGTTGTTTTCATGATCTGGGAATAAGAAGATTTTTCAAAGGAGGCGTGGTTTGATATTAATTCTGTTCCAGTTAAATAAATGTGCATATTTAATACAGCTAGGACCAAATCCAGTGAACTGTTTAGAAGTAACACGCTGATCCTAGCAAACTTAGATAAACTGCGACCACAGTTCGCGCACTAAGACAAAGAAACATTTCTATTATAGTTTCATTTGTTTAAATTGGAAGGAATATATCGATGGCCAACTTCACAGATATCATTAGAGCACTAAGAGTTGGAAAATGTCTAGTCTACATTGCATATCTGTTCGAAACTAATATTATAAAAATATCAAAGGTGCCAATAAACACAAAAATATCTGATGTGGGCAACACATGACTTCCTTGTACGCCTATTAAATTATAAATCCGTGGTTCAAAAAGTGATACAAAAAAGGTTAATTTCTTCAGTGCAGCTATTTTATGAATTTCTTGGATTAAGGAAGTTAAAACTTGTTTCGTTTTTGTTCTTATCTTCAATTTAAGTGATAACCAACTGTTTGAAGAGATAGGAACGGCGAAATTTGGTGAAGCGGTCCCACCGCAAATAATGACGGCACCGTCGCCTTCTACTAGTGAAATGTACACTTTAACCTCTAACGCAGAGAATAACAACAGCGGCTGGGAGCTGGTAACCGGCCGAAAACGCACGATAAACGTAGATAGGGACCCAAGGAAACTAATGAAGGTAAGTGATGTTACCATTACCCAAAATAGTTTTGATCCCCTATCAAATGTTTTAAATGTTGAAGAGCCACAGTTAAGTGCAATGCTGCCTGTTCGTGTCAGGCCCCACCACTCAAAATTCACTTAAACGATGTTGAGAATTACTCCGCGCTAATAACATTACTACAGAGTGAAGTTGGTGAAAACAACTTCAAATTAAAATCAACAATAAAAGGTGTTAGCGTATTCCCCAAAAATCCGGATATCTACCGCTGGTTAGTTTCTAATTTAAAAAGGAGAGGTGCGGATTTCCATACGTTCCAGTTACCCGAAGATAGAAGCCATAGGGTTGTGATCAAAAACTTGCATCATTCAACTCCTATTGAAGTAATAAAAAGTGAATGAGGGAATCTTGGATATGATGTTAACAACGTTGCGAATGTTATTTCACGTTTTAAAAGACCATTACCCATGTTCTTCGTCGACATATCAAAAGCAACGTTTAATGAAAAAATTTTTGATGTACAATATTTATATTATACGAAAATAAAAATAGAAGAACCGAGGAAAAAGAAACTAATACCTCAATGCATACGATGTCAACAGTACGGCCACACTAAAACGTATTGCAATCACGCTCCGAAATGCGTAAGATGTGGTCTCGGCCATGATAGCACTGTATGCACAAAGCCACGAGATTCCGCAGCAACCTGTGCCAACTGTGGTGGATCCCATCCTGCCAACTACAGAGGTTGCCTAACCCTAAGAGAACTAAGGGGAGCCAGAAATCCCAGAAGATATCAGCATATTCCAAAAGTTCCAATCAGCACAATAACCTCTCCTCCGACTATGGACGAGTTCCCAGCTCTTCCTCAACCTCAGCAACCTCCCACAGGCCCATCGAAACTGAAATCACAGTATCCGAAGCAGCCTCAACGAACAGCTACCACTGGAGCACCAGTCTTTCATCAGCAACCGGAGTTTTCGGGTATGCGAAAGGGTATTACCCAGCCGGTACCTTCAGCTGTCAGTCATCCACCACCGTCTCAGCTGTTCAACCTAGTTAGTGGCTTGAATAACCTCATCCAGCCCCTTTTCAGTCTCCTTCAACAACTTTCAGAGGTTACTCAAGCCTTATACTCTGGATATGGCCAATAATCAATTGACTGTGGGCTCCCTGTCCGTTCTTCTTTGGAACGCAAATGGGATCAACCAACATAGGACTGAACTCGACATTTACTTACACGACAAACGGACTGATATTGCTCTAATAACTGAAACACACCTGATTCCACATTCCAAATTTTACATCCCCGGCTACACAATATACAGAACTGATCAACCAGATAATACTTCACACGGCGGTACCGCAATATTAATTAAAGCATCGTTACAGCACAACCCTTTATCTTTACCCATAACACCATATATACAATCCACAGCCATCACAATGTACACCCAACATCACAATATTACCTTCGCTGCAGTCTACTGCCCTGCGAGGTACGTTCTGACATCCGCTATGTTTTGCAATTTCTTCCGACGCCTTGGAAGATGTTTTGTTGCAGGAGGTGATTACAATGCCAAAAATCAGTTCTGGGGATCACGACTGTGTACTCCAAGAGGAAGAAACCTGAGGTCTGCTATCCATGAGCTCTCATTAGACACTATCTCACCTGGAACACCTACTTATTGGCCAACCTCAAGACTGAAAAGACCAGATTTACTTGATTTTTTCATTACTAAAGGACTTAGGACCGTACACTATACTGTAAATACGAGTTCCGATCTTTGCTCTGATCATTCTCTTCTCAATTTAGTACTATTGGATAAGCCTTGTACTGCCATAAAAAAACCATCTCTTGTAGAAGGTATTATTGATTGGGACGCTTACAGCAACTGTTTAAACTCAACGCTCTCTACCCCAATGTCTCTAAAAACAGAGGATGAGCTCGAGGAAGCCGTTGAAAAGTTTACCAGCTGTATACAGCAGGCTGTATGGTCTTCTTCTGTGCCCAGATCCAGAAAAATTAAGCAACTTCCAAACTATCCCCAGTACATCAGAGACTTGATCAGAGCTAAGAGAAGAGCTCGTAAAGTATGGCAGACTGACCGACTTCCATCTGACAAACGGACTTTTAATAGACTTAACAATGAACTCAAACGACAGATCCAAAGTTTCAAAAGCACAATTTACGACAATTACGTCAGAAATCTTGCGACTGACGATGGGAGCTTATGGAGGCACATCAAGAAAATTGTTAAACATCGTGTGGTGTCGGCACCTCTCCGTAATGAGGATGGTTCCTGGGCCGTGTCAGACATTGAAAAATCTGAGTTATTTGCGAATCATCTTTCTTCTGTCTTTACACCACATACTGACTTCACGAATTCTGAACACGAAAGACTTGTACAAAACACTTTAGACATTCCACTACAACTAGCATCACCTCCTCCTTGCTTTACACCGACACAAGTTGCCGAGCAAATTAGACAGTTACCTAAGAAGAAAGCCCCTGGTCATGACCTGCTCCAGATGAAGTGCTCCGGAAAATGCCCAGGAAGGCTCTAGTGTATCTAACCTCTATTTACAATGCAATACTCAGAACGACTAAATTCCCTCTACAATGGAAATATTCACACATTACCATGATTCATAAACCAATCATACAGACCTATCAGTCTGCTCCCGATTTGTTCAAAACTTTTTGAGAAATTAATCTACAAAAGACTTCTTGACATACTGACGAACAATAACATAATACCTGACCATCAATTTGGATTCCAATCCCAACATTCAACCATTCAACAATTACACAGGGTGACGGACTACATATCGACGGCACTAGAGCAAAAATTATATGCAAACATAACAGGAGTATTTCTGGACGTCGCTCAGGCGTTCGATAGAGTCTGGCATCAGGGGCTTCTCTTCAAACTTAAGACGATACTTCCTCCTACCTATTTTCTTATTCTTCAATCCTTTCTTTTTGAAAGATTTTTCTCTGTCTGCCAAGGCTCAGAACTATCTGCCATTCGACCGGCCTTAGCAGGAGTACCTCAGGGATCAGTACTAGCTCCGCTGCTCTACATCATATATACACATGATATTCCAAACAGCACCAAAACTCTGATAGCGACGTATGCAGACGATACAACAATTCTAACAAAACATTAAAATCCAGCACACGCCTCACAGACTTTACAACATCACCTAACAAAACTTCAGGATTGGTGCAAACTTTGGAAAATTAGACTTAATCAAGACAAATCACAACATATCACTTTTACTCTCCGACAAGAAACCTGTCCTCCAATATACCTCGACAATGTAGTAATTCCGCAGACAGACAAAATTCGATACCTTGGCCTGACATTTGACAGAAGAATGACATGGGGCCCACACATCACGTATAAACAAAAAACGCTAAACCAAAGACTTAAAATGTTATATTCACTTCTTTCAAAACGTTCAAAATTGAAACTTATACCTAAATTGAACACTTACATTTACTTCCTCAAGCCCATCTGGACCTACGCTTCACAGATATACGGGACAGCCAAAAAAACACACGTACAAAAACTCCAAATTTTTCAGTCAAAAACTTTTAGGACTATCACCAAAGCCCCTTGGTACATCAGCAACTTTACGTTACATACAGACCTCAGTATGCCTACAGTTAACGAACACATACGGACCC
This sequence comes from Rhaphigaster nebulosa, assembly GCA_948150685.1. Taxonomy (NCBI): domain Eukaryota; kingdom Metazoa; phylum Arthropoda; class Insecta; order Hemiptera; family Pentatomidae; genus Rhaphigaster; species Rhaphigaster nebulosa. The sequence goes on from OX411308.1 coordinate 33,812,347, forward strand.
ACTACAAACGATTTCACGATAACTTACACGGACATCCTAACACCCTCATACAAGATATGGCGACAACCAACATGCCTGACAACACCCGCAGAAGGCTGAAGAGGAGCTGGATGAGGGATCTCCTAGACTAACTATATCCGATTATCACGACAGGAAGAGGTGCCGCTGGGTACTACTCTTTCTCATGCCTTTCATACCACGTTAACATGTGCATAGCCAGCACATTCACTGGTTGTCTAATAGACAGGTGTGAATATAAAAATAAAGTTTAAAAAAAAAAAAAAAAAAAAAAAGTGATACTGAATTTGGTTACTAGTTTCCGAAGACTGCGGTAAAAATGACACTCGGCGTCCCGTCATCCATCTATTGGCACACACACACTCTTGTCACTTGAGGTCTGATTCCGTTATTATATGTCGTTTGCCTTCAGTAGGTAACTAGTTTCCAAGATATTTCTTCATGTTCCATGACAACAATAAAACTGTCAATATCATTGGATAAAGCATTAGAAATTGACAGTTTCGACATTTTAAGCGGAAAACCCCACTTAACTAATATCTTATTCTCATGATGAAGACTTGTTGATCTCACAAATGGGGAGGAAAACTAGTATTTTAGACTCAATTTTAACACTTAAAACAATTAATAAAAATGTTAAATTGGATTGGAAACCAAATTGCGTTTGTAACCTTTATTACCGAAACATATTTATTTATCTTTTAATTTAATTATAATTTTTGGTGTAAGCTTATTATGACCTTCAAGCAAAGTACCCTTTTCCGCTCACGAATTTTAACCAAAATCTAGTAAATATATTTCCTGTTTACCAAATTTGAGACGTTTTACATTATATTTTAATATATTTTTTGACGAAAGTAATGACCTTCAAGTAAAGTACCACTTCCGGTTTTCCAATTTAAACCAAAATCTAGTATGTTATTTAAATCAATATATAAGTTATAAATACTAAGTTTGAGAAGTTTTGCATAGTATTTTAATATAAGTTTTGATCAAAATCAATTATGACCTTCAAGTAAAGTACCACTTCCGGTCATCTAGCAGTGACCAAAAAGGGAGGTTCACAACTAGATATTACAAGAATCCTAAATACAAAATTTCAACTTTCTACGGCTAACTGTTTTTGAGTTATGCGAAATACGAACGTACGTACTTATAGACGCCACGACGAAACTAGTCAAAATGGATTCAGGGATGGTCAAAATGGATATTTCCGTTGAAATCTGAAAACCGAAAATTTTCGCGAATACAATACTTCCTTTACTTCGTACAAGGAAGTAAAAACAAAGAGAATTTACTAATAAGTCATCATAGGATGCTGTCAAACCTTAAATCTTTTTTTACTCAAAACTATATGATTTGCACTAACAAAGTCTGTGTGGTTGGCCATCGATCATTTAGCAATGTAACTTATAAATGCCATGTAATTTAGAAGAAAGTAAGCGAGCTTAATTTTTGCTAAATATTGTTCACGATTTATAGTTAGTCGTCAACCTTTTCCTGTTTAATGATGCTTTAAATAACATTATACAGTGATCCCGCGCTATCACGAACTCAGTTAGCGTGAAACATCGGATGATACGAACTGATTTCTTAGCTTGTCAATAACAAAGCATTTACGGACATATTTTTGAAGAAATCCTCGGTTAACACGAATTTCGAACAATTTACACAATGAAGAGTGAAATTTTTGGCTAACACAAATTGATTTCAGGTACTTTGTAAAAAAGTCTTGGTGACCCTGCAATGTACATGTCTCTTCCCTTTGAATCAGAATTTCCTAATCGGTAGAAGTCTGCTGAACATTAAACCAGAAATTGAACAACCCTCCGCAGACGATCCCCCGACTTGGAAATCGGGTTGCTTGAAAGTCTATTTTGAGGCACTTTCATAGTACATTTTCATGTAAAACCTTTTCAACACTCAAACCTCAGGAAGAGTAAACAATAAGACAATTAAAACAATAAGCCATCACAAAAAAGGAAATGGAGGGTGCTGTTGTACCCTCCTGCAGACCACCCTGAGGCATGGATTGAACAGAAGTAATAAACACCGTAAACTGGAACAACTTTCCCACTTTTTTTTCTTCATACAACTGCTTTCTAAACTAATCATGTATAAAATTTCTTCAGAATATCATAAACCATTAATCTTGATCTCTTTTTTCTTTATCTGCGCAAATATGGCACTGAAGTAAACATTTATTCGCTAAAAAAAACAACAACAAAAACAGAGTTGGCAAAGTTAACCTAGAAACGGGGCAACTTTGCCAACTGTATTGAAACTAGTAAAATTCACTAGAAAATAAGATTTTGTAAATCATGAAAACATTTATTGTTTATAAAAGAACACAGAAATATTAAAAATAACGAACAATGAAAACATTTATAATTCACATATTTTAAACTTTAATGAAACATTTAACATTTTTGTCATAAAAGGTAGATAATTTAATTTTCTGTACTTCTAAAACTATTCCATAACACTTTGATCTATCGAAGCCTCCATCCATATTAGAGTTGACTATTGTTAGCTAAAGGGCCTTTGAAGGACCTCTTTTGCAAAACTCATTTTATTGATAGTGCGTACATTTTGTCCACAGCTAACCTTTTTAGCATAGGTATCTTTTGCAATTTACCGCAGATCAAGAGGCATTCTCCAGTCTGGAAAATTATGAACTTGTTCGAGGATCTCTTCTTCCTCAACACTGGTCAATGTAGTCTGGCGTCCTGGTTTTTTTGAATGGAAAAACTTAAATTTATTTTCAATCTTTCGAATATTTTTAAATTTTAATATCCTTCAGGGATATTAAACCCTTTAACTGCTTTTCTACTGCTCATTCCCCTATTAACCACTGCATTAACAGCGGTTTACAGCATGGTATCATTATGTTTTGATACCTGCGTCCTCCTAACTTGGTACTTATGCGTCTTGGATTGTGTAAAATAATACAACCCAACGCACATTTAATAGAAGGCATGCAATAATATGAGAAAATTACGAAATACCAAGTTGGCAAAGTTGTTCCATTCTCAACACGCTTCCTGCGGTTGTATTATTAAATCAAAATACATCATAAATTAAGCTCTAAAAAAGATTTTGAAAGAAGATTATGTGCTATTTGAAGTAAAACAAAGAATTTTTGCTTACAGATTAAGGAATGGGCAGGACAAGACGGTTTTGCAGATAACAAAAAAATTCGTTTCTGAACCTTTAAAACAACAACACTGATTAAGTCCCATAAACAAGTAACAAAGTTGAAAAGACGTGTGAAGATTATCACTCAATGGCCTACCTATGGATAAAAAAATACGGTACCTATAAGGTTTGATTTAGGAACTAGGCCTGGCAACAAAGCTTGATTCGCACAAGTTATTTTTGTACTCCAGTTATTTATACATTCACATCAAAATAATTTCATAGTACTTCTGAGAAACAGAAGATCTATTTCGTAATTCCTGTTCAATTTTAATTGTTTATTAGGCTAAAAATTGTTTAATTAACCACATTGAACAATAAGACATTTTTGATTTACCACATATATACGACAGCGCTGTATATAATGAAAGAGTTTCTTCATTCGGCAACTCTAAATGGAGCCGAAAGCCTTTTCTGTGGAAGCTTTTTGGCCGGACAAAGCTCAGCTGAAACTATTCCGAAACAAAGTAAAGCCCTGACATTTTCCACTATAATAGAGCGAAGGGGAACGGTGCACGAGTGTGTCCGCTAAGCATTAGCTATGGATGGCCTATCTCTATCAGCTTAATGGCTGTAAATAAACTATTTATTCAGTTCATTTATTAATTTATTATTAATATTAACTATACATTATGCGTTTGCATATGGATTTGACGCTTTTAGTCTGAGTATGTATCTTATGGGAAAAAACAACTTTTAAAGGGAATAGTATGTCTACCTAGACCGCAAATAGTACGGCTATTAGCCCTGCTAATTTATTACTGCTAGATATAAAATAAAATAAAAAATATAAGGTTTTATCGACCATAAAATACAGTGACGTTTGTGGTATTGACAACAATTTGCTAATCATTGTTATTTCTTACTTCCATGATTGTCCAATTCACCTTAGCTAATCCCCGAAATTAATATACTTAATTAATTTGTTTATCATATTTGATTTCATACTGGAATAAATGGAGAATAAATTATTTTAATAATTAAAGAGGTATCTAGTGGCATACTAGTGACATCTAAGATTTTATCCGCTTATTGTCAAAGATTCTACGACAGGTGATGATGTAAAATAAAAGAAAATCAAGAAAACGAATATATGAACAAACATTAATTATTAATTTTATATTAAATATTAATTGAATATTTCGTTTTATACATTCCACCCACCTTTTTCAGTGTACCCAGTCTTCCTTTCGGGTCCCCCTGGTTGTCATTCCCTCATTTACCTATCTGAATTATTAAACATAATTGCAATAACTGTTCATAATAATACAAAATATTTACCTAATTCTAAACATGTAAATTAAAATAAATTTTTAATTTATTTTTTGACATTTTCAAATTATTAAAATCTATATTTGTCTTCATTATTCGTACAATCTTCATCATACTTTAGAATCCAGAAAATTCTGGAGCTGTAAATGACAAAAAAGGAGAGAAATTTTACCAGGACATCAGGAGGATAGAAACAAGATACCAGGGACGCTGGAAACCATAGTAAGTACCATAATAAACCATGATAAGTACTGCCAGTAAAGGAATGGAAAAGTATTTTCTTTGTTTAGATAAATAGCTCTGTCTATCGATACGTTTACTCAAAACCGCAGGATTTTTATGTGCCTATTAGTTTTCTTCATTTAATAATATTTTCCCTTTAGTATTCTAGTAATATTCTAGATTCTCCCAGTAGAGGGAAAATGGGGGAGCTGGCGCACTTCTAGGAGCAGCCAATCAGAAGCCAGCATTTTGGTCACGTGACCTATGGCGGGAAATTTGAATTTGAATTTTCATCTCGACCTAACCTTAACTGCCACGTGGTCTTGTCTCGACCCTACCTTAACCACCACGTGGTCTCACCTCGACCTAACCTTAACTATTAGGCCACGCCCCTTTTTAATCACGTGACCGTTAGGTCCCGCCCCTTTTACTCTTATCAATCTCCAACCAGCCAATCATCTTGCTTCATCCTGATTACCCCCACCCTAAGGCGCCATTTTGTTTACAATGACGTGGTCAGCATCCACGCTTAACCACCAGGTTTATCTCCTCCACCAATTGAAGGGTCAGGTATCCGCTTTATTGTCTGTAACCTCCCCTACGGTTATATAATCATAACCTATACGATGAAGGGTCAGGTATCCGCTTTATTGTCTGTAACCTCCCCTACGGTTATATAATCATAACCTATACGATGAAGGGTTAGGTATCCACCTTATAGAGCATGAGTGTACCCGGCCGCCATTTTGTTTTTCTTACACCGCCATTTTGTTTTTCTACTGTTTGAGAGACTTGAGGTTTTGTTGAAGGGTTAGGTACCTACCTTATAGAGCATGAGTGTACCCGGCCGCCATTTTGTTTTTCTTACACCGCCATTTTGTTTATTCTACTGTTTGAGAGACTTGAGGTTTTGTCGAAGGATCAGGTATCCACCTTATAGAGCATGAGTGTACCCGGCCGCCATTTTGTTTTTCTTACACCGCCATTTTGTTTTTCTACTGTTTGAGAGACTTGAGGTTTTGTTGAAGGGTTAGGTACCTACCTTATAGAGCATGAGTGTACCCGGCCGCCATTTTGTTTTTCTTACACCGCCATTTTGTTTATTCTACTGTTTGAGAGACTTGAGGTTTTGTCGAAGGATCAGGTATCCACCTTATAGAGCATGAGTGTACCCGGCCGCCATTTTGTTTTTCTTACACCGCCATTTTGTTTTTCTACTGTTTGAGAGACTTGAGGTTTTGTTGAAGGGTTAGGTACCTACCTTATAGAGCATGAGTGTGCCCGGCCGCCATTTTGTTTTTCTACAGTTTGAGAGACTTGAGGTTTTGTTGAAGGGTCAGATACCCACTTTATAGTACGTAACCTCCCCTATGGTTATATAATCATAACCTATACGGCGAAGGGTCCGGTGCCTACTTTATAGTACGTAACCTCCCCTATGGTTATATAATCATAACCTATACGGCGAAGGTTCCGGTGCCCACTTTATAGTACGTAACCTCCCCTATGGTTATATAATCATAACCTATACGGCGAAGGGTTAGGTACCCACTTTATAGTACGCAACCTCCCCAACGGTTATATAATCATAACCTATACGACGAAGGGTCAGGTATCAACTTTATAGTCTGTAACCTCCTCTATGGTTATATAGTCATAACCTATACGATGAAGGGTCCGGTGCCCACTTTATACTCTGTAACCTTCTCAAAGGTTACATAACCTTTACATTGTTTTCGTGTTTGTGCAACCTTCTCAATGTTTACATAACCTTTACAATATGTAGCTGTATCAACATGTAAACAGGTTGCATCTTGTATAGACAAGTTGGATTATGTCCAGGTGAAATACAAATATGGACCTTGAACTGTTTATCTCTAACATATAAATAAATAGCATAGTTTCTTAATCCTATAACTGCTTTTGGACTTTGAGCTCTTAATCCCAAACCTTTCTTATCTCGCTGAAACATAAACAAAACAACTTTTCAATGTACTATATATTTTTAATGGCTGATAGTATAAGTAATGGTCTTAAAAGGATTAACTTGTCAATGTTCTACGTATTTTTATTCTCTCATAGTTAAATAATGGTCTTAAAAGGATTAACTTTTAATCCATTAAGTTCCTATCGAACTTTTAATCTTTAAAATATATTAACAAATCAAAACGATGGTATCACGTTGGCCAAAGAGGTTGCACCTTTTCATAGCTTTGAAATATTTTCAAAGTACACGAGTCGGTATTAATAACTGCGAACATGTCGCAGTAAATTTTAATTAATGAATATTAATTAATACTATTTCTTAATCCCTTAAGGGCTTTTGGACTTTGAGCTGTTAATACCAAAACATAAAGAATGATTTAGGACTTCCGCTAAAAAGTAAACAAATTTAGCTTTCGCAATAATGCTCTATCTCTTAATCCTTCCTTTAAAAGTTAACAATGGACTTTGAACTGTTAATCCTCTATCATTACTCATCTCGCTGAAACATAAACAAAACAACTTTTTAATCTTATATGTATTTTTATTCTCTAGTATAAACTATTAAAACGCCGTAAAAGAATTAAATATTAAATCCTTAAAGTTTTTTTATCATTTACAAACAATGATAAAGAGCCTTTTAATCATTTCATAATATCTGGATAGATGACGTCATTATTATTAGCTAAAGTTTTGTACCTTTTTCAGTTCTCAATGTTTACATTTTATGCAATTTTTCCAAATGTTTACCTTTACCTATCTATTTCTTTTTTAAATTTTCTATAACCTCCTCAATGTTTATACATTTTCTGTCCGCTAGGGCGCAGCACCTTACTCCAGTAGGGGATTTTCCTGGCTAGTTTACATAATGTTCTCAATGTCTATGATTTATGCAACCTTCCCAATGTTTACATTTACCTATCTATTTGTTTACGTTTTCTATAACCTTCCCAATATTTAAATTTTATGTAAATATAGTCTTCTCAACTGATTTTTTGCCTTTCCTAAATTGTTTTCCCCTTTTCTGAACTTGATTTAATTATAATTAACTATCCTGGTTCCTAATTGCATTCGTATCAGATCTTGCGATATCATCGGCTCCTTTCGGCTACTCTCGGATACCCTCGGAGCAGAGCGGCCGGGCCCCGATCATTGTCCTCGGTGACGCTCGTTCGTCCTCGTTTTTCCTCGGACCCCCACCTCGATCTCCCTAATCTGCCTTAGGATGCTCCCGATTCGAGAATAACCGAACTCCTCCGGCCTCATATGATCATCCAGAATCACTAGGAAAAATTTGAAAAAATGTCCTCTTCTCACCTGGACTTCTTCTCCTACGGTTCCAACCATTCATTTTACTCAGCACGTAGAGGTCTCTCGTCTGCGTACCTCTTGATCAACTATAAATATTTATATTTTTCATAACTTGAAGTCCCATAATTTTAATGGTTTTTAGTAATTTTAGCGGTTTTTATTGATTTTAGTCATTTCTTATCAGCTTCTAATGGCAAAATACACTCCGGCAATAATATTATGCTTAATGTTTAACCGAATCCATCATTTTCTTTCAATTCATTGATAATATTTTTTGAGTAGGTCTTTTACTGCTTTACTGGTCTTTTACCTCTAATTTTTAACATAGCTTTATATTTTTTAGTATATTTTAACCAATTTTAGATATTATTTTTTGTTTTTATAATTGATTTTACATGTTACTTTATTGATTTTAGTCAATTTTAATGATTTTAGAAATAAAATAAAACGTTTTATCAGCAAATATTTGTATATAAATCTGTTTTGAGATGATTTATTATCTAGAGTTGATATTATTTGAGAATGTTGATGTAAGATGTGCTATATTTGGTCCCCATTTGTATGATATTATATTGTTGTTTTTTTCAATCCTAATGATGCCCGAATTAGCGAAACGTTGACTGATCAGATATTTACTGCTGTTTAAGAGACTCAAAATTTTATTCAGGATTCTTCCAGAAATATACTGATAATTTAGAATTAGAATTTAAAATAATTTTGAATATTAGAATGTTTGCCATCATAGGATGATAGATAATATTAACAGTAACTAATATGAGCATAATCGTCGCAGTTGGAGCACAATTCTGATCACACTTTCCCCCTTTAAAATTCCAAATATTTACATTATTCATAACTTGAAGTCCCATAATTTTAGTGGTTTTTAGTAATTTTAGCGGTTTTTATTGATTTTTAGTTATTTCTCATCAACTTCTAGCGGTAAAATACAATTCGACAATAATACCATGCTTAATGTTTGATCGAATCCATCATTTTCTTTTACATTATTGATAATATCCTTTGAGTAGGTCTTTTACTGCATAGACTTCGATCTCTAATTTTTAACATAGCTTTATATTTTTAGTATATTTTAACCAATTTTAGATATTATTTTTGTGTTTTTATAATTGATTTTGCCCGTTACTTTATTGATTTTAGTCAATTTTTAATGATTTTAGAAATAAAAAAAATTTTATTAGCAAATATTTGTATATAATACTGTTTTGAGATGATGTATTATCTGTAGTTGATATTATTTGAGAATGCTGATGTAAGATGTGCTATATTTGATCCCCATTTGTATGATATTATGTTGTTTGTTTTATTTTTTTCACTTCTAATAATGACCGAATTGGCGAAACGTTGACTGATCAAATATTTTCTGCTGTTTAAGAGATTCAAATCTTTATTCAGGATTCTTCCAGAAATATACTGATAATTTAGAAATATTCATATTAACCCTTCTCCATACTCGCTTCATAATTCAAATTATTTGATTTCTTTCATGAAATAATAACTATTTATTAGATATTTCTATAACGTCTCCGGGTCAAAATGTCTTGTTTTGTGCAGGTGACTGTCAATATTAGAATGTTTAGCATGATCGGATTATAGATAATACTAAAATTAACTCATATGAGCACAATCGTGGTAGTTATAGCACAATTATGACCACACTTTTTCCCAAAAATACCAAAAGTTCGCCTATGAGGCACCACTATCAGTACTTGTTTCCTCATCGAAGTTTGTTTATCGATTAATCAACAATCAGTTCAATCAATTTTGACGAGTCCATCTTGCTTTTGCACACTAACTTTCTGTTGGACAGAACATTTATGGACTTCACCAGGATGAGAACCATTGTTAAGAGGTGTTTCATAGTACCCTAGGATTTTAAAATGAGTAGCCGATAGAGGGAAAATGAGGTAGTTCGAGCACAATGCTGATCACACTTTCTACGAAGAATAGCATCAGGTCTCGTCTATGAGACATTTTTTTCCCAGTTACTTTCGCCTTGCCGAGGTGTGTTTATTGGTAAACACAGCAATCACATACTAGATTTTATTTGTTTTTATTAGATTGATATTTATTTTTTTATTAAGAGGCGGAAGCTGGACCTCATTAAGACTCCAATATCTTTTGGTAATCAACTCCAATCAATCCAAAATGTTAAATATTTCCTCGAAAAAACATAAATTTAACGGAAGGCATTAGATCCGTCCTCATTTCATAATTCAAATTGTTTGATATCTTTCATGAAATGATAACTATTTATTAGATATTTCTATATCGTCTCCGGATCAAAATGTCTTGTTTTGTGCGGGTGACTGTAAATATTAGAATGTTTACCATCATCAAATTACATATAATAGTAACAGTGACTAATATGAACAAAATCGTGGTAGTTAGATTCTGATCACAGTTTCCTCCAAAAAATACCATAAGTTCGTCTGTGAGGCACCTCTACTAGTACCTGTTCCCTCATCGAAGTTTATTTATCAATAAATCAACAATCAGTTCAATCAATTTTAACCACTCCATCTTGCTTTAAGACTCCAATATCTTTTGGTAATCGACTCGAATAAACTCATAATATTAAATATTACCCCGAAAAGACAGAAATTTAACAGAAGGCATTAGTCACTTTCTGATAGATCGGTATGTTCAAGGTATGGCTTGAGGTAGTGATGGAGGGTAACGGATGATCAGGAATGTGGTATAGGATGATTTAGGGATGTTCAGACATGGTTTGAGATGGTTAGCGACGGTATGGGATGGTCAGAGATGGTTTGAGATGGTTAAGAGTGGTTTGGGGTGGTCAGACATGGTTGGAGATTATTTTAAACCATCTCCAACCATGTCTGACCACCCCAAACCACTCTTAACCATCTCAAACCATCTCTGACCATCCCATACCGTCGCTAACCATCTCAAACCATGTCTGAACATCCCTAAATCATCCTATACCACATTCCTGATCATCCGTTACCCTCCATCACTACCTCAAGCCATACCTTGAACATACCGATCTATCAGAAAGTGACTAATGCCTTCTGTTAAATTTCTGTCTTTTCGGGGTAATATTTAATATTATGAGTTTATTCGAGTCGATTACCAAAAGATATTGGAGTCTTAAAGCAAGATGGAGTGGTTAAAATTGATTGAACTGATTGTTGATTTATTGATAAATAAACTTCGATGAGGGAACAGGTACTAGTAGAGGTGCCTCACAGACGAACTTATGGTATTTTTTGGAGGAAACTGTGATCAGAATCTAACTACCACGATTTTGTTCATATTAGTCACTGTTACTATTATATGTAATTTGATGATGGTAAACATTCTAATATTTACAGTCACCCGCACAAAACAAGACATTTTGATCCGGAGACGATATAGAAATATCTAATAAATAGTTATCATTTCATGAAAGATATCAAACAATTTGAATTATGAAATGAGGACGGATCTAATGCCTTCCGTTAAATTTATGTTTTTTCGAGGAAATATTTAACATTTTGGATTGATTGGAGTTGATTACCAAAAGATATTGGAGTCTTAATGAGGTCCAGCTTCCGCCTCTTAATAAAAAAATAAATATCAATCTAATAAAAACAAATAAAATCTAGTATGTGATTGCTGTGTTTACCAATAAACACACCTCGGCAAGGCGAAAGTAACTGGGAAAAAAATGTCTCATAGACGAGACCTGATGCTATTCTTCGTAGAAAGTGTGATCAGCATTGTGCTCGAACTACCTCATTTTCCCTCTATCGGCTACTCATTTTAAAATCCTAGGGTACTATGAAACACCTCTTAACAATGGTTCTCATCCTGGTGAAGTCCATAAATGTTCTGTCCAACAGAAAGTTAGTGTGCAAAAGCAAGATGGACTCGTCAAAATTGATTGAACTGATTGTTGATTAATCGATAAACAAACTTCGATGAGGAAACAAGTACTGATAGTGGTGCCTCATAGGCGAACTTTTGGTATTTTTGGGAAAAAGTGTGGTCATAATTGTGCTATAACTACCACGATTGTGCTCATATGAGTTAATTTTAGTATTATCTATAATCCGATCATGCTAAACATTCTAATATTGACAGTCACCTGCACAAAACAAGACATTTTGACCCGGAGACGTTATAGAAATATCTAATAAATAGTTATTATTTCATGAAAGAAATCAAATAATTTGAATTATGAAGCGAGTATGGAGAAGGGTTAATATGAATATTTCTAAATTATCAGTATATTTCTGGAAGAATCCTGAATAAAGATTTGAATCTCTTAAACAGCAGAAAATATTTGATCAGTCAACGTTTCGCCAATTCGGTCATTATTAGAAGTGAAAAAAATAAAACAAACAACATAATATCATACAAATGGGGATCAAATATAGCACATCTTACATCAGCATTCTCAAATAATATCAACTACAGATAATACATCATCTCAAAACAGTATTATATACAAATATTTGCTAATAAAATTTTTTTTATTTCTAAAATCATTAAAAATTGACTAAAATCAATAAAGTAACGGGCAAAATCAATTATAAAAACACAAAAATAATATCTAAAATTGGTTAAAATATACTAAAAATATAAAGCTATGTTAAAAATTAGAGATCGAAGTCTATGCAGTAAAAGACCTACTCAAAGGATATTATCAATAATGTAAAAGAAAATGATGGATTCGATCAAACATTAAGCATGGTATTATTGTCGAATTGTATTTTACCGCTAGAAGTTGATGAGAAATAACTAAAAATCAATAAAAACCGCTAAAATTACTAAAAACCACTAAAATTATGGGACTTCAAGTTATGAATAATGTAAATATTTGGAATTTTAAAGGGGGAAAGTGTGATCAGAATTGTGCTCCAACTGCGACGATTATGCTCATATTAGTTACTGTTAATATTATCTATCATCCTATGATGGCAAACATTCTAATATTCAAAATTATTTTAAATTCTAATTCTAAATTATCAGTATATTTCTGGAAGAATCCTGAATAAAATTTTGAGTCTCTTAAACAGCAGTAAATATCTGATCAGTCAACGTTTCGCTAATTCGGGCATCATTAGGATTGAAAAAAACAACAATATAATATCATACAAATGGGGACCAAATATAGCACATCTTACATCAACATTCTCAAATAATATCAACTCTAGATAATAAATCATCTCAAAACAGATTTATATACAAATATTTGCTGATAAAACGTTTTATTTTATTTCTAAAATCATTAAAATTGACTAAAATCAATAAAGTAACATGTAAAATCAATTATAAAAACAAAAAATAATATCTAAAATTGGTTAAAATATACTAAAAAATATAAAGCTATGTTAAAAATTAGAGGTAAAAGACCAGTAAAGCAGTAAAAGACCTACTCAAAAAATATTATCAATGAATTGAAAGAAAATGATGGATTCGGTTAAACATTAAGCATAATATTATTGCCGGAGTGTATTTTGCCATTAGAAGCTGATAAGAAATGACTAAAATCAATAAAAACCGCTAAAATTACTAAAAACCATTAAAATTATGGGACTTCAAGTTATGAAAAATATAAATATTTATAGTTGATCAAGAGGTACGCAGACGAGAGACCTCTACGTGCTGAGTAAAATGAATGGTTGGAACCGTAGGAGAAGAAGTCCAGGTGAGAAGAGGACATTTTTTCAAATTTTTCCTAGTGATTCTGGATGATCATATGAGGCCGGAGGAGTTCGGTTATTCTCGAATCGGGAGCATCCTAAGGCAGATTAGGGAGATCGAGGTGGGGGTCCGAGGAAAAACGAGGACGAACGAGCGTCACCGAGGACAATGATCGGGGCCCGGCCGCTCTGCTCCGAGGGTATCCGAGAGTAGCCGAAAGGAGCCGATGATATCGCAAGATCTGATACGAATGCAATTAGGAACCAGGATAGTTAATTATAATTAAATCAAGTTCAGAAAAGGGGAAAACAATTTAGGAAAGGCAAAAAATCAGTTGAGAAGACTATATTTACATAAAATTTAAATATTGGGAAGGTTATAGAAAACGTAAACAAATAGATAGGTAAATGTAAACATTGGGAAGGTTGCATAAATCATAGACATTGAGAACATTATGTAAACTAGCCAGGAAAATCCCCTACTGGAGTAAGGTGCTGCGCCCTAGCGGACAGAAAATGTATAAACATTGAGGAGGTTATAGAAAATTTAAAAAAGAAATAGATAGGTAAAGGTAAACATTTGGAAAAATTGCATAAAATGTAAACATTGAGAACTGAAAAAGGTACAAAACTTTAGCTAATAATAATGACGTCATCTATCCAGATATTATGAAATGATTAAAAGGCTCTTTATCATTGTTTGTAAATGATAAAAAAACTTTAAGGATTTAATATTTAATTCTTTTACGGCGTTTTAATAGTTTATACTAGAGAATAAAAATACATATAAGATTAAAAAGTTGTTTTGTTTATGTTTCAGCGAGATGAGTAATGATAGAGGATTAACAGTTCAAAGTCCATTGTTAACTTTTAAAGGAAGGATTAAGAGATAGAGCATTATTGCGAAAGCTAAATTTGTTTACTTTTTAGCGGAAGTCCTAAATCATTCTTTATGTTTTGGTATTAACAGCTCAAAGTCCAAAAGCCCTTAAGGGATTAAGAAATAGTATTAATTAATATTCATTAATTAAAATTTACTGCGACATGTTCGCAGTTATTAATACCGACTCGTGTACTTTGAAAATATTTCAAAGCTATGAAAAGGTGCAACCTCTTTGGCCAACGTGATACCATCGTTTTGATTTGTTAATATATTTTAAAGATTAAAAGTTCGATAGGAACTTAATGGATTAAAAGTTAATCCTTTTAAGACCATTATTTAACTATGAGAGAATAAAAATACGTAGAACATTGACAAGTTAATCCTTTTAAGACCATTACTTATACTATCAGCCATTAAAAATATATAGTACATTGAAAAGTTGTTTTGTTTATGTTTCAGCGAGATAAGAAAGGTTTGGGATTAAGAGCTCAAAGTCCAAAAGCAGTTATAGGATTAAGAAACTATGCTATTTATTTATATGTTAGAGATAAACAGTTCAAGGTCCATATTTGTATTTCACCTGGACATAATCCAACTTGTCTATACAAGATGCAACCTGTTTACATGTTGATACAGCTACATATTGTAAAGGTTATGTAAACATTGAGAAGGTTGCACAAACACGAAAACAATGTAAAGGTTATGTAACCTTTGAGAAGGTTACAGAGTATAAAGTGGGCACCGGACCCTTCATCGTATAGGTTATGACTATATAACCATAGAGGAGGTTACAGACTATAAAGTTGATACCTGACCCTTCGTCGTATAGGTTATGATTATATAACCGTTGGGGAGGTTGCGTACTATAAAGTGGGTACCTAACCCTTCGCCGTATAGGTTATGATTATATAACCATAGGGGAGGTTACGTACTATAAAGTGGGCACCGGAACCTTCGCCGTATAGGTTATGATTATATAACCATAGGGGAGGTTACGTACTATAAAGTAGGCACCGGACCCTTCGCCGTATAGGTTATGATTATATAACCATAGGGGAGGTTACGTACTATAAAGTGGGTATCTGACCCTTCAACAAAACCTCAAGTCTCTCAAACTGTAGAAAAACAAAATGGCGGCCGGGCACACTCATGCTCTATAAGGTAGGTACCTAACCCTTCAACAAAACCTCAAGTCTCTCAAACAGTAGAAAAACAAAATGGCGGTGTAAGAAAAACAAAATGGCGGCCGGGTACACTCATGCTCTATAAGGTGGATACCTGATCCTTCGACAAAACCTCAAGTCTCTCAAACAGTAGAATAAACAAAATGGCGGTGTAAGAAAAACAAAATGGCGGCCGGGTACACTCATGCTCTATAAGGTAGGTACCTAACCCTTCAACAAAACCTCAAGTCTCTCAAACAGTAGAAAAACAAAATGGCGGTGTAAGAAAAACAAAATGGCGGCCGGGTACACTCATGCTCTATAAGGTGGATACCTGATCCTTCGACAAAACCTCAAGTCTCTCAAACAGTAGAATAAACAAAATGGCGGTGTAAGAAAAACAAAATGGCGGCCGGGTACACTCATGCTCTATAAGGTAGGTACCTAACCCTTCAACAAAACCTCAAGTCTCTCAAACAGTAGAAAAACAAAATGGCGGTGTAAGAAAAACAAAATGGCGGCCGGGTACACTCATGCTCTATAAGGTGGATACCTAACCCTTCATCGTATAGGTTATGATTATATAACCGTAGGGGAGGTTACAGACAATAAAGCGGATACCTGACCCTTCATCGTATAGGTTATGATTATATAACCGTAGGGGAGGTTACAGACAATAAAGCGGATACCTGACCCTTCAATTGGTGGAGGAGATAAACCTGGTGGTTAAGCGTGGATGCTGACCACGTCATTGTAAACAAAATGGCGCCTTAGGGTGGGGGTAATCAGGATGAAGCAAGATGATTGGCTGGTTGGAGATTGATAAGAGTAAAAGGGGCGGGACCTAACGGTCACGTGATTAAAAAGGGGCGTGGCCTAATAGTTAAGGTTAGGTCGAGGTGAGACCACGTGGTGGTTAAGGTAGGGTCGAGACAAGACCACGTGGCAGTTAAGGTTAGGTCGAGATGAAAATTCAAATTCAAATTTCCCGCCATAGGTCACGTGACCAAAATGCTGGCTTCTGATTGGCTGCTCCTAGAAGTGCGCCAGCTCCCCCATTTTCCCTCTACTTCTCCCAACTAAACATTATATGTAACAATAGCAGTCCGGCTTAGAAAATATGAGTATTTGCCTAGTAATAGCTGACCGACATACTCATTACGATGATATTAACATCGTTGCGGCTATCTATTCCATTGAGGAAGCCACTCAATGGAATAGAGTTTTCAATTCAATAGTGTTCAATTCTTTCAGTTGGCTCTCGGTCTCAAATTCATAAGATTTTGGTCTAATAAACTACTCTCGAGCAGAACTCATTTTGAAAAAAATCACGTATTAACTCGTTACTATGCAGTCACGTTACGAAAAATATTTTTTATACAGCAATGCCATCAAGATTTTAAGCTGATAGAAAATGAAGTGTGCTAAGGACTGATATTTCTCGATAAGTTGCAATGACCCTATGTTCTACTGCTTATAGAACAGAAGGTTCCGGAATGACCTTCCTCCGAGGCGAAGGTTGGAGAGGCCGAAGAGGAAGTGGTTAGGATGTTCGCTCGATATCATGCCATCAACAATAGCCAACCTGCTAATCCTATCTCATCTCATCAGCAAAGAATCTCAGCAGACCTCAACGACACGGTTAATAACAAGACCATCCTGCTGCTCTTGGAAAAGGTTATCAACAGCGATCTAACTCAGGGAGTAGTATTTTAATTTGAGCACATTTGGCAACCTTCTGTGTCCAAAATCCTCCAGGCTTATTCGCGAAAAGATCATTAACGAGTATTTGATTAAGTAGAGGAATCTAATTATAAGTTTAATTAGAAAATCAGACATAAGAGGACTACTATAGTCCATTATTAATAACTCGGTCTATCGATAGTTTCGCCAATATCGACTAGTAGTCGAAGTAGGTGGGGGGTATACATTCCCATGTCTCTGTAATTTTCTGGAAAACGAAATAATAAAAAAATCGTAATTAACCATATTGTTTTCGGCTAATAATATTTTGGTTTTACGTTGGTTATAATTTTAAAATAAAATAAATTTTTAGTAATTAATTTATTAATTTTTATTTAGTTAAACATAAATATAGTATAACAATTCCTTTAGCAACCAATAATTGGTATTAAGCTCAGCTTAACTAGGACTTAAATCAGCTCTCAAAAACCCACACTCGTACTGCTATGTATTGAGAATACAAGGATGAAAGGAAATATTTAAAATTAAATAATAGTAATTAGATAATGGGTAATTTAACTAGTTACCACTTAATTTTTTCAATAAAGACGTAAATAGGTTTCACTTTCCACAAACTATGTCAACATAAGCTATCTTTGATTCTAGATTCGACTTTGGTTAGGCGCATTGGCTCTAACCAATGCTGGTCAAATTTTATTCCGAAAAAAAATAATATATAATGCAAAATCCATTTATTCGTTATTTAATGAATAAATTTATTAATCATTTTTCAATCAATAATCAAATAAAAATAAATATTTGATATCTTATCCCTCACGTTCCTTTATAGTGCAATTGCAATTTTTTTATGCTGGCTTGAAATTCACTGTGAACAATTTGTTTACACAATTGTATTACAACAATTTAAGACATCCACATTTAATTCTGCAAGAAATTGCACGGTTTTTAACTTTTTTCTATAAATTGCACGTTTTATCTTTTTAGTGCATATATATCCGTAATTACACATATAGCAATTACAATTAGCAAGTGCATATAGCCGTAATTAAAAAAAAAATTGTTTTGCTTGGAAATGTAAACATTTTTACAAAATTACTATGGAAGTTTCATGAAGTTATGTATGGCTGTTAATAACTCAATTCAGAAGAAATTCTAATTTTCTGAGAAATTCTCAAAAAATGTTCAAGTTTGTTTTTCTCTCTTTAAAGTCGTGTAAAGCAAGTCAATCCCATACAGTAACAGTTGTCGTGATAATAACTAGTTAGTTCGTTATCGGCTCATGCTAAGGCCTTAACCAAGTACTGACCCAATATGGGTCAAATGATCAGAATTGAAAGATAATTCCACCAAAATGGATCGTAAATCTAAAGAATTAAATTCTACCAGCAAAGATGAATTGTTCATTTTTTTTTCGACAAGGATTGAGTCCGAAATATCGGAATAATGCTAGGATTGTTTCACTCGACTGTGCAATACATAACTAAAAACTTTAAAGCCGGCTCAGTGGACAATAAAAAACACTCTGGCAGAAAACTTTTTGTCACCGTTCCTGAATAACGTGAATTCGTGCGAAAAGTAGCCATAAATCCTCAAATAAGTGCTCGTAAACTTTTTGAACACATTGCATCACAATGTTCCTTCCTACGTAGCTTTATAATGAAAAATAGTAATTTATGTCAGAAAATAAAATAGATGAATAATCCGGTGAATAACAGGATTTTAATTTTTGTTAGTTTTGGACGTTTTTATTGCACTTTTTACAACTTTTTTATTTTATGAAATTCGAGATCTAGTCATGTCTAATCGAAAGTCCAACAGTGTGGATATAGATATAGGGGGAAGAAGACCACGATGCACATGACAGAGGGACAGGCTTCATGCTGGCGGAGGAGGATGCGCAAGATTGAGTGAAACAAAGAAGGAGAATTACAGAGTAAGTCGAATAAATAGAAGAATTAAAACCTATATTATTACAAAAGTCCTAAATGAAAACAATCATTAATAAAAAAGTATTATACTAGGTATAAAACTATAGCTCTCTAGTATAAGCGAAATTATTAGTCCAATTTGGATAATTGGATCTTTCAATTAACCCCTTATGTTCGCTCTTGAGAAATAGTACCTGATTTTCGAATATAGTATGTAGATTTAGTCTCTGATTCTCTCTTAAGATGTAGTACCTGATTTTCGAATAAAATGCGCCCTAATAAATCACTTCTAGTGAATGGTTCATTACAGAAACCAGACAGGCCTAAAAATCATTTCTGTGTTAGCACTGCCATTGTTTACGAAACCGTCGAATCTGAGTTGTTCGTTTCTGGTCTTCACAGAAACCAAAACAAGTCCAATTTCGTCGGTCAATAAAATGTGGGTGAACAAATTAATTTTAATGTTTGTTTTGGTTTCACAAAAAATTGCACTTTTTAAGCAGTCTGAATCTCTGTAATAATAGTTTATCGTCTTTATGCATAACTACAAGCAGACATAAAACTAATAGTGAACAAATCAATACTAAATTAATTAACAGGATTTTACCAAGCATTCTATATCCTCTATTTTGGTTTATTATTTTCAATAATAGACCTTTGGAATCGACCAAAGAAAAAAATTTTGTAGTCCCCTCCCCCTCAAAATTTGAGGTTTTACGTTTCAAGATACCTAGAATCCAAATATCAAATAAAAAAAATCCGTCCGTCCGCCGTCCGCGTTTTTTTTCCGAGACTACTGAACCGATTGTCTTGAGATTCGGTACCAATGTCACAGATTACCCGAGGATGATCCTCGAAACTCGACATTGCCCCTCCCACCCGTCTGTTTGTTTCAAAATGGCAAAATTTGAGACTTTACGTTTCAAAGTACGTATGATCCAAATATCGACTAAAAAAAAATCCGTCCGCAAAATAATTTTTTGGTTCTTTTATTATATTTAAACGAAAGCTGGTGAAATTCTCTACAATGGGAAAAAAATCATTTAAATCGAACCCGTATTAGCTCAGATATAGCGTAATGAACTTCGGAGACTAATTCTCCGGCTGGTCATCGTGGCCCTAGGCCTCCTGACTTATCTATTGGGCTTCAGACTTCTTCGTATCTCTCTGCTTTATCCTTCCTTGGATTATTTCTGCACTTCCTTTAGCTTCCTTAGTCTTTCCTTTTTTTTTTTTTTTCCTACTGAAGTTCATATCAATTATTTCCTCTTTATCATTTTACTCTCTGATAACATGCCCTAACCATCATAGTTTTTTCTTAATACTCCCAGTTTGGCACTCTCAAGCCGATCATCTTGGGACAAGCCTCAAATTTCTTTTCCTTTAGTGCCTACTGTTTAATTTTTTTTACTTGGACAGAATAGATATTTTTTAAATACTCCTAAGTGCAAATAATAAACCATTGTCTAATAATTTGCAGCGTTTTTTACCTTAGATAACTTAGATTTAATTTAACTCATAATTTAGCCTAAATATTGTTTCAATAAGTATCAATACAATTATGTAGGAAGATATTCACAGTTTATTTGTATATGGTAATTTTTCGAAAACTGATTCTTCAATATCAATGAATGATTACATGTTTAATTTTATCTTTCATGAGCAAATATTGCCGAGATGATTGTCTGTTTAAATATTCCGTTGTAGTTTAAAAAATAAACCCACCTCAAATCTAAATATCCTGTTTCAATATGGTAAAAAAAAAAAAACATTTCCACTAACCCCAACAACCTATCTAACAATAACGTTGATTATGTAGCTAATACAATATAGTTTATAGTAGAGTGCTATAAATTTGTTTGTTCATTGTCCAAGTGACATTTTTTTACTATCAGACAAACAATCCTTTCCTACAGAAGCTGTCGTGACAAAGATGTTTGCTTTGGTTATCAGCTAATATAACAGAGATAACAAATATTTTTCAAAGGTTGTCTTTGCTACACTATTTAAATGGGTTTCCACAGATTAAATAAGTTTGAAGGATTGATTTATGAAATTTTTCCGAAAAGAAAAAAACTGTCTGAAGGAGAATTCTTATTATTCAGAAACTTGACAATACATTTCGTCATTGAACTCGGTTCACGGACTAACTAAATCAAAGGTTTCTTCAGTAGTATTTTATTGAAATATTGATTTTTAAATTTACTGAACAAATTATTGGTGATAAGATGAATCTATTACCGTTTAAATGTGATCTGACTGTATTTATTTCAGAATTGAAAATTAAATAATATTGATTACTTATTATATACCTAAAAGAAATGGATGAGGTCTCGATTCAGGGCAAAAACTAGGATTTTTGCCAAAGGGGCAAGCTTAATTTTGCCACCGCTTCTTCCCTAGACTCCTCCCTCTGATAAAAATCAACAATTTTACCTATAACAGCGTTTTAGGTAATACATTTTGAAATAAATATCAACTCATTTTGTGGATTCAACATCAGCTATACAGAGTATTCAAGTATTTCATTGCTTCTAGAACTAAAACAATTTTGGGCCATTTTTAGATATGGGAAAGAACTTCATGGCGCTTTTTATAGGGCATAAAAAAGCTCAGATGCCTCATCAATAAAACCAATTTATACGGGAGTCCCTCAAGGTTCTATCCTGCCCCCACTTCTATACTGTACGAAAAACACACACAATGTACAGGCCACTATAACATTACAACACAACCTAGACAACTTGCAAAATTGGTGCAAGAAATAGAAATTAAAGCCACAACATGTTGCATTTACATTTAGACATGGAACTTCCCCTGCAGTTTACATAGACAGTCGCCCGATATAACAAACAAATACAGTAACCTATATGGGACTTCTTTTTTACAAAAGGTTAACACGGGAAAATTCTAAATTTCCGACTGAGATTATCATATTCGAAACTACACAGACGTTATAAATTACCCCTCAGACTGAAAATTAACGTATAAACGAATCAACGTATGTACTTTTGCACTAAAACCTATATGGAATTATGCTTGACAAATTTAAGAACCTCTTAAGAAAAGATGCATTCGAAAGATGCAAACGTTTCAATCGCCATTTTTAAGAATGATAACGAACTCACCACCCTACGTTTCAAACGAAACACTTCATACCTACTTGCATATTCATATTTGTATGAATCACAAACAATATATATATATATATTTAGGACTAAATTAAGGCCTGAATTTTAAAATCAAAATAATAAATCTGAAACAAATATCTTTTACTCAAAATAAATTTCAGTTCAAAATTTGCAGCCCTCTATATCGCTAGTTCCGAACCTGTATCTATTACAACCAAGATATGTACTGGACTAAGTGGAATGGATTCTATGGCAAGCTGGTGGTAGCCAAAATATACTTTATGTGATTCCCTGAATTATTTTGTTTATTAAATATTGGAGTACCAAAATACTTTGCAGTATTTTATAGGAAAAGTGGTTTCAATAAAATGCTCTGAAACTCTGTAGTTCTACAAACTAATTTTTATCATTCTGAGCAAAAGTCTACCTTGGCCCAAAAAAATTCTATGACAGAATTTTGAGTTATTCGCGAATTAAGGTCTCATTTTACCTATATCGTTGGTTGGGCACCGGATGCAATAACGTATTCGATGATGTATTTATTTCCTTTCTTATTGTTTTAGATGTCTATACACACCCTCCAATAGAATATACAAATATAAGTAATATATATATATATATATATATATATATATATATATATATATATATATATATATATATATATATATATATATATATATATATATGTGTGTGTGTGTGTGTGTGTGTGTGTGTGTTTGGAGAGAGGGAGGGGGAGGGAGGGTGTGCATATGCATCTGAACCAGTAAGCATTGGAATAAATACATCGTGGAATACGATATCGTACCCGATACCCTACCTGCGGTATAGTAAAATGATATCTTAATTCGCGACTAACTCAACGTCTTGTCCTAGACTTTATCTTGACCAACGGAGACTATTGCTCAGAATGACTTTTGCTCATTCAGATTTTCAGAGCATGTGATTGAAACCAACTTTCCTAAAAAATATAGCGAGGTCTTTTACCTTCCTTCCAATTTCAAATTATTTATCATAATAATGCTATAATTACAATAATTGTGATGACTGTCAAATTTCCCCTTCAATCTTGCAATAACTCAGAGACATGAAGTCATCGAAGATAACCGCTCTTTCAGTTCTTGTTGGATTAGACCTCATATTCAATAAATCAACAAATTTTATGAGCAGTGATATCGTAATCAAAAGATGACTTTGTTATTTACCTAATGAATTCAGAGAAGTATTCAAATTAAGGGGAAAATTTATTTTTTTGTTATTGAACACACTGATTTTATACAATCGTCCTGTTCTATTTCCTCTTCCGTTTTGGGCAGTTCATTCCGTTTTATTCCCTGCGGCCTGGTTCTAACTCCATGATCATTGATTGGGTATTTCTGGAAACAGTTTCTTGCTTCTGGTCTCTGGTAGCGCACGTGGTAACTCATGTAATGGAAATCCCTGTAGAAATGAAAACATATAAAACATCTAATATTGATAACAATATTAGTAGCGTTTGAATTATTATAAAAGCCCTTTGGCATACTTTGGTATCTAGAAGGCCCACCTTCGCTGCCTGAATTATCAATAAATTTGATGAAGCCTGTATGTGTATGAAATAATGTTTGGAAATATTATTTAGATTCGGAAAATAACATTATAGGTGTTGCTTCTTAATAAATAAAATTCAGCTGAAATTGTGGAATTTAAGAAGGATAAGTTAGAGAAAATATGTTAGAACATAAAAACCGGTTCATAAAGTCGGCGAGAAGGCGTTGGTGGGATGATATATATATAATTAGGCCTGAGTTTGTCGATTGCGGAGTTTTACTGTTTGGGAAAATATATGAATGCAAAGTTAAAGGTATCTATGGTTTATTCTTGGCTCTTTTTTAAAATAAATTTAAATGATTACAGCAGCAATTTATATCAGCATCACGGTCCTGGAAGACCGATCAAAGATGTTTGGGCTCCATACCTGGGTTAGCGAATATTTGTTTCGTGGTGGTATTTTTATCATGGTATTCACACTGTAACAAGATCGCATATCTCTACCAACACAAGCATCAACAAATCCATAGTGCACAAAAACAAAAATAATTTTAAAATATTCTCAGATCATTTATTTTAGAACTTATGTAAAATTTGTCTTATGTTTTATTTTATTGAAATATGTTGATTTGGATACCGTTTTGCCCCACTCAAATAACTCCAAGATGGCGGAAAAGCTGTAATGAATCGAGGGCAAACTGAATTTCAGATATCGCACCCGTCATGGAATACTGTATCATCTCAAAAAATCAAAACCATGCTAAGTATAGTTCATTGGTTAGTCAAAGGATAGCGGTAGTTACAATTTGGGATGGGAGGGATTACGCCAAGTGCGTCCGTGGAAGACTATTTTAAGTCACTCTCTCTCAAGACGCAAAGCGTACAACTTTTGTTTTGAATGAATTTAATATTTCTTATTTTATTCCCAAAAAAGGCCAGCCCCCAAATTATGTACAGGTTATGAAAGCACTAACAAAAAAGAAAAGCGCTATGAATATGAAGAACATCTCAAAGAAAAAAAGTTATCGAGGAAAGAAAAAGAGAAAAATGACCAGGACATCACTTCAATTATTTCTACTTATGATCTACAAGCAGCTCCCACCATACCAAAGAGCGAGGTATCAGTCTTCTATTATAAATTGAATTATCAACCAATAATTTATCAATCTTCGATTTGAAAAGCAACGAAGCATTTTTTAATGTGAGGGACCAAGGAGAAGGTCACTGAGGAGCAATAGAAATAGCAACCTGTGTTTTTAGTAATTAATTAATTAATTATTTAGTAGAAAAATAAGTATATGATTATGATGTACATGTATTCTCTATGTGTTTTTAGAGATATGAAGACAATTCTTTGATAAATGGGCAGACTCAAAACGAAGGGGACACCGTGTATTCAATAATCAGGAAATGAAATAAAAAGGACGTTGAAATCCGAGAACATCTACGTCTCATCTCAATACTATCAAATTATAAGAACGGCCAAGAAACGTCCATTTTATGAAGTAAATGAAGTAAGTCACCATCAATTTATTTTAAAGATTTTAAAGGTTTGTCAAGTGAGCTCGGGGAGAATTTTACGATCAACACAACAAAGGAGATCATAACATTTGCTAATTAAAATTTTGAAATTCATTCGGAAAAATCCATTTACTTTTCAATACAAGACATCGTATGATTTTAACGTCGTAGACATTTTCAAGCGGAATAATAGAGGAACAGCGACCATCACAGTGGAGGAAAGAATTCAAAAGTCCAGTGACATTTTTGTAGTTTTGGACATTTTGTTGAAATATTTACTTACTTTAGGAAAAGTAGTTTTTTTGCATACATATTGAACACCCATTATCTTGTTCTTTTCCAGCAGTGATTTAAAATAACAACTTAAAAATAGTAAAACTGTCCTTGGAACACAGGAACATAATAAAAACTGTCCATTTAAAACTGTAATAACCAAAAAATTTTGAAAAAAATGTTTTTTTTTTATGTTTAATAACTGGCCAAATAGAACTATTTTGAAAAAGGAACCGAAAGAACTATTTTCCTTAACTATATTGTGTGTATATACACAGCCAAACTATTCATAGACCAGTAACTATCAGAGATACAAACGAAAAAAGTAAAAACTTTAAACTACATCTCCCAAAATACTACTTTTTTGAGATGTTACAGTATTCCACGACGGGTACGATCTTTTTTCGAAGTTATTAAAACATTAATTTCCTAGAAAGTCCCCAAAAATCCGAGCAGCGAAACATGTTCAAAATGGCGCCTAAAGCAGGGGCGGGAGATTTTTTTCAAAAACGCAATAACTTTGTTAATATGGTTCGTAGAGAGATCAAAGAAATTCTATTCGAAGCATAATTAAAATATCTACCAATTTTATTTGAATCATTTTTACGCACAATAGTTCACTGAGGCAAAAAGTGAAAAAAAAAAAAGGCAAGAAAAATTCTCTATGAATTTTAAACCGGAATTTTGAGTGGGAAGTAATGAATTCATTGCAAAATATTCCAATTAAATACTTTAGTACTGTCTATGAAGCTTCTATTTCAGTGGTAATTTTTGAAGAAACTCTCACGTCTGCCCTCGACCCACTTGCACTTTTATCATTTCGTTATTAATTCTATTATATATTTATATTTTGATAAGAAGCAAGATTCGTATTAATAATAATAATCATTTCCATGAAAATTGTATTATTCACTCCATTATATATTTTCGTAATTTATTTCGAATAAAAAATTCTCATAACCATTTTAAAAGTTTATATGAATACAAAATAAATTCATTATTAAATAATGCCTTAGCTCTATTATAATAAATTGACATATTTTATTTAAAATATACCCTAAATGAAAAAAATTATGGCTCCCAAATAAAAAAATATATGAATTATATGAAATTATGAAATATATGAATAAGCATCAACTTCTTCTTTTTTTGATCTGGAGCAGGCATATGATAGTGTCCCTAGGAAAAGAATATGGCCAGCACTGAAAAGAGCGGGTATTAATGAGTTCGATATACAAGCAATTCAACATTTACACGGAAGTGATTTGTACAGAGTGAAGATTGGAAACCATGAAACCATTGGGCCATTTTCTGGGACCAAAGGGCTGTAGCAAAGTGTGTAGGGTACTTGCCTGTCTCCAAGTATTTTCGACATATAATTGGCTGACGTAGTGAAGCAATCGGTGATGCAATGTCGGGTCTACGGAATTTATTTCGATGACGACGAGCTCCTTACCCTATTCTTCGTGGATGATCAGGTGGTGACAGCCCGAAGGAAAGTTTTTCTGAAGATGGTAATCTTCCAGTTGAAGGAATTTTATGAAGCGGTAGGTCTCAGGATCAACTTTCAAAAGACTGAGTATATGGCTGTGTGGAGAAATGAGGAAGACGATCTGCTCATAGGTGATCAGATTTGCGGAATATAAGGCCTTTAAGTAAGTACTGCGGATCCTATCTGGAAGATCTGGGGGCGTCCGAAGTAGATGTCCGAAACAAAGTGGAGCTCGCAAGGAAAGCAACTAGGATGCTGCTCCAGTTCTCTGGAACAATATTTTGTAATAAATTCATTGGTCCGCACACAAAATCCCGGTTTAAAATTCATAAAAAAAATTTCTTGCCGTTTTTTTTTTCTTTTCACTTTTTGCCAAAGTGAACCTTTGCGCGTAAAAATGGTTCAAATAAAGTTTGTAGATATTTTAATTATGCTTCGAATAGAATTTGTTTGAACTCTCTACAAACAGCAATAACAAAGTTATTGCGTTTTTAAAAATAATCCCTCGCCGCTGTGTTAGGCACCGTTTTGAACATGTTTCGCTGCTCGGATTTTTGGTGACTTTTTAGGAAATGTTTCTTTTAATAACTTCTAAAACATGTGTGAAGTTCAGCTTGCCCTTCATTCCTTCAACCTCAAAGTGAAATTTGACTGGGGTATTCGATGCAGAGAGATATGCGACACCTGTTTGATCATATCGGCACTCGTCCTTCAGGCTTACAATGCCAAGTCTTTGCTTATTTTATTTTTTCCTGCTGTGATATCCCTTCTATAATATAATAATACTGAATGATGATTAAAAATAAGATTCATAATAAATTAAATTAATTTCAAATTAAAATATAATTTAATTACAAATTGACTATCTAATTGGTAGTAAAGATTGAAAAAAACACTTGAAAGAAGAATAGTACACGAATGAAAGGAAAACATAACGGCATGTTTATAGTGTTGTATTTTAAATCTTTTTACACGGATGAATTCTATTCTAATTGGAAAACATAGATACCAATGTTGCTGGAATAATGTATGAATATTTTCCCTTGAAGCTCACCCCTAAGCACGTTTCGAACTAAAAGTCTAAGGATTACAGGATTTTAATGCAGATTATCTTGTCAGAGATCTCAATGGTCGGATTACTGAGCTAATAAGATTATCTATATTTATCATAATAGTTTTACTAACATTATCTTTAGACAATGAAACTTTCTAAAAAGCTGCTTACAATTTGCAATCATAACTGAAATATTAGCGGTACCTTCCCTTGCAAACTCAGTATGATAGAATAAGAATAATTAAAATTATAACTAGAGACCGGACTTCGTGCAATAAATAAGCCAAAATGTGGAACAAAAATTAAAATCCTGCCATTGAACGAAAAAAAATTACCTGTACCTATTTTGTTTTCTTATACAGATTAGTGTATTTTTCATCATAAAGGTTGTTAGGATGGAACATTGTGATAAGATGTGTTCTGAAAGCTCACTAGGACTTA
This sequence comes from Rhaphigaster nebulosa, assembly GCA_948150685.1. Classification (NCBI taxonomy): domain Eukaryota; kingdom Metazoa; phylum Arthropoda; class Insecta; order Hemiptera; family Pentatomidae; genus Rhaphigaster; species Rhaphigaster nebulosa. The sequence goes on from OX411308.1 coordinate 33,841,143, forward strand.
TTTGAGGTTTTACGGCTACTATTCCCAAGAATTCACGTTATTCGCGCACTGTGACAAAACGTTTTCTGCCAGAGTGTTTTTTATTGTCCACTGATCAGGCTTTAAAGTTTTTAATTACGTATTACATGGTCGATTGAAAAAATCCCAACATTCTTTGGATATATCGTTAACGCAATCCTTGTTGAAAAAATTGAACAATTCATCTTTGCAGGTAGAATTTAATTCTTTAGATATACGATCCATTTTGGTGGAATTGTCGTTCAATTCTGATCAATTGGTCCATTTTGTATTGTATTTAAATAAGGTCTTAGCATGAGCAGATAATAAACTTACTAGTTATTATCACGACAACTGTTACTCTGTGAATAATTTTTTATGCACGACCAATTTTAATTTATGTTGTTAATTAGATTCTACGAGTTACTAATTTCTTTCACTTGTAAAAATTAATGCGGAATGTTGTTTCCTATCATATCCATCAGTTAATTCATGTCCAAAAAATTATAAAACTTACATTTTTCCGAAAAACTATGTGTTTGAATAATTATTTCGCCTACGGTAGACGGAGTGTAGCACGAAGGAACATACGAGGAAGAAAATGGAATGGTGAGGCTTTCCACGAATTTAAAGAGAAAAATAACTTGAAAAACTATTCAGAATTTCCCAGAAAATTGGATCTTCTTAAGTGTGTTATAAACAGCCATGAATTACTTCATGAAACTTCCTTCGTAATTTTGTTAAAATGTTTACATTTCCAAGCAATTTAAAATTGATTTTTTTTTTTATTATGGCTAAATATGCTGTAAAACATAAAATGTGCAATTTACACAAAAAAGTTAAAAACATGCAATTTCATGCAAAATTAAACTTACATATGCTAATCGGGATGTCTTAATTCGTGTAAATAAATTGGTACCAGTAAATTTCAAGTCAGCGGAAAAAAGTGCAATTGCACTAGAATTCGGACTCTAATCACAACTATTCTTTTTTTATTAACATAAGGCGTTGACTGCGTGCCTTACATAATAGCTTAGAAGGTAGATGTTAGTGGTAAGGAGATACATCTCCATACTAGCAGCTGGAAGGGCATTGACCTGCAATCTCCGGTCGGATCCAATGCCCCGAGGCCGTCCTCTGACCTCGCGACTTCTTCGGCCATCGCACACAGACGCAAATAACCACGTCTCGTCTCCAAAGCGTTTAGTGCTGAAATGATGCAAACCGGTTTGGCAACGGTTTTGCAACTATATAAAAATTCTGCAATGCAGTCTCGTATGACACCTGCAATTTGGATTCACTTCCAGCATTTGCAGTTATGTCTGAGTTTGTCCATGACTCAGAATGAGTCGATTGACTAGTAAACTATCGTCTCTGTAAACTAATATTTTTAATTGTAAACCAAATGAGGTACACCTAAGGTTTCGATTTGCAAGCCATAAAAGGAAGGATGATACCTTAGACTCGATCCACATAGCCTCCTGAAGAATAAACTTCAAGTAATTTACCTATTTTTGAATGAATGAGGAATTCTTTCTTTTAAGTATAGATAATTGTTTAACTTCTTGATGAACTTAACATTCTCTCGGTTTTGTACAGCTGCACTTCAATTCCTAATGTGAAGAAGAGTTCCCACTTCTTGGACCAAACTGTTGATCTATTTTCACTGGGTCTAGTCTATATTCCACCCTTAAAGCTTCTAAGCGATCTCACCTTCATCCATTCTTGCTAAATGACAAGCCTATCTCGGCCTTCTTTTCTCCGATCAGATATGGGCTCTCCAAGCGTGTTCTTGGTCAGGTTATCTTTCTCCGCTCTAGGAAAATGCCTGAGATATATTCGAGTACAATTTTTTTTTCTTCTACTTTACTAAATATTCTTGATTCATAGGCGTGATTATTGACGAATCATTTCAAAAGCAAGTTCCAACAAACAAGTAAGTTCCTTGCATCAATTTTTACTATGCCTCCTATTATCAGTATGCCTCAATCAATCAATTATTAGTATGCCTCGAATTACTGTATAAGAAGAAGTAATCTTCATTCATGGATAATAGCTCATAGGACGAATATGTTTTAAGGGGATCCGGAGTCCTTTTGGAGCTAACGAGAACAATGAATATGAATGTATGTAATCAATGTCAAGAAAGTCTCCACTAAAGGTTCTACACCTCGTGGATTACTTGGTTACTTCATATTCATTTCATTGAGTCAGAGTAACGGATAATATAAAAATATTTAAAAAGACCCATATGTCAGTCACTCTCAAAATATTTTAGCAACAAAAAGGCACAAACGATGAATACATGTTTCTAATTACAAAAACTCAATCATTGGTTCACACAATTGTCATTATCTACCTGTTTGAAATTTTTAAGAGATTCATTTATTATTTTAAGTATTAAAATAATAAGGATATTTATGGTTTCAAGGATATTTCTGTTGAAAATTAAAAAGAAATCATCATTTATATCTTTATTTGTAAGCCATCTTGCAGGAAAGAGAAGGCTGACAAACGGTCAATCCCCCCTTGCGCTGAAAGGCACAAAGGCTTTTAACAAAAGAAGGATTATTTTTATATACATTTTTTCTACGTTCTCCTTCGACTTAATTTCCTATAGATACCGAAAACGCCAATAATCAGTCTACCAGATTCTAAATTATACCCCTAGTGAGTGATAACAAGATGCTTTTAAGCCCCCATGTGAAGTAGCGTATGTTAGATATTAGTCGGAAGAAGTAGGTATGTTGCAACTGTTTAAATATTTTATACCATTGCTGATAGACATTGTTTTATAACTATTTCTATTTCTCTTATCAACATGACTCATCCATTGAAACAGTGCAAGGATTGGCTTTAACATTAATTATTTCTAAGAACTTTTATAGCACGTATATCCTGTATTTAAAACCTAATTCGCTATATATAGAACAATCAATCATCTCATTATCTTTTTAACAAGTTTTAAACTTCTCAAAAGGCTATTTGAGAAAACTTATGAGAGGGATGGTTCATTATTCTCATCTTCATTATCTCTTAACAGCCAATAAGATACACGACTGTATTTATAAATTAGTATAGCATTTAGACGATGGACTAATGTTCAAAATAAAAATACCCTCCCCCCTCCCTCCATATGACGGAGTAAATATTGGAAAGGTAGAGTAATAATCATTGTTTGCATGATAATAAATTAAAATTATAAAAGTATAATATGATGTATATACATAATGAATAATTATGTTTGTTTTTAATTTTAATGTTGCTCCTAAATAGAGATGAATTAGGTGCTGGGCACCGAAAGGTTCTCTCAATGAAATAAAATATAATAAATTTGAGACTGTATGATAATCCACCTTTATCAAGTTAGTATAGTATTAGACTACTTAATGTAGTTTAGACATAGCTTTGATGATAAAGCACAATATTTGGGTATATTTAGGAATAGTTATTTGAGAAAATGGGTGCAAGAAGGGACCATACACTCTTCTTGGGGAGAACGCAGAATCCAGTTCCCATCATTTAAGCTGTTTACTTGCTCAATTAAATCCGTTATGTTAGCACAACTGATTAAAAAAAACCAACAACACATTTTATGGCCTATTGTTTTGGGCTCTTCTTGTGGGTTCTTTTATTTGGTTTATTTATTTGGAAAAGGAACCAAGTGATAGAATGATCGGTAAATCCTGTTTTTCTTCAAGAAGGGTCCATGATCTATTTCTATGATTTTACAGTTTTAGCTTAAATACGAAACTCTTAGGGGCACTCACGAGCTTAGGTCTTTAGTGTTCTTTCGATTCTTCTGCTTATTTATTATCATTTTTGTAATCTTATTTTTTATCAAATAATTTTTTTTTAAAGATTTAATTATTTTTCTATGTTGGTACTGTTGTTGTTTTCTTTCTATCTTTGTATTCTAAAAATATCTATCATGTCATGAATAAACAGTCTTCTAAAATGTGGACAATCGTCAGCTGCGTATTACAAATTTCACATTTTGCATCAGGCATATTAATAATTAGGAAACGTGTACAAGTGGTGTGTGGCTAATTCTCATTATTTTGGCCACTTCGTCTGTTCAGTTGGTTCGATTAGAACTTTTCTAGGCTCTAGTTTCTTTTTTTATTTATTGTCATTTACTGGCCTCTTCGGTGGGATCCCAAACCAGGTACTAAGTCTTCTTAGCTTGGATGTTTAGAAAGCTGCATATATTTGATGTGGTGTGGACCCTGACGATTACTAAGTTATTGATCAAGTTTTAAATCTTGGGTGAGTAAGCTTTCTTTATTACAAAATCTTTTGAGTAAACCTCATCATATCAGATAGGGATTCACATATAGGAATTCACACATTTAACAATGTTTTCTTCTTCGCGCTGCAAAATCTGGTACAGTACTGCGCTAATAGCGTAGCATTCTGCGGTAAGTTGGTTGAAGGCCGGAGCTTATATATTTATTTAGCACCACTGCTTTTATGTGAAGAAATATTTGGATGTCAGAATCTCAAATCACAGATTTGGCGTATGGGCTTTTCTTGCCTCCTCAATGTACTGGTATTGTTTTGCTCTTAATTCTGGTATTCGGCGTGTGTGCATTTGATTATGTGAGCAGGACTTTGAGGTTTAAGTCTCAGATTAAAGCACGCCTGTGGGACAGCGGTCATTGTTGTCATTGCTGTGTACATCGGAGTTTCGACGGAAGATCGACAGTGTCAAAGGATTTTAAAAAATCAAAAAGTAAAAGAATAGCGAGTAATCTTTATAGTCTGAAAGTCAAGATAGATTTTCAGGATTATTGTTACAGACAGAAAATATCCTTATCCCATTCATATAAAATAAATATTTCAATATAAAATTAGACGGTAGAAACGATGAATAGCATTTCGTGGATGCACTTCAGTAAACGAAGACGATATAAGTGCTGAAAGCATGTTGATCCTTTAAAAAAGTGTTTTTATTTATCAGTGGCATCTAAGATTTAAAGGTTACACATATGGATAAGCACCTCTTGACCTTCGTTTTTATTTCCGAAACAATTACAAGAAGGGGCAAAATAATTACATCTTTATTACTCTGTTATTCACTCCAATATTTTTTTTTAAATATTAATGTTTAATTTTTTATTAGAATAATGATTATTTTTATAAATTTTATTTTTGTTTAAAATATCTTACTTGACTTGAGGAATGTGCTCCACCCTGTGCATACCCAGCGGCAGGTACTTTTTGAACTCTTTCCATCGTTCTTCTAGTTGAGGATTGTTCAGAAAGGATAAGGTCTCTGCCATTTTGTCTTCTTCCCATTTCATAAAGTACAACGGAAGTACCTCGTAATTAGGGATGTAGTACGAAGAAGAATTGTATTGATAAAACAACTCTTTCGGTAGATCTGAATTGAAAACATAAGGGATATCAAGAAACTTACCCCTAACTTCAAAGTGAAAATCAAAATATCTCTAAGATTAGCGATAACAATTTCATTTCCAATAACAATCAATCTACATTCCGCTATAAAGAATGATAATTAACTGCATATTATTTTATGTTTTTGTTGAGATATTATTTTTTAAATAAATCAAATCTGGTGCCCGCATCACACAGCTTTCACTTACCACTTATTTGGAATAAATATTGAGCTAAATAGTTTCCATTTAGTTTCCATTTTGAGCCCATAGAAACATTTTATTTCCATTAAAAAACATGAAAGTAGAAATTTATATTAACTTCAATAATCACTTATGTGTATGCGTTTTTCGTCACTCTGTTATACTTCCTACAGCTGTTTATATTAAATAATATTTTTCTAAAATCTTTAGGTTTCCAACTGTATATTATAGATCTATATTATCAATCTTATTTCTGGAAATTCGTTTTCTTCTTGAGAAAATATGGTATTTCTTCTAGTGTGTGTGTGTGTCAAAAACGAAAAGATGTACGCAACTGAAATTACGTAGTTAAGTAAGGGATGCCACAACAACTTCTTCGGCAAAATCGACTAACCGGAGTGTGGATTTAATCATCAACTTTACACGTTTTTACAATTTTCTCAAAAAAGGCTGTAACGTATTTGATTTAACTCGGTATACCAATGTAGAATTATATTGTCTTAAATATCAGATAGGCCTTATCCTCATTGACATAGATTGACAGGGCTTAAATGCCGAATTTTCAAAATGGCTTTCTTTAAGTACCTTTAATTTTGTTTATTTGAATTAATTAGCGTCTCTTATTGTTAGTAGTAATAAAAAATAGATAAATATAAAGTATGAAAGAATTTGTTAATTAACTAATGGTGAAATATTTTTCTAAGAAAAAAACAAATTTTCGGATATAAGGATAGTAAAATAGATATATAATATGCCTTTGAAATGCTGAAGATTTTAGAAAAATTAATATCTAACGTATAAAGTCATAGAAGACAATAGGAAGTGACAAAAAAGAAAAACGCATAAACTTAAATGATTGATGTATTTAATAATTTCTACTTTTATATAATATTGGATGTTACCCGCGGCTTCTCACGCGAATATTTCATTTCTGCCATTTCGTTTTAATTTATATATGTTTATGGTATAGATATTATAGGTATAAAACAATTGTGTTACACATTGTGTGTTCGTGCGGAAAATCCTGCTTCTATTTCTGCGCAGTAAGCATGTAGCCCCTAATTGGACCGAAAAAGGAACCTTTAGTCAAAACATGCATACTTTTTTTAAACTTCCAAATGAAACACTCGATCTATTATATCGTGTCAGTCATGAGGCTTTTGTCCGTCTTTTAAGGAATCTCCAATTCCGGGTCAATTGTAAACTTGATAAACAAATCAGGACGATCATAGTGATGAACATATGTCATGACAGTTCTCTGACTTAATAGATGGTAATTCAATTACCATCTGACTATCTTAGTGGTAATCCACGTTACCATCCCTCCCCTTACACATGATATCTTCAACATGAACATACTTTTCGGCTGGCAGCTTGCTCTGGTTTAATCTTATAAAATTAAGCCATTCCTTCTCTATCTATATGCGTTTATGTTAAGGATAACTATAATGCATATAATAATTGTGTTTCACATTTAGTGAGCAAGCCCCGCTTCTACCGCTGCATAGTAGGTATGTAATATCTACTTAGACCGAAAATAGAACCTTAAGTCTAAAACATGCATCAATTTTTTAACTTTCAAATGAAACATTCGAGCTATTATATCGTGTCTGCCAAGAGGCTTTTGTTCGTCTTGAAAGGCATCTCCAATTTCAGGTCATTTATAATGGGTTAGATGTAAACGTGATAAACAAATCAGGACGATGAAGTCATTTAATAGTCTTATAAATTATATGGATTATAGCTGCATAATCATATAACTACAATTCATATAATAATTGTATTTCACATTGTGTATACATGAGGCATTATAGTTATATAAGTCCTGTTTCAGCCACTACACAGTAAGCATGTAGCATGCAGCCTAGATTGTATAACACCGGCATACAACACCGAAACTCGATTTTTCAAAATGGAATAATAGTATTCATCTACGGAGTGAAGTATATTAGCAGATTTTTTTTTATTCAAAACTGACGTCAGATTTGGTTTTAGCACTCTGGAAACACATATTTTCAAACTTTGGAGCGAATTAAAAAAAAAAAATTCATATATTTTGTCATCAAGTGTGTTCAAATTTAAGATTTCAAAAAATACCCATAAATTAGGGACCATTTGAACAATTCAAACCAAATTTGGTTTGTCGGTAAAGGTTCTTAATCTACGCAATTTCCTTTAACCGTGGCGTTCCTATGTGCTTTAAAACCAACATTATCCGCAAAAAACCTCAATTTAGTTTTTAATTTGCTATCGATTTTTTCTACACATGATTTCTAAGATATAATAATGCTGTAACTGTGATAATGAAAGTGAAAAAAATATTGTTTGTATTCGATGATATTTTCAAAATTAAGGCTTATTGGTGTGCTTAATACAAATCTGTCATCATTTTTGGAGTGAAAAAAATTGTGTGGCTAGTTAGTTTGATCAAAAAACAACTATTTTTTTAATTTTTACATTTCTCCTTTAGTACCCTTTGAAAAAAAAAATGTTTTGCTGGAAAAAACATGCCGATATCACTTTTCTAACACGAGATATAAAATAAAACAGTTTCAACGTGTTTTATTTTTTTTTTTTCTCTCAACTCCTTGGGCTCACATTAGATGATTTTTTCAGCTTTATAAGCATTGTCGTTTCTGAGATACGGTGATAGATACAACACTGGCTATTTATAGCACACATAGATGGTAACAGTGGCATTTATAGATATAGATAATTTACTGAAAAATAAATATTTCCATGGAAACTAAATGGAATTTTCATAAAACCAAAATGAAAACATTTAAAATTTATTTTCAGCTTGGCTTACCAAAATATTTGTAGTGTCCACTTTCCTTACAGCTACAATTCCAATAGAAGCATTGTGTAGTTGTATCCTCGCAAATCTTAGTCAGATGATAAAGATGAGCATAAAGATTTTTTTTAATATTGAAATTTTAGAAAATTTAGTTATCTTTCAAATGAGTATATGAAATGTTCCAAGAGATGTAAAGTTTTAGAGTTATCAAAATACTAAAGAAAGATGAACCGGTTTCCATAGAAACATTTTCAAAATACGTTACAAAATATGTGAACGTAGAATATGCTGAATTTTTGCAATTTATAGATTTTCATATATTTTTTTAAACTAATTTAATTATCTTTCGAATGGACATATATTGAATAAGCCCTACAGTACGAAAAAGATCTTTCTAACCGTTCAAGATATAATCGTGTCATAGACACATCGGCAGACAGACTGACCAATGGCTGACTGAAAATGCGTTTTTTAGATTCAGAGGGTTCTGAAACGCATAGATCCGTTGAAAACGGCACATCGAAATTTTGACTCGATTACAATACTTTCTTACCTAGTTGTGGTAGAAAAATAAAAATATACAGTGCACAGATTTGTAATGCTACTACTAGACATGAAGAAATGTATGCTGCTATATATTTTTCTAGTATTGTTTATGTTCATTCCTTAAAATTATTTTGTAAAAATGGATAATTATTATACGGGGGTAAGGGAAAGTTGAGTGATGCGCGCACCGCACCAGAGTTTAGGGAATATGTTATCATTTATATTTGGGTAATCTTTTTTTTATTCCCTAAAACATATTTTCTACACTTTCTAAAATTTGTCATTGAAATCGTCACATCTTCGTTTTATATTCCTATATATAAATATTTAATATATTACTATATTTATATTTATATATATATATATATATATATATATATATATATATATATATATAGAGAGAGAGAGAGAGAGAGAGAGAGACAGAAATATTTATATATTACTGAACTGGGCATGGTAAAAATTCTTGGCGTTATTTTAAATAAAATAAGATTATCAAAAGTATAACCGTCTTGTAAAAAAAAAAAAAATTATAAGAATAGTCTGTCTTTTAGAAATCTATATAAAACATTTCAAGCAGAATTACATATTATTATATTAGAGAATTTTAATAGTGTGGTTTAAATTAAACGGAAATACGTCTCCAATCGGATTTAAAAATATGGATGGCTAACTATGGCTAACTAGATACAGAGTTATGGGGTCAGCAATAAAATCATTACCATAGCAAGTTCCATTTTCCTTTTTTTTTTTTTTTTTTTTTTTTTAATTTGGACTTTCAAACAATATCAAAGCTTTTAAGAAATATAAAACACAATAAATACTTTAAACGTTGGTCTATTTTTCTTGTTTAACTACTTACCAACCCCGACAGGTATGGATGTCCGAACATGTTCGTCACTTAATTTTCCAAGCCAATCATCCATTGACATTGTCCTCCAACTGGGCAAGTTCGGGTTGTAAATTCCTTTTTTAACCTGGGCTATCTTTATTCTTTGATTCTAATAAAAAAAGCATGTTTTCAACTTGATATAAACTTTAAGTTCGTCTTAATGACTATGATCAGACATATTTAGATTTACGACTAGAGTCCCACTAACCCATTATCCAATCCTTATGTTATACATTACAAATAAATAAAAAAAATATATTTACATTCATTTGGAACAAACGAGATTGATGAGTAAGTCTAGATGAAGTATGTCTTTTATAATTTTATGATATGAAATTATTATTATCAACCATAACTTCATTATCATGTAATTAGCATAGATGAGAACATATACAGGATGCACCAAGAGGACATTTTGCATGCGATTGGCGGCATTGAACTAGATTTTTGATAGACCATAACCTCCCTCCATTACTCCATCCATTACTCCCTCCATTATCCTCCTTGGACACCCTTTATGTACTATATAGTATATATATATTATATACTCTCCCTCCAATTATATATATATATATATATATATATATATATATAATTTATTATATATATATATAATCCATATTATATATATCCATATTATATATATATCCATATTATATATATATATATATATATATATATATATATATATATATATATATATATATATATAACATGTACTGAATTTTATATTTTCATCTTAACCCACTCTCCCTCCAATTATATATATATATATATATATATATATATATATATATATATATATATAATTGGAGGGAGAGTGGGTTAAGATGAAAACATAAAGTTCCGAGTGACTAAATTATACCATATATGCAAGATGATGGGTAAGGCAGGTTGGGTGTTTCCACCAAAGAAAGCTACTCCATCTATAAAAGCACAAATACCGCCAAACACCAAATAACATCTCTAATTAACAAATATTTCCAGCTTAAAGTTAATATTTATCTGTGAATAGAAATCACGAAAAACTAATATTTGAAGTAAGGATGAACTTTTGTTTGAGCTAGTGATACCTACAATAAGGAAACGCAATACATAAGTCGCTCCTTCCTTTAGCCATGTTGAAGCTTTTTATAATGGTTGCTTTTTCATAATTTACAATTTTTTTTTCTAAACTATAATTCAATGTCAATGTTAATAATTACCAGCAGTAAATCCTTTGCTAGTGTTTGTTCATTACGTAAGACTGATTCCTCTCCACTCAGGCGATTCTCAGAGCGCTGCTAACATTCTACCATGACTAATGAAATTTGTAAGGGTTTATATACATATTTTTAGAGATTTGATAATGTCTTCATAAAAATAATGGAATCAACAATGAATATATCGAACAAAGAATTGCACAGATGTTCGTAATATATATATTGAAAGTGATTGAATGAATTTTCAAGTGTTGAAAGATAAATTAAAAGAGTGCCCAAGTATTTTTTAAAAGAATATAGGGACGCTTTCGATGTGCCAAGCATAAGGGAATCATCGTTTTGTTTGAAACATGTACTGAATTTTATATATTTAATATGAAACGAATACGCAATTATTACGAAATAAACATTTATTACTTTCTCTTATCTATATACGAAATATATAGTAAGGGGAAGTATTGCGATCGTGAAAATTTTCGAATTCGAGTTTTTTTACTCTAGCAATCGGTCGAGTATAAAAAAGCTCGAGGGGCAATTACACCACTTTCATAATTCCACCAAAAGCAGCATGATTGAGGTGCTTAAAGATGGCAGGTATTTCCCAGTACTGAACCAAAGTACTGTAATGTAACATCGATTACAGTACATCGAAGATGAAGCATCTTCACTCCACATATTTTTTCGACGCCTCCTTTATCTAATACTATCTTAAGACTGTGGAGTCACTATCCTTCCTTCGAATATTACATGTAAGATTACTGAAAATTGAGGTAGAAAGAGCTTAATATATGACTTAGATGTAAAAGTTTAATGCGTAATTTGTCGTTCATCTATTGCGTGGCGGAATTTTTAGCACTTGTTTTAAAAAGTGAAATGAAGGGGGGAGGTGTGTGTTAGCTCCTCCCATTTTACGATCCATCACACAGACCCCTTATTTTCCCTACGTCGCGTCGCTTTTCTGTCCTGAAAGGGATAAAATATAATACAGATATCCTACCATAGCCGCCAGAGAACATGAAATTCTCTTCCTCCTACGCAGTAGGCTCTAATATATGAATTACCCTAAAAAACTTGTAAAAAGTTTCCTATTCATTTCCTATTCATCGAAAAAAATTAAGAAGTGTAATCTTTAAATGAAAGCAGTTAGTAGACTAACCTCATCAATGTAGCTCATTTTTTCTAGCTCTTGAATTTCTTCTAGTAGAATTTAAAAAACTTTACTACACTACTAGAGCACATGACTAATTAACATTCAGGTGACAATTGTAGGAATTGTTTTAATTTAATCACGCAAAATGGGTGAATTTTCTTGTTTTAAAGGAAAAATAAATCTTGGATGTCAATGTATGCACCTATATAATAATGAGTACTAATGAATATATATATATATATATATATATATATATATATATATATATATATATACATATATATATATATATATATATATTTATACATACCTTGTAGGCATAGATATCTTTGGCCGCCTGAACCATCCTGCTTGTCTTCGAAGTTTGCTGCATGAAGCTCTGCCGCATCTTTGCTGACCCTATTGGCCTCCCACATGGTCTCTTGCCAACTATTGGGGTAATTGGAACACTATTTCCCTCTTAAATGTATTGAAAAAGAACAGTACAAGCGGAAATAAAAAATTTAAAAAACATAAAAATTAAGAATTGAAAATTGTTTAAAGATTTCACAATGAATTTTTATCAACTTCAAAAAAAATTGGAAGAATTTCTTATAAAAGCATGTAAAATTCTTTCAAAACTATATCTAATATAAGTTTGTTTTCAAGCATTGAAATCACAAAATGAATCGTTATATCCCTTACTGACATGGATAGTGAAATTGTTGGAAAATCACATTTAAAGTGTTGTTTTTACTTCCTTGTACGAAGTAAAGGAAGTATTGTAATCGCGAAAATTTTCGGTTTTCAGATTTTAACGGAAATATCCATTTTGACCATCCCTGAATCCATTTTGACTAGTTTCGTCGTGGCGTCTGTACGTATTCGTGTTCGTTCGTATTTCGCTTAACTCAAAAACGGTTAAAATCTAGTTGTGAACCTCTCTTTTTGGTCACTGCTCAATCACCGGAAGTGGTACTTTACTTGAAGGTCATAATTGATTTCCATCAAAAATTATATTAAAATACTTTGCAAAACTTCTCAAATTTGGTATTTATAACTTATATATTGATTTAAATAACATACTAGATTTTGGTCTAAATTGGAAAATCGGAAGCGGTACTTTACTTGAAGATCATATTAGACTTTTAACTAAAATTATATTAAAATATAATGTAAAACATCTCAAATTTGGTAAATAGGACTTTTATACTAATGTGAATGTATTTATTATATTTTGTTTAAAATTGGCACTTTACTTGAAGGTCATAGTAAGATTACATCAAAAATTATATTTAAATTAAATATATAAATCATATGTTTCGGTAATAAAGTTTACAAACGCAATTTGATTTCCAATCCAATTAAACATTTTTATTACTTGTTTTAAGTGTTAAAATTTAGTGTAAAATACTGGTTTTTCTCCCTATTTGTGTGTGTGTCAATAGATGGATGTCGCGATGCCGAGTGTTGTTTTTAAGATACTGCGATCTTCGGAAACCAGTAAACAAATTCAGGATCACTTTTTGAGCCACCGATTTAAAGTCATGTGTTGTCCACATTAGATGTTTTTCTAAACTACTGAATACCTTCTCATAAAAACATACTGAACATTCGTAATACCGGTCCACATGGTATTACGAATGTTAATTTTTTTGAATAAAATGTTATTCAAAAGTTTAGAAAAAAATCAATCACAAATATGATTTTCCAACAATTTAAAACTTTGAGTTGTCGCACTATTCAAGTCAGTGAGCGATATTAATATACTTAACTAAGTAGTAAATTTCCTTAATCTATCAACACAAGATAGACCAGGATATGCAACATAATTATTAGGTATTTTAGAAATAACTAATAACTTAATAACTTAAACTTAATATCAAAAATAAAAATTATACTCGTTGTCCGTCTAGCCATTGCCAGGAGTGTCGACCATCACAATAAGAAGCCGTGGACTAGTTAGGTTGTAAGTTAGTGGACTGAATAGGCAATGATGCCCAGGTTACTGTTTGGCACTCGACGGGCTATCAATTACTTTTCTGAATACGAATGATGTTTCTTTGGAACTAATACGTCACGGTACCAAAAAGTTCCCTACCATATTGCGAAATCGTGAAACTTTTTAATTTCATTTTATCTTAAATGCTACTGCCCCTTAGGTGAAGGGTTTCAACTGGGTAATGAGGAAGGGAATTGAGTTTGATTTATAGTACATATTGTCCTTTCTGTAGCTAAGTATACCAAAAATGAGTGCAAAGTATGCCATTAACTACGTATGACCAAATCCCAAATCTACCAAAAAAAACACAACAAAATGAATTAAACTGATGCTCTATATGATGTTCATTTCTATTAACCTGCAACGGTCCGCCTGCTTACCAATATTCAGGTAGGATCAGGGTTCTGAAAAGACTTGAATAAGATATTTCTTAGTACCATGAATTCTTTTAAAAAAGATAATGTTTCTTCAGATGTATAATGTATGTTATATGTTTGATTATAATAAAATTAATACGTATATTGAATATCATATTAAAACAGTAATAATAGGTGGAAACACTATAGCAGAACCTTGGTTTTGCAATGGCATCATAATATTCGTTAGATGTAGGACCCAAAGGGTAAACCGCATCCTTGAGGTTAGTAAAGATAAGTTTTGCCAGATATTTAAGTATCAATTTCTAAAGCATACTTCAATAATATAAAATTAAATTGTGTGGTAGTATTCTTACTGTATTATATAATCATTTTACAAGGAAATAAAAGTTAATATAATAATTTATATCTACTTATGATTACTTTGTTATTTTAAATAGTTGCAATGCAATGATTGTGTATATATAACTTTTTTTGTTATTTAATATCTTTGTTCTTGTTATCTTTGTTTGGTATCTTTGCTTGGTATCTTGTTATATCTTTGTTTTTGTTATTTAATTTATTTTTTGAACATCTATATTTTTATTTTTTGAACTGTTATATATTTTTCCTCCTTTTATTTATTTTTCACTAATTGTTTTTCTTCAGTTTCGATATTACTTTTTAATTTTAACCACTTTTATTTTATTAATTAATTTTATTTGTAAACCTATTTTCGTTTAGTCCTTGTCCTTATTTTATATTTTTAATTTTAAATTCTAATCTAACAATAAATTGCTAAGTGAAAAGAGTCCGTCCAACTTGCGTGCGTGTCGCTGTCATGAAGAAAAATAAATTGTGCGAAAACATTATTTTTTTAATAAGATAGGACGGACATTAACGAAAAATAAGCTTGAAAACGTCATATTTAGGTGTAACTTTATTGCCGTTTAGACAAACGTTTTTTCGTTGTGATCCTTTTTTTTGCAAATGTCTGCAAGATAAGAGACTGAAAAACATTGTATATCTTATAATTTTAAAGGTTATTTCGTATTTTAGTGGATTAATAACCTTAAAAATACGGGTTGTTACTTATTGTAATGACTTTTATTTAATTATGTTTATGCAGCTATAGTTAGTTTCTATCTTTTTACCATGGTTTTTACTGAAATTAAATAGAATAAATAAATAAATATTATTTTTTGTATTTTTCCCAGTGATAAACACCGTCTTGGGCATAGATCTCGACACTCGAGCAATAATTAATAAACTTTGTTGAGCCGAAGTGCCACAAAAATTAATTTAAATAAAAAAAATAAATCAAAAGGAAGAAGATGCTGTTACTGAAAAGCGACAAAAGTCTGCAGAAAGAAAAAGAAAATACCAAGTATCAGACGACGCGTGAGAAAGAGAACATGCAAAAGTCAGAATATCAGAGAACTTACCGGGCTGTTAAGCGACCACGAAAAATGATTTTTCAGGAAATAAAGCAAACATGGAAAGATGATGGATGATGAGGGGAGAAAACCTCAGCAAAAACTAAAATAGAAGAAGGAAAAACTGGATGCCCAAGGACTAGGCCGAAACGCGCAGAATCATATTTTACTTTCATGATTCATTTGTTCTGTTTTTCTTTATCCCTTTTTATATATACATTCCATTTTCCATGTTTGTTAGTGTTCCATCGTATCCCAATGCAGAAGAGTCTATTCATTAGATGATGTGGTCCTTATGAGGATCCCTTATAAGTCTCGATGCCTGTAATCACTGCATAACAGATCTAGGATCTTGTTGTTATAATGTATTGCATTGTTAAATCCAAACTTTTACAATAATATTTAATGATATATGTAAGTTGGGAAATAAATTCTTAAGTAATATTTTAAATCCCTTTCGACTCGATTGCCTTATCCATTATTGCTGCCGATAACTGTAATTGTAAATACCTTTAAACCCATAATGATAAATTTTAAGAAACGGAAAATATTCTAGGCTTTAATAGTTCTGAATGGTAAAGAAATATTTTCATTTTTTTTCTAGATTTATTTATATTTATAAAAGGTTTAGCGAATCCAAAGATTTGATGCCACCTCCTACCGTCCAACCCCAAATCCATTAGATCACCCTTAATGCAATCCTCCCATCTGCGTTTACCAATCGGCTCAGCGTTTATTGACTTTTTAGGAATTCGTTCGTTACTGAGCACAACAACTTTACAAGCCCATTTAACCGTCACACAGTAGGGAAAAATCACCACTTTACGTGGACAAAACTCAATAGTTTCTTCAAACTTGCCGGAGTGGTGTAAAACTATTATTTAATATATTTTCTTTAATTTAAGACCTATCGAATCAGTATTGGAATGAACATGTGATTTCGTACAATGTTAATGTTAGTAATTTTTCCTAATAACTTAGTTAGATAAGAGCCAAAAAATAGATTAGAATAGAAGTTATTTTTTAAGAAGAAACTGGCTTTTAATATATCCTACATTTTATAATTAATAAGTATGTATTATCTGTTATTTATAAAATAAAAAAAAGTTATTAATTATAGAAAAATAGGTACTATTATTGTTTATAAACAAATGTTCGTCCAAATAGCTTTTATCTCACCTTTTCGAAGTTTTGTCAGCTACTCGGTCTTTCAGAGGTGACATGTTAACTTCTTCTGAATTTAAGATTTAGGGCAGGAGTAAAGACGTATTTTTCTAATCTTTAGTATCGATTTTATTTCGGTAATTTCACCCAGGGCTGCCCATTAGACCCGAATGTTCGACAACTTTCGGGGGGCCCAATACTTAGTGGGACCTGGGTGCCCGAGAAATGGTTCATCACAATTTATTAAGTATACCTTCATTTTGGTTTATTATTTTCAATAATAGACCTTTGGAATCGACCAAAGAAATTTTTTTTGTAACCCCCCCTCAAAATTTGAGGTTTTACGTTTCAAGATACGTAGAATCCAAATATCGAGTAAAAAAAAATCCGTCCGTCCGCCGTACGCCGTACGCCGTCCGCGGCTTTTCTCCGAGACTACGGGACCGATTTTCTTGAGATTCGGTACCAAAGTCACAGGCCACCCCGAGATGATCCTCGGAACTCGACATTATAATCCGTCTGTTTGTTTCAAAAAGGCGGCCGATTAGAGATCTCAGATGTCCATAACTCGGTCATTTATAAAGATAGAGAGAAAATGTAAGGTGTTTTGGAATCAGCATAACGAGGCATGAAAAAAAAAATTCTTTAAAATAAAGGTCTTTTATTGTATTTAAACGAAATCTAACGAAAATCCCTACAATACGAACTAGAAATCACCTAAATCACCATTGTTAGCTGAGATACAGCTTAATGAACTTCGTTTTTATTTTTTCCTACTGTAGTGCACATCAAATATTTCCTCTGTATCAGTTTACATCACAGCCTACTTGCATTGACGCAGTTTTTTAATTAACACAGTTCGGCACTCTCACGGCGAACATCTTGTGACAAGCTTCAAATTTCTTTTCCTTTGGTACCTACTGCTTCATATTTTTTACTTTGACAGAATAGATATTTTTGTGGAATAATAAACAAGCGGAATAAATAAGTGGAAATAATAAACCATTGTGTAATAATTTGCAGCGTTTTATTTATTATTTTAACTAATAATTTGTTTATAATATCAATATTTACAAATTTTTAAATAACCAAAATCAATCAATACTCGGCTGAGGTAATGCTAATTGTATTTATATCGTTAATGAGATACATTCAAGAAGTTAGTGGGAAAATATTTGGTCTTACCTGTCTCAGCTACTTCTTTTCAATGAAAAATGAATTTACACTACGTTGAACCACACAGAAACAATAATCGGAAAGAGAGATAGCTAATAATGCCATCGCAGAGCATTAGCTGCACTCATATATGCATGAAAAGGTTACTAATTTTACTGATTGTGGTAATTGCAAGTCATAAAATATTTGTGGCTTGCGTCTTTCCAACTTACTAATAAAAACATCGTAGACCCCGAAATTTCAAATTTTACTTTAATTTAGTCCAACTAAATTTTGCCCACTGTGCGTCGCGATGATATCATTTCGATTAAATTAACAGGGTGCATTCTATTGTATTTGTATCTTTTCTACTTGATTTTACGTGATCTAATTGATTTTTTCTAGATGCTTAAAAAAATAAAATACTATAAAAATAAAAATAATAGGATTTGTTAAAAGTTTTTTTCTTATTGTTCCGAATATAAGGTAGTCTTGTTCACGCTGATGTTTATTTTGACATCACAACATTCACAAGTTGGAGGCTCAAGTCGATTTAAATAGGTAAGCATGTGAAAATTCTCAATGCCCAATCCTTAAACGATATAGGACAGTTTCTTCTTTCTTTGGTAGTCTATTTGAGATTTTCCATTTGGAGCAATGATCCTTTATCTCCTTTAGCTTTTATTCCTTTAGTTTGCCATTTCCCATTTGCCCTGCCTAACTTTCCATGTTTCCACCTTTATTTTCTCTATATGGGCTTTATTGTGATCGGGTTTTTCCTGGTTTTTTCTTGCCTTGCGAGCCGTCTGATCTGCTATTTCATTTCATGTGATCCCTCAGTGTGAAGGGACCCCAATGAATACTATACCTTTACCCTTATCTTAATAAATATTTTTAAAAATTGATATATTATTTTTTTTATTATTATTTTAATATGCACTATGCAAAATCGATTAACAATAAAACTCATATAATAAAATAAAAATTAATTTATTCCCTAATAAGTATTTAGTTAGACCCGGAATTTCACCAGGATTACTGAAAAAAATCCTTTCCACAGATGAGGTATCAAACCAATACATTGATATTAATTCACTTATGAAAATTTATATAATATTTTTACAGCTATAATAACTAAAATTAATGTTGAGTTTACTGAAATATCAGCGAGCACTCAAGGAAAAAGAGCTTTTTAAGTTTTAGGTTTTTTATATTTATATTTTAACCACCTCCAAAATATTAATGATAATAATTGTTAAAAAATTAATTTACATCATTTAAACTGAAATTATTTTTTTACTTGTGTTGGAATCCAACATTCAGTTGCTTCATAATAGACAGCTGTCAAACTTCATTTCGCTTGAAATAGAACAGGAGCCGAAGACGGAGATGGACAGCCACAGGCCAGTGCTTTGCCGGCAGGGTGTTTCCAGCGCCTGGTAGTCCATCCTATGGACCTGAGGGGCCAGAGTTGTTTTCCACTACCTGGCGGCCAAATGTTCAGTGCTGAAGGCGAGGAAACCCTACATTAGGTCATTAGTCGGCACGTGCGTGCGGTCGTGCTCAGCAGCTATAGAAAACAACAGCCGCTTTAATATTTGCGCCGCAGAGGGTGTCAAGGGCAACTCAGGGGATGTGCAAGGATTAGCAGCGAGGACACTGGCAAGGTCGTGACCCTTGGCCATTACTTGTCTACGTCTATCTTCTCAACAATAACAATAAGAATTTCGGAGAAATATTCATCTTGGAGCCAACACATGTAGTTTTAATTACACGGCAGCAATATAATGCCTGCTCTGATATACGATAGAATAAATCTTTCACTGTTTAGCATCAATTGTTGCTCCAGATTATTCCATTGGCATCGAAAATATTACCTTCATCACTAATTTTTTCATCGTATCATTGTCTCTTTTTATTTTTTATCACTTAATATAGTTCAGACTACTGCTGATTTGATGCAGAAGTAGCCAATAACTATGTATGATATAACACTTAACCCCTAAAGTTAGCAATGGGTTGCACATGGCGCAGTTCTTTTATTCATTTATCCTCATTATACTTTTTCTATTAATTCAATTTTTTGATAAGTTTAGGTTTGATAAGTTTTTTATAAAAAAAATTTGTATCGAAAATTTAAAAAAAATCAATCACAAAAATATTATACCAATGTTAGGGCTAAGCTAGAAAGTGAAAATTTTGGTTCATACATCCAAATCGATAAAACATAAAGTAATAAACCATCTCTTGTAAAAAAAATTTCCAGACTTAGCTGCTTATGCTCTGAAGCGCCGATTTTAATATACTTCAAGCTAAAAATCTATTTGTCAACATCCATCAAAAAAGTTTTATCGGTCAGATTATTTTTTTTATCGGAATAAGTTTTAGGAGATTAGAAATTGTAAATTAATATTTTTTTTCTGTTATTTCTGTTTCTATTTGGTAGAAAGTTTAATTGGGTGTATCCTGGAAAGATGGTTGTTAAATCTTCTGTACTGTATAACCTCAAATATATTTTTTTTCATGGAAAGTAATTTTTTAGTAAATTATCTGGAGCAGCAATGGAAGCTAAACTTTGAAAGGTTTATTGTGTCATATATCATGTACCCTCTGATATATCCATTACGTGTTTTTATAGCAACAGATGTTGGCCACAAAATATATATTTCTCTAAAATTCTTATTATTATTATTGGGACTATAGACGTAGGCAATAAATGGCCAAGCCTAAATTTCTGCAATTTACACTTTGGAGTGTAATCTTTGATAACTTAATTGAGCATTCACTTTTTCTTTATAATGTTTTACTCTAAACACTCAAGAGATAGAATTTTTTATAAAACAACATTCTCATTTCTACTGTGAAATGAAGAAGTCACCAATTTGAAAAAATACAAAATATTGTAACTAACGGCTTACATTTTTGAAAAAATATTTTTTGAACAATAGTTTGTAGAAATTTTACAGATTTACTTAATTGTATCATATAAGAAGGTTAGTAAACGTGTTTCTAATTTTGGAGGAATTATATAACTCCAAAGGAGACATCAGGTGCGTCGCAATAATTTTATCTTACGTAGTGCGTGGAAAAATTTATTAAGGACATCTAAGAATAACAAATAACCTTATTTGAACTTGCATTATCATTTCACTGAGTAATTTTAAAATCGTTAATTTTATTTTTATAATTGCAAATTAAAAAATCTTCAACCTGAGAATGAAGGAAGTTGTTAGCGAAGAGGATGACTCAGGGGGTCATGGACTACAACTGGTCATTAATCTTTAGTAGACATGAGCGAAATTGGATGTTAGCAATTATTAAAAGGACTACCCAAATATATTTCTGACTTTGCGTCAATATTTGAATTGTGTGCATAAAATATGGTATTAAATAAAACGAATATCAATGTATGGTTTGTGATGACAAACATAAAAATAATACATCATATTCTTTAATCGAGGAAAAAAAAAATATATTGATTCAATGCTAGATTGTTCAAAACTTAAAAATTTCTAAATCCTTAAAAAAATGTCGCAAACAAATAAGGGATCCCTTTTCGAAGTTCTTTAAATCATCGATTTGTCGTTCATAATGTTAACGATATTTTTTTTCCATTTATCAATATTTCTAGGCCTGCTTAAAATTAAAATTTACAATCGGTGGATTCCAATGGATCAATGTATATTAATGGCGTGTCAGGATGAGAAAGAACGATACTCAACTGATATCCGCGGAATTCGAGAAGTTGAAGAAATCACGAAGCTTGATCATTTCTCTACCTTCTATTCAGTGTCGTTTTGATGTTCTCAGGCACGCTGGTGGTGGTCATTTCTTCTATAAGTGGGTATTAATATCCGTGTACTTTGTCATGACATCGATTCTAGTTAGTCCTTTTATATTTTATCGTGTCCGGTATGCATACAGATCATACAAACTTATGAGGTTTAAATCCAAAATGATTGAAGTACGTAAAAACAAATACATCAAAATAATGAAAAATGCTTAGTGAACACGAAGGTTCGATGCCGATTCCACCAATCACCGTTTGCAAACCCCCCATCCACCGACTACCGTCCAACCCCAAATCCATAAGACCACCCTTAATACAATCCTCCCACCTACGTTTCAGTCTATCCCTCGGACGTTTACCAGAGGGCTCAGTGTTTCTTAACTTTTTAGGGTTTAATTTGTTACTAATCCCAAAAAGTTTGAAAACATTTTTCAACTGAGTGGGATTTTCCATTCTCGAAGACCTTAAGGCGTTATGCTGCCTCCAAAGTTAGAAGTCACCTTTCACACCAGTACAGAACAGGATGGATAACAGCAGGATGGATAACAGTTTTGTACCTAAAATAAATATGAAATTTTAAAATTTTCAATGATACTCATAGAACCGCTTTAGCTTAATTAAATGCTATAAAAAAAATTAAATATTTCTTAGTAAATAGAAAATAGACATTTAAAAATAAAATTAAAATGAATGATCACTGAAGGAAGTTAAAAAGAAGTAAGCACGTTGTTCACACTGACCAACGGAATTTCTTTTTTCAACGTGTAAAGACAATTTCTCGAGTGGTCGCCTAGACAACGATAAAACATAACGTTTATCGCTGTCAACGCTTATATGTAATTCCAGTGAATGGCGATTATCCTTTTTTATTTGCCGGAAGTGAATTGGAAGAAGAAATTACTATATAAAAAATCGTTATCCCCAGCGAGGGCTGTGAAATCATCACCTCCAGTTCCTACAGGATGTGTGTTACCGTGAACAATGCCAGTTTTCATGGACCAAGGAACAGATTCCACCTTGCTCGTTATTACACGGTGTCGCCTTTAAAGAGACGGCAGCCGATGTGTGGGCCATGACATGCCTTGATCTTGAACCTGACCTTCTGGGTCAACCGAAGCGGGGCAGTACTACAAGAGCATGACATCGGTAATGATGTTATGTGTTTCTGGATCTGACGCGCTTGGAAGAAGAGCTCTGATCAAGTGCTGTCTGTATATCTTGTCTAAGCTTAGCAAAAGTATTATTATACATAATAAGCTGATTCTGTGATATTATTATTATACCCATTTTATGGTATAATACGCATAATATGTGTATCATTGATATATCCCGAAAGTTCTGCCGTTGATGGAAAGACATTCAGTATTAAGCAAATAAAATAGCATATTATTATCTTTTAGTCTATAGTTTATTTTATCCGAGACATCGTTTAGGTCCCAGCATCCTCTTTTAGTCTAAAAGGGTCTTTTCAAATGGGAACCAGAAAAGTATTACATAGTACATTCGGTGGAATGTTAAAGAGAGGTTCTGAAAATTTGCTCAATTTTTTTTTTGCCTAATTTTTTTCTCGTTATATGAATATCTTGTGTTAATCGAATAAATTCTAATATTTATTTTATACTAAAATAAATAAGAGTAAATTGTGTATAACTTTTATTCTATTGATGTGTTTTTTTTTTGGTAGCTCCGCTATGAAGAAAGCACCAGTCAAAGTTAAGAGGCAGGATATCCAAATTACTTTTTTTAAGCTTTTTCTTTATTATTATGTTTTCCGGAAATATTTGAGGTAATAAAGTTAAAATAAGTAACCCAGCACTCCAAAAAACATAAATGGTCAAATTTTCAGAACTTTTCCAATGGGTATTTTCTACCGAGAAAATTAATTTAGATATTTCGCCTTTTAACTTTGACTAGACCTCGCTTCAAAAGGGAGCTACCAAACAAAAAAGTAATCAGAATCAAAGTTTGAGCTAATTTTCTCGTCATTATTTTAATATAAAATGAATATTAGAATTAATTCGATTGATAAATGATTTTGAGGTTATAAGCGAAAAAGAAGGCAAAACAAATATTCATGTTTTTTATTTTACATTTCCGGAAAAATTCGAGGTAATGAAGTTGAAATTCGTAATGAGCACACTAAAATTCGACCCTTTCTGAGAATGGTAAAGGTTTATGGTATATGTATAAATAAATAAATATATTTATATATATATATATATACATATATACATATATATATATATATATATATATATATATATATATATATATATATATATATATATATATATATATATATGTATATATATATAAATATATATATATATATATATATATATATATATATATATATATATATATATATATATATATGCATGAATATATGTATATATTAATAATATTAAAATTAATAGTACATGCTAATGATAATGACAGTATTCATCTATGTTATCAAATTAATATGTCATTTTTTAAGCGATTTTTAACCAACTTAAAAAATTAATATTGTTATATATTGATAAAAGAAATATTCAATAGAAAAAAAATATTGACATGTAAATTTCATGTCAAGGGCAAAAGATTATTATTGCATTCCTTCCAATATTTAAATTCATAGACCCAATATTCCTATACGTGATCTTTTCATCTATGGCCTCATTAATTCGTACAAACACTTAATAGTTATGTACAAGCACGTTACGTGCTATTGTGTATCAAGACCCTCTAAAGGACTTACCTTGTCCAAAGCTACTGAACCAATTTGTTTCCTTTTAAATATTGAACTGTTTAAATTGTTCAGCGTTAAACACAATTGCTAAGCAATTTAATTGTAAATTAAATCCGATTACAGGTAATATGCACGTTGTAATTCTGATATGGTTTATCCTACCTTGTTAACACATATTTTTTTTTTAAACTTTCAACAAATATCATATTGTATTGGGTTCATTTATTTATTTCAGAAAAACTGAAGAGGTGAGTTATTTTTTTTTTTATTCAGCAGATCTAGATGCTAAACATGGTCGAAGCATATTAAGCATTATTAAGGAAACTGGTGGGATCCAAAGTCAAGGAATCACTTTTTGCTTTTCTAAAAGTAGTTTTAGTTTCTTACTATATATTTTTTCATTTTTTTTTTTTTGTTTTCTGAAATAAACTGTAAATTATTTGGCCCCAGAAGTTATATTTTGGCAGTTTATACTCAACATGGAATAATAATAATAATAAAAGGCTTAGCGAACCCGGAGGTTCGATGCCGATACCACTAATCGCTGTCTACAAATCTCGGTCCACCGACTACCTTCCAAACCCAAATTCATTAGATCACTCTTAATACTATCCTCCCACCTACGTTTCGGTCTACCCCTCGGACGTTTACCAGTCAGCTCAGCGTTTATTAACTTTTTAGGAATTCGTTCGTTACTGAGCCTAACAACTTTGCAAGCCCATTTCAACCGCCGCGATGCTATCACTTCGATTATATTAACAGGGTGCATGCTCCGCGATTCCGCGTTGTGTAATCTCCTAAACTCTCCAGTTGACTCATCCTTTTTCGGACCAAATATTTTACGCTGTACCTTATTCTCGAATACCTTAAGGCGTTGTTCGTCCTTCAAGGTTAGCGGCCACGTTTCACACCCATACAGAACTGTAGGCAAGATAATAGTTTTGTATATTCTAAGTTATAAGTTTCTGGACAAAATGCGCGACCTAAGTAATGTTGACACCGAAAAATAACAAGCATTTCCCGCCTTTAACCGCGCCTTTATTTCCTCTTGAATTTCGTTTTTTCTAGTAATCACAGACCCCAAATACTTAAATTTCTCAACGTGTTCAAACCTATTTTCTCCTATATCTATATCCTCAAAATCGTCTCTGTTTCTATTGCTAACCATATATTTCGTCTTATCCGTATTTATTTTGAGGCCAACCTCTTTTCCAGCTGTCATCAACGTTGCTGTATTCAGTTTTATAGTTTCCGCGTCCTCACTTAATAATACCAAATCATCCGCAAACCCCAGCACGGATATTCTACCACCCAGATCTAAACCCCTTTCGGTAAGCATTACCTTTCTAATGACATACTCTAATGCTAAATTAAATAGGACAGGTGAAAGGGAATCGCCTTGTTTTAACCCCGAGCGAACTTCAAATTTCTCCGAAAAATAATTACCTATTCTAACTTTATTGAATGTTTCGGTCATGCACATCCCTACTAGATTTACTAACTTCTTCGGTATTCCCTGCTCAATCAAAATGTTATACAGTCTCCGGCGATCAATGGAATCATAAGCCTTTTTGAAATCCACAAAAAGCTGATGAACTACACCGTTGAATTCTAATTTTTTTTCTAATATTTGCCGTAAGGAAAATATTTGATCGATAGTTGATCGGTTCCGTCTAAAACCACATTGGTAGTCTCCGATAATTTCCTCGGCATATTCCGTGATTCGACTAGTTAGGATCAACGAGAATATTTTATAACATACCGGGAGGAGTGATATTCCGCGATAGTTATTACACTCCGTCCTCGGACCTTTTTTGTGAATCGGAATAAGTATAGATTCTTTCCATTCTTCGGGCATTTTTTCATTTTCCCAGATCTTTTTAACCAAAAAATGTATTTTAGAAACTCCAGCTTCACCGCACGCTTTTATTATTTCACTGGAAATGTTGTCGATTCCCGCTGCTTTATGAGATTTTAATTTTCCGATGGCTATTTCGACTTCCTCCTTACTCGGTTCTTCAATTAACGGTTCAGCACTCTGATATTCAGAAGGAGGAGATTGATTATTATTTCCCGAATTCAAAATACAAGTGTTTTTTAAATTTATTCACAATGTCTCCCGGATCGGCCAAGATATTGTTATTTTCATCTCTAATTCCATTCATTGCTGGTTCAAACTGTTTACGCGATCTGTTTATACCCTTGTACATGTCTCTTACGTTCTTTTCAATTCTATTAGTTTCTATCTCTATTATTTTGTTTTTAAGATATTCTCGTTTTTTATTTTTGAGGAATTTGGACGTTTCATTCATCAAGGCCCGGAAATTAGCAACATTGTTATCGCTTGGATTATTCAAAGCTTTTAGTTTCGCGGCTCTTCTTTTTTCGCACAAGTTTAGACAATCATTATCGAACCACGGTTTATTCTTTTTATTGTCCCTTTTTCCAAGACACAGATTACTTACCTCTTTAATATTATCCCTAATTCCGATCCATAGCTTGTCTACATCTTCGCGATCCTCATCTAAAGATTCCAAGGCTTCAAACCTATTCTTGATTTCTACCGCGAATTGATTTCTAATTGAAGGGTTTTTCAATTTATCTAGATTAAAATTTTCGGAACAAATACGGCTTTCTTTCCTTTTTTTTATATTAAGTTTTTGTCGAAGTTTCGCGATTACTAATTCATGATCTGACCCACATTCTGCCCCACGATAAGACCTCACGTTAATTATACTATTTTGCCATCTTTGTTGTATCAAAACATGATCAATTTGATTGCGTGTTTGTGAATCCGGCGATGTCCACGTATACTTATGAATATCCCTATGTTTAAACGTAGTACTTTTGATTGTTAGGTTTTTCGAGATAGCAAAGTTTATTAGACGGATCCCATTATCATTGCTATGTTCGTGCAAACTTTCTTTACCGATCGTCGGGTAGTATACTTCTTCCCTTCCCACCTTTGCGTTTGCGTCCCCTACTATTATTTTCATGCAGTTTCGAGGTAGTTTATCATATACCCACTCTAGTTTATCATAAAATTCGCATTTAACTTCATCATCACTGTCTTCGGTAGGGGAATGTATGTTTATCAGCGCGATTTTAAACCACCGCCCCTGAAATATGGCCACAGATATCCTATCACTAAAAAATTTTACGTCCCTCAATGCGGAGAGAAATCTATTCCTTATTAGAAATCCAGTACCTAAACAATAATTACCGCTCCCACCGTACCAAATAGAATAGTTCCCTTCTGTTAATGAACCCTCCCCTGGCCACCGAATCTCTTGCATTGCCACGATATCTACATTGTATCTCTTAACCTCGTTTGCCACCGATTTTAACCCACCCGCTGTATTCAAACTTCTTATGTTCCACGTCCCTATACCTAAATCTCTAATTTTCAACTTGCGCCATGAATCCCCTGAAGCAGTCCCCACCCGGAGACCCGAACGGGGGACTAGTTTACTTCCGGATAATGAGCGTTTTACCTCAGAGAGATCCATGACTTTTTGTGGTATTTTGTGAACTAAAAATATGTGAGTAGGGCGTTCAAACCTACGTCACACCCTCCAGCAAGCCTGGAGGGGCGCTCTCATTGTTGGTCAGCGAGTCCATCGGACTTAGCCGGGAGGAACTTCCAAGGAATTTCCACCGACCATCCCCACATCCGCCACCCGTGGGACGCTCCCCTACGCGGTAATGAGATCCGCGCGAGGCAACATGGAATAGAAATATAAATTTGTTGTGAACGATAAATAGGTAATCAGCGCCTGTCGGCAAGTGGATGTTGGAAAGGTAAATCCAGGCGCAAATAAGTTCTTGTCCACTTGGGTTCGTTGCCGGAGTTAATTGCTTCAATGATGGAGGTTCTGAAAACAACTCTTCGATAATATCTCTAAAGAACCTCCAGGTTCGCTGAGCGATAATATTATTTTGAATAGGGTCAATCTTGGTCAAAAGGGTTTTTAAGAACAAAATGTGGGTGGGCCGATTAGGTTTATCAAATGCTATTGCTGAATGTTGTCTATGCTAGGACAGTAAAATACTTTTCTTAGTTACTCAGATCACAATTTGTAGAGAACTTCAAATGACTTTCAAGGTAAGGAATAGTGCCATATAATTAAATTCAAGTTGACTTAAAATTTAGATAAATTGTTTACAATAACGGAAGGAAGGAAATACGCAGCGGAAAATTCCAAAGGCTCAGTTCAAGGGTTACCTTCAAAAGCTTCTCGTCTTCCGATTTCTCAATTTGTTGTTCATATTGTTTCCATGATTGTTCCTATATAATTATCACTATTTTTGTTATTTTGTTGTTAAATTGAGAGATTAATATTTACCATCCAGAGCAGTAAATGTTGTTGTTGACAATTTTTTTTTAAATGTGTTTTTGAACCATTTTGAGTATCATCCTTATTGGATAATGTAGGAGGACAAAAATATTTATATGCTTTACATATTTCATATTTTAACAGTTCGGCTTCTGGGATATGTTTTCATTAAGCTTATAATATTAAAAATTAAAAAATTCCAAGGTAACAATTCTATATTTTTCTTTTTCAAATCTAATATTCTTCAGTGGCACTCTGAATTTCCTAATTGTTAATCTTTTGCTGGTAATAATCCGTTTTTAATTCTTCCACTTCGAAGTGCTGGTGATAGCTACTTACTAACCGCTCGGGGTGACCATGCCACGAGTTAAGAGGACACCCTTGGCCGCCCGCAGTCCAGGCACGTACTTCCCAATATGTCACTGCATTTTTTTCTTCTAATTTACAAATTCACGACATTGTTTTTGCCATGGCGTGACGATTAACCTTCCTCTACCAAGGAATTCCGGTAAGTACTGTATACATTTTCAGCTAAGATCGGAACGCCGAGGGTTGCAATTGTGAAATTCGCATTTGTCTAAGCAAGATGATTTTTTTTTTACTTGTATTACCTCTAGCCGAGCCTGTGGTCATAAGCGGATGAGGTCTTAGTTGATGTAACTGGCATGTCTGGCATGATGGAGGTCAGCGCCCATCGGTATCTACTCCTAACTTGAATTTCAAAAAGATTTTATTCTAGAAAATCTCTTTCAGCCTTCTCTTTCAGCCTTATAATTCGGTATTCTCTGATATCTGTACCGTTTTCATGTTTGTTATATAAGTTTATTTGTTATATGTATAAGTTGTATAAGTTTGTTGGGATGGCCGTGAAGTTTGTCCCGAAATGTTTCATATGAAATCCCAAAGTGATCTTTTATCCACGGGTAAGTGCAAGCCTGTCCAAAATGTTTTTTTACTGAACGAGAGATGAGCATGGACGTAACTAGGCTGGGACAAACAAGACAATGCTCCGAGTCCCCCAATCTAATAGGGGCCTTAAGACAGAGAGAAAAAAAAAGAAATCGTAATATTTCATTGGGATTCGTAATGGGATAGTTCGCTATTTTGTTTTCGTTTTGTATTTTCAGATAGAAAAAACAGAACGCTCTTTTTCTGAATTGAAAGTAATTAAAAGTTATATGGGATCAACGATGAGTCTGGATCAATTAGCAGGTTTAGCACAGCTTTCATTGGAAAATGAACGAGCGAAATAAATTGAAAATTTTACAAAAGAATCATAGGAAAAGTAGTCTGATATGGTCTACGCGATTTTGCCATGTCAGAAGTTTAATAAATAGACTTCCTTGCAAGTTCGTGTAATAAATAAATCATAAGCAGCACATGTTAACATTGCCTCAATAAATTTATGGAATCAAAGGAGTAATTTAAAGTAAATATAAGATTTCTGTTTCTTTCATTATTCTCATAATTTCCATGGCCTCATTAGGTATAGGGTTGAGCTTATAATAATTTTCATTTCAAATGATTATTTTAATTTAATATTGTAGCTATATTAATAGTTATATCGACTATATAAGTAGACCATTCTTTAATCTAATTGAATTTAAGACACAAGAAATTCAGTTTAACAAAATCTTCTGATCCTCAAAAGTTGAGTATACCACTCGAATTTCCTGTCAATGCAGCAGTCCATAATCCCGCTAGTAGAAAACCTAAGGCCGATCAAGGCTGACATTATTTTCATTAAATATCTTGAAAATTCTTAAAGTTGTGAAAAAAAAAAAAAAAATGAGGAAATAAAGGACAAATGACAACTAGGTCAGCTTTTAATCAGAAAAGAATGTGTTTTTTATCTCATTGTCCTTTAGTTTTTTTTTCCTATGATGAAGGAAGCAGATATTTCATGAATTTCAGGCAGGCGTTTTCTTTTAAAAATGCAGGTGTTAAATCAGGTGTCGATTCAATGGCTTAATCCCAGTGCAATTCTGGTAGTTAACTTTTCAAGTAGAATATCTTATCATATTCTGCTTGAACCCAGTTTTCCTCATATTGAATTGTACCTCTTTCCAGAACTATGATAAACTAAATTGCTCCAATATATTGGCGCACTGAGAAAAATTTATTATTTTGCGTATTATTTACATTTTCATATTAGGATGAAATTGAGAAAGATGGATTTTTAAAAATCGAACTAGACAAAAATAAACAAAATCGAATATATTTCTAACAACAAAAAATTATATTTTTGGATTTTAGTTTATTATTTTCAATAATGAACCTTTGTAATCGACCGAGAGAAAAAGTTTTAATCTCCCTCAAAGTTTGAGGTTTTCACATTTCGAGAAATTTAAAATCCAAAAATAAAATTAAAAAAATACGTACGTCACCAGACTGCCGATTTTCTCCCAGACTATAGGCCGTTTTATTTTTCAGATTCGGCTCCAAAGTCACAGGTTACCCTAGGCTGATCCTCGGAACTCAATAGCAAATTTTGCCTAATAGATTTCGTGCCTGAAGTAGATATTACTGTTCCGAGCACTAAGTATGATGGTACTAAGTGATTTTTTTGTACGTCAATAAAGTTGAATCATGCAAAGGCATCGAGCCGCTGGGTTTGTTGCTAAGCCTCATGATTATTTGAAATGTGAAATCACTGAATCTATCTACATTCGAGTTATTAAAAAAATAGAATATTATTACTATAGTTGTAATAATATTTTATAAAAATGATATATACCGAACATGAAATCCAATCAGTCAAAAAAATAAAAGCAAATAAAGTTCATAGTGGTATGCGATTTTTCCTTCTTCGAAGAATATTTATTCAGAATTAGTAAACTTTTGGATTCTGTTTAATAATATTTAAAATACTAAGAAAATATTTCACAAAAAGTTTTACTAATCAGTAATTAATGACCAGCATGTTTTTTTGTCAGTGAACATCTACTAATTTAAATTCCTACTGGGTTTCCACTTCATTAAGGAATCGTTTACTTAATTTAGGTATAGCATACATATTAAAAAAAAAAATTTAATATGAGTTTTGGCTTCATTTATCGTTAAGAAGTATTAGGTATGTGTTCTTTAATTTAACACAATTTTCAATAACATCCGAGGTACACTGAATTTTAGAATCATTCTTTTCTCCCATTTTGTTATTAAAAAAAAATTAACGAACACCAATCTTTGAAATTTTAAGTAGCAAATTGAAATAACTTAATACTTCTGCATTATTGTTATCGATCAATGAATGCCATTTGAAGTTATTCGTAGATCTACTTTTTATTTTTTTCGCCGTTTATTTATCCAGAAATATTTACTATATTGTCCATTTTGTAATTAAGTGTTCACATGTTTTTATTAAATATTCTAATAATAAAAGTAGTAATATTATTTTTATAATGATAAAAATATATTGTTATTGATATCATTGTCTATGTAAAGCAAATGAAGTCCAGTAAAATTCCATAAAAAGGAGGAAATGTTTTTTTTATTTAGTTAGTATCGGTCCTCACAATTAATTAAATAGTTCTATTTATTTCATGCAACCTATAGATTTTTTAATTACATATTTATATTTATATATATATATATGACAGTATAAAAAAAATAATGTTAATAAGAAGTGATTCATTCCAGTTTCCAAGGCTACCTCCTAAAAAGGGAAGAATATTAGATCATTCAGTCAATCTTGTTCGATTCACTTAAAAAAAACATTACCTTGCCCTCTCATAACGTAAGAGACGTAACAAAGAGTTAATACTAATTGTTTGATTAGGGGGAAAGAATTAGTATCAAACGTTCAATAACCGAACCGATAGGACGTAATATAGTAAAAAAACATCTGGCACGTTCATTGACTTCACGAAAGCAAAAACATTCAGCAGAATATTTATAAACTCTGAGTTATGAATTCTTAAAAGAAAATATTAAAAATTATTATACCATTATTTCAGAAAGAATTTATAAGAGTAGAACGTAATGTGGAAAATCTATGAGCTTATGACTAAACCACGAAAACACCTTTAATCGTACGGACGTGAATATTAGAGTCAGTTCGCTAAATGTAGCATTGCTAATAAGCAAATCGTTCGCTCATGGCGATAAGGCGGTTATGGTATGTCCCATTCTCAGGAACGCATGTGAATGATGTTCAAATGCTTGTTCAAGACATTCGACAAGCTTTGGCTTCACTCTTGATATACAAGTTCACATTATAGTGCTGTAAGATAAATAAAATAACATCTTAATATATTTATGTACATATACGGATGAAACGAAATGAATGGTTAGCAGCCATTAATGACGGCGATGGTCATGATATAAGAGGAAAGAAAATACGTTTGAGCACGTTGAGATATTTAAGTATTTTGGATCTATCATAACTATAAAAAACGAAATTCAAGATAAATGCAATAAAGGCGGGAAATGCTTTTTATTTTTTAATCTCGACATTGCTTTTCC
Organism: Rhaphigaster nebulosa; assembly: GCA_948150685.1. Lineage (NCBI taxonomy): Eukaryota > Metazoa > Arthropoda > Insecta > Hemiptera > Pentatomidae > Rhaphigaster > Rhaphigaster nebulosa. The sequence continues at coordinate 33,874,744 of OX411308.1, forward strand.
GAAACTTAAAAGTTAGAATTTATAATTCTATTATCATTCCTACTGTTCTGCACTGGTATGAAAGGTGGCCGCTAACTTTGAAGGAAGAGCAACGCCTTAACATCTTCGAAAAAGCATGAGTCCACTGGAGAATTTATGAGGTTATCCAATGCGGAATTGCGGAGTATGTCCGTAGTTAATAAAACTGAAGTTACAGCATCGCGACGGTTGAAATGGAATTGTAAAGTTATTGGGCTTAGTAACGAACAAAAAGGTAATAAGCGCGGAACCGACTGGTAAACGTCCCAGAGATGGGCCAAAAATGGAGGGTTATCTCGCAGATTTGGATTTCGACTGTGGTCGATGGACGGTGTGCAAGCTATATATATGCCATATAATGATGGTAGAGGGTAAGATTCTTAACCAATAACTCTCTAGTACAGGTCCTGACCCAGCTGTGACCAAAAATTTATTTTATCATCAATCTGCCATAGAACGATTGTAGGGTGGGGGAGACGATTGGCGTGCCTAATCCTTCCAGGATTTGTGGGAAAAAATCTGGCGGTTGAGCGTTATTCGGGCCAGATCTCTTCCTTGCCGTTGGTCAAGGGACAGTTCCAATATTATTTTTATATTATTTCATTTTACTCATATTTGAATGAAGTTTTCCATTTTTACTAAATTTTGTTGGATTCATCCCCGAAGCTCTATGTAAAATGAGCTTTCTTTTGAAATCGCTTATCAATTCTTGGTTATAAAATAATTTTGAGTTGGAAAATACATTTTGTGTTTAGTTTTGTCAAGGGAATAGTATCGATATTTGAACCCTTACTTATTATGTAATAGAAAAATATTATGTGCTTTGCAGAAGTGAAGATTCCGGAACGCTTTTATCTTAAAACATTCTATCGCTCTTTGAAGCCCATATATATATATATATATATATATATATATATATATATATATATATATATATATATATATATATAAAAGAGAGAGGGATATAGATAGATGAATAGAGAGATAGAGAGGGATATAGATAGATGAATAGAGAGATAGAGAGGGAGAGATCGTGAGGGAGAGAGAATAGGAGAGGGAGAGAGAAAGGGTGAGGAGGAGGGAATGGTTGATGGAGGGAGAGAGGGTGAAGGAGTGGGAGGGGGTGAGGGAAGGGGTGAGGTAGGAGGTGAGGGAGGGGGAGAGAGAGTGGGAATGAGAGTAGGAGTGAGAGGGAGGGGATGAGAAAGAGAGAGAGTCGCGGATTGAAACAACTTAATTTGAGGTTGACTCGACAAGATAATAAAAATATTTTTAATGATCGTCCTCAAGCATCGACGTCCTTGTTGAAGTAGATAACGGTTTTGATTTAGTTCTAAATTTTCCCCACTCAATGATTATTTACAAGTAGAGCAATCTTTTACAGGTGTAATACACTCGAAACAGGATGAGTTATCATTATTATTAGATCTTCATAATTGTTATGTACTTTTAGAGAGCGTCTTATAATTGCTCAATATCACCAGTCTTTTTCATGAGATGAGCTCCTGGTGGCTGTTAGCATTTGTTGCGTCAGGTCCAGTAAGCGACATTTAAATACAGTCACATAGAATTTCTACATAAGATTTGTGTCACATTCACGTCTCAGGGTGTACCTATTCCATAAAATAAATCTGTTACCGATTCGTAATCATTTCCGAATTAAATTTTTAGATTTTAATATTGATTTGTAAGCTGGGCATTACTAATACGGTGAGCTCAATTACCAAAGAATATATTGTTATACTAATTAGATAATATAAAAATAATTAAATCCATGAAACGACTCCTTAAAATGCAATATTGTAGGGAATGAAAATTCTTTAATATAAAATTTTCAAGAAGTAAAAATACAAGATTGTAAAAAAAAAAAATCATCTATAAATTTTATATCAGCAAAAACAGTATTTTTTAAACAAAATCTCAATTTCTTCTTCAGTATCTTTCCTTATATTCTGAAATTGTGCTAGCATATAATTAATGCGATAAAATAAAGATATCAATAAGAATTCAAATTTACTTTTAGATAATAGACTGCTCTAAAACATTTTTTATTGTAAAATATTAACAATCTGGCACATTTTGGGTCAAAAATAAATAATTACCTAAGTAACCATTCACACCATATAACAAAGCAAAATAAAGAAAATTAAAAATAAACATAAAAAATAAAACAACAAAACCTTATAAACATGTCCATAATGTGATAGAAGTAAAAGTAGGGAATAATTATTCGAAATTATTAAAGAGATAGTAATGAAAAAAAAGAGAAAACTATGCATGGATTAAACCTAACTAAACATTTTTATCTCTTAAGAATCATACTAACTCTATGCTTCTGTGTCTAACGTACTTTAAAGGATATACATTTTTTTTTTATTAACATGTTACAATTAGCTTTGTAACAAACATACATAATTAAATATGTTGTTTGAATAATGCGACATGAAATTGTTTTGTGAAGAAACCACCAATTGGTAGCACTCTATTGACAGTTTTCACCTTAGAAGGTTCCGAGGCCATGTTCTTTTCAGACACCTCGGAATTGATTAAATCGTAAATTGATTAAGAGGAGCAAAATTAGAAACTAGTGAATCAAAGGAACAATTTAAAATTTAAATAAGACAAATAAAATAAAAAGATAAATTAATTAAACGTATCGGGTTTGGTTTACTTATTTATAGAATATGTTTCATCTTTTTCTAGTTCTAATGTCTATCAAATATATTGTTCATGTTATTTGTGTCTGTGGTATCGAAATGGCTGAATATTTTAATAATCAATTATAAGCTAAAAATAATTTAAAATTATATATATTTTTTTATGAACATAAGAAAGGAATAAACCCAAGAAAAAACATAAGATTTTTTTTTGGACCTCCTAGATAATCAGATATTGTGAGTTAATACACTCAACAAAGATTTTATCCTATATTTACGTAACTCTAGTACGTCTTAATTATTACATTTGTTATGTTAGAACTATGCCCCTGTTGATTGATATTTACGTAATATTTGTCCGTGAAGTGTTTTTCTTCTTCATCCTTATATGTACATCAATAATGCCTTCTTTAAACATTTTTTTTTACTGGAGCATTACTTTAAATTAGCAGGCTAAATGTTTCCTTTATCAGAGGCATAGAATTCTGTCTCAATCTTCCGATTATTATTCATTAATATTAATTGTGAGGCAATGAGGATTATTCATTGAAAATTCGTGCCTGGTTGGTAAGAGGAGCGATTTTTTCAGATTTTAAACTTCTTGAAAGATCAAGAGCTAGAGATTCTGAAAAGAATCTTTGTGAAGCTAGGTCGAGCTCCTTGGATGAACGATCTCCTTTCGTGTTTTATGGTCCTAGAATTAAGGCCTGAAGAGGTCCTCCATTCGTACTGGAATAATCACTGTGGTGTTAGCCATCCCATAGCCATCGTATCTTAGAACTTACTGATAACAATTATTCTTCTGTAACATGTATTTAGATTTAAAAAGCAATTAACACACTGGAAAAAGCATTGTTACGACTTCATTTATAGTCTTTATTTGATTTCATTGAATGATAGTAGATGATACAATGAATTTGATAATAAAAATCCGGATTTAAAAATCAATTGGAATAAATCCAAAGTACATATTTTGTAATATTTAATTAATAAAATGGTACGACCGTGTAAAACTGTTGGGCTACAGATAATCGCTAATAAGGCAGCCATCGCTAAACCGAAAGATATACTACACTTATTCTACCAACCTCACGCGACTCGACAGAAAGGTCGTTAGTCAGTGGAGTATTTCGAGTTTATTCAGATATATGAAATGACGAGTGAACACAAATAAAGTTTGTGAATAAAGTTGAAAAACTTTCCGAACGTCAATTTAACTCATCATACAAGAAAAGATCGAGGAGATGGATTGGTTAGATGTTGGAATAAAATTAACATGTCAGGTTGATGCAACAATTTTTTTTCTGCATAAAATTCTCTAAATTTTGAAACTTTTGTTTGTTTTTGAGAAAAATATAAATGTTGATAATGATTCAAGTCAAGAATGGTTGTTAGAACGAAGTTCGTCACGGCTAGAGACAGACTGAATCGCCTTACAGTATGCTCGATCTTGCAATAGGACAATAGGATTATGCTCAAGTCATAGGTGTCAGACGCACAGGCAACTCAAATTTACGATACTCAGATATCTGTCGTATCGCCTCAGAATTTCGCAGTGTGAAGAAGGGCTTATTCTACATTTACTGACATCAAAAGAAACACTCTGTTACTGCATCAAATAGTTCAAATATAATTTTTAGAGAAGTAATTATGATTGATAATAGCTCTTCTAATAAGAACCTTACTTACCTTACCAGATATTTGGGTCAAGTATTCTGTAGGAGGTTTTTTTTCTTGTTTTGTTTTTCAGCAACAGTGATAAAGCTAAGAGTGCTTTATTTCAGGCAGCCCAGTCTGTCAAATGTTCATCTTAAGCGAACCTACCTAATTGCAAACCAAGTCATGTTGATAAGGTAACCGAAAGACGCTTACCACTAGTAAAGCAACAAGCTCCAAGAGAACATAAAAAAAAAAAAAAAAAAAACTGGTATCGAATAATAATGAGGTTACCGATTGCTACCATCTTCTGCTATTATATTGATATTAATACCCAGTTTTCGACAATCGGAAAAAGTTTCGGATCGTAATGTTACCAAGCATGTGTGATATGATGGGATTAAGTCGAAACTTGTTAATTAATTAAGATTTCGATAAAATTTTATATCTAGAGAATGCTAGTGTTTCTCAGGAGTTGTAATCCTCTCATATTAAGGAATTATCAAGGTGGAATGATGATATGGAAGGAAGCTTTGAATAGAGAGGAGCGAGAAAAATATGAACGATAGCAAAGTAAAAGAAAACCACAGTACTGGAAAATTCCTAAGTACTAAAAATAAATTTTTAATTTTTAATATTTATTAAGTATATAAGGGTCGTGCGATTACAGCAAGCTGGATGAGATGACCATATTGATGGAATAGGTACTGAGCGACCAAATAAGCAATTTTTTACTCTTATTTTTTTTTTACAATTTTAATTTATTTTCTATTTCTTTGAAATTCATTGAACTACTCAATAATATTTTTTCTGGATTTACGTTAGGTAATTATTGTATAATTAGTATTGTAGATAAGTATATTATTGTAAAAGTATAGTGTAGTAGTGCAAATGGAAGTTTTTGAACTTTTTCTATTTCTTTGAAATTCATTGAACTACTCATTAATATTTTTTTCTGGATTTACATTAGGTAATTATTGTATAATTAGTATTGTAGATGAGTATATTTTGTATAAGTATAGTCTAGTAGTGCAAGTGGAAGTTTTGAAACTAACAAAAATAACCGTATAGAGTATAGTCATTTATAAAATAATAAGTATATATTCTTTTATATTTATATATATATATATATATATATATATATATATATATATATATATATATATGTATAGTACAATATAACATTGTCTTGATCTCTGTCCAATGCCAGTACAAATGATTTCAATGATTTGTTCATTTATTTGAATCAGTGTCAACGATATCATGATATTATTTGCTGTATGTAAATTGATGTATTGTTGTTTTTTAGTGCGTAAATACATTTCACAAACAAATATTGTTTTCATGTTCAGAGACATGGTCTTGCATAGCTGGTACATACTTAAATCTGCAATATACAAGAGATTTAGTCAAGACAGCCGAAGTGGCCTTCCCTCAGTGTGAACTAAGCAAGGTGGTCATAAATATATATTTTTGTTTCCATGAATAAAAAATGTTTCTTATTATCTAAATTATATTGTCATAAGTATATTTTTTTGATTCCATGAATCAAAAATGTTTTTATTGTCTAAATTATATTGGCATTTCAAAACTGAGTAACTAGATTACTTGATGTTGAATTATAGTATTATAATTTTGTAGTTTGTAAATGTTCATACGGAAAACTACGATAAAAAGAGAAGTTGAGAAAACAGGCAATGTGAAACATCCTGAACAAAGGATTTTTTAGACAAAAAAATGCAGTAGTCATATCTTATTATTATTTTTGTTGATTCCTAGAGCTGAGATAGGCTGTTAATTGGATTTATTACTGTTGAGGTAATTATTTATTACTGACATAACATTAAAAACCTGAGATTATAAAATTTTGATCATAAATTAGAAAAAATATATCGATGGAATTTATTTACGCGAATCAAAAATATCCGAACATTTCACTTAAATCGAGAATTATAAAATTAAAGTAAGGAGCTAACCATCGAAAATAATATAATTAATGACGGAATGAGATGGTCCGATGGGCGGTCAAAAAGAATGGATCGCAAATAGTAAAAACTATTTATTAGAAACCCAAAAACTATTTGCGATCGACTCTTTTTGACCGTTTCCCGTACCATCTCCTTCCTTCATATAATTTTTACGGTCAACTATTAATTATTCAATATTAACATAATTAATAATAACAATAATAATAAAAGACTGAGGGAATCCTCCAATTGCTGTCTACATACTTCCACCATCCACCTTCCTTACCCAAATTCGTAGGATCAGTCTTAATCCTGATGTAACATCGGCTTTGCTTCCTACAGAATTTCATTTCTTTAGGTCATTGTGGATCCCAGATACCTAAATTTGTTTACGTACTATACGTGTTCTCCATTTTATCCATGTTACCATAATCATCGCCGTTTCCACTACCGTATTTACGTATTTATTTGAGAATTAAAATATTTATTTTTATCCATTTTGTATTTATTACCAATCCTCTATAGAATTGAAACAAAAAGGCTGAAATGGTATGACCACTTACAAAATGCGAGAGAAACGGCGGCCAAAAATAATCGTTCACTATCATTCGACAGACTAGGCGTAAAACAGGACTACCCAAGAAGCCCTTTTTGACATCCTGAAACCATCTTTCAGGATGTCGAAAAAGGCATGGGTGTCAGAGGGCGTAGAGGAGACTGGGAAGTTCGGAAAAAATGGAAGGGCCTTTTGGGAACGATATACGACTAAATATTGTAAAAATAAATCCATGATTAAAAAAAATTATTTGAGACCCAATGCTTTGCCGGTTTTTATCAACTTTGTTGAATTAAATTTAATGATTTCTGTATTTGTTACAACGGATTAAATATAGTATGCACATAAAAATATAAATAAATAAAAAACCTCCATCTCTACTGTCCATGTCTTGGGTTCTGAACTCGGTTTGGAAGTACTGTTTCTTGACCAACGGTAATATAAGAAGGTAACGTGGTCACCATCCACGCTTAACCGCCAGGTTTATCTTCCAACCCACTAAAATTAAATGAATGAAAAATGATCTTTATTCTGGGACCAAGTCCCCTTGTAACAAAACAAGAAACATAGATGAGTGCCTATGGTCTAGCTGTCAAGTAATTTTAGGATAAATAATCAGAACGAAATCTTCGACATACCCAAGCATCTGTATATAACTACTCAGAATTTAACCTTCTTTTTTTTGGGGTACACATCACCGTTTCAATGACACATTCTAGTGCTGATTAATCATACTGGGGAAATAGAATCGCCTCGTCTTAAACCCAAATAAACCTTAAACTTCTCGGAATAATGAAACTCTTCGAAAATAGTGGAAAACAAAACATTTTAAGTAAGCTAGGCGATCGATCTTTATTTGTACAATATTCGGCTATTATAATTCATCATCCGGTAATTCCAGTTTGAAAAACTAACTAACAATCTTTGTGTATGGACATATCTCATCGTACATTGATATTCATCAATTTTAAGATAGCCGTAAGGTCCAAATGATCTTTGCTCAAATATTACTTCTACCGGAACTGTCCCAATCGATTTCGAAATGACTTACTGAGAAATATCAATACATTAACATGACTGATCATGTTCGTTCCTAATGCGGTTTCATCTTCCGGGTCTATTATTACAAATATTACGCCACAATAACCAATAACTTACCATGTCTTTCTTTCTTTTTTTTCTTTTTACGATGTATTAAATATTTGATTAATGACAATAAAACAGAATGAAGCAGGACCGAAAAAAAATTCTGCGTATCGAAATAAAATGACACTGTCGCGATTGAAACTGTACGTCGTTTATCAGAAAATATATTAAGAGTAATCTCTATTGTCAGAGAAGTCCTTGACTATCTGTAATTCATTCAAAGATGAGGTCTCAATGGGCCATTAATTTTATCTAAGCCATAATAATTATTGCGTTGTTGAACGTGCCATCTTAAACGAGTTGATTTAGAATTTATAAAGAAAAATACTTCAGTTCTTTTAAGTAAAAACAGATTTTAATGATGTCTCTTGAGGTATAATCGTTTTCTTTTTCCCTATAAAGAAAGAGAATTACATCTATAATTAGCAGTATTGATTACTGTACTAATCTTGTGTTCATTTTTTGACTAACTTTTATGTGTGTGTGTGTGATCTTTTTTTAGACGCTTCGGAGGGTTAACGGGAATACAAAGGGATGAATGATTACGAACAAGTGGGTTTTGTGGGCAAGTAGTTTGGAATCAAATGAGAGATATCGGGCCAAATCTGCTACAAATGGGATATTGAGATCTTTATGGGTCACTTTATTAGTGACATAATAAGGTGTATTAAGAACTCTTCGAAGGATTTTGGATAGCAAGGATTGGATGAGAGAGGGATTTCATGTTTTTTTGTGGATCCCAAAACTCAATTCCGAATGTCCATATAGGCCTGATAATGATAATGGTATATGAGCATTTTGTAGAAAATTGGTGATTTGGAGCGTTTGTCAAGTAAGTATTGTAGTAATCGGTATCTACAAGCAGTTTCTCGTCATTTCAGTCTTGTATGAGGATTCCAAGTAAGATGCATGTCAAGATGGAGTAGATGATCTGTTCGGTAGGGATGAGTGGAGCATTATTAAAAGTTACTGCAGGACAGAATGTAGTGGATTTACGACGAAGGATTAAGGTGATTTTATGTGATTTGTTGGGATTGATTTTAATTCTCCAATTTTGAAACCATTATTCAATGGTTATGATGTGTGACTGCGGGATTTGGGAAGCAGCAGTTGGTTGGGTCATTAGTCACAGATAATACACGTGTCATCAGCATAAGTAGTGAAGAGAGTGTTAGGATGGGTTGGGATATCAGCTATATAAACCGTGTAGAGAACAGGATCTAGAATTCTACCTTGAGAGACACCGGCGGATTGAGACCAGAGAGATGCCTGTGTAAAATTATGATTTACTATGAAGATTCTTCATTCAGTTCAAATTCAGTGAGATAGGAACAGATTAATAGGAAATGTGTGGGGGAGAGGAATCGACGGAGTTTGTAAAGTAGTCCCGGGTGCCAGACTCGGTCAAAAGCCTATTGCACTTCCAGAAAGGCTTCCGTGCAGTACATTCCACCCACAATGTGGAGGATATAACAACCACCATACGATGACATTGCTAAATAGTACAATGGGAAGTTCGAAATCGACACTGATGGCCAGGAATCATGTGATTTGAATCTACCATTACGTGCAGTCCTTTTAGAATGAGTTTTTCTAGGACTTTGCCCATGATAGGTAGATAGGACGGTAAGAGGATGGGTATTCAGGTAACTTTTTAAATTGCGGTATCACTCTTATTTTGGACAATTTCCAAGTGTCGGTAAAATAGCTGAATTGGAGTTGTACATATACGTGAAGAGTAGGATAGCATTTTGAGGAAGCTGCTATGGAATGAGATCGTGGCCCGGTGCTTTTAAACAGCGTGGCCTGCTAATTAAACACTTTGGGCTGCTATTAACTGATTGGTGTACTACTCGTCCCCCGCAAAATTAAAAATAAGACATATAAGGTCGTCTTCTTGTCTCATACGACATTTAGTTATTATAGGTCCGGAAGGTACACTGTTCGAGACCAACAGTCATCACCACCAGATAAATTACCTTATTGTTTCTGTTCATTCTTCAACGCCTGATCCAGCTACGGTCGGGTTACACTATTGTACGTAGATCTGAAAACCAGAAAACGCTGATGCGTGAACATTTTGTTCTCTATTGCTTTCTCCAGAAAGAAATCTGGTCTGTGCTTGATTCCTCCTTCCTGAATTCACCCTGACACCTACTTATCTCCCTTTCAGCATGAAAGGTGAGTCCCAAAAGGGGTCTTTTAAATTACTTTGTAGACACTTGAGAAGAATAACTACAACTCGATAATGGTTACACTCCATCTGGTCCTCTTTCCATGAGCAAGGTTTTGGAGAACCTGATATTTGCAAGTCTACGGCCAGTCTTCTCACGAGCAAGCCATGCACGGCAATACGGATCTTTCAAAGATAGGGGAACCGCAGATGCCCTGCTGAGAGTGCGCCGTGATGTCGAGGAGAGGGTAGAGAAGTATGTTATGCTCCTCTTGTTTGACAGTACCTCCGCCTTTGATAGTGTTTGATGGCCGAGAGTAGAGGGGAAATGGGCGAGCTGGGCCACCGATAGGAGCAGCCAATCAGAAGCCAGCATTTTGGTCACGTGACCTATGGCGGGAAATTTGAATTTGAATTTTCATCTCGACCTAACCTTAACTGCCACGTGGTCTTGTCTCGACCCTACCTTAACCACCACGTGGTCTCACCTCGACCTAACCTTAAATATTAGGCCACGCCCCTTTTTAGTCACGTGACCCTTATGCCCCGCCCCTTTTTAGTCACGTGACCCGAAGCGCATCCAGGTCTACGCTCCGCCCGCATATTTTAGTCACGTGATCTAGTCACGTGACCCGCGGAACCTCCTGGTCTATGCTCCGCCCGCATATTTTAGTCACGTGATCAAGTCACGTGACCCTTTGAACCCTCCGGTATATGCTCCGCCCTGATTACCCCCACCCTAAGCCGCCATTTTGTTTACAATGACGTGGTCAACATCCACGCCTAACCACCAGGTTTATCCCCTCCACCCATTGAAGGGTCAGGTACCCACCTTATAGAGCATGAGTGTACCCGGCCGCCATTTTGTTTCTCTACCGTTTGAGAGACTTAAGGTTTTGTCGAAGGGTCAGGAACCCATCTTATAGAGCATGAGTGTACCCGGCCGCCATTTTGTTTTTTATACATCGCCATTTTGTTTTTCTACTGTTTGAGAGACTTGAGGTTTTGTTGAAGTGTCATGTACCCATCTTATAGAGCATGAGTGTACCCGACCGCCATTTTGTTTTTTATACTTCGCCATTTTGTTTTTCTTATGCCGCCATTTTGTTTTTTCTACCGTTTGAGAGATTTAAGGTTTTGTTATATGGTCAGATACCCACTTTATAGTCTGTAACCTCCCCTACGGTTATATAATCATAACCTATACGGCGAAGGGTCAGGTATCCACTTTATTGTCTGTAACCTCCCCTACGGTTATATAATCATAACCTATACGGCGAAGGGTCAGGTATCCACTTTATTGTCTGTAACCTCCCCTACGGTTATATAATCATAACCTATACGACGAAGGGTGAGGTATCCACTTTATAGTATGTAACCTCCCCTACGGTTATTTAATCATAACCTATATGATGAAGGGTTAGGTACCCTCTTCATACTCTGTAACCTTCCCAAAGGTTACATAACCTTTACATTGTTTTCGTGTTTGCGCAACCTTCTCAATGTTTACGCAATATTTGCAATATTTAACTTTAGCAACATTTAAACAGGTTGGATCGTGTATAGACAAGTTGGATGATGTCTAGGTGAAATACAAATATGGACTTTGAACTATCTATCTCTAAAACAAAAATAAATAGTAGGGCTTCTTAATCCTATAACAACTGTTGGACTTTGAACTGTTTATCTCTAACATATAAATAAATAGTAGAGTTTCTAAATCCTATAACTGCTTTTGGACTTTGCACTCTTAATCTCCAACCATTCTTATCTCGCTGAAACATAAACAAAACAACTTTTCAATGTACTGCGTATTTTTAATAGTTGATAGTATAAATAATAGTCTTAAAAGGATTAACTTGTCAATGTTCTACGTATTTTTATTCTCTCATAGTTAAATAATGGTCTTAAAAGGATTAACTTTTAATCCATTAAGTTCCTATCGAACTTTTAATCTTTAAAATATATTAACAAATCGAAACGATGGTATCACGTTGGCCAAAGAGGTTGCACCTTTTCATAGCTTTGAAATATTTTCAAAGTACACGAGTCGGTATTAATAACTGCGAACATGTCGCAGTAAATTTTAATTAATGAATATTAATTAATACTATTTCTTAATCCCTTAAGGGCTTTTGGACTTTGAGCTGTTAATACCAAAACATAAAGAATGATTTAGGACTTCCGCTAAAAAGTAAACAAATTTAGCTTTCGCAATAATGCTCTATCTCTTAATCCTTCCTTTAAAAGTAAACAATGGACTTTGAACTGTTAATCCTCTATCATTACTCATCTCGCTGAAACATAAACAAAACAACTTTTTAATCTTATATGTATTTTTATTCTCTAGTATAAACTATTAAAACGCCGTAAAAGAATTAAATATTAAATCCTTAAAGTTTTTTATCATTTACAAACAATGATAAAGAGCCTTTTAATCATTTCATAATATCTGGATAGATGACGTCATTATTATTAGCTAAAGTTTTGTACCTTTTTCAGTTCTCAATGTTTACATTTTATGCAATTTTTCCAAATCTTTACCTTTACCTATCTATTTCTTTTTTAAATTTTCTATAATCTCCTCAATGTTTATACATTTTCTGTCCGCTAGGGCGCAGCACCTTACTCCAGTAGGGGATTTTCCTGGCTAGTTTACATAATGTTCTCAATGTCTATTATGCAACCTTCCCAATGTTTACGTTTACCCACCTATTTGTTTACGTTTTCTTTAACCTTCGCAATATTTAAATTTTATGTAAATATAGTCTTCTCAACTGATTTTTTGCCTTTCCTAAATTGTTTTTCCCCTTTTCTGAACTTGATTTAATTATAATTAACTACCCTGGTTCCTAATTGCACTCGTATCAGACCTTTTCCTACGGTTCCAACCATTCATTTTACTCAGCACGTAGAGGTCTCTCGTCTGCGTACCCCTTGATCAACTATATATTTCATAACTTGAAGTCCCATAATTTTAGTGGTTTTTAGTAATTTTAGCGGTTTTTATTGATTTTAGTCATTTCTTATCAGCTTCTAATGGCAAAATACACTCCGGCAATAATATTATGCTTAATGTTTAACCGAATCCATCATTTTCTTTCAATTCATTGATAATATTTTTTGAGTAGGTCTTTTACTGCTTTACTGGTCTTTTACCTCTAATTTTTAACATAGCTTTATATTTTTTAGTATATTTTAACCAATTTTCGATATTATTTTTTGTTTTTATAATTGATTTTACATGTTACATTATTGATTTTAGTCAATTTTAATGATTTTAGAAATAAAATAAAACGTTTTATTAGCAAATATTTGTATATAAATCTGTTTTGAGATGATTTATTATCTAGAGTTGATATTATTTGAGAATGTTGATGTAAGATGTGCTATATTTGGTCCCCATTTGTATGATATTATATTGTTGTTTTTATTTTCAATCCTAATGATGCCCGAATTAGCGAAACGTTGACTGATCAGATATTTACTGCTGTTTAAGAGACTCAAAACTTTATTCAGGATTCTTCCAGAAATATACTGATAATTTAGAATTAGAATTTAAGATAATTTTGAATATTAGAATGTTTGCCATCATCGGATGATAGATAATATTAACAGTAACTAATATGAGCATAATCGTGGCAGTTGGAGCACAATTCTGATCACACTTTCCCCCTTTAAAATTCCAAATATTTACATTATTCATAACTTGAAGTCCCATAATTTTAGTGGTTTTTAGTAATTTTAGCGGTTTTTATTGATTTTTAGTTATTTCTCATCAACTTCTAGCGGTAAAATACAATTCGACAATAATACCATGCTTAATGTTTGACCGAATCCATCATTTCCTTTTACATTATTGATAATATCCTTTGAGTAGGTCTTTTACTGCATAGACTTCGATCTCTAATTTTTAACATAGCTTTATATTTTTAGTATATTTTAACAAATTTTAGATATTATTTTTTTGTTTTTATAATTGATTTTGCCCGTTACTTTATTGATTTTAGTCAATTTTTAATGATTTTAGAAATAAAAAAATTTTTATTAGCAAATATTTGTATATAATACTGTTTTGAGATGATGTATTATCTGTAGTTGATATTATTTGAGAATGCTGATGTAAGATGTGCTATATTTGGTCCCCATTTGTATGATATTATGTTTTGTTTTTTTTTTTCACTTCTAATAATGACCGAATTGGCGAAACGTTGACTGATCAAATATTTTCTGCTGTTTAAGAGATTCAAATCTTTATTCAGGATTCTTCCAGAAATATACTGATAATTTAGAATTATTCATATTAACCCTTCTCCATACTCGCTTCATAATTCAAATTATTTGATTTCTTTCATGAAATAATAACTATTTAATAATTATTAGATATTTCTATATCGTCTCCGGGTCAAAATGTCTTGTTTTCTGCAGGTGACTGTCAATATTAGAATGTTTAGCATGATCGGATCATAGATAATACTAAAATTAACTCATATGAGCACAATCGTGGTAGTTATAGCACAATTATGACCACACTTTTTCCCAAAAATACCAAAAGTTCGCCTATGAGGCACCACTATCAGTACTTGTTTCCTCATCGAAGTTTGTTTATCGATTAATCAACAATCAGTTCAATCAATTTTGACGAGTCCATCTTGCTTTTGCACACTAACTTTCTGTTGGACAGAACATTTATGGACTTCACCAGGATGAGAACCATTGTTAAGAGGTGTTTCATAGCACCCTAGGATTTTAAAATGAGTAGCCGATAGAGGGAAAATGAGGTAGTTCGAGCACAATGCTGATCACACTTTCTACGAAGAATAGCATCAGGTCTCGTCTATGAGACATTTTTTCCCAGTTACTTTCTTTCGCCTTGCCGAGGTGTGTTTATTGGTAAACACAGCAATCACATACTAGATTTTATTTGTTTTTATTAGATTGATATTTATTTTTTTATTAAGAGGCGGAAGCTCATTAAGACCTCATTAAGACTCCTATATCTTTTGGTAATCACCTCCAATCAATCCAAAATGTTAAATATTTCCTCGAAAAAACATAAATTTAACGGAAGGCATTAGATCCGTCCTCATTTCATAATTCAAATTGTTTGATATCTTTCATGAAATGAGAACTATTTATTAGATATTTCTATATCGTCTCCGGATCAAAATGTCTTGTTTTGTGTGGGTGACTGTAAATATTAGAATGTTTACCATCATCAAATGACAGATAATATTAACAGTGACTAATATGAACAAAATCGTGGTAATTAGATTCTGATCACAGTTTCCTCCAAAAATACCATACGTTCGTCTGTGAGGCACCTCTACTAGTGTACCTGTTCCCTCATCGAAGTTTGTTTATCAATAAATCAACAATCAGTTCAATCAATTTTAACCACTCCATCTTGCTTTAAGACTCCAATATCTTTTGCTAATCGACTCGAATAAACTCATAATATTAAATATTACCCCGAAAAGACAGAAATGACCAGGTTTGAGATGGTTAGCGATGGTATGGGATGGTCAGAGATGGTTTGAGATGGTTAAGAGTGGTCTGGGGTGGTCAGACATGGTTGGAGATGGTTTAAAATAATCTCCAACCATGTCTGACCATCCCATACCATCGCTAACCATCTCAAACCATGTCTGAACATCCCTAAATCATCCTATACCACATTCCTGATCATCCGTTACCCTCCATCACTACCTCAAGCCATACCTTGAACATACCGATCTACACCCCCTCGTGTGACATGAAAGCTTAATAATAGCTCTTAAAACAGACAATAGAGGTCAGCAGATTCGCATGCAGTTGTGTTGATAGTTTTAATAATCATCGATATACTGCAGTACTTCCCCTGCAAAAGTGATAAATTGGATTAAAAATTTTATATTCGTATTAAGAGTGTAGTATTTAGAGGAGCTCAACTACTAAGGTCATCCATCCATGATTAATATTATGACAGTAGAATTTATCCAGGGCATGACTCTTGGATTATAGTCACATGTAATGTCCGCAACTCGTATAACTTTTCAGAAAGTGACTAATGCCTTCTGTTAAATTTCTGTCTTTTCGGGGTAATATTTAATATTATGAGTTTATTCGAGTCGATTAGCAAAAGATATTGGAGTCTTAAAGCAAGATGGAGTGGTTAAAATTGATTGAACTGATTGTTGATTTATTGATAAACAAACTTCGATGAGGGAACAGGTACACTAGTAGAGGTGCCTCACAGACGAACGTATGGTATTTTTGGAGGAAACTGTGATCAGAATCTAATTACCACGATTTTGTTCATATTAGTCACTGTTAATATTATCTGTCATTTGATGATGGTAAACATTCTAATATTTACAGTCACCCACACAAAACAAGACATTTTGATCCGGAGACGATATAGAAATATCTAATAAATAGTTCTCATTTCATGAAAGATATCAAACAATTTGAATTATGAAATGAGGACGGATCTAATGCCTTCCGTTAAATTTATGTTTTTTCGAGGAAATATTTAACATTTTGGATTGATTGGAGGTGATTACCAAAAGATATAGGAGTCTTAATGAGGTCTTAATGAGCTTCCGCCTCTTAATAAAAAAATAAATATCAATCTAATAAAAACAAATAAAATCTAGTATGTGATTGCTGTGTTTACCAATAAACACACCTCGGCAAGGCGAAAGAAAGTAACTGGGAAAAAATGTCTCATAGACGAGACCTGATGCTATTCTTCGTAGAAAGTGTGATCAGCATTGTGCTCGAACTACCTCATTTTCCCTCTATCGGCTACTCATTTTAAAATCCTAGGGTGCTATGAAACACCTCTTAACAATGGTTCTCATCCTGGTGAAGTCCATAAATGTTCTGTCCAACAGAAAGTTAGTGTGCAAAAGCAAGATGGACTCGTCAAAATTGATTGAACTGATTGTTGATTAATCGATAAACAAACTTCGATGAGGAAACAAGTACTGATAGTGGTGCCTCATAGGCGAACTTTTGGTATTTTTGGGAAAAAGTGTGGTCATAATTGTGCTATAACTACCACGATTGTGCTCATATGAGTTAATTTTAGTATTATCTATGATCCGATCATGCTAAACATTCTAATATTGACAGTCACCTGCAGAAAACAAGACATTTTGACCCGGAGACGATATAGAAATATCTAATAATTATTAAATAGTTATTATTTCATGAAAGAAATCAAATAATTTGAATTATGAAGCGAGTATGGAGAAGGGTTAATATGAATAATTCTAAATTATCAGTATATTTCTGGAAGAATCCTGAATAAAGATTTGAATCTCTTAAACAGCAGAAAATATTTGATCAGTCAACGTTTCGCCAATTCGGTCATTATTAGAAGTGAAAAAAAAAAACAAAACATAATATCATACAAATGGGGACCAAATATAGCACATCTTACATCAGCATTCTCAAATAATATCAACTACAGATAATACATCATCTCAAAACAGTATTATATACAAATATTTGCTAATAAAAATTTTTTTATTTCTAAAATCATTAAAAATTGACTAAAATCAATAAAGTAACGGGCAAAATCAATTATAAAAACAAAAAAATAATATCTAAAATTTGTTAAAATATACTAAAAATATAAAGCTATGTTAAAAATTAGAGATCGAAGTCTATGCAGTAAAAGACCTACTCAAAGGATATTATCAATAATGTAAAAGGAAATGATGGATTCGGTCAAACATTAAGCATGGTATTATTGTCGAATTGTATTTTACCGCTAGAAGTTGATGAGAAATAACTAAAAATCAATAAAAACCGCTAAAATTACTAAAAACCACTAAAATTATGGGACTTCAAGTTATGAATAATGTAAATATTTGGAATTTTAAAGGGGGAAAGTGTGATCAGAATTGTGCTCCAACTGCCACGATTATGCTCATATTAGTTACTGTTAATATTATCTATCATCCGATGATGGCAAACATTCTAATATTCAAAATTATCTTAAATTCTAATTCTAAATTATCAGTATATTTCTGGAAGAATCCTGAATAAAGTTTTGAGTCTCTTAAACAGCAGTAAATATCTGATCAGTCAACGTTTCGCTAATTCGGGCATCATTAGGATTGAAAATAAAAACAACAATATAATATCATACAAATGGGGACCAAATATAGCACATCTTACATCAACATTCTCAAATAATATCAACTCTAGATAATAAATCATCTCAAAACAGATTTATATACAAATATTTGCTAATAAAACGTTTTATTTTATTTCTAAAATCATTAAAATTGACTAAAATCAATAATGTAACATGTAAAATCAATTATAAAAACAAAAAATAATATCGAAAATTGGTTAAAATATACTAAAAAATATAAAGCTATGTTAAAAATTAGAGGTAAAAGACCAGTAAAGCAGTAAAAGACCTACTCAAAAAATATTATCAATGAATTGAAAGAAAATGATGGATTCGGTTAAACATTAAGCATAATATTATTGCCGGAGTGTATTTTGCCATTAGAAGCTGATAAGAAATGACTAAAATCAATAAAAACCGCTAAAATTACTAAAAACCACTAAAATTATGGGACTTCAAGTTATGAAATATATAGTTGATCAAGGGGTACGCAGACGAGAGACCTCTACGTGCTGAGTAAAATGAATGGTTGGAACCGTAGGAAAAGGTCTGATACGAGTGCAATTAGGAACCAGGGTAGTTAATTATAATTAAATCAAGTTCAGAAAAGGGGAAAAACAATTTAGGAAAGGCAAAAAATCAGTTGAGAAGACTATATTTACATAAAATTTAAATATTGCGAAGGTTAAAGAAAACGTAAACAAATAGGTGGGTAAACGTAAACATTGGGAAGGTTGCATAATAGACATTGAGAACATTATGTAAACTAGCCAGGAAAATCCCCTACTGGAGTAAGGTGCTGCGCCCTAGCGGACAGAAAATGTATAAACATTGAGGAGATTATAGAAAATTTAAAAAAGAAATAGATAGGTAAAGGTAAAGATTTGGAAAAATTGCATAAAATGTAAACATTGAGAACTGAAAAAGGTACAAAACTTTAGCTAATAATAATGACGTCATCTATCCAGATATTATGAAATGATTAAAAGGCTCTTTATCATTGTTTGTAAATGATAAAAAACTTTAAGGATTTAATATTTAATTCTTTTACGGCGTTTTAATAGTTTATACTAGAGAATAAAAATACATATAAGATTAAAAAGTTGTTTTGTTTATGTTTCAGCGAGATGAGTAATGATAGAGGATTAACAGTTCAAAGTCCATTGTTTACTTTTAAAGGAAGGATTAAGAGATAGAGCATTATTGCGAAAGCTAAATTTGTTTACTTTTTAGCGGAAGTCCTAAATCATTCTTTATGTTTTGGTATTAACAGCTCAAAGTCCAAAAGCCCTTAAGGGATTAAGAAATAGTATTAATTAATATTCATTAATTAAAATTTACTGCGACATGTTCGCAGTTATTAATACCGACTCGTGTACTTTGAAAATATTTCAAAGCTATGAAAAGGTGCAACCTCTTTGGCCAACGTGATACCATCGTTTCGATTTGTTAATATATTTTAAAGATTAAAAGTTCGATAGGAACTTAATGGATTAAAAGTTAATCCTTTTAAGACCATTATTTAACTATGAGAGAATAAAAATACGTAGAACATTGACAAGTTAATCCTTTTAAGACTATTATTTATACTATCAACTATTAAAAATACGCAGTACATTGAAAAGTTGTTTTGTTTATGTTTCAGCGAGATAAGAATGGTTGGAGATTAAGAGTGCAAAGTCCAAAAGCAGTTATAGGATTTAGAAACTCTACTATTTATTTATATGTTAGAGATAAACAGTTCAAAGTCCAACAGTTGTTATAGGATTAAGAAGCCCTACTATTTATTTTTGTTTTAGAGATAGATAGTTCAAAGTCCATATTTGTATTTCACCTAGACATCATCCAACTTGTCTATACACGATCCAACCTGTTTAAATGTTGCTAAAGTTAAATATTGCAAATATTGCGTAAACATTGAGAAGGTTGCGCAAACACGAAAACAATGTAAAGGTTATGTAACCTTTGGGAAGGTTACAGAGTATGAAGAGGGTACCTAACCCTTCATCATATAGGTTATGATTAAATAACCGTAGGGGAGGTTACATACTATAAAGTGGATACCTCACCCTTCGTCGTATAGGTTATGATTATATAACCGTAGGGGAGGTTACAGACAATAAAGTGGATACCTGACCCTTCGCCGTATAGGTTATGATTATATAACCGTAGGGGAGGTTACAGACAATAAAGTGGATACCTGACCCTTCGCCGTATAGGTTATGATTATATAACCGTAGGGGAGGTTACAGACTATAAAGTGGGTATCTGACCATATAACAAAACCTTAAATCTCTCAAACGGTAGAAAAAACAAAATGGCGGCATAAGAAAAACAAAATGGCGAAGTATAAAAAACAAAATGGCGGTCGGGTACACTCATGCTCTATAAGATGGGTACATGACACTTCAACAAAACCTCAAGTCTCTCAAACAGTAGAAAAACAAAATGGCGATGTATAAAAAACAAAATGGCGGCCGGGTACACTCATGCTCTATAAGATGGGTTCCTGACCCTTCGACAAAACCTTAAGTCTCTCAAACGGTAGAGAAACAAAATGGCGGCCGGGTACACTCATGCTCTATAAGGTGGGTACCTGACCCTTCAATGGGTGGAGGGGATAAACCTGGTGGTTAGGCGTGGATGTTGACCACGTCATTGTAAACAAAATGGCGGCTTAGGGTGGGGGTAATCAGGGCGGAGCATATACCGGAGGGTTCAAAGGGTCACGTGACTTGATCACGTGACTAAAATATGCGGGCGGAGCATAGACCAGGAGGTTCCGCGGGTCACGTGACTAGATCACGTGACTAAAATATGCGGGCGGAGCGTAGACCTGGATGCGCTTCGGGTCACGTGACTAAAAAGGGGCGGGGCATAAGGGTCACGTGACTAAAAAGGGGCGTGGCCTAATATTTAAGGTTAGGTCGAGGTGAGACCACGTGGTGGTTAAGGTAGGGTCGAGACAAGACCACGTGGCAGTTAAGGTTAGGTCGAGATGAAAATTCAAATTCAAATTTCCCGCCATAGGTCACGTGACCAAAATGCTGGCTTCTGATTGGCTGCTCCTATCGGTGGCCCAGCTCGCCCATTTCCCCTCTACTGCCGAGCGTGCTCCAGCAGCTGCACAAGTATGAGGCTCCCAGCAACTTGTATGACCTGATCAGAAGTTACCTCCAGGACAGAACATTAAAGATTCGTAGTAGCTTCTACAAAGTAGAAAACACTGTGGATAGGGGATGTCCGCAGGGTTTTATCCTTGGTCCTGCCCTGTGGAAATTGATCTTCGACGAGTTGCTGGGAGTGCTAGAGGATGGAATAGCAGGGCCAGACTGAAAGATGAAGCTGAACGGTGCACCAGCTAGATAGGAGAATGATGCGAGAGGAAGAAGTTGAAGATGGCGGGTTCCAAGACTCAGGCCATTCTCTTAAGAGGCACGACTGAAAGAGATCACCCTATAACTATGTTCATACAAGGATCAAAAATTCGTCCGGGTGAGGTAGTTACCTATCTTGGAGTAAGGATTGGAAGGAACTTTAATGTGACGCCTCACTTGGACTATTTGAGAAGTAGGGTGATCCTAGCCATTAATAGACTCAGTCGTATCGGTGGCGCTTTTTGGAGCATGAGACCCAGCAATGATGACCATTTCTAAAGGAATTATTGTGGGTATCCTGAGGTACGCGTTCCCAGCCTAGAACCAGAGTCTCTCGCACAGGCAGAATAGGTTGGCGACCATCCAGCGGTATGGTCGCCAACCTACTTGGTTGTCGAGTAACCAGGTCATACAGGACAGTGTCTCATGAGGCGGCGCAGGTCTTAGCAAGAGGAATACCTCTTGACCTCCTGCTGCGAAAAGATTACTTACGGCACAAGATAAGGTGGGAAGGCCCGACGGATCTACCGGCGGATCTCCGAGTGAGGATCAATGCAGACCCTAGCAGTTGGAAGAGAATCCTCCGAGAGGATACAGTAGAAGAATGGAACCGGCGGTGGGTGACTACCACTAAAGGGGCTATCTTGAGAAAGTACTTTCCCACCGTCGGATCGCAACTAGAAACGACATGGGCCCTCTCGGATTACTGGGTCTCGTAGATTCTCACGGGGCATGGGAGTTTCAGAGCGAAGCTTTTTAAACATCGATCCCCTATGCCCCAGTGTAGTGTACCTGAATGATGGTGTACCTATGAGGCACTGAGGGCCAAACTAATGAGGGAGACAGGGCTCTATGTTCTGACGGAGAGCGAATTCCCTCAGCTGATGACCGAAATGAATTATCCTCATTTCAAGAACTTTGTGTGTGGTTGGAAGACGATAGTGGGTCCAACACACTTTTCCTTGGGAAGGAGAGAAAGAACTGTGCCAGGGAGGCCGCCGGGCAGAAGACCCAGGAGGGGAAGAAGATGATGGTGGCCAAATTGATGTACCGAAGAGCAGGTTGTGTGCACAGCTACTGAGATTTGTAATCTTTGATTTAGTGTATGAATGCATAACATCACACTCCTGTAAACAACCGAATTGCCTAACAACCGAAGGCAGGGTAGGATGGAAAATAAAAATAAGAAGTGGGCAAATTACACTTCACCTCCAAATTTTAGGTATCCAAAAGAATGGATACCTGTATGGATACCACTCTGTAAGGATGAGGTTGAAGTGGTGAAGTGAAGCTCCTTCAAGAATCCCTCACCTCCGTATCGCAGCATCTTCGTCTATATGCCGTCCAGCTCCGGTGACTTTTTATTCTTTAACTTCATATGACTTCTTTTTTATCCCATGCCTCCGAGTCCTTTGGAAAATCTTCCGCTCTCGTACCGGCAATCGCTCTTCTACATCTTATTTGTGATGGACATTCTTGGAAGTGTCTTCTCTATACATCCAGGATATCCTGCTTTTCCGTCGGTAGAAATTCATCTACGTCCTTGGACGGGGTTGCGCTTGGTTTGAAGTCAGATCTCCATTCATTTATTTTCTGAAAGAAGAGCTGACTTTCATGGAGTGTCCTGTGGCTTTCAACATCCTTTTATTCTCCCATGTTGTCTTCTTTCTACGATGGATATTCATTTCTTTTTTCCTTCTGCTTCTGTATTCCTCTTAAGCTCTCCTGAAATGACGCATGTCCTGTAAGCCACATTCATCCTGGTTGTGACAGTTAAGCATTGGTTATGAAACTAATGAGATTCTTCCTTTCTTTCTTGATTTCTTGATTGAGGACCTCGGCTCTTCCAGCCCAATGGCCGTCCAATGTATCAGCTCTCTCTCTCAGCTCTTCGACTAGCTTAACTTTAAGGCGCTGCCGGTAAGCTGCACTCTGCTCAACGTTCTTAAGCTTCGAGACATTGTATTTACGTGGGACCAAACCTAATTCCTCTGCATATCAAACCAAAATATCCTGCTGAAGTCGATCAAGTGATGACATTCTTTTTTAGACTCGTGGACCATTGCATTCATAAATTAAGTAAATTAGTGAGATCTCAAAAATTCTTATGGTCAATTATTGTACCTCCTCTACCTCATACAGTTGTGGAAATAAACTGATGTTGTTAGTAACAGTAATACTGATAATAGCAACATTTTATTTTCAACCAAAAAAATTGTTATTTGAAAAATACATCAATCATATATTTTACTACAGACAGTTATAGCTTTCTAATATAAATAAATACATCGATCATTTATTATAATACAGACAATTACAGCTTACTAACATCTAATATTCGCCTTGCCTCTATTGCTTTGATTAATATTCTTCAAGTCATTAAGACAGATAAATACATTTATAATATCTCTTATTGGTGCTTGGAAGTAAAGTCCTTGAACAATATTTTTATTTGATTTTGTAAATATCTGAATATTTACAATAAATATTAGATAACCTTCTTGCCCCGATTCGCGTTTATAAGGATGTCAAGCCTACCATAAGAACAAATATTGTTAGCTACTAATAGCTATCGTGGTTGAGAAGTTATTTTTCAAAACGAATACCAAAAAAAAAATATTTAAACGTCTTGCTGATAGATTATTTTCTTGTCAATTAGCAGGCATTTTTTGTGATTATTTTGTCGCAATGCATTATTCATATTATTTGAAGTGGAGTGCTTCAAAATGACAGAAGTACAAAGAACTTAATTATTTTAAGCAATTTGTTACGAAACATAATAGATGGCTTTCAATCAATCACACCCTACCGAATTTACAAATGTTATTTTCCTAGAAGGCATAAACAACAGGAAGGTAACAGAATAAAAAAAAGAATAAAATAAAAAAATAACAAACCTTCAAAATAATACGACTGGAGGCCGTGCCTTTCGTTATGTAATGAAGTATTAAGGGTCTCATGCATAAACATAACCCTGGAAAATGTTGAATAGGAGTGCTGGTAAACATTCAGCCAGTTAGATAATGTACATTAAAAAATCGTTTCGCTCTAAATCAACCGGATCATATTATGTAGCTATGTCTATGCTACATTTGTCTATAAATAATTTGCACATTGATGGGAATGTGAGCATAAGAAACGTGGCTTGCTCTAAGTAGGCTATCGTAGATGGGAACATAATTCGGCTATTCATTTCATATATTCAATACCCTCGGCAAAGCAAATAACTGTTCAAGGCAAAACAAAATTGATAAAAACTTTTACCTAAGAAGGGCCAAGGTTTCTTTACAAGAGATAAGAATATGGTATTATAGGCAGTTAGCTAATCGTGAGCGTGGGCTTAGTATTGTTGGTTTATTCCAAAACTCCAAGAAAAATGAGATATAAATATCGGTGAGGCATTTCATGGGCGTTTCCTGAAACTAGTATACTAGAAAATGTGCTTGTTAGAATGTAAATGTTCTGGATTAAAGTAAAGGGGATAGGATAATAATAAGTTGTAATGTTATAATTAATAATGCCTATTTAAGTCAACATAATTTTTTATTATCATACAAGGTTTTAAACAAATGAATTTAGAAATCAGTATTATTTTACAGAAGAAATGAAATGATTGTGGTACATTATAATTAATAATTATTTTTATACTAAGAGTTTTTATGTTATTTTTATACTTAAAACCTTCCTCACCACGACCCATATGGATCTTTTGTGGGATGCCTCTATGTTGGTCTAGAGATTCTATAGAAAACGTATGCTTCTTACAAAGTATAATAATTTCTTACGGTTAAATCTAATGATATATAGGTTAATTATTGTCTGTTTTAAATGCCACTGCTTGTGGAAGTTAAGGGCTTCACATTCACTGCTCATTCAGTGCATTCAGTACTGAAAGATTCCTGTAATTTCATCGTTTTGAGATGATATTTTATAGGACAATGGCGCGTGAGGTAATCTTTTTTTGTTCTTAACTCATTCAGATTTAGGTAAAAGCTGGCATTTTTCTTTGATAAACTGATGAAGAGTTTGGATTGTTTCGTACCAGGTTTCCTTCTCTTTTAATTTCCAGACTATGGTACATGACTGTGATGCAACCAAAGTGGTCTTTTATAATTAACAATTAACAAATGCCAAATCAAAAAATATCGTCCACTTTTTTTTTACAGGGGGACAAATAAATAACAAATGTTTTAATATACACAAATGTTTCTCCAATTACATGGTAATACGATATTTTAAAAATGAATAAATTTATTCTATTCATTTTCTTTCCTAGGCAACCCGATATTTTTAATTTTTAATTGGAATTTCATCATGCTAACATTCTAATTTAATTTATAATCCCCTGAGTGTTATCAGACACCACTTGCATAGTAACTAACAAAATAGATATTTCTGATTACATATTTATTTTTTCTACCCCTCATAGATCAGCCCAATAATAATTTAATTAGATCGAATAATGAATAATAATTTACTCTAATAGTTTTATTTTTACTTTCACTTACCCATATATGAAATATATAATGATGGAAATAATTTATATTATAAGTATAATATATATATATATATATATATATATATATATATATATATATATATATATATATTAATATGTATTGATATTGTTAAATATTATCGTTATTGAATTTAAAGAGACCAGTTGCGAACAAAAGAAATAAGGGACGAGCAGGTAGAGAAGGGTAACTGACAAGCGATGACAGATGTCACCACATAAGTGATAAGGGATAAGTTAATTTAAAAACCCTACTGAGAAGTTAACACTGTAACAATGCCAAAAGCTGGAACATCTAATCAATTTTAAGAACTGGTCCCCTTAGGCTTGGCTGGCCTCGAGGAAAAAGTGAAAAGGTATGATTAAATTAGACTAGTTGGATAATGGTTCGCAGATACCGGCTGTCAGGACAAGGGGTGGAGCCATCCGATGAAATCCCAGAATTTCCTCCCTCTATAAAACTAGTCGGCCAATGAACATCATTTTCAACTCCCTCTTAGGCAGAATAAGAGAGAAAGGGGAAAAGAAGCAAAGAGGGGAAAAAGGGCTACTTCTAGACTGGGCTTGGCTGAAGGCTGACCTCGCCGGACTCAAGGGCGGAACAACGAGACTCTGAAGATGAGAAATGCGCTCTGGCTCCATGACTGAAGATATGCAGGGGAACCCGAGGGAGAGATGCTGAGGAACCATCAACAACAACTAGTACAGATAAGAGATTTATGTTAAAACAATTAATGGCTAAGTCTAGGCTGAATCATTCCATGGTTAACTTGTTATTGTAATATTTTGTTATTTTAATTTTGAGGAATAAAGATGAATGTTAGCAAGGAGGTTGTTCTTTAGTAACCAGGTCCATATTTAATTTGAATATATTTCATTATGATAGCAGTAACTTTGATTAACATTAGTATTAAACTTAAAAGTAGGAACATTATCTTGGTTAATTATTAAATAATGGTAACCACAAACCAGACCCTTGGAAAGGTATCCAATTTAGAGGACAAGGTAAGAAGTTCAAAAGTATTCATAAGCTTACTTAATTTTGGGATAATCATCCTCAATGATTGCCCAATGGCATCCCTATATATATAGACAAATGTATTAGAGCTAATTAATAATCAAGCTCAACTCAAACTAGAAACATAACATAAATAAATGGCATCCCTTGTGGGGACTTACCATCCAGTTTAGTAATTAACCATTATAAAATTAATTAATTTAATTAGTAACTGATTGTTTTAACATTCATTAAGGATAGTATTAATATGATTACAACGATCAATGTGATTACAAATAGATGGAATGATTCAGATGGACTAGGTGACCTATTTTTCTTAATTTCCCAATTTGATAAATATGCTTGCATGTAGTTGGTTATCTATGTTGATTCTATTTGTTATTCTTAATTTTCGCATATATTGTGTATCAATGTCCGCGTAACGATTCGATATTGGGGTCACGAAAATTCTTTCATTATCTCTTCGCTTCGATACCTCATTGAAGTTAGACTGTCCCAGTACTTCTTTTTATTTTACATATTCCGTGAATTCCGTCTCCGAAAATTCATTACAGCTTCACGATGACCGACAGAAGGACGCGTTCAGCTACAAGAGCATTAAGAGAAAGGGACGCAGATGCACATGATTCTGAATATGCAGAAAGAGAAGATATAACAGAGAAGTCCATATGTACAGATGAAGAAGTGGAGGCAGCAGCAATCATGGAGGGCAGACCACAATTAACGACAGTAGAGAGGCCAGAAAACACAAACCTCCTAATGGAGTTGTTTAGAAAATTGGAAGAAAATATATATATATATGAGAAATATAGTAAGGGAAAAGGGAAAATATTGCGATTGTGAAAATTTTCGAATTCGTGTTTCCAATAGAAATATACGTTTTAAGGTCCTCTGGGTCCAAATTAAGTCTCACAAAATGGTCAGTGGGTCTGTGAACAGGTTGAATCAAAAACAAAAGTTTCACAAAACTAAACTTATGTATTTATGGTAGGAAAATACCTGCAATGTTGCAGCAGCTTAAGGTAGGCATATACCTGCAGTGTTGCGGCAACTTAAGGTAGGCATATAGGCAACTTTTGCTGCCAAGTTGTTACAGCAACTTTTTGGTCAAAGTCGACTAACCGGAAGTGCTACTTTATATCATCGATCTCATACTTTTTTACAATTTTCTCTAAAACGATTTTGATTAAACTTGCCTGATGTCTTCTACTAAGAGCACCCCAACTTTTTATACGTGGAGCACATCATCGAGAAAATGTAGGGAAAAAGTTATGACGAAAAGTAAATTTATTTTGCGTATAACTCAAAAACTATGCATTTTAAGGTAAACTGCATACGATCATATGAAAAGTTACTAAGTTCTCAATAAAAAATCATCGAAATTGGACCAGTATTAGCAAGGATACAGCATGTTTGACTTATCAAAATTACTTTATCATTGGAAGTGCCAATTACAGTATCGATTCTACAATTAACTGCTCTAACGATTTTGATGTAAATTGCCTAAAGTATTCTCCTTAAGAGGATTGAGACAAGGAGATGCCCTAGCTTGTTTAACGCCATAGGATGATATCGAGATAGTCGATCACTCAATGCACTTAGGGGCGCATTCCTGAATCTTATAGAAGCCGCTATAGACATGGGCTTTACTATAAACGAAGAAAAGACAATGTACATGAAAGTTGGCCGGCATGATGGAAATGCGGCAAAAGAACCCTTAATCAAAGGTCCGTTCCGCTTCCAGAGCGTAGACCAGTTTAAGTACTTAGGTTCAGTTGTTTTCTCTACAAATAAGATTCTGATTGAAGCAAGCCAGAGACTGATGATAGCCAACAGATGCTGTTTCGGCTTTAGGAAATAACTCTGTAATCCCATAATATCTCGACGAACTAAGTGCCTAATTTATAAAACCCTCATTAGGTCAGTCCTTATTAATGAATCTGAAATATGGACAGTCAGAGAAGAAAAAGAAATCCTTATTTTCGAAAAGAAAAAAATACGGAGGATTTCTGGGCCCATTAAACTAGGGGAACAGTGGAGAAAACGGCACAACAATGAAGTATACGAGCTCTACGGTGAAGGTAATGCATTACGGAACATCAAGTTGGGAAGATTGAGGTGGACCGGCCATGTCGCCAGAATGAGGGATGTCCAGATTCCCAAGAAGTTATCGGAGGGGAGGCTGGACTGCTCCAGAGGTAGAGGCAGGCCAAGACTCAGGTGGGATGACGCTATTGCAAAAGACGTCCTGATCCACTGAATGGACAAAATTGGAGAGCAGCCACACAAGATCGAGCCACTTGGAGGAGGCTCATTGAAGAAGCTAGGAACCACACAGGTCTGTAACGCCAAGGGAGAAGGAGGACTTAACGAAATAATCTAAAATAACGAATAGGCAATAAAATACAAATCTCAAGACATGTGTCCAGTAAATACAATTAGTTTGATAATGTTAAAGCGATTGCTATCTGATTGCGACAGTACTAGTAAATAAACGAGCCACAATAAAGATAATCAATACTAAGCCAACAAGGCTTCTCTCCCTAAGGAGAGATATCCGTAAGTAGATAAAGTTAAACGATAAGAAAATATATAAAATATAAATATACCAATTTTGTGGAATGGGCACCCATATATCTTAACCATATATTAATAATAATATAAAGCATTAAATACTGGACAAATTCTAAACATTAACAATGAGTGAAAAATCAAAAACATATATAAACAAGAATCAATTGCATTCCAAGTTTTGCAATAAACTGATGTTCACTTCTTAATAATTATTTCGTGACTAGAATTTTCGTTGTCGTGAAGAGGTGAAAATTTATTTTTCCATTCAGAATGAATTTTACATGAGATATAATTCAAAATGAAAACGAATGTAGTAGCAATGACGAAACAAAAGATGCAAATGCAGTCCCGTGATTACTGTATTGCAATTTTAAAGAAATGAAATTACAGCAATTTACATAGAAAATTTGCTTTTCAAAGCGCATTTAATGTCCACGGAGAAAATTGTAAAGAACTGGTGCACGAGGGAAACAGCAGCCCACGATCTTCATCTACTATCACCAGACTCTCATTCTATTCATTTTTAATCTTTGCTTTATATCAATTATTTCGGTAGTTATCATTTTTTTCCATATAATTTGTCACTTACCAGTTTGTAATGCTTGCGAATGTGTCTGGCGTCAATCAAAATAAGTAAGTTAGTTTATAAAATATTGTTGATATCGGGAGTTAGTGAGTCCTTTATTAGATTCACTTTTTTTTTTTGGTCCAAAATTTTGGTGTGAATTGACTTTAGTAAGTATTGGTTGTTATTTTAGACAGAATATCTCTGTTCGTAGCTACAGTTCAGTAATTTTTAAAAAATATATTTTCTACTGTCCTTTATGGATGCGAAATATGAGAAAACCAAGCAGAATTATTTTGCAGAAAAGAACTTTCTTCTTCTTCTTTGTCTTCCTCTTGTGTCACTATCAGCGTCGAGGAGCCTCGACCCAGCGCAATCATTCCTCTCTGTCCCTGATCTGCCACTTCATTTGGTTAAGGGCTTTGTTTCTTCCATTTCCAATCCTCTATATGTATTCCTGGAATGAAACTCTAGGTCGCCCCGGTGGTCTCCTCCCAGTGGGCCGAGCCTCTAGTACCTTTATAGGATCCATGTCCTCGTTTATGCGGCAGACATGCCTAAACCATTTGAGCTGTCGGTTCTCCAAAGTGGTTTTTAGTTCGAGTACCTCCAGCTGTTCTCTGATTCTTTCATTTCTAATGCGGTCTCTCCTAGTTTTTCCAACGGTGGAACCTCATTTCTGCTACAGTTAAGCATTTGTCTGTCCAACATAGTCCAACTTTCTCCGCCGTAGGCGAGGGTGGGCAGGTATGCAGCCTTGTACACGTGCATCTTGGTCTTCTTATCCACTTCCCGATGCAGCAAAGATCAAGGTCTTAAAATAACCGAGAAAAAAAAGTTTTGTGAAAACAGAACATTTGGTCAGAAGAACAAGGATGCTATAGAAGAACTAAGAGCCTAAACAAGAGATAGCAGTGAACGCACTAATTGTAAGCAAATATATTTGAAGTATAGCATCGTTACGACTTAAATGGTCAAGTGAAATTGTTGCGCTAGATACATTTAGGTTTGATCGGATTTTGGTGAATGGGGTCGGTAAATGGATTTTTGCGGGGTTCTGTAGAGAAAGGTGTAGGCAATGATTATAAATGGGTATCATCAATATGTAGAAGAGTCGCAGGGGGGGATCTCTAACAAGAAGGGAAAGGGGGCGTGAACTAAAGAATGGTGTGTATAGCCTGTGTGCCATGTCAGAAAAAAAGAACAAATTCAAGTGTTATATTGGAAGCAGTGGTAAATGCATATTCCTGTGTAAGGACCTACTGCTGTCACCCATTTTGATTTATTTTAAGCAATGAGCCTTTTTTATCGATCAAAAAAAAAATTAACCCTTCCTCAAAATTTGAGGTTTTACGTTTAAATATGTGTAAAATACAAAAATCTAAAAAAATCAATAAAAAAAAAAATCCGAACGTACACCATCCGCAATATTTCTTTGATACTTCTTTTCTTTGATTTTTTAAGTATAATCAAAAATTAATTAAATAAATTAAATTCTCTACCTAATCGAAATCGGACCATTATTAGCCGAGATATAGCGTTGAACTTTTTATACATATTTTATAAAGTATTCTGCATATATTCTCTGGAAACCAGTTCACCATTGTTTAGTTTTTTATAACTCCAAAATATGTATAACAAAAGGTGTATAACCTCCCGGAATATTCCAGATGCTCATTTGAAAAATAATTTCATTGTCTGCAAATCAAAACATAAAAAAAATAATAATAATAATAATAATAATAATAATTTATTCGGGCTAATGTTAGTGAAGATATAGCAATTATATTTTGTACTGGACTTTAACTTAAAGCGATAAGGAAAACCGTGTAAGTGGACCAGAAGATATTTTCGATATATAATTATTTGGAAATTATAAATCAATGTGTTATAATTTACAGCCTTTGAAGTTGGAAAAAAATCGAAAACATAACGAATAATTATACGATTTAAAAAAAAAAATTAATAATTATTAAGAGAATAGTATTATTAGAATTTAGAAGGAAATTAAACATGATCATGGGAGATGAGCAAAGATAAATCCTGAAAATAAAGCTTTTCACGATTACCACTCACCAAAGTTGATTGTAAACAAAACCAACTTAATTGTAACTCCTTCAGATAAAGGTCCTTAATAATTGTTATTAAATATATCATCTGTTGAAAATATGAGTTATCAGGTTGTTCCGAAGGCGACATCTTGTCTGCATACGCATGTGAAAAAAAAAAAATACACTTCGTTCTACTTCTAATATTGAATGAAAAATTGGTCTAGAAATTGAAATAAAATATGGTAATGATATAGTATTTTGTTATTGATAATGTTTGACCGAATGAAGAAGATTTGAAATGAGACTAACTAAAATTTTGAAATTTCATTTGGAAATTTCCATAGTCAAAGACATTATCAGTCAAACTACTCGTTAAGATGATGTTATCTTATTTGGAATATTTGTTGTCTAAAATCAAATATCATTA
The DNA here is from genome assembly GCA_948150685.1 of Rhaphigaster nebulosa. NCBI lineage: Eukaryota > Metazoa > Arthropoda > Insecta > Hemiptera > Pentatomidae > Rhaphigaster > Rhaphigaster nebulosa. Next base: position 33,907,576 of record OX411308.1, read on the forward strand.
AATTATGTTTTTTTTTTGTAGTATTTTTTTTGTTATTTAAGATTACTACTATATATATCATTGTTTATTTTGACAAAACTCACTTATTTCATTATCTATCTTTTAAATCACAGTGTTGTTACTGAATTCATATGGTCTATAATTGTAATTACATTGTTATTATTTTTGTTATCTATTTTTTAATGCTCATTGTTTATCAAATTTTATAACGCACATATTGCTGTCTGATCTCATTCAGTCTTTATAGATCCATCAGAAAAAATTAAAATAAAACATCAAATACATTGGGCATTGGGCAAAAAAAAAAGTTAAAATTTTTAAGTTTTATTGCAATAGTGACAAACCAATATAACGATAACTAATATAACTGGGAAACGTCCCAGTAGTCATGCCTACCATTTCTCATCACTATAGTCGCGTTAATAATACCTTAATAACAGATTATTGTAGAAGGAAGAAAAATCATCTTTTTTTTTTATTTAGAGCTACTTTGCCTAAATTTTTTGCCTTAACCTAACGGTATATGGTGGGCAGAATTAAGACATCGCTAGTGAATCCTAGGAAGGATGAAACATCCGTTCTTAAAAATATATTCCGTTACACAAATAGCCCGGAGAACTGCTTATTCCCTCTTGTTAATACAGGTTTGAACTTCTTTAAACATTTTTCATATTTATCCCAGTCTACCACCTCGTTTGTGATTGAATGAGATTTACCACGCGCGGACGTTGAATTTAAGTTGAACAGCGTTCTGAAGCCAGGCCGGTTAAAAATCCTCACCGGTCTATAAAACCGGCCGTATATGGCAGCTCATAAGTTTTTCCTTTAGTTTTTCAATTACATCAGTGCGGTATGGGCGATAGGAGAAAAATATCATTTTTCCTTTTGGTAGCTGGTTCATTACAGGAGGAAGAGAAAAATGAACACCAGCGAAATAAAAGAAGAAAGAAGTTCAGAGTATGGACAAAGATTTGGCTGGACAGAAGCATAGGAGGTGACGTAAACCTGCTTGAAGAATTATGCGGTACAGAAAAAAATGACTAGGCCAATTATCGTCGAATAGATGAAACTACATTTAATTTTTGTTAGATAAGGTTTCGCCAATTATCCAAAAGCAAAGCAGATGCATGAGAGAATCAATTTCTGCTAAAATGAGGCTCATAGCTATCTTCAGATTTTTAGCTACAGGGAGAATCTTTGAGGATTTAAAATTATCTTTGAGAATATCAACTCAAGATCTGGTAAAAGCCATAATGGAAACATGAGAGGCAATAACGATGGTTTTGAAAGACTATATTAAGGTAAGGCAAAATTAAGTATTATTAATTAAAAACTTTTTCTAGACACATTATTTTTATAGGAAATCACACAATGAAACCATTTAAAGATCTAAATAATATAGTTTAAAAAAAAAATTAATAAAAAAATGGATTATATATCACTGATTATAGTATACCCAGAATACATCGGTTTATAAAAACACATAAAATAAACCAAAATTTAAGATCTATTAAAAACAACATTGGTGGTCCGACAGAAGCCCTATCAAAATATCTAAGTCCATATCTAAATGGCTTTAATAGAAATAATTATTATGTTATAAAAAATTCTTTGGAGTTAAAAGTTTTAAATAACACAAAAATATATGATAAAAATATGGAGATGATAGTTTACAGGCATTAAATCTCTATTCACTAATTTCCTATTTAGATGAGTTTTAAAATTAATAAAGTATAATTAGATAAAACCAAATAATAAAACAGAAAGCGATAGAAGCTAAAAAATTATTTTTGCAGGGATTTAATCTACATGCTAAACTATGGCCCGCGAGCACCTCCGATTCGGCTCATCAAAGTTTATTATGATTACATTTTAAAATTTACTATTTAGGCCCAATGATTTAATAAATCACTTATATACGTTATATTAAGACACCGAGTACCTAATTATACAGTTTGACAATAAAATTGATACAGAGCTAGACTATACTTTTTACCATTTATTAGTTATACATATGAATTATGTAATCATTGTAAATAAAATAACGAAATAATAATATGGATAAAGGGACATATAGGATTGATAGCTAATATAAGAATGATATATAATAAAAAAGGACAGATTAGTAAGATATCGTGAATATCCCGAAACGTTAATGGCACTGGTTAAAATGATTATTTTAAATAATTAAAGAAAGAACTTTCTTCACAATAACCTACATAAAATTATTTGATTCATTTTTTAGAGAATTATAAATAAAGTTTATGGAAATTGTTTGGATTTATTTTTATAATAAGACTGGATGAACTCAAAATATGTTTTTTTTTTAGTTTTTAAAAACAACAGCAAAAATGTTCCAAAATTAGTTAATTTTACAGAAAATAAAGTAAAAATATCGATTTCAGACTTTCGATGTCTTTAATGATAGGTTAAGAGAGTACTATCAGAAAGAAACGAAGTCCTGCGAGTAGAATTCACCTATAAACTATATCCACACTAATCGATTTTCGAAGTGACTTGCCAGGCGACATAGCCTAGCTACCTGATCCTCCCATACCTTGAAAATTTGAGTTCCTTTTATAGATTTTTTTTCTCCTTATTATGACTTCCTATTTTATTTGTCACATTTTTTTTTTTTTTTTTTTTTTTTTATAAATAATTCATTTGTATTCCGAAACTATTCCAAAATAATATATTGTTTATTTTTTGTTTCCTTTTTAACTGCTATGATATGACAATATTTTTTATTGTTTTATTTTATTCTCCTCTACAATTGTGAGAAAGTTTCTTAAATTTTGATCTTAGCTCTGGAATTGTTATGTTTACGAACGCTCTTTAAACACCAGCTAAAAATATTAACTTTTGTTAATTGTTGATTCCGTTGTTCTTTAAGTGGCCATTTTTTTTTCGTTTAATTTGAAGGAAAAAATAATTAGTAGAATAAAATATTTAAAATTAGCATTATTCGGAATTAAATGTTTTTGCTAATTATTGTCTTCGATTTAATTAGCCATTCCTTGCGAGTTTAACACTTTCAATTCTTTAATTAAAAATAGTTTATCCTAATGCGTTATTGATTATTGAAATCATATCATTAAAGTTTATAAATTATTGAAAAATATTTATTTAAACATTTATTTGTTTTAATTGTGAAAGTTTCAATAGCATTAGATGATTCATTTGGATTTCATTACTGAGTTTAATTTAATTTTCAAACTACATATCATCAAATAAATATAAAGTTATTTAAGATATTGTAATTGTGAAAACTAATTCTTCCTTATAATTTTATTAAAATATTACATAATAATAAATATTAAAAATATGCTTTAAAAATGTGAACTCATAAGGTAGGATTAAATAGATAAAATTTGTAAATTTTTAATTTATATTGTTTTTTTTAATATATATTGGTAATAGTAGAATGCAAACACTGAAGTTGAGACAAAAATACCGTTTATAAATATAATCTGCTGAGACCCCCGATTTTTTCGATTCTTCTATATTTTTTTTTTATTCTTTACGAAAAGAAGACCTTATATTATTAATTTTTTTTTTTGTAACAGATTCTCGATTGCTATTTGGATTAATTATTTTCATTTTCTTAACAACGAGATCGTACGCTTGATTTCTTTTTAGTTTATTAGTATAATCTATATGTTTTAAATCCCACAATGCGGGAAGAGATCGATAACTTTCGAAGAAAAAAAATCATGTTCTCCTGCTTCGCGGTAGCCATGACGATAGAATTATCTATGGCTGTTTAAAGAGGAGATATGGAAAACGTACTGGACTGACGTCCCAAAGATGAGGCCAAAAAAATCGGATGGGTAGACGAAACGCCTGCGCAGTAGCTTCATTTACCGTTCAAATATGAATCAGACAGAAAGACGGTCCGGATAACTGATCGTGTGTGGGCCCACTTCAGTCCAAGCATCCGACGGCCAGACAAAAAACCTCAAGGGAAGCTTCATTTACCGTTCAGAAATTACACAGAAAGCCGGACCGGCTAACTGATTGTGTATGTATGATATGGATGTGGGCTCCTTTAGAGTGACAATGATTATTTGTTATTTATTTATTTTTATTTTCTTAGTTTATTCCTGTATTATCAACCCATATTTTTACACAGTAACGAATTTGGCGCTATAGTGAATAAATTCTGAGCATATAATTAACAAATCACGAGTTGCATGAGTACGGTTTTATAAAATCTGCAAAAATATTTGTATTATTATATAGTTATATTTTACTATAATAATTTGTCGTTTTTAACTAGGTATACAATGATAGGATATCTTTTATATCTATATTATTTATATCTTTGATTTATTTTTATATTTCTCATTATGTTCGTACATTTAAATACGATTTAAATAAGAAAACAAAACTTTTCATTTGATCTCTAATCATTCAAGAAGACTAATATGTAAATCTATAACTGAGCCTTGGTATTTTTCATCGTAGAATCGTGGGATTCGCACTCGAAAGGCCAAATTTGATGTTAAACTCCCACGTTACCCTCGATATACACTTTCTGCGTTTCACCTCCTTGTCTTTGTTTGTATTTTATTTATTTTTATTTTTTTATTATTATTTATATTTATATTTTGTTATTTTTTTTTGTTTCACCAATGGAAATTCGGATCTGAGAAACAGGCTTTAAATTGAAATAGTAAAACGATAAAACTTCTGCTAGATTAATAAGAAAGCAATGCATTGTTTTGCTTTTTTCTTTATAAAATCGATAATTTGGATTCACTGTAAAGAAGGTGAGATCTCATTGACCGATAACAATACTTCTTCTACCATTGATAATGAAGAGGTAAAAAGGATGATCAAGTACTGAAGTAATTAAGACCAGGTAAATCTCTAAACCTCGGTAAGGTAATGTGTCGTAATGTTAATAGGTAAGGTAGGGTAAAAGCGTTTTCTGGTTAAGTGCGTAATTGTCTCGTTAAATCCAAACCCTTAACTAGTAAGAGCTGTCCTTCACGGAGCATGAAGTTTAACCACTGAAGTATAAGAAATAAGCTAGGAAAGTTTATCGAAGTGAAGTATAACGAGTTGTAAAGATATTAGTTCCAACATAGGTTGATAAGTTGTGTCGTTAAACTTATGCTGTACAGCTGTATCGGTGATTATCTACCAATAGGCCTTTCTTTTTTTTTCTTCTATTTTGACGTAAGCAGAACATAGAGGTGCAGTTCTTCAACATACTTTGTGATTTACATTTCTTTTTAACAGTTTCTATTTTTTAAGCGCTTGTCCGCAGTCACCCAACAAAACATGATAGTAGGGACAAGTGCAGACCTTGTCGTGTAACAAGTGTACGTTGTGTACACTTACCCTTAAATCATGTTTTGTCGAGAAAACTATGGACTAATGTTCCTATATATTCCACATTGTACAATGCGAATCTCAGACAATCATTACTTTTTTCGATGATAACATCAGTATAATAATCCTCCGGAAATTCAACTATTTTGTACTTGCGCCAAAACAGCTCCTATTTAAATAATATCTTCCAGATACGTTGTGTACACTTACCCCTTAATTTATGCTCTGTATAGCCGACTATTTTTGAAATAAGGACCTTTTGAAGGATCTCTATCCTCGCCAAAGCTAATATTATTTTAAGAACGTTACAATATATGACAAATTATTCGTGTTATAGCAAATGAATATTATATTTATGTCTTGTTTGTTATATTTTAGAGTCCAATTAAGGCTATATAAAATATAAAAAAATAACATATATATAAAAAATAACATAAACTGTTTCCATATTAAACTTTCTAACCACAAATTAATAATAATGTTGTTTTATATGAGCATATTTCCATACCACAAACCTTTCAAAACGCAGCAATGTCCTAAATATTTACACACTGCCTAAAAAGAGATATAGTCTTGTTTGTTGTTTTAGTTTCAAGGGTAAGCGATGATTGCTCAAGAGTCTACTAACTAGATAGTATGTCATCCGATGAAAATATGACCTGGATGTTTACTCGTCACGAAGGAATTTGCCACTCGAGAAATAATAAAGAGATTTTTTCTATCATGCCAGTTAGAGTACATCCGTGAATTAAATTTAGTTATGAACTAATCGTAAGGAAAAATAAAGGGTCAAGATAAACTTAAAACATATCTAGTTTCTCGCATTTCTTACTTCAGGATCTACTGTTGTTATGATGTAATTAATTGACTTGTACGTATTTTCGCTCAGCTTCATGATTTAAATACTCTTTTTTCAGAAATTTTCGATAAGATGGCCTTTAATATATCTTAAATATTATTCAATTAACGTCCGCATGATGGTAAAGAAGGACCAATCTAATCAGAGATTGATAAATTATTTGCCACTTCTATAATTTTGTATTTATTGAAAACTAATTCCAAATATTATGCATTCATCTTTAGTTCTAAAAGCACACAAACATTCAAAAATAAGTAATTCAAAATACAGTTTGGTATTATTATGCATATTAAATTAGATGTAATATAAATTAGTATTATAAAACATTTATGAATTATGAATTTATGGATTTTTTTAATGAATTTAATTAAGACAAGAAATCAAATACATGTTAGTAATCACCAAGGTTTAAGTAGATTATATCAAATAGATTGCATTGGTTTGTATACTCCGCTTTTTTGGAAAGGGTCTATTTTGTCTTTAGGAGAAGGAAAATATGAGGATAGGTTTTTTTCTATTTTAAATTCAGGATTTAATTCTAGTTTTTTCAATTCATTTCCGACTTTGGTGGATATAGGGCCGTAATATAGAATCAAGAAATAATGTTTCGGAATGGACCTGTCTTCCGGGGTTATTGAATAGTATTTATAGTATCATTAATTGTATTTTTTCGTTGTTTTTTTTCTTAATGTGATTGATAGTCGTTTTATTGTATCCGTTATTTTTTGAAATATTTCAATTTCTTTATTATAATTCTTTTCATTTAATGGTACTTTCAAAAGACGTTAAATCATGCTATTGACGGCTGCGTGTTTATGTGCTATCGGTTTCCTAGCTTCATTGCGTATAACGACATCCGTGTGGGTGGGTTTCCGGTAAATTCCAAATTCATGACGTTTCTAAATCTAAAAAATTTATGTCTTTGTTTTTTTCCAGTTCATATATATGGAGGTATTAAATACGAAGAGAAGAAAACAAGAAATTTACCAAGTTAGAAGCTCTAACAGCCATAACAATGATGTATACTTCCAATCATTAAAAAACTAAACAACTTATAATAAATATTATAATATTTTTTTTTAATAAAGAAAGAACATATTTCAAAAACAAGTTGTGAGAAGTACAAACTAATAGATTGAAAATCACATATGAGGCATGTACAAGGCATTTGCAGATCGCTTAAACGTTTTGAATCTATAAATACTGAATTAAGAGACGATATCATGGCCGATCCGGTAAACATATTCCATAAGTTTTAAAAACACTAAACTTATTGCTAGAATTCCTGTTTGATATCAGGAGACCGGGCTATCGGCAAAAGCATCCATTCCTCACTTCAAACTCAGGAAATTGGCAAGGACATTTAGGAAAAGTGAGTGATTTAAATGCTAAGTGCTCATTGGTTGCCTTGGAACGCCATAGTGATTGAAGGAAAATCCCTGCTATGCTTGACCCAGTGACCAGAAAATAAACATACCTGTCCTCGAACTTGAGACCATCACCACATTCCAGGGACCATTTGGCCATACCCTTCCTCAGTTTCCAGAACTTCATCATGGATCATAGATTTATCATTATCTCATCATTGTTATTTATACTTCAGTCTATTTTTATCGATAATTTACACAACTTCATGATCACTATATACGTATTTAATGAATAAAGTTTAAAAAAATTCGACCGGTTTGTTAACAAGAGTGACTTGAGGTACTTGAGTCTTTTGTTTTGGAATCCTTTGCTCTATGGTAAGGTCTTGGGGTCGGTACTTATATTCACTATTTGTTCTGTATATTTTTATAGATAGAGTAATATAAAAATTAAGAAAACGATAAATAAAAAAAATAATTTTTGTAAAAAACCACGACTCCTCAAAATCACCATTACAATTGTTTGCTACTGAAGAATTAACCATACGATTTCTATGGGTATTTCGAAGACCATGCACCATACAAAGTGCGAACAAACCATTAAAATTAAAATTAAAATAAATAAATAAAATTAAATAAATTAAAACAAACCATTTGTCCCAACCTGCCATACTCTAAAATTGTGCACTAAATAAATCCATATTTTATTGTGTTTGCATGAACATAAAATGGCTTCTTATTCTTTCATCATAAACTTATTTAAGTTAAGAATACTTTTCTATCAATTACTGATAATTCTCTCTGCTATCTGAAAAAATTACAAGCACCTATTATTAATATAAGAATCGCCAAACTACATCTGTAGGTTATATTAATAAACAATGTCAGTTGTAAATAATTATAATGGAAAGTGGCCATATTGTGAAAATCGTAAAAAAATCGTAAAAGATGCTTGTCATTTAGTGCTTTCTAAAATTAAAACTATCATTCAACATTTGAATTATGTTACAACTAATTGTGTTAGTTGACTAACACCCCATATAAAATATATATATATATATATATATATATATATATATATATATAATAAATATAACCTAAAATAAATAAGGATTAATCCTAGGTTGTAATATTGCTAAAAGCCGTTAGAAATATTAAATATTAAAAATCAAGTAAATTGTTTTTTTTGTGAGCAGGCGTCGGACACATAAAAATAAATTTTGACGATGCCTTTCACAAGAAATCAGTATTGGTTTTTTCTTTCAAACAATAAACTAAAAAGAAATAGCATTCATCAGTAGTCTTAATTCACCTTTTGTATTAAAAACTGGAGTCTTCGAAAATATTAAAAACAACAGGAAAGAACGCGGAAAGTATTGTATATTATTTCGTTTTTCACGATTTCTCAAAGTGAAGTTATTTTTGTTGGAATATTCTGATATCATCGGGCAAGTTAAATTTATATGTTAATCGGTTAAACATAAGTCAATAACTCACATTTTATTTACACATTATTATCGCCATTACCCGACAGCAGGATCTTTGGTTTTTGCTATTTTATGCATATGTATGTATGAAATTTATATAAATATAAATTAAGACTTGCTTTTTCCTAAAAAAAAAAAAAGTTTAGCCTACTTTACTAGCAGCGTACAGCGTATTTTGGTTTTTGTAATTGATTATACATTTAAACTCATTTGATACCAACGGCGATTCTTAATCTTAGTGTACAAAAAAGCAAATTGATTAGTATATAATAATCTTGAAATCCACGCAGAAACAATAATCTAAAAAAATGTTGAAATTATATAAAATATTTTTCTAAAACCCACCAAAAAAAGTTTCATTTAAATTTATGATCTCAATCCGTAGCCTCCCCTTATTAATCAAAATAATATTTTAAGAATAATTCATACTAAATAATTAAGATTATTTTAACAATGATTTAATTTTTCTTAATCCAGAGGATTTTTGTATTTTTTCTAATTATTAATACTAAATAAGTTTTATGATTTTTCAACCATTCAGCAAAAAAAAAACAATAGTTAACCACAGCCAGTCGATAAATGTATCCTTGAGTCTTTTAAAACGTGAATAGTTATTCCCCTTAGATTGCAATTCGAAGAAATACTTCAGAGAATTATCAGAATTACCTTTTAATGTAATTATTCGAGATTATTTTGTGTAATGAAATTCTCCTTCATTGGCAAACTGCTTTTTGTAGTTTTAAATTAGATAAAATTGTAAACCACCGATTTTGATGTCGATAGTATCGACACTTTGGAATATCGAATATCGCCAAAAGTATCTTGCCCTGGCACGTGCATTCCTAAGCATTAAGTCTTAGCCTGAATGTAATTGTTATGTTCAAAATATAATAATACAGCAAAACAACACAACTATGGTGTGTTGATCCTTGATTCACTCCAGGCAATATTGACAAGAGGTAGTTAGGTTAAATATTATATTTTTTTTGCAATAGTAACGGCTACTGGAATTCAACGTTCTTCCTCGGATGTGCAAAATTATCTAAAATTAAACAAATTCTTTAAATAATTAGAGAATAAAAGTGACTAACGATTAAATGATACTCGTACAAGACATGAGAGTATACACCTTGGGTGGAGACGTAATAAGTCGGTGAGTCTTTTCCTGCACTCCAGTTTTCTCCACCATTTTCAGAATCCTAGATCTTTCCTTTTATATTACTTACAAATAATAAATGTAAAGGATTCTTAAACGGGAAAAAAATGTAGGTATTCATATTTTTTTTAATTTAATTTTTTTAAGAAAGACCTGAAAACAAAGATGTTGCATACTAAAGGGAATTTTCGGATTTCCATAAATCGGAAATGCGATTCCATGCCAGAGCGGTGTCCAGACCACCTGGATTGGTTCCTAATCCTGCCCCTAGTTCCAGGTAAGGTATGTATTATTTATACTTGGTGCTGATCCTGCCAGACGTGACCTGTCCATGGAGGTAATACAACAGGACAAAGAGTCTCCTCGTGACCCTGATGGTGCTAAAATTAGAGATCGCGCGAGAGATTTTAATGGTGGGATCTTCTCACGACTCGGTGCTGTGGATTAGATGTAATCGCTGGGACATCCCCAATTTTTCACCGAGGTACAATCATAATCCGCGATGAAAAAAAAAATACTGCGTAAAATAAGTAAAAAATCAACCTATGATGTCAGACTGTCTCCCAAAGTTACTTGATTAATCAAATCACAAGATCATATTTGTAAACAATCTTAGATTCGTGTTCCTTGAAAAATTGCTGAATATTAAAATGCTTATCTTATTTCACCTTTCGCAAATAAATATATGCATTGCTATTTTCAATATGCGTTCAAAACACACGAATTATGAATATTTTAATGAAGGTGTTGTTTCAGTTTTACGAATTAGATAAATTTAAGAATAGCCCTCACCTTGCAAAATCCTCCGAGGAATTTTTGATCAATACCAATTTTGGAATAATTTTATTTGCAAAATCATCCGAAGATCCATCTCAGACAGTTCTGGAGATACCGTGGTAATTCTCGTATCCTCCCTTATTTTCTCCTATTGGATTACAAATACTAAATGAGTTCGAGAGGAGACTATTAGAAAGGAATGAATTTATAAGATTCATCAAAGGTGTTGCCAGTCGGTTTCCGATCAATTGTTGATGTACTGGATTAGGTTCACTTTATCCTAAATTCCGATGGTGTTACCAATTTCGTGCCTTTCTATTTTGCCCTTAAGAAACAAAAAGCCTTGCTATAGTAGATGCAACATCCCAGCATTCTCGATTCATAAGTAAGGCCGGTTCGAATCCTGCCAGAGCAGGGGCGGATCCAGAGGTAGTTTTAGGGGAGGGAGGAGGAACCATCAGGGCAAGGCCAGGAACTAGAAATTTGTCAGGGGAGACCTCAATTTTGCCACTCCTTCTTTTACCTTCTCCCCCACCAATAAAAGTCCCACAGTTTTATAACAGTATTGTACGTAGTATATTTCAAAACAAATCACAGCATCTCCTAATATTAACATTGACTGAATTAAGCTCAATACTTAACCTGAAAATAAAATTTTCGAAATTTGTCGCCCTCTAAATTCTCCCGCCAGAGGCAAAGGTTCCCTTTGTTTCCCCCTTCCCCTTGTACCGGCTCTTTATCGGAGTGACCCCAGAATTTGGGATAATTGTAGAGTAGGCTGGGATTTTGCTATTCATGTTTTTGATATTTTTTTAATGTTTATATATATTCTTCCTTTGGGACGCCAACCATTTTTAATTTTCAGTGCATATTTATAAGGGAATATGGGAAGGATGATATGTATAATTATGTCACTGAGTTGTCTTATCCTGCGTCAGGAGGGGTTGATATCTCAGTAATGAACATGCCAATGACAATTGATACACTTTGAACCAATTCAAATGTTTTGAACTTTATTAGGATTAGGATTCCATTTAAATGAATCCCGCTACTTAACCTCTGGACCATATAAATAAGTTTTGAGTTTTCATCAGGTTTAAAAAATAATAAAACGAAAAAAGTTTAACACACTTATTTTATTTAAATTAATAAAAAATGTGGATACAATTGATAATTATATAATTTTGTATTTATTTATTATTGGCGCTAAGATCCTGCAAGAACTTGGGCCTCTCTTGTCACCTTCCTCCTCTCTCTCCTGTTCCGTGTAAGCATCCGCCATCTTATTCCCATCCTCTTCAAGTTTTATATATTTATATTTATGTATTATATAATTACATTTGACAATTTCGACGATCGATTTCACACGAGGTGGGTCAAGGTTAATCTCCCTCCTACCTAATGAAAATTTATAAAAGTTTCTCAAGAGTATATTTTAAATTAGCCGTATTTTATTTTTATTTTTTACTCAGTGGTTACCTTTTTTGGGAAGGGGAATTTCCACATTTTTTCTCTTCCCCTCATGTGGATTCACAACTGTGCCAGAGGGGTTTACTTTTATTTCATGGCGGAATCACAGAATGAATTTCGACCTTCCCACTTTGGATAGAATAAGTATGGTAACCTGTCGGATAATCAGCGCTTCAAGTCCTTGGGCTATATAACAGCGTTAAACCCTAATAAACAAAGCGGGGAAGGAAAAGAGAAGGAGAACTCGCTGATTCCTCATGAAGCAATTTTTTAACAGTATTTTAGGTTACAGGTACATTTCTAAATAAATATCATTAATTCATTTTATTAACTGAATTAAGCTCAAAACAATAAACAAAACCTAAAGAAATATTTTTTTCTTAATTTAAAAATAAAATTTCGCCCTCTTTGCTCTCCTCTAGTTCCAGCCTTGGTTCATTGCGTTCAAAATTGACCAACAAAAGAACACAGAGAAATATTTTTCTAAACTAGAGCATCTCCCTACTATCTCATAACAAGGAACACAAAATCTGCTATCAAAAACTTTTTCTATTAGATTTAACACTTGTTTAAAATTGTAGAATGATTCTGAACTGAAAAGGAAAGAAAGAAAACATCCTGAAGGTTTTCGTCGGCACACAATATAAGTTTTTTTTCTTATTTGTGTGTTTCTTTATTGATGTATGTCCATGTTTCCATGGTCAACCATACTTTCACCATTAAAAAAACTTCGTTACTTAATAGTATAGTGCATGTGTGGTTTTTATATTTATTAGAAGTTGCTTTTTTAGCATTAGTAGACATTAATTCAAAAAAAAGGAACAGCCTTCTTGATGTGACACCGCATCTCAGATTAAAATTAACAACCAAAGAACCAAATTATAATGATCTATCGTCTCAACATAAACAATTTCATCTTTCTAATTGATCTTAATAATTGTTATTTATTATATAACTTTTATAAATTTTATCATAAATGAATTTCATTTTTCTTATATTATTATTTTTTTTATGTACTAAAAAAGGAAAAAATAAATATATTTTGATACTTATTAGGGTATATGCAATTTTTTTTCTTTTTTGACCAAGTGCACTCAGTAGGGATGTCAAATAACTGGTTGGTTGAAACCGATAACCTGTTTTTTTTTGTATCGAATAACCGGTTTTGTTCGGGTTTTTACACTATCGATTGTAATCTTTCTTTTTTTGAAACCAAAATACAGGAGAAAAACCGATTGAAAATAAATAAATGGCGTTATAAAGGGTACATAATAATCTGCCCATTGATGCCGCCGCTGCACACTGCAGACCTACAAATCCACTTAAAGAAAGCCTTCGGCTAAAGAAGGGAATTAATTGCCTCGAAATCGCTACTGTGGATTTTGCTTTGATAATTAATAAAAGAGGGATAAGAACAAATATATATATATTCTGTACTCTACGTACCTTTTATTCACCTGCCTACCTTCTAGTGCTCACCTCCTTGGTAAAGGTACATCGTTACACTTCACATAACGGACTAAAACTACAACTGAATTCCCATTGTTTATTTTACGTTCATTTTACGAAAAGTAACTTTTGATGGTAATATGGAGTTTATTTTTTGTTTGTGTTACTTTACACCATCTCATTTCAGTGGTTTCGGTAAGCCACGTCAATTACTATCAAAGGTATTACTATTAACCAGTTTTTCCAGGGTTTTAGCAATTAGTTTACTTTTGTAAAGATTTTATAGGTTATTCTAGAAGATGGATGTGTAATTCACTTGAATTAAAGGTCTTGTCAATGACCAGTTATTTGTAATCATTTCAGTAATTGTTATTTGTAAGGTTCTCAATTAATATTTAAGTATAAATAACGGTATTTTTCCCAAATCCGGTTATTAATTGAAGGTAATATAATCGGAATATACGATAATCGATTTTTTCAAAAAAACCAACACCCCTAGTACTCAGTGTTACGGAAATTATAGAAGAGGTACTCAGATGTCGAAAGTTTGGAAAACACTGGTGTAGAACAAGAGCTGCCACAATGCGAAAAAGTGTATTTTCGAAAATTGGAATCGGGGAAGCGTTTGAAGCCTATTTAGGTTTATCGTTGTCCCTCAATTAACTGGTGAAACATCAAGCCCAACATTTTCTTAGCCAATACAGCTTACCTTTTTTGTTTAATAAAAAAAGTTAACCTTCATTTTTTGTACATTTAGTCATAATCATAAATCGAATTGTGGTAGTTTTTCAGAAAAAAAGAAAACAGTGCATACTCGTTTAGAGTATGTGAATAACAAAGACACAAGTAAAATTTAAAAAAAATAAATAATAATAATGAATCGGATTCGAGAAAATATTTATTAAATGTTTTAAAGTACAAAATAACATTTTCAACATAAATAATGGTATCTTCAATTATTCATACTGAAGCGAAATAATGATACTTTTTATTCACCGAACTGGTATAAGAATAATATTATTACGACATTAAAAATAATTTATTATCTTTATCATTACAGCCCTTACAAAGACATTCTCTAATCACAGTTTGAAGGATGTCATTATACTTGATTAGTAAACTTATTGGTATGAATGGATTCTTATTACACTAATACCTATTGCTTTGAGTGTAGCTTGTATTATTTATCAATAAAAAAAAAAAAAGAAAACTTATAAAATATTGAAACTAAAAATCTCAATTTTTTCTCTATACTGGAAATTTTTGATGTAAAAAACAGAAAAAAAAATATTGTAGTGTGGTACTCTTTTTCCCAGCGAACGATGTTTTTCATGTATGTCATTCATATATGTTGGAAACATATGATATTGAGCATAGTCATGTGCGGGCAATTTAGAACTTTTGAGAAAAGTTCTTTTCTTTCATTCGTTATTTCCGAATAAAAAATAACATTGGAAATAAATTTTAAAAGTTCCTCAGGCCATGGTGTCGTTATTTCATATTGATAATTTTTTTTTAATACAGGAAATGCTAACAAGCCGTACACCGTTGCATGGACCGAAAACTATTTCCAGAACGGTCTGTGAAACGGAAAACTGCGATGTTTAGGCAACCGTGAAATTAATTGCTCTCCCTGAAGTCACACAAGCTGCTGGAAACAATCCTTAAAGATAACAAACTGGAAAAGTGTTCAAGGAAGGCAATTTTTTTTTTGACATACAAGTATAGTCTTATATTTACACGCATTTAACTGTAAAATATGTAAATGTACGATCATATACCGTGTATGTGTACAAAATCAGTGGGCTACCTCTTAATTTCAATAGTTCCTTATTTTCAATCATTTAAATATCCTGACCAGCTTATAACAACAAATGTATAAGGGTGATTCTCAGATTACGGGGGATTTTCATGATTAAAATTTTAATAATTTTGCCTACATTTAAATAAAAAAAAATTAATTACCTACACGTTATATTGATGGTCAGCTATTACTCTTAACAGATGACAGAGACCAAAAGTTCTTTTTTTCGTTGGAAATTTAAAATTTCCGCGTGAGTAATGACGATCAGCTTGAATTTAATATTTTTTTTATTTTTTTGAGATCTAGAGGTAAGGAAATAAGTGCACTTGGGCTGAAGACGAACTGTATGTACTGCGACCCTCGATGTATAGAAAATTATAAATAACCATTTTAACATAAATGTTTTTATTTGTAAATTTTATAAAAATAATTACTAATAATTATTTTATAAAAATTGCAGCTTTTTATTTAAAGACTAGATTAAGAGTTAATAAATAAACAATAAATTAATTAATTAAATAAATTAAGTATTAATAAATAAACAATTAAAGGACTAGACAATTAGGATTAAATACATTAAGTTCAAGAGAGCAATAAGTAAATTTTAAATAATGGTGATTCAAAAATGCCTTAGCCTCACAATTAATGTCATTACCGAGCGTGGTAATAATATGATATGGTATGATATAGTACGATATAGTATAGTATGATATAGTATGTGATATGTGATATAGTATGATATGGTAATAGAGTATGATTCGGACGTGGTAATGACGCGAGTTGTCAAGTTGAAAATAACCTTTCCACATATATTACTTGGACAAACTAAAATGAATAAAAATATTGTTTGTACAAATTTTCTCACACCACACGGTAGTCAAACTTAAATTATAATGAATGAAGTAATTTGAAAAGGTAACGTGATAATAAAGGCCTTGGTAATGATATCAATAAACGAACGCGATTTATTTTACGACGAAAATCCGTTGATTTAAGCTCCGTAATTAAAAGTCCATTGTCCGCTAGTGGCTGGTCCTTCAGCTCAGGACTACACTCTGAAAAATATTTTCCCTCTATTTCCTGTTTTTCTAGGCTTTATCTCTTACATTTTATTTTTGGTTTGGTAATGATATCAAAATGAGTGGATTATGTTTGGAAAATACATGGGCATACTTCACTGTTATAAAAAAATTTTTGTATGATTAGGTATACTTAGGTTATCCATTGTATAGAAATGAATTCCTCTTCCATTTGCCGTGAATTAGGGAAAAAAAATATTAATGTTTACTTGAAAACTGATAGTAGGGCAGAGCGTGGTAATGGTATTTTAATAGCTTTAGTAATTATAAAATCAAATTATTCTTTAACCTTTTAATTTTTACTGTGTTATTATGAAAAAATGCTTCTTTCCTGTATTGGAGTGGAAAAAAAATTCAGGGTAGAAATGACTAATTGAGCAAAACTTGTAATGGACTAAAACTTGCCCTTGAAATTGTAATCACCCGTAAACATGATTCAAAAATTTTAACCCCCATCAATTATACAACAGATTTAAAGACAACCTAAGCTTTTATTTTTATTTATTTTTTCAGTTTTGTGCGTCAATTTTTATTATTGATCATGCTTTGTGTAAAAAATATAATATGTAGTTAAAAAATAAATTTTAATTCGTTTTTTGTTTATTGATTATTAAGTTATGTAGTGGCATTTTAATTTGACATCCTGAATACATGTATTTATCAATTATGTTGTGAATTTTTGTATTGTTTAAACTTTTATGGTTTAGTTTTTTCATATTGTTTTTCTTGCAAGAAACCGCTCCTATTACAGTAGTTATCTAAAAGTAATATCCTTATTGGGAAGGTTTAAAAGTTCAAGCGAGTCCATGTACCTTTAATTAGCTGTAGTTATAAATAGCATTTATTCAGTGGTCGTAATTTTTATTTTTCATTTATTGGAAATTTTCCTTCAATAAATAGTGTCAAACTAGAATCAAAATTTGTAATTATTTCCATTTTTCATTATCCTTTTCAAAGTCTAAATGAGGAATTCATCAAATCTTTTGATGAAAACTGTCATAACTCGAGCTAATTATAGAATAAATGATTGGGGAGGGAGATATATAAACTTAATTGAATATAAATAATCGAAAACATTTAACTGTGAGTCTATAAAATGTGTAAGTACACCAGGGGCCTGTGGTAACACTTAATGGAGATGCATTAAAACTAGATAGATTTGCAAAACTTCAATTGGCTCGTAAAGTAGTAATTTTTCGAATTATTACGTTCTTGTTTTAAACCGACGATAGATGAAAATTAGATATAAGCTAAGATTGAATTATAGGTAGATTCGAATATGCCAGCATTATGGCTGTGTCCTTTCAAGTTTTTGGTAACCTAGAACCTGCAATTTAAACTTGAATTTTTTCAAGCCAAATGTCAGAAAAATATATATGTTACTAGAGACAAAAAGACGATATTTAGAGAGATAATTATAGTGATCTCCATAATGAGCCCGCTGCTAGGGTAGGATCCGGTCACCCTTGAGTATGACTTCCTCTTCGCTAATAATAGTTATATAATATTTTTCACGCTGTTAATTCATTGCTTTTTGTCGTCGGGGCCATGAATGAGACAATAAAAGAGAATGAAAAAATATGATGCTCTAAAGCAGTTCCCCATGTTGTTTATTTATACACTTTGCCATGATTGATGGAACAGGATGAATACTTTTACATAATCAATTTCTCGAATAACCGTCATTGAAATAAATAATTTGAATAGTTTTCATTGTAAGCTATATGGATGGTTTTAACTTCATTTAATTTGTTTTTAAATATTGGGGTGAATAAAAAAAAAATGACCGTTTCAAGTGTTAAAACGAAGTTTATTTTTGAGATGAGCTAAATTAAAATATGCCGTAATTTTTGGTGTGATAAAATCTATAAGACTAGTTTACCTAATAATCTAAATATCTTTTTCCATTTATTTGAACAAAAAAATTACTTTTTAAAGTTTGTATTTTTCCTTTAATATTTGATGTAAAAAATACCTCGGTATCAATTTACAAACTCCAGATATAAAATAAAGCATCTTCAGCGTGTTTTATTATTTTTTTTTTTTCTCGGCTCCTAGGCTCTATTGGATAAAACAACTGGACACTTGTCCAATATTTTTGGATGTAGAATCACCAAAAAAAATTGGTTTAAATCGGTGACCCCTTGACTGGGCCTTCCTCTTGTGAGTGGACGAATTTAGGCGACAGGGCGGATTTCCGCCTTACGTTATGTATCTTAACAATTCAAGGTCGCTCTAAACTACCACACTTGCGTTGCCAATTTTGACGTCTCCTGGAAGCCATAGAATTAGCTCATTATTCATTATATTCTTAGTTGAAAACGTCAAGTAAAAGTATAATTTTATTCACCTTAACTATAAAATTATAATGATTATCTAAAAAACACTTAGTGATTTCTCTAATCTTGGTAAAATGACTTCGAAGGGAATTGCCTAATGACTGAGAAAGGTGCCATGTCTGGGAGCGGCCTTCAAACTGAGTATCGTGCAAACCTACTTCATAGTGTCTTTTTTTTTTTTTCATGAACATGGTTTAGTAGTTATTATAGATTAGTAGTATTATTAGTAGTTCATTCAGGCGGTAATTCATTCGGAGTTTATGGATTCGAAACAGATTACCCTTAAATAATCTTGAGAAGCCGAAAAATGTAACTAATTTTAGGTGTTTATACAACATCGAAAAATTATAAGAAGATTCCTTTGAAAGATTCTATTACAGTATTTGAGTATGGCAATTGATTGATTTGTTAGTATTTGATGAAATTATTATGTAAAGGTTGTCCACACGATGGTTTCGCTATTTTAATAAAACATCTATTTTTTAATAATTTTGAATGAAATTTTAAATATCATAATCATGTAGATCTCTTATCCAAGTCCTTTTCAATATCTCTGTTGTGTTCTCAGACCTACAGGTGGCAGTCACTGTTCCTAATAACTAATTTTGTCCACGTAGTTCGTCATTTAATCGTTTGAAGTAAGTCTATAAGTATTCACCAGCTGCAGGCATACGTACAATTGTGTTAAATATGAAAAGTCTAAATTCTTTCTATATGTGTCTTTGTTGTGGTACCGAAAATCTGGCGTTTTGATATGTATTTGATTTAAGATGGGACGTTTGTATTTTTATGCGGGTCACAATCTTTTCTCCTGTCAAACGCTAATTATAAGGGGGTTAGTCTTAAAAAATTATCGATTTCGTTTTCTTTGCTCGGCATTATAAGGCTTCTTTTTTCTTAACATTCCGTTAAACAACACGACACTAAAATTTGAAATATTGGTAGGCCTTCATTAGAAACGTAAGTTTTCCGCCGCCGGAGCGATCTATTTGGGATGGCAATTCGAAGAAAGTCTTTCTGAACGGACTGTGCGTAGATGATTCCAAAAAATTGAAAATGGTAACATCAGAATCGAGAGGAAAGTGGAAATTTTCTAGACGAAAATTATCATTCGATAAGGAAGTTCTGCGGGATTTTGTTGAGGCAGACCCAAAGAAAAGTGGACGAAAATAGGTAAGATGGCTTTTTGGTTCCCAACCGTCAATCGAGGGCTGCATAACTTGGGAAAAGTGAATCGTTCATCAAGAGTAGTTCTCTACGAATTGACCATTGATTGTGAGCAGGCATGACGTCGAAATTTGTCAACAACATTTGAAAAATCCAAATGACTATCGCTCACAGACGAAACAAAAAATTTCAGAACGGGATGTGACCCTTGATATCTATTCTCCCTTACCCGATTAATGTATTAATGCATTCCGGATTAATGGTCAATGTCTACCTATCCTCGAGGATAAAACTTCCATTCTCAGGTTGATAATCAAATAGATTCCATTAAAGGCCCAAAGGGTCATTGTGAAGGACCCGACAGCTGGTCTAGAGATAGCAACAACCCATAGAAAAAAAACGGTATATACTTTGTATATTAAAAAAAGTTGTGTTAAAATAAAATTAATATTAAATTGGGTAGAAAAGCGGTCATTTTTCATGACTCGTCTTATTATTAAACTATCTGCATTATAGGAATGTAGTCTATGTACAACGCAGGGTAAGTTCTCTAACTAAATATAAATGTAAGATGTTGGCATTAGTCACAATTTAATTTTATCTTTTAAAATTTTCACCAATCGTGCTGTTATCGGTGATTTTAAATAAGTGATAGTCATATAGAATTTTGTTACGATTTGAGTGTAGTCTGCAGTTGTGGCCGTCAGGAAAGAGCTAATTCTATTGTATAGTCTGTCTTGGAATGGATGGGATTGTTACATAGTAAAGCTCTAAGCCATGTCGGACGGAGAAAAACACATCAGAGAGGAATGATTCGAGGATAAGGAAGTATGTTTGTGAAATTAACAACTTTATCATAAATAGAAGACTCTGGTACCAGGCATTGTAATATCATGAAATGAATTTAGGTTTTCGATAGAAAAGTAAACTCGACAACTCCACACAACTCCTCTGACAGGTTAACCCTGCAATTTATCGAAAACATTTCGAGGTTGAAATGAATTTTCATAAAGCTATTTACATGCCAAGTCGAAAATCGGGTGAGGAGTGGCATTCGGAAGGCCAGAAGTCGTCCGTCCTCACCCGGAAGGCGGCCCTGAGCTGGGGTAAATAACATGTCAAGTGCAAAGCTGTTTGTAGATGCTCAGGCCATCACGGCCGTGACGGCTTCGACACATCCAGTCGTCCCATTTAGTCATTAAAGCTTGTTTACATTCACCGCTGCTACACTCTGGAAAAGAAACCCTTCCTCTTAAATGTCAACAAACTCGACTGGAAATTAATCAAGTTAGATCACGTCAGCTGAGTTTCAGAATGCCAACAGGCATGGCGGCATTATAACATAATCATTTTAAAAACACCAATTACATGAATTTCGCTGTAATTAAATAGTTATCAGTGCCTAATGCCTCACTATGCTATATTATCGAATGGACAAAGTGTTCAAGAAGGTCGCATAACCTGTACCATTTCTATGCCTATTTTAAATCAGATACTGCTGTATAATCGTATATCTTACTTGTAATTTTTTTTATATAAATTTCAGTCTCTAAAAGCTAAAATTAAAATGGCTACTACCTTGCAAGGGCATAGCTTTTTAAACGCCTGTAGAAATACAACATTTTTAATTATTTTTATACATAAAGTAGTTGATTTAAAAAATTTTTACTCTCCGAGTTTTATTATTTTTTTAATAGAACAGAGAATACTAGAAAAAATGGATATTTTTTCTCAACCTCCCACTTTATTCTACAATATATAACTATATAATCAGTATATTCCTACAGAATTTCTCTTTTTTTCTCTTTGGGAATTTCAAGATAACTAACATAGTACGCTGTGTGCGGGGGCCTTCTGGCCTTCTTGCCTTCTAAAGGCAAAAAAGAGAAATTGTGTAGGAATATATTGTTATATAAAGTTGGGGTGAGAAAGAAAAAAAAAAGAATATATGCAATATATATCTACTATTTATATTCATTAGGATAAGCCTCATAACATTTAATAAAGTCCGAGACGGAAATGCTTATTCCGATAAGGTAACCCATACCGAAAAATATTTAAATTGGGGTGGAAATAGACTGCAGGGATATGCAGATGATTTGTTATTTATGGGTGTAGATGGTGAAACTATTCAATTAAATTCGACAAAGTTGATGGCTGATATTGAAGAATTAAAACTTGAACTAAATATGGATAACCTGTAACACTACAACCCATGAAGGGTCTTGGGTTCAGTACTTCGTAAGGGATGTACTGTTACTAGGTCAGCGGTTGAGCAAGGAGGTGATTTGGCCACGTTCAACCGCCAGATTTTTCCCCCAATAAGAGTGCTCACTTCATAGGTACTGGGTAAGACCCAGGAGGGTCGCCTAACCTCAGGACTGACCCACAGCTGATGTAACAGAATAAACAATGATCTGCCAAAACCGGTCTCGAATCCGGGCCCTGGAGAATTCCATGCGTGTTGTAGAAGAAACTGCGCTTATTTCGGTAGTTTATGATAGTTCGAAGATGTTGAGAAGTAAAAGTTTCATAACAAAATATGTTTTGTTTTATTTTAAACTGCATTTATACATTAAACTATCGGGAAGAGCACTCGAAATTCTAAAATTGCAGATTTCTAAAGCCTTATATAAAAAATAAGTGTATATTTTTTAGTGTAACAAGTATATATTTGCTAGAATATGGATGTAATTGTGGTTTTTAGATTTATTTTCATAGGTGTGTACCTGCCTATTGTTGACGGACCTTTGTTGCCTTTGTCTTTCATATCGTTATCTGAAATAATATCTACTTCTCTCTGCTCAAATCAAGCTATTGCAAGTCATAACGTCAAAATCATGATGGATTGTGTACATTATGTCCTGCGTCAAGTGTCTTTTGTCCCCAAGTCGGTCTTTTGTCTAAGGCAAGGGGAAATCTTTTATTTTTTTATGACTATTGAAAAAATCGTTCGGTCTCAGACCTCAGAAATCTTTTTAGAAAAAAAAAGTTAACGCCAAGCATACTGTTGATCTATTCAGTTGATAAAATAGACAATTATGATGTAATTAGTAGATGAAAACAAAAAACATGATTAAAAATTGAGATACTACACAAGCAGCGAGCAAAAATGTATGTTATAAATTAACGGTCAAGAATTCATTCGTGAGTTACATACAATAGGTAGTGATAAATGTATAATAGTTCAATATCAGAAAAAAATACCTCTTTTTATATGATCATTTGGAAGGGTGATTAGCACGATTAGGTTTTAGGAAGGAAGTCTTGATAGTCTGGGAGCTCGTGGCAAAAAAACAACTTATTTCATACAAAGTTTTGAGCATAAAAAAGGGGGAAAATAGATACAACATACCTGAAAATTAAAATCATTCCATTTTTTTGCAAACCAACATAATATATCTACTGGGTTAAAATACTAATTGCCGAAGATCGGAATATTGCCAATTTCGAGAGGTGACTTGACCGAATTTAAAAAAATGTCTGCTCAATGGCCGCAGAATTTAATGCTATACAACTTTTATCGAATGAGTTTTTCCTTAGAGTACTCATTACCAACCTGCAGACTCATATATGGTACTTTGTCTCTGTTTTTTACAAAATCGTCATTTTCGAACACACCAGTTGACCAAATTATTATGTTGTAGTACCCATTAGATGGAGAATTTGTAGTTCTTTAATTTAATACAGTGTAACTTTTTCGATAGAATACACAGTTTAGGGATTATAGGTGAAAAATCCAAATAAGCCCTAAAATTTCCAATTTTATAGGCCGCCATTTTATATTCTAGCGATTATAAGTTGGCAGACGTGCATTTTTCATGTCATGTCTGTCGACTTTTTCATTTTATATGCCCAATTCTTTGTATGAAATAAGTTATTTTTTTTTTGTCGAAGGCTCCCGGAGTAGGATGCAGTTCTCAAGAAGAGTAAGAAAAAAGAATTTCAACGGAATATGGCTTGATAGAGAAGTTTTGTAAGAAATAAAAAGATGTTATGAGAAAAATAAAAATGAAGGAAATGTATTAATTACGTAAAGATTAATTCTAATTTTTTAATATAATTGTATTTAAAACTATATTACGCTTTTAATCTATGTGTAAATACCATTTTTATAAATCGGCTGGAATTTCTAACCCAAATATCAAAGGATTACCTGAATACTCAAAATCTGGAATAATCTTAATAAATTAAAATCGTTTCTATTAATAACAATTAATAATTTGAGGAATAATTATGCTGATACTGTTTCAATTATTAGAGGATGTTTTGTTATTTTTCGTTCCAGCATAACTGAAATTTCTTTGTATCACCATATTCTTTATTATGATGACGCTAACTATCCGCAAGACTAATAGAGAAAATTAAGAGATCATTATTTATACAGATGTTGCGTATCATTTTATTTTGTGACGTTAATATTCTAAAGGCTGGCTTCGTAATTTGGAGCCAGACTTCCTGGTTGTAGGCTGACATTGGACCATGGATTTGCTCATTCCCTTATGTCGTAACAGCATTCCAAACAAACCCTTGGAAGTCCTTGGTTGCAAACACTCAATCCTACGGTATGCGGTTTTATGTCATAAGATCTCATTTCTTAAGGAATTTTCCCTCTGATCACATTATATCCTTTGTTTCCATACTCAAACCACGGACACAACTCTGGAACTCTGTGCTATATCGCTTCAATTAAAAAAAAAATTAAAAATGGAATGTTCATTGCGAATTCTGAATCAATATTGTCATAAAAGTAACTTAAATTCAGCTCTAACTTGAATGCTAATCCATCAAGATCGTTGGATAAAGAGATAACGAAAGTTCCCGGTATAGTGACGAAGGGAGAAAGTTCTTTTCTATTGATTTTATTTTCTTATTATCTAATTATCGTAGTTTCTCGATATTTTTGAAAGCATTCTACTTCAGAATATTCTAAACATTCAATTGTGCCTCTGACTCAAATGAGAGGGTTAAAATAAAAACGTCGTAGGTCCAGTTTGAATAGTTTTGATATGTTGTTTTAATAAAAAAAAATGAAGGTATAATATAGATACACCTATATATTTATTACGAATAAATTTATTGTTTGTATCATAACTATCCAAGTTATATTATTTTTAAAAAATGGTTAAATGACTTACGCCAATTCAAATCTAAGTAAATCCCAGCAAATATGTCCAATATATTGAAATATTTATATTTATATTAGAACTAGATGCTCCCAACACATTAATTCTAAATCAAACAATTATTATAGGTTGTTAAATTGGACCAAACTTTTTTTTGGGCGTGTGGATTTAGGATACTTTAATTTTAATCCACTCAATTGCCGGTCAACGTAACCCGAAAGCAGTTGTTACAGCGTCAAAGTGGACCGAGGCAACTTTTTGACCAATCTAGTATTTTGAGGATCAGAATCCGAATTTATCCTTAAATTAAGAATTTTTATTTATCAATATATCTTTTTTATATTTTTTTTTTTATTTATCAATATATAACAAAATACTTGAACATC
The DNA here is from genome assembly GCA_948150685.1 of Rhaphigaster nebulosa. Classification (NCBI taxonomy): domain Eukaryota; kingdom Metazoa; phylum Arthropoda; class Insecta; order Hemiptera; family Pentatomidae; genus Rhaphigaster; species Rhaphigaster nebulosa. The sequence continues at coordinate 33,933,382 of OX411308.1, forward strand.
AATCTACTCAATTATTTTTTTATAATCATCATCGCGAAAATATTACTTAATATCATTTGCTCCCTTACTACCGAAGGTAGGAAAGCTTTATACTCATAATGGAAAAAAAGATGCATTTCCTCAGAATCGAAATTTCCTATTCGTGTTTTACGTTTTAGACATCAAGGACCAAATTTGGTCTCTTGTCTTTCTGTCCGAAGTCAATTCCGATTTTGGAGAAATTTTCAGGAATTTTGCGAGCTGGTGCCTATATGGTATCATAGAAATTTTATCAAATTCCATCCGTAACTTTCGCCTAAATAAGCGCAAAGGTATATTTTATACCTTATATATTTCTTACTATATACATTTCAAGAATACATTTATATACTTATTATATATATTTCAAGAACGGCTCCTCCGATTTGGCCTCTGTGTGTATTAAATGTTTTTCCTTAAACATTCGTTGTTTGCATTTGTTTATCCTTATTTACCCCCCAACAAATTGTGAGGAAGCTATAATACTAATCTACTTGGCAGACATCTTTTTGTAATGTAAAACTGTTTTATATTAATGTTCAGAATAATAATACAACTGCTTAAAATAATAAAGTAAGATAATAAAATATTATACTTTTTTTTCGTTTATTATATTAAAACTGGTCAAAGACCAACCATTAATGCCTATATTAAAATAAATGTAAACATAAAGTAACTCTTAGGTCATCAATATAAAGTAAAATATAAGAAGTTAAATCCTGAGCACAATGTATTTTGGTTTTTAACGACGCGTCAACAAATGGTTGGTAGGTATTTGCGGCCTATTTCGACTACATGGTTGTTTAAGTTTAGATTGAAGCTCAAAATTTCTTCAGAAATCAATATTTTAGCTACGCAAATCACAATATCGCTGGACAAGATAATTTTTGCTACGTTAGCAGTGTTTCGAAATTGTTGCTTAATGCAAGGCATTAATTGACAGAAATTTTAACCCGCAGGAACAGAAAAATCTTCTGGTGTTTTTAAAATACTTTTCAATTTCAGGTTTTGTCATTGGCTGTCCAAGTTTTCAATAAATCGGAGTTTTTGAAGCATCCAACTTAAAAAAGAAAAATTATTAATAGTTGCTAATGTATATTTAGTTATATGACCAATGTTACAATTACATGCAGCTAAAACTAATAAAAAAAGCAATCTAGAATAAGGAACGAGCCTAAATAAATTAAAAGTACAGGATATTTTTTGCGAAAGTTGAGATAATACATTTTTTATTTTTGTCAATTGAAGGTCACACTGTGTGATGCTTTAATCAATCTATTGCCTTCAGTTAAAAATAGTTTTTTTTTTAATTTGCTGTCTACTAAACTCAATAAATTTTTAATACCTCAGCAGGTGTACAATTACACATAAATTAGTGAAATTTTCCTTACGATGTCAGGAACATGAATTACATTGACTGCCACATTATCGTTCCACGCTGTATTGCAGTATTTATTCCATCATTATGCCGCGTTTGTAGGATATAAAATAATTATTACTACTTTCAACTAAGTGCTGCAAAACGACCAAATGCAGCTGAGATCGTTTGGCGACCACCTCCACCTCCGCCTCTTGTGGTTCCTTTGTCGGTGAGAATTATTGTCGCCTTATCCTTGAACAGGTCTTAAAACTTCCTCAGACATACCATCGAGGCAACTCCGAGCCATTCAGCACAAAGAAAACTTATGACTGCGCTCATGGTTGAGTTAATACATTACACACTATTCGAAGTTAAGTATATCATTTATTATTTAGCATAGAAGCTCTAAATCTTTCTAAGCAGTGAATTTATGGTGTCAATAAAAATCTTTATTGCTGTGATTCTTGCTGCTTCAAAGCATTATATCATATATTATGTTCATGTGAGCATATTATGTTCTCATGTAATATATAATATATCTTAAATTATAAGATAATACGATATTTTAGTCAATTGAGGTACTCAATGTGCGATAGTTTAATCAATCTACTCCCTTCAGTTAAAAATAGTTTTTTTTTATTTTCTGTCTACTAAACTCAATATATTGTTAAGTATCAGGTACGTAACTGCGTAATTTGTATTATTAATAGAATATAGTGGATTTACAAATAATTTTTTACGAAGTTACATTACTTGCGTTACATAGAATTTTTCAGAACTATACAAGGTATCATATATTTTTGTATATTATTTATTTTTCTAAAACGGTTCTTCTGTGTCAAATGATCACGTCATGACATGAAAAAAAAGAAGTGGTCCTATTGGATTGATCCTTACTTCCAAGCTTCCTTAATAGTCAAAATGTTGATTTTCTTCTCTAAACATTTATTATATACACACACACACACACACACACACATATATATATATATATATATATATATATATATATATATTTTTTTTTTTTTTTTTTTTTTTTTCTGTTGGCACTGTAGACCGTGGAGATCCTTGGCCGCGCGATGTGGTATTCATACATAGGAGACCAACGCGATTCTCAATTTTAGGTACACGGGGTAGAATCATCACTCCTACGCCCTATATATATGCATACACATATATATATATATATATATATATATATATAATATAATATATTTTTTTTTTTTTTTTTTTTTTTTTTTTTTTTTTTTTTTTTTTTTTTTTTTTTCGGTTGGCTCTACAGACCTTGTAGATCTTTGGCCGCCTGAACCAGCCTTCTCCACCTCTGCCTATCTTGGGCCACTGCTTTCCAGTTTGCTGCATGCAGCTCTTTCGCATCTTTGTTGATCCTGTCTATCCATCTGGTTTTTGGCCTTCCACGTGGTCTCTTGCCAACTATTGTGGCATTCATCGTTGTGAAAAGGCGTCCTGATGGATTGCTTCGAGCTACATGCCCCGCCCATCTTAACCTCCTTGCCTTCATATCATGAGATATTGACTGACCAGTTTCTGTAAGTAGTTCTTTATTGGTCTTTCTTCTCCAGGATTTTAGATTCTGATCCCATATCGCTCCGGTTATCATGCGGAGGACTTTCCTTTCAAATCTCTCGATTCTGCTTTCTTGGGTGCCGGTTAGAGCCCAGGTCTCGCAGCCGTACATCAGAACTGGTTTTATCACAGCATTGTACACCCTTAATTTGAGATTTCTGGAGATTTTTCGGGATTTCAGTACTCTTGACAGAGAGAAGAAAGCTCTATTTGCGCTTGTTATACGCTGGTCTATCTCTGTATGCTGGTCATTGACTGAGGTTATTGTGGAGCCGAGGTATTTAAAGCTGTCTACTTTCGGGAATGTTCTGCCATCCACGCAGATACTATTGTTGGGGTGGATTTTTCGGCTAACTATCATGTATTTTGTTTTGTCTTCATTTATTTTCAAGCCGATTTGCTCTGCTTCTCGTAACAGAGTCTTAGCAAGTCTCTCAATGTCCTCTTCATTGATTCCAAGGACAGCTATGTCGTCCGCATACGCTAGGATTTTGTGTTTCATTCCAACGTGCACCCCTCCATTTTCCAATGAAGTTGTTCTAATCACCTTCTCAAGGGCTAAGTTAAACAGCATCGGCGAGAGTCCATCCCCCTGCCTCAGACCTGTTCTAACTTCAAAGGCTTCAGACACATCTCCTTGTATCAGTACTCTGCATTTGGGGTCGTTTGTACACGCCTTCGTCAATCTCACCAATTTCCCGGGAATACCCAGCTCAGTCATGATTTTCCATAGGCAGTTTCTGTCCACGGAATCATAGGCTGCTTTGAAATCGACAAATAAGGCGTGCACATCCTGCTCTACTTCCCAACGTTTTTCGAGTACCTGTTTTAGGATAAAGATCTGGTCTAGCGTGCTCCTTCCTCTTCTGAATCCTGCTATAATATATATTATAGCTATATATATATATATATATATATATATATATATATATATATATATATATATACATATATATATATAATATAATATATATTATAGCTATATATATATATAGCTATAATATATATTATATTATATATATATTATATATATATATATATATATATATATATATATATTTTATAGCTCAACGTATTTTATTGTTGCCACATTGTACAGGTTCCATACGTGCAAGAAAAAATTATGTCTATAAAATATAATAATAATAATTTAAACAAAACACGATTTTAGACATTTAACTCTGAATAAACTAATTAATTAAATGGCTACAGTAAATCTACTTTAAGAGTTTTATTAGATAGTTTTATAGAAATTTGAGATATAAATTATAAGATATAAAGATCAGTTGCCATAATCATTTGGCGTTTGAACCTATACATAAATGATTATGTCAATTGATTTCACATAGTGATAATGGTAATAGAGGAGCCCAATGATTTAAAATGTCTTAATGGCAATGTTTTGTAAAAAGAGGTTTAATAATTAACTAATTATTGAATCCTCAGGATTTATTTGAATCGCAAAGTAGACTGCCCCATAAAATTTTAACATTGTAACCTGTTTTCAGTTATTTTATGGATGTACAGTAAAGTTATTACACTTCAAATTTTAGAATAATAATTTAAATTAATACTTAACCCAAAATAAAAGCCAACGCAATATTCTCAACTACGTCTCGGTATACCCCAACGAGGTTTATTAGTTACACAGATTATAATTTTAGTAATCATTAATAACAAGAAATGATATGAATTTCATACTATTCACTAAAACTGATTCTATTCAGTTTTATTTATTTTGATACTGCGCATCCTCCTTAATTGAACTTCTTTATACATTTAAGCCATTTATAACTTTATATATGTACCACGCTACCATTATATGACATTATCACATAATATGATCCGTCACTTATTTATAATAATAAAACTAAAAAATTTAAGTCAAAATAATATGGAATCATAATTTAAATTAAATGTTATTTCTTTTCCTGCTGGTCTATCGTGCTTATCTGCGAACAGAAACACGAAGCATTTGATTTCCTTGCATGTTTTTGATCCATTATTTTCGGAACAGCCTACCTCGTTACCTGTCCTAAAAAAAAACAAAAAAAAACGTGTTTTGAAGGTCAGGTTATAAATTTTATAGATTGAAAGAGAATTATTCTCGGTAAATTAATCTTGAAGTTTAAGTCACCGTTCAAAAAAAAAAAAAATGTAATTTACATTAACTTTGATACTGAGTATCCGGCACAAAAGTCCAACAATGCAAAAGCGAGGAGATAGGAACGGGTTTTTGAATGCAGGAGATTAGAAAAGGAACAAAAGACTAAAAGGTTTAAGGATAGTGCGGAGGCGTTAGAGTAGTGCTCCAATGCTGTAAGATAAATAATCCCGATTTGGAGTTCGACGTATTTTTCTGGGTAGAGATGCTTAAGATTCTTTGATGATACTGCGAAATATAGAGTTACCGGAATGAGAACATATTATATACAAGTTATTTATCATTAAAAATTTCTTAAACAAACAATTAAAAAAAGGTGCAAATTATTATATGTTTCATTATTTCCAAATGATTAAATAATCCTATTGATTTTTTTTTGGATTTTTAAAGGAATTAAGTATAATGATTCCAAAATATTTTATAGCTTTCCTCTATCTTCATAAATGGCCTAGATATGGGCGTATTTATCATCGGCCGTCGTTTTGAAACGAATCGATGATCATCTTGGATGATCTGTGAATTTAGTGCCAAAGAAATGGACGAGTTGTCTCGAAGAAATGCTACGGACGACGTACGGATCTTTTTTTTTTAAATTAGATTTTTGGATTCTATTATTATGAAACCTAAAACCACAAATTTTTAGAAGGGGTTCAGTAATTATTTTTCTTGGTCGGTTACAAAGGTTCATTATAGAAATATTAATTATAGATAGCTTCATCATTACGATTATCCCCACTGACTTTCTAATTTAGTTTTAGGCGTTTTACAATTATAAGTTATTTTGGCATATTATAAATTAAATGAAAGATAATTTTAGCTCTATTAATTTGCCAAAAATTCAAACCAAAAGCAAAAGAGGTTCTTTTTATCCAGTCAGAATGGTTTTGGTTTATTATTTTCAATAATGAACCTTTGTAATTGACTGAGAAAATTTATTTTAGCTCCCGTCACAATTTGAGGTCATTTCAAGATACGTAAAATCGGGATATCGATTAAAAAAAAAAAAATGTTGTCCCCCCGCCTTCCACCGTATACCGTCCGTGGCTGTTCTCCGGGACTACTGAACTGATATTCTGGAGATTTGGAACCAAAGTCACAGGATGATTCGCGGAGCTCGACATTACAATCCACCAATTCGTTCCAATATGGCGGCCGATTAAAGATTTTATACACCCATAGCTCATCCATGTATAAAGATAGAGGAAACATGTAAATTGTACTTTCTACAAATTCCTTTCAGTCGATTTTCCTTTCAAACGAAAGGCTGAGGAGTGCAAAAAACACGTTTGACAAAAAACGTGAGGCGACAATCAATTATTCGGAAATTGATGATCTGCGATAGGGAATATCTCAAAAAATTTAACAGATACAAAGAAAATTAACATTAATATTCTTAAAGGAAATATAACCCTCGCGCGGATCTCATTACCGCGTAGGGGAGCGTCCCACGGGTGGCGGATGTGGGGATGGTCGGTGGAAATTCCTTGGAAGTTCCTCCCGGCTAAGTCCGATGGACTCGCTGACCAACAATGAGAGCGCCCCTCCAGGCTTGCTGGAGGGTGTGACGTAGGTTTGAACGCCCTACTCACATATTTTTAGTTCACAAAATACCACAAAAAGTCATGGATCTCTCTGAGGTAAAACGCTCATTATCCGGAAATAAACTAGTCCCCCGTTCGGGTCTCCGGGTGGGGACTGCTTCAGGGGATTCATGGCGCAAGTTGAAAATTAAAGATTTAGGTATAGGGACGTGGAACGTAAGAAGTTTGAATACAGCGGGTGGGTTAAAATCGGTGGCAAACGAGGTTAAGAGATACAATGTAGATATCGTGGCACTGCAAGAGGTTCGGTGGCCAGGGGAGGGTTCGTTAACAGAAGGGAACTATTCTATTTGGTACGGTGGGAGCGGTAATTATTGTTTAGGTACTGGATTTCTAATAAGGAATAGATTGCTCTCCGCATTGAGGGACGTAAAATTTTTTAGTGATAGGATATCTGTGGCCATATTTCAGGGGCGGTGGTTTAAAATCGCGCTGATAAACATACATTCCCCTACCGAAGACAGTGATGATGAAGTTAAATGCGAATTTTATGATAAACTAGAGTGGGTATATGATAAACTACCTCGAAACTGCATGAAAATAATATTAGGGGACGCAAACGCAAAGGTGGGAAGGGAAGAAGTATACTATCCGACGATCGGTAAAGAAAGTTTGCACGAACATAGCAATGATAATGGGATCCGTCTAATAAACTTTGCTATCTCGAAAAACCTAACAATCAAAAGTACTACGTTTAAACATAGGGATATTCATAAGTATACGTGGACATCGCCGGATTCACAAACACGCAATCAAATTGATCATTTTTTGATACAACAAAGATGGCAAAATAGTATAATTAACGTGAGGTCTTATCGTGGGGCAGAATGTGGGTCAGATCATGAATTAGTAATCGCGAAACTTCGACAAAAACTTAATATAAAAAAAAGGAAAGAAAGCCGTATTTGTTCCGAAAATTTTGATCTAGATAAATTGAAAAACCCTTCAATTAGAAATCAATTCGCGATAGAAATCAAGAATAGGTTTGAAGCCTTGGAATCTTTAGATGAGGATCGCGAAGATGTAGACAAGCTATGGATCGGAATTAGGGATAATATTAAAGAGGTAAGTAATCTGTGTCTTGGAAAAAGGGACAATAAAAAGAATAAACCGTGGTTCGATAATGATTGTCTAAACTTGTGCGAAAAAAGAAGAGCCGCGAAACTAAAAGCTTTGAATAATCCAAGCGATAACAATGTTGCTAATTTCCGGGCCTTGATGAATGAAACATCCAAATTCCTCAAAAATAAAAAACGAGAATATCTTAAAAACAAAATAATAGAGATAGAAACTAATAGAATTGAAAACAACGTAAGAGACATGTACAAGGGTATAAACAGATCGCGTAAACAGTTTGAACCAGCAATGAATGGAATTAGAGATGAAAATAACAATATCTTGGCCGATCCGGGGGACATTGTGAATACATTTAAAAAACACTTTGAAAGTATTTTGAATACGGGAAATAATAATCAATCTCCTACTTCTGAATATCAGAGTGCTGAACCGTTAATTGAAGAACCGAGTAAGGAGGAAGTCGAAATAGCCATCGGAAAATTAAAATCTCATAAAGCAGCGGGAATCGACAACATTTCCAGTGAAATAATAAAAGCGTGCGGTGAAGCTGGAGTTTCTAAAATACATTTTTTGGTTAAAAAGATCTGGGAAAATGAAAAAATGCCCGAAGAATGGAAAGAATCTATACTTATTCCGATTCACAAAAAAGGTCCGAGGACGGAGTGTAATAACTATCGCGGAATATCACTCCTCCCGGTATGTTATAAAATATTCTCGTTGATCCTAACTAGTCGAATCACGGAATATGCCGAGGAAATTATCGGAGACTACCAATGTGGTTTTAGACGGAACCGATCAACTATCGATCAAATATTCTCCTTACGGCAAATATTAGAAAAAAATTAGAATTCAACGGTGTAGTTCATCAGCTTTTTGTGGATTTCAAAAAGGCTTATGATTCCATTGATTGCCGGAGACTGTATAACATTTTGATTGAGCAGGGAATACCGAAGAAGTTAGTAAATCTAGCAGGGATGTGCATGACCGAAACATTCAATAAAGTTAGAATAGGTAATTATTTTTCGGAGAAATTTGAAGTTCGCTCGGGGTTAAAACAAGGCGATTCCCTTTCACCTGTCCTATTTAATTTAGCATTAGAGTATGTCATTAGAAAGGTAATGCTTACCGAAAGGGGTTTAGATCTGGGTGGTAGAATATCCGTGCTGGGGTTTGCGGATGATTTGGTATTATTAAGTGAGGACGCGGAAACTATAAAACTGAATACAGCAACGTTGATGACAGCTGGGAAAGAGGTTGGCCTCAAAATAAATACGGATAAGACGAAATATATGGTTAGCAATAGAAACAGAGGCAATTTTGAGGATATAGATATAGGAGAAAATAGGTTTGAACACGTTGAGAAATTTAAGTATTTGGGGTCTGTGATTACTAGAAAAAACGAAATTCAAGAGGAAATAAAGGCGCGGTTAAAGGCGGGAAATGCTTGTTATTTTTCGGTGTCAACATTACTTAGGTCGCGCATTTTGTCCAGAAACTTAAAACTTAGAATATACAAAACTATTATCTTGCCTACAGTTCTGTATGGGTGTGAAACGTGGCCGCTAACCTTGAAGGACGAACAACGCCTTAAGGTATTCGAGAATAAGGTTCTGCGTAAAATATTTGGTCCGAAAAAGGATGAGCCAACCGGAGAGTTTAGGAGATTACACAACGCGGAATTGCGGAGCATGCACCCTGTTAATATAATCGAAGTGATATCATCGCGACGGTTGAAATGGGCTTGCAAAGTTGTTGGGCTCAGTAACGAACGAATTCCTAAAAAGTTAATAAACGCTGAGCTGACTGGTAAACGTCCGAGGGGTAGACCGAAACGTAGGTGGGAGGATAGTATTAAGAGTGATCTAATGAATTTGGGTTTGGAAGGTAGTCGGTGGACCGAGATTTGTAGACAGCGATTAGTGGTATCGGCATCGAACCTCCGGGTTCGCTAAGCCTTGTATTATTATTATTATTATAAAGGAAATATAACCAACTTTAATTTTGGATAGGTCAAATTTTTCTTTTCGACGCATGGTTTTCGAGATATTAGTGAAAAAACCAAGAAAGGAGCATATGCATTCCTCTTCTCTCATGAAGCGACAAGAGTAATAAGTATGTAATTTAGTATGGTTACCCAACAAATTTCCAATGTCAAATGCTCTTCCACACCCCTCCTCCTTCATGATGTTCTCTTCACGCCCCTTTTGGTTAATTATTTTAATAATGAACCTTAGTTATCGACAAACATTAGAGTTGTAGGCTCTAGTACAGTTAATTTCTTAGCTGAACTTGGTAGGTGTGTTTTATAAAGAAATCTGCACATATTCCTTTATGAAAAACCTTTATTTAGTTATTAGATAACTCGAAACCGTCACATTTCCTGTAACATTCCAGATGCTCATTTGAAACATAATCTAATTGTCTGGACTCTAAACTAAAGCGATAGGAAAAGTCTTGTGTAGGGGCCACCAGATATTTTTGAAATACTCGTACATATAACTATTTGGAAATAATAAACCATTGTGTATTAATTTGGAGCGTTTTTATGTAATTAACGCCCTAATAAGAAAACTGTTATTGATTCGGTAGCGGAGGTGATAAACATATGCCTATTTGGTAAGCTACTGGTAGTCCCATACTCTTAGAACAGCCTTCGAAAATGCAAATGTTTCCTGGAGGTCCAAAACCGGATCGCAGGCTTGGTCACATGGAATTAATAGCGACGTAATCATACGATGATTTCCTGGAAGGTTTAAAGAGATTAATATTTTTATGGAATGGTAGCAGTAATTATGTTTACCATGTTTTCCCAATAGAGAGAAGTACGTGGAATTTCAAACAGCTCAATTCCCAGAAAAAAATTATGAAAATTTAGGGATTGCAGATAAGCATTGTTGTTGTTAAGGTAATGTATTGTAGCATCGATGTTTGTAACCCACCATCAATATTTTTTTGCTGCTTTAGGTTTTTGAAGACGAAAATCGGATATCTATTATATATATTTAAAACATTTATATACTCAGATATTACTGAGTTGGAGGTTTTCATGTATAATGATATCAAAGGCTTTGGGCATCTATACATACTGTATAATGTACAGATTGTTACATAAATTTGTTTTTGGTTCATCCTACAGACTTATTTTTAAAAATATCCTACAATATTTTGTGTATCATGTCTATATTAAAAACTCTGTTGAAACAAATCCGAACATTTTCTTTATTTAAAATGTGTTTTAACAAACAAATAATATAGTTTTATTTAGGTCCGTTGACAACTACAATTTTAATAAAGCAGATCTATCAACAATTTTCAAAACCAATCAATTGAAAAATACATTAATAGTAACAATTTCGAGATTACTTTTATTCTGAAATTCTAACAATATTCCAATCTGGAGACTTTTATAGACAAATAGAAAAATTAAATTTTTTCTTCAGTTAACTTTATTGTGATTTTTAGGTAAATAGGAAGTCATGTGAGAAGAATAATTAATCCGCTTTATTACTTGGATTAGCTAACAGCTTAAACAGTGAAATGGAAATAAATCATGTTAAGGAAGGAAATGCTTTCATTAATTTGGAAGCCAAAATCTGTATATAAAAATAAACAATTTTTTTTTAAAGAATTTGAATATCATATGGAATTGCAGCGCTTGAGAAAAATATAAACGAATATTTATTATAACAGGAGGATTTTAAATTTTTCTTTAAAGGATCCATCCCAATTTCTTCATAAACGGTCTATTTTATGGGTATGGATCAAACAAACAGTGATATTACTCCTACGTCACGAGCTATTACGTCAAGTGTTGTTCAAAATGAATAAATCTCAAAGTCTAGGCACGGTTCCTTGATGGCAGACTTGTTTTGATATTCAAGGGAGTTTTCAAAATAACATCGATGTGGCTCTTCACTAATTAGCGAAATTTGCAATTCGTGACTACGCATTTAATTTGTTTCCAAACCTTCAATTTTTTAACATTTGGCAGAGATTGATACATTTCTCGGGATAGCTTATGAATAACTAAAAAAAATACTTTGGTTCAGTTATAGCCTCGTTAATTAATTATGAAATTTAGCACACACTAACCAATAATAAACTCTAAAAGTCCGTGATATAAATCCGTACGTTGGAGATAAATTATCGTAAATACAATTTTTCTACTAGAAAAAAACGAATTTTTTTACTAGAAAAAACGAAATTCAAGAGGAAATAAAGGCGCGGTTAAATGTGGGAAATGCTTGTTATTTTTCGGTATCAACATTACTTAGGTCGCGCATTTTGTCCAGAAACTTAAAACTTAGAATACACAAAACTATTATCTATTATATACAGTTCTGTACGGATGTGAAACGTGGCCGCTAACCTTGAAGGACGAACAACGTCTTAAGGTGTTCGAGAATAAGGTACTGCGTAAAATATTTGGTCCGAAAAAGGATGAGTCAACTGGAGAATTTAGGAGGTTACACAACGCGGAATTGAGAAGCATGCACCCTGTTGATATCATCTTGACGGTTGAAATGGGCTTGCAAAGTTGTTGGGCTCAGTAACGAATGAATTCCTAAAAAGTTAATAAGCGCTGAGCCGACTGGTAAACGTCCGAGGGGTAGACCGAAACGTAGGTGGGAGGATTGTATTAAGAGTGATCTAATGAATTTGGGTTTGGACGGTAGTCGGTGGACCGAGATTTGTAGGCAGCGATTAGTGGTATCGGCATCGAACCTTCAGGTTCGCTAAGCCTTTAATTATTATTATTACAATTTTTCTTAATTTAATTTTACTATCGCGTTTGCATTATTCTGGTCATATTTTATCGTAAATAAGCTAAAAGATTAATAAAATATACAACACTCCAAATCGATTGACCGTTATTCACAAGCAATTCAGTACGATCTAAAACTTTTTGCTTTATCTTGTAAAACTTTTAAAATGTTGCTTAGGACTGTTTACCTCTTATGTACCGAAATATAGTGTAAATTTGAAAATATGTTAAAATATCATAGCATATATATCATAGAATATACATCACTATCTCTGCAGAACATTTCAATGAACTATTCTCATTCAGTTGTTTTCCACCTTCCAACATTTTATTATTTAAAAAAAAACGCGTTTATGCATTAACATTTGTCAAACTGTACCTTGTCGATAGTAGATTCCCTTGCGTAATTACCAGCCTACAGGTACTGAGGTATAACACGAGTAGATCTCTCATCCACGTTCTTTTAAACTTCTTTCTGACATTATAAGAGTCTTATTGAACTCTTACAAAATTGTTTGTATGTTGATAAGACTCGAACAAGCTTCATTGAAATCGACCAAGTTCTTAAGTGCTAAGGATCCAGTAGATGAGCTCTTATTATAAAAATGAGGGTTTGGAGCTGATTTGCTTCTACAGAATTTTTAATTGACTTTTTAATTTAGGTGATAAATACAGGTTTCTAGTTTTATCAGACTTATTGGAGCAAGCGTTAACTTTTTCGTGATAAAATTGCGTGAGACTTTTTAATAAATTTCCTAACAATAATAGTATTATACGATGGAAGATGATTTAGCCATAATATTCAAAACACATTTTAGTATCCCAGGCACGCACGCATATGAGGACTTTTGTCATTATGGAATTTGATTGAAAGATTGTTATCTTATATACATATTTCACATTTTATTTTTAAAAAATCTTTCTTAAAAATTACTTTAGCTTAAAAAAGTGTAAATCTGTTAGAACATTATCAACTACATTATTTTAAATTTATTCGAAGATCTTGCATTAGTCTTGGTAACATATACTTGGAAATTTCAATTATTTTATTCCAACGAAACCCTTAAATAGTAAAGCACAGGAAATCATTGCGCAGATTTCCTGGTTTACTCTGTTTCTTTGCTTATCTAAAGGAAATTAACACTGCAAATAAGATTAAAGGCAAATAACATACTCTCTTAAAAAATAACTTCACATTTAATAGCCTGTGAGAAGAAGATGTACGGTAGAAATGCCCAATTATGAAAATAGACATGAGATAGCGACAAGTACTAGAATAATAATGATAAGAGCATTAGAAAAGAAAACCCGAAGGTTCGATGCCGATACCACACACCTCCGTCCATTGACCGTCTTCTAAATCTAAATCCATCAGATCAGTCCTAACGTTATCTTCTCAGATACGTTTTGGCCTACCTCTCAGATGTTTACGAGTCGACTCAACGCTTATTCACTTTTTATGGATTCGTTCGTTACTAAACCCAACAACTTTGCATGTACATTTATCTGTCGCGAAACTCTTACTTCAATTATATTGAAGGGATAATTACATGTTTTGTAGCCTCCTAAATTCTTCTGAGGACTCATCCTTCCTCAGACCAATTATTCTATCCTATACCTTATTATCGAAGAATGCAGTACATTGTTCTTCCTTTAAACTTAGTGGTCTCGCCGTTTATACTACTAACCACATATTTCATCTTCTGTCCCGGCTTTCATGAGCGTTAGTGTATTTAACTTAATAGTTTCCGCATCTTCTCTCAGTACCAAATTTTCAGCTTGCCCAAGTACGGATATTTTACCATCCAGATTAAAACCCTTTTCGTTACACATCACTTTTCTTATAACATATTTAGGTGTTAGATTTAGGACAAGTGAAAGGGAAACCCGAAAGAATCCCAAATTTCACAGAATAATAATTACAGATTCGAACTTTATTAGATGTTCCGGTCATGCACATTCTTACAAGGTTTACTAAATTCTTCGGTATTCTCTGTTCAATTAAAGTATTATACAGTTCCTGGCGGTCAATTTTAGAACCGATAAACTGATAATACATTACAACCTTTATTCTTGTTTTTTAGCTAATATGTGGCGTTGAGAAAATATTTGACCAATAGTTGAACGCTTTCGTCTAAAACCGCATTGATAGTCTCCGATGATTTTCTCGGGGTATTCCTTGATTCGACTATTTAGGAATGACGTTATTTTCTATAACATGAGGGAAGCGGTGAGATTCATAGATAGTTATTACAAATCTTATTCGGTCTCTTTTTGTGAATCGGAATGAGCACAGATTCTTTTTACGCTTTTGACATTTTTTCATTTTCTTAGATCTTTTTGACCGAAAAATGTATTTTATTCTATTACTAGGAATATTGTCGGTTCCCGCTGCTTTATAACATTTTCATTGTCCGATGGCTATTTCGGTTTCCACGTTATTCGGTTCAAGATGGAGTTTGACCATTATTTTCCCTTTTCAAAATGTTTCTTAAACTTACTCTATGTCTACCAGATCGGCCACAATATTATTATTTTCACTCCTAATCCCGTTATTTTCGATTCTATTAGTTCCTATTTCTATTATTTTGTTTTAAAGATACTCTCTATTTTAATTTTTGAGGAGTTTAGACGTTCCATTTTTTAAGCCTTGGAAGTATTTCAATAATATTTCATGATTTCGCTGGAATTATTTCTACGGTCACAGAGAAATCTATTAATACAGGAATTCGAAAAAATTTAGAGTTGTGAGATACCAACTTTTTCACAAGGTGCAGAAGGCTTGAGAGATGATCACAATAGTCATAAATCAGGAGGACAATTTTTTGACTTAACAACTTATTCTCCGTGTCCATCGATTTAGAACTTATATTTTAGCGACTTTTATATTTTAGCACATGTTCTTACAATTTTCGTCGATTCATACTTTGATTTTTTTTCTTCCCCTTTCTCAAGGCATAAATTAGCTCTTTAATATTATCTCTGATCAGTATCAATAATTCAATTTCTTTGCGATCCTCATCTAAAGGATCCAAATTTATTCTTGACTTCTAATATCTATCTATCTCTCTGGCGCGAATTGATTTCTTCTTAAAGGTTTTTTTGATATCTCCAGATTAAAATTTTCGAAGCAAAAACTGCTTACTCATTTAGTTTTTGTGGAAATTTTGCAAATACACGTTCTGTTCGCGATAAGGTCCTCACGTTAATTATTCTCTTTTGCCATCGATTTGATTTCGGGTTTATAATTCCAGTGTCTGATGATGGCATTTAAAAGCGGTCTATATTGCATCTACTTCATTATTTCTGTTGTTCTGTCATTATTTATGGTTAATAATTAGGTGATGAGGCTCGCCTTTTGTTTTTTATCGACTTACAAACTTTAGTTTTAGCTTTAACTATTTATTTGACTGAATGAAGGTTTTTTTTATAATTATGAATATAGGTCCACGTATACTTGCGAATATCCTTCGCATTTCGCAATTCGTATTTAATTTCAGCATAACTGTTTTCGGTAGGATACAGTATGTTCACCAAAGCGATTTTAAACCCCCCCCCCCCCTGAGGTATGACCACCGATATCCTATCACTAAAAAACCTTTTGTCCCTCAATAGAGGCTAATGGTCTTGTGAAAAGACGTAGAAAAAGATCTTGTGAAAAGATAGAAATAAACACGAGAATTTCCTTACTTAATTGGTTCTTGAGACCTGTCTTCTGATTTCAACCATACCATTATAATTAAAAAGCAATGTAGCACATTCCAATTTGTTTTACACAAGAAAGTAATGAATAAATAATTTGTTTCGCTATGATTTATGTCTTATTTCCCATAATTATTTGAATACCTTAATTACTGCTTTTGATGTGAAACTTTTAAATTCCCTGTCCTTCTAAAGGTTGACGTAGAAGAAACGATCGGTTACTCTCCTTCGGTCGACGGCCGGAATTATTAACTGCTCAGGTTAACACTAAACGATTGAACACGGTATTTATCTTCCATAATTATAGAGGGGAAATTTATTTTCAAATCCACCTCACGCAGAATATTAACAAGCGACAGTAGTCCGCCCATCCGCCTTGTTACCTTCGCAACAGAGAATGGAACCTTGATAATTATCCGAATCGCGAATGTGGAAAGGAGTAATCTTCTTATTTTCTAACCTTCCCATTGTTTTGCACCGAAAACCTCAGGTAAGCGTAGGAACGAAATTGAAGTAATATCCAATAAGGTTGCAGATATTTATAGGCATGGTGTGATAGGCTGCGGAAATTCCTTTTCTCATTTTGGTACGTGCCTACCCGCCTATATTTACTGCGCACAATATTTCACTCGGGGTGAGTAATGGTCGATATCTTTCGTTAAACACTAAGCAACAAATTCAATTAATGACATCGAAAGACCTATGTTGGTCACCATGAGTATTTCTGTTCTAGGGGTGTCTAACCACACTCATATATTTCTGAACTGAATACTTTTACCACCACTTCAGTTTTGGGGAAATTAAAATGACGTTCTGCTATCAATGTGAACACATCTCGCAATCGTTAAGTTTATTTTTGCATGATATCCAATTTCTTTATTACAATATTAGAACTGAAAACAAAAATTGGTGAATTGTGATTAAAAGTATTTTTTTCAGACTCGAAATTCTATAGAAAGCAATTAACTTTTGACGTCTTACTTTATTTATCAGTTAATCCATTATTCAAGAGCTGCAATCATAAACCTAATCGTTTAACTAATTGATTTCATCTACTTCCAATAAGCGAGAAAAAAAAAAAAAATGATTCGCTAGATGATTTAATTAAATGCTAGAAAACAGGAAAAAAGAAAACTAAGATTTTGAAATTTGCTTTGATAAATGGTTGATCGGTTAGTTTGATCTATAACCCCGTTAGGCTCAAACCCTATCGGTACTAGCTTCGAAAGCCAACGATATTCGTGGACACCACTCGTTGAGTATTATCCAAATAGTAAAATATCGCACTGAATAGTACATGGAAACTAAAGGAAAAACATTCAAATACATCTATAGCTCTTAGGATTTGGTACAACTTGTTTCTCTTATCAGATAAGATACATCAAGGCTTTGATATGATTTCTGTATACATGCCGAAAAACTTTTTTCGAATATTGTTGAAAAATCGCACCATGCTTGAAATATCTCCAAGCCATCATATCAGTTTGTAGAAATGTTTACAGTTTTGGAGGAATTAGTATTCGGTTTTGGTCTCTAATAGTTTGACATTAACGTCAAGAGAAACAGGGAATCATGCTATTATGTAATGAAGACATAGCACAGGCAATAGGACAGGAAGAGGATTTATTACAAGCACGTTATCGAGATAACAAGTGGACTAATTTATTCAAAAGGTTGTGTATTTTGAGATAATTTCAACGTCTCCAAGTAAACATATTTTAAAATGAACAAGGCAGGAGGACCTTGAATATTGCTTGCTTGTTAGCCGCCTGTAACGCCTGCCTCACTGCCTTCGCCCTTGAATTATACACGATGGCTTTATTACCCTCTTGTAACTTGGGCATTAAAGCTTAATATTGCTCTCTGATACGATCTCTATCTCAGATAGAAATTAAGAGAAAATATGAGAGCGATTTTTTTACGCCGTAGTTACAAAGATTATTTTTGAAGGATGAAACTCGGAAGCGATTACTTAATCCTTTTAAATTCTAAACTAGCTTCAAAGATTATTCGTACGATTTTAATTAAAACATTTAAAGTCAGAGAAGAATAACAAGGGTTAGCGAACACAGAGGCTCAATACCGAAACCCCAGCATTCCTCTGCTTACATAGGTACCTTCCTCCATCGGACCTTGTCCGAACACAAATCTATAAAATCGTACTTAGCACAATCTTCTCTGCTTTGTCCCTGGCTAACCTGGAACGACGTTTACCCTTAGATTCAGCTCAGATCAACCAGAGGAAGGGAGGGAGGGAGGAGGGAGGGAGGGAGGGAGGGAGGGAGGGAGGGAGGGAGGGAGGGAGGGAGGGAGGGAGAGAGAGAGAGAGAGAGAGAGAGAGAGAGAGAGAGAGAGAGAGAGAGAGAGAGAGAGAGAGAGAGAGAGAGAGAGAGAGAGAGAGAGAGCGAGAGAGGGAGGGAGAGAGATCTTGATAATAAAGAAGGGAGTGGCTGGAAGGGCCAGCAACAAACAAATGTACAACAAATCCGCTCCTGAACATGCCCCTTTTAGTCGCCGTAATGGTATTACTACAATTTAATCTGTCCTGTTCAGTAGTCATCCCACGCCAAGTATAAAAGATGGTTAGGGCATCCATTATCACTCCGTACAGTCGCAGGCACTCCATCCTCCTATCCTGCCCATCGCAGTTTCCCAAATACCATAAATTTAACCACAACCACACCACTAAAGGAGTCGTTCATTTCATTATTTTTTTTACTTCTACAGACTTTATCAACTCTAATAGGCCCGAAAATTTTTCTTAGCTTCATCGTGATCCATGCCTCTGAACCAGAAACCAGAAACCAGACTACTGAGGGTCCAAAAAAACTTTACTTTGGTATCTTTCCCATACTGCTACTTCTTAGTTGCTCGAGGATTGTTCATCCATTAAATAAGCGGTCGGGTAAATAAATGTGGTGACTATAATAGCCTTGTATATTGTAATAATTCTAGGTTTTTTGCCTGCTCAAATCTGCGATATACATTAACAATTCTTTTTGATAAATTTCAATAATGTTGCGATTTTTTTAACACATGAGAGCTTTTCACCAGCACATAGGAGATAAAATGTGGCTTCTAATAAAATCAAAATCACATAACTGATATTTGGTCGCATAGAAGGTTTCACGGCGGCAACGACGATAAGCTTGAATGACAGGAGGGCTGTACTAAATCTCTAAAGATTTATGTAACTAGAGAAGATATTACAATTGTTGCCGACATAGTTTGTATATCTCAATGTGACCTTGTTGCTGTCACAGACTAGCGACTCTTTACATTGTCACACTTATCATTGTGATTTATTTATTTAATTAAGTTAAATATATAGTTTAAAGTCAGCGCTGTCACGGAGATTGAAGACTTTACTCTGCATTGCATAGCTATCTCGAGAGTCGTCCAGATGATATTTATTTTATGATTAATGATAATCATTTTTTTATTTATTTAATTAGGCTAAAGACAGTTAACACTTAGTTTCGTATTGAGAACTACCTTAACTTTAAATCCAGCTTTGTAGTGACCCTCAAAGCTCTGGATATTGCTTCCCCTGTCACCGTAGGTCTAAATAAAGTTCACTGTGATTTTCCATTAAATCGGTATCGATATCGATAAAACTTTGATTTTTTGATACAAATACCAGCACTTTTCTTTTTATTGGAATCATCCACATTAATTTAAATCACAAAGAAATTGGAATATCGATAAAGTGGAATTTATACAATTAAAATATTGGCTTCGCAACAGTTGAAAATAACTTTCGAACGCGAAATTAGCAGTTATAAAAACTCC
Source organism: Rhaphigaster nebulosa (assembly GCA_948150685.1). Lineage (NCBI taxonomy): Eukaryota > Metazoa > Arthropoda > Insecta > Hemiptera > Pentatomidae > Rhaphigaster > Rhaphigaster nebulosa. Next base: position 33,953,448 of record OX411308.1, read on the forward strand.
TCCTCGGGTGACGAGCAGATGCATTTATTGTGCGCTTGAGGCGATCATAGCCAGACAGTACCCCCTCCAATGCGCACCTAGCTCCGTCTTCGTTTCTCAACCTAATACGGCATGATCACTGCACCAGCTGTGTTTTTAGCTTCTATCACAATGAAGGCGTTCCATTTCTAAAGATTTCTTCAATCGCAAATTAATATTTTCTATTTCTTTTTTCCACTATCAAGTAATTGTATTTTTCTTTTATAAAGTTAGGTGGATCACGTGCTCATGTGCACAAGTAGAATAACCATCACCGCTCTATATCATTTTTACTGCTCAAGAATTTGCTTATCTCCAATCTGTATGAATGATACTCAAACCTCTACCACATTCATGGTATTTTATTCAAATTCGGACATCAGAATCAACAAACACGCCTTCGTTAAAACATTAAAATATTGGGTATCGTAATGTGAACAAATGGTGAGAGTTTTTGTTTATTTACTTTTTAAACAAATGGTAGAGGGTTAGGTACAACACAAAGGTACAAGACATTTCAGAACTGGCTTTCCTGCTGCATTATACAACCTTAACTATAATATCTAGAGATTTTTAGGGATTTCAGTATCTTCAAAAGAAAAAATAAATTTCTGTTTTTGCGTGTACATTCATTATCTCTGTCAGTTGGTCATTTACTGAAGGCATTGTGGAACCGAGGTTTTTAAATCTGTCTACCATTTGGAATGGTTTGCCTTCTCCTCGCAGACTGTTGTTGGGGGGGATTTTTCAGCTTATTATCATATATTTTGTTTTATTTTCATTTTTCATAGATATATATATATATATATATATATATATATATATATATATATATATATATATATATATATATATATATATATATATATATATATATATATATATATATATATATTCGGGCGTAGGAGTGCTAACCTTACCCCGTGTACCTAAATTGCGAATCGCGGTGTGGTTTTCCAGGATGTAAAATAGCCGCCCGGAGGTTTGCTCCATGGACGGTATGTTTCGGGGAAAGAAATATAGGTCCTTGGTTAGTCTGCCGCTGCACCATGGAAACCATAGTTCGTAGCAACGTGAGGTTGGGTGACCCCCTCCAGGCTGTCTGTTCTCCCGCAAGCAATGCATGTCTATATGAATACCACATCGCGCGGGCAACGACTCCATGGTCTATAGTGCTAACCGAAAAAAAAAGATATATATATATAAGCTGATATAAGGAAAAAATATTTTATTTTTGAGGGTGGGAATGGCTGAAGCAAAAAGGTCTCCGAATAAGTAGAAGCTGCACTCTTTCTGAGAAGTTTAGAAAGTTGCACTTCCATCCCATGAATATTATGAATGTTAATAAACATATATCGTTATCTTAGAGATAAAACTTACGTAAAATTAGTTTTTCGCTGTTAATAGGTAGTATGTAACATTTTTTATTGATGTTTGAGTAATCTAATTGTAAGTGGCGGTGCTTCTTGTTTTAGAGTTATGGATCGAGAGTTGTGCCTTGGGAAACCAGGTAAACAATGAATATTCTTTTGCAAAGATATTTTAATCCAACGAGGATTATTATCATGAACCTGAAATGGTTCGCAGAAAAGCCTTGCATAACAAAAAATATGGCTTATCAATTTGTTTTATTAAGATCCGTGTTTTAATTGCTTGTAGCTTTCTTACGTAAATATATTCATTATATAAATTAACAAAAAAATGTGATTTCTCTCAAACAGATTCTTCACAGCTCTGAATGTTGATGTAATCAAAATCAAACGGATGTCAAAATTTAAAAAGGTAACACGGAACTGCATGCAGGGAATTAGTAAAAATAGTTGAAGAAAGAGAGTGGTGGACTAGGCTGCTTAACTTTAGCGTCTACAATGTTCCTAAAGCTGAGGGAGAAAATAAATTATTGAAAAATACTTTTGAAAAAGTAATTCAGTTATATTGTAATTTTAAAACATCTTCAGTTTTATTTTAATTTCTAGTGCTGATATACTTGATAGATCCCTGAGGACTGGAACTTTAGCAATGTATTGTAGCTTTAATAAAGTAACAGCGATAATGGATGACTCGATGGTTTTTAATTTCGTAGGATTTCAATTATTTTATTTTTTCCCGCATTTACGTCACAACACGACAATTGCTTTGTCAGTATCATTTCCTTTTCGTGCCTTATATTCTTCGTTGCACAACCTGTGAACATTTAAAAAATAAAATAAAAAATTCAAACCATTAATTTCATATCAAATATTCAAATATTAAACCATCTACTGAAACCCTTCAAAACACAGAGCAAATGGGTCAGACCTAGCAAAATCCTCCCAACTACGTCTCGTTCTACCCATCGGACTTTTACCAGCAGATTCAGAATTTTAGGGATCCCTTCGTTATCCAGTTTAACATCTTTGCATGCCCACTTTAATTGTCGTGATTCTATGACTTCAATTATATTTACCAGGTGAATTTACACTATATATAATCGCCTAAATTCTTCAGGAGATTTATACATATATAGTCTCCTTTAGGCCAAATATTCCACGCAATGCCTTATTTTCAAAGACCTTGTTAGTCTTTTATCATAAAAAACTCAATGTTTCTCAAATATACAGAACCATAGGAAATATATTTGTTTTGTAAATTCCTACTTTCAGGCTAGGTTAGACGCGATCTGACTAATTTTGTAACAGAAAAATAACAAACACCTCACGCCTTAAATTTCGTTTCTTTTAGATTTTGTAGATTCCAGAAACTTAAATGTATTTCCTATTATTTCGATCGCGGATTTTCTACTTTGAGCATATGTCTCTAATATCTGAATAGAATCAGAAACAAAAACTTTATTTTGGGACTACGTCCCTTCGGAATATTAATAAACAGAAAACAAATAAATTGATAATATATATAAAAATAATAATAAATATTTTAAAAAAAATCAATAAATAACACGTTCGCCAAGAAAAAAACTTAAAAAAAAAAAAGGAGTCTTCCAAAAATGAAAAGTCATTAAACAAAATTAAAAAATCGAGCAAAGACTCTGTCTACCACTTAGCCTTTTATAGACTTTGAATTACTTAGTACTACTAATTTATGGGCGAAAAAAATTGATGTTTCTGTTAAAATAAATGTTATTCATTAAAAATTAGCTTAAATGTAATAGTAGTTAGCGTCAACTACATATAGTTCTCAAAGACCTTTTACTATATAACTTCTGACCAAAAAGTTCTAGTAAGAATTTATAATAAAAGTTTTAACATAAAAGTTCTTGCATGAACTGTTCCAAAAAAGAAAAAGTTTAATTTAGAACAAGAACTTTTTAAAAATAAAAGTGCACAGTTATTTTGGAACTCTGGTTTAATGCGATTTTCTGACTGATAATGATGCTTTTTAACAGTTAATTTAATGCATAAATAAATCATTGTTATGATTATAATTTATCATCTTTGTTTTTGAGTATTGAATAAATTGTATTACATTACAATTATTATCATTGTGTATGAATAGTTTTGTTTTAATAAATGACAGAGTTTAGTACCGATATATTAAAATTTGGTGTTTGGATGAACTGTATGAACTGTGTATGAACTGAATAAATGTTAGCCTACCCACTAAAATTAATTGATTAATATAAAAGCCTGTGTTGAAGTGAATAGAATAATAGTCTATCACAAATTAGGTATTAACAATACATTACTTCATTGCGCCTCTATTTCTGTTTCTGCAATAAGATGTGATTTGAAAGGGGGGGTCTCGAGATTTGCATTGCCTAGGGGCTTTTACATGGCTTAGTCCGGCCCAGCATCGTCGTCATCTCCCTTACCTGGCTCCTCGAAAACTCCAGATAACCAAATAAACAAATTATATACAGACAATGAGTATTTATGCATGTATTTTTATCAATAACTATGGAGTTTGTTGCATAATTTAAATAATGTAACAAAGGTACTATATTCCCATCGCAAACCGACCAATTCGCTTAGCGGTACTCGGTCGTAAAGTGGAGAGTACCTGTACATGAATTATGATCTTCTTTTAGATTCTTTCTTCCAGATCGTAAATTGTATACGCGATTTGAGTAATTTTTTGACAGCAAGATAACTAGCGTTCCCAGCTTTTAACAGTGCTTTTGTTCGCTATTTAATTAAATTTGTTCACACGTTTTACTATTAACCGTATGTTTTAGCTGCATTTATTTCAACCAAATTATTGGAGTTGTACTTAATTGTATCTTAACCTAATAATAGCTAACCATGCTCATAAGCCGTCATGGGTATAACCTTCACTAAACTCGGATTATAGTGTACATACTATTATCCGACAATCAACACCACTATTATACAAGTTGTAAGACAATCAACAAGAAACTTTATTCTCGGAAGATGTATATTACACCAGTTCTATCAATCTTGGAGACGCCAAAATTAATTACGTAAAACAATGATGTTCAATTGCAAACAATTTCTTGACGAATTGTTTGTCAGACAGAAGATGGAATAGCAGTGATTCATACATGGCGTCAGTCTGATGAATGAAAACTGAACATTGATAGCCCCAAAAACCTCTCAGGAATTGTGAATATAAGCGCTACTGAAAGAGTTCTCAAGATGAGTAATAATCATCAGAAAAATTACTGCACAGCAAAACTCCAATCCCAAGTATCATGTAAAGTATATTTGCATTTCAAAGAGTCCTATTTGAAGTAACTTTCCTATTGCAGATGTCCATTTTTTTTGTTGTTTTTTTTATCCCGATGCGTTGAAGAATCCTTCGAGCCCTTAGTAGTTATTGTCCAACCATCTTGCACAAGGAATTTAATATAAAAATGTTTCCCGGATATCGGGAGCTGCTATTGGCCTGGTGAAAGCCGGGATCAGCTGTGACTTGACCTTGAGGCTGGTCCGGTTTAAGCCGGTTTACCCCCACTCTTTGTCCCCACGAATGCTTTGTTGATAAACAGGTTTGTTACTCTTCTCGAGTCAGTGACTGATCTGCACCTCTTGAAGGCGTTCTGTATTGGTTTTACCCAAAATAATAATATATTCACACCAATATATTTAAAATAAAGTAAGAAAGAGTATTAGATCGGAGGACTGTTGCCAGAAGCGTAGCTAGGCTTTCGTTTCGGGGAGAGGGAGGGGAGGAGGGATTCATCCAAGGATCTACTTTAAAGAAACCCACACCAACCGTGAATTTAAGGGGTTCCTCTCTATATATAATATTTTGTATCTCTAAGTATATTATTTATAAAATAAAATTCAAATAAGTTTATAAAATTTTTGCTTACAGATAAGAATAAGTAACAGTATTTTATAATTTCAGAGGGAGAAGGGTCCGGATTTCCTGGACCGCTACTCTGGCTTCTCCACTGACTGTTACGGCAAGACTTACCAGTGCATTGACAATGAGATTTTAATGCCACATATTATCGAACCATGTTCAAAGCGTAGTTGGGGCGAAGGCAAATTTCTGCAAAAGCAGAAACTGCTTAAAAAATAATGACTTAAGTCAATATGACAAGAAAGCACCGAGAACAGAGATTAACGAAGAACTAGATGAACTGTTGCTTAGGCTTGTTGCCTTGGTATTGATTAGTATTCATCAAACGTTCAGATACCTCCTTGAATAAGTTGTTCGAATTCAGGTTGAAGGTAACAGGGAATAACAAATTAAGTACAAAAACTCTCAAAGAGTAATCATTAGCCTATGTGTTTCACATAGGAGTTCTACAATCTTATTAGACCACACCGCATTTCTTTCAAGGGCTCCAAAGTATAGAAAGATCCATTTTTCTATAAAATTGTGTTTCTTTTGTTTATACTATTGTTTCAACAAGTTCAGGATTTCAAAAAAGGTGCTGATCTCTTGAAGGAACATGTAAAATTGATTATTTTCTATTAAAATTTAGACACTACCTAAATCTTCAAATTTTAGTCCTTTTTGAGACTGTATTCTTGTCGGCACGAACAAAATTGTGAGACATCGTCAGATTTTCTTCAATAGCTATGTAAAGTTTCATACCACGAAAAATATCATTCAATCTAATTTGGCCGTAGTGAGGGCAAAGTATAGAAAGATCTAAGGGAGGTCTTACACCCTGGAGCTGACTCATATACTTTTCAATATTCTTAAAACCCTTCAATATTTTTGTCTAAAAATTTGGTAGAATCTTTAGAACAAATGTATCAATAAACCCATTGAAGGGTAGATTTATCAATAAATTTTTTTTTTGATAATTTGGGGGTTTTCTTAAAAGCTTTATAAGCTACTAACTTTAAACTTGTATGTTTATCAATAAGAGTTTGAGAAAGACATATACGGAAGGTTATTTTAAATTACAACTCAAGAAAAAAAGTTCTGAATCTTGAAATTTACAACAATATCTTCTCCTTCTTATTTTTTCGTTGAGAATTGGTTTTATTCAGTCAAATTATCCTGTCTGCCTATTTGTTTCAAATATCATTTTAGTAAGGTGTGAACATTTTAAATCTGTTATTATTTAAATTTCTGAGAAAAAGGAACATGAAGTGTCAGAAATATGAGATTTTTCCAGGTAAAATTGTTCAATGTGTTCAATTATTTATATTTCCAAAGAAACTTTATTGATGAATCTAGCCATCAGTAGATTTTTTTATACATTTCTTCTAAAGATTCTACCGAATTTTTAGAACAATTTTTGAAGGGTTTTGAAATAAATTTAAAAAAAACTTCTCAGGACCATATAGAAGTTTACAAGTCAGTTACAAACCCCTTAAAATTTGAGATTTTTTAATGTTTTCTTGCTACAAACGAATTTTACATTAATTCTTCTTGCAATTTTTATATATAAAATATATTAGTGTGTAGAGTTGACCTCTATAAGTATGTTTTCATTAATGTGTTTTAATCATACATGAGAAGGCATCATCAAAGCATGCATCATTTCTCATCCATGTTCACCAAAATAGAATTTTTTTTTTGTTGAAAGTAAACACCAAATTTTGCTAACTAACTCCATCAAATCTTATTATTTGATGTAAAAAACATATGGTCATTGATTTCTTAACACTCCACTATCTTCCGCTATTCTGTGGCATCTCATACAGATTATAAAATTTAGTCTATAGCAGTAAAACAGTAAAAAGAAAAGAAAGAAAAAATATAAATATGCTAATCGCATTTTCCATTAAATATGTTTAAGATGTGGTCCGTTATGATTGAGCGAACTCTTATACAAGTCATGTAATTGATTCCATTGCAAGGTTATCGGGTACAACACACTCTGTTCAGTTTTTTATTTTATTAGGGACATTTTTGTTCCTTCTGCGTCGTTCTACATCCTTCCATGCACTGTAGCCGCTTATTCATTAATGTTATATTCCTCTATACCAGTTAATATAGTGTATCAGAAAAAGGGCTATGGGCTATGTTGAATGCTTTAGATGAAAGTCTTTTTTTATTTGCAATCCTTCTTGCTTAGATTATCTTTATCTTTCAAAGGTCCATATTTAACAAAAAATGAGAAATATAAATAAACTTTTGAATGTGGTGGGTCACACGAAATCATGAAAACTACCGCAATTAAATAGGTCTGTTACTTGATGAAATGAAAAATAAATTCTATCGTGGAACTTAATGCCGCAATAGTATAATTTTTAAGATATCCAATATTAGTTGTCCAGAATCCCATTAAAAGAGATTATATGTTTCTTTTAATTAAGGTAAGATACCAAAGATAGTCTCAACTCTCAAGGCTGTCGACTGCATACTGCATAAGCGCGAATCGTTATAGCTCATAATTACAAACCCAAAGGCACATCTTATATTACGAGCAAGGCCTCACACCGTCTCCAAGGTATGTGCCGTTTGAGAGACACCCATATACTGTAAAGAACAGTATATAAAGGGGGACTTACAAGTCAGAAAAGGCTCTATTTCGTAATAAAGTACAAATGTACTAGAGCAAGTAGACCTATGATTTACTTGCACTTGTACTTTATTATGAAATAGGGCCCAGGTGTTATAGCTATCTGCGGCAATATATAAAATAGACATGTCCGAAGAAGAAGGCGACATTTACACGTAATGATACCTCATAATCGTGTGTGAAATAGCAAATGAACTCATTATAACAGTGGCAAGGATTAAAAATATAAAGATTATTTTAAGAAGTATCCCTAAAAATATTTATAATAGTAGAAAAAGTCCATATTTATCATTCACTAAGTTGGGCATCCCTTCGTAATAAACGTTTTTGAGGAATCGCTTGAAAAAACGGCTTAAAGATATTATCATTACAATAATATAATTTTTAGCTGAATTTACTTTATGCCATCATACCGAAAATTGAAAACTTATGATATTAATCAACGACGATCTTCTACTCGTTCCAGTATAATTATTAAATCCCTCAAATAATCGATTGCATTATAAAAATCAAAAATATTATAGAAGTATTCCACATAGAATATTCATAGTATTAAAAAATTAAATAATAAATCTGAATTTAATTTAAGTGACCAGTACATTACGACGAGATTATCTTCTCTTCCTCTGGAATTAAATGCCACGTGACGAGCCATGAGGATCAAGGCGATATATCAGTACTATAGCTCAACTTCAGCTCCACAACGATGGCAAAATCAAGTAATGAAATAGATTAATTGATTTGTTATTGTTAGTTGTGTAAAGCAGATACAAATAGAGGGTGAATCCCATCGCACGGAAAGTGTAAATAACTTATAAATACTAAAAAATCGATACTTAAGAACAGAAAGGCCATACAATGTAACACGGTTACATTAGAAGAAAAAATAAATGAGCTTAAAAAGCATAACAAATGTAAAGACGAAGGAGTAAAGAAAAAGAAAAAAACGGTCACAATTCATCTTTCGGTGTCCAGCACCATATTCATCTCTATAAAGAAATTGACAAAAATTAAGCGAATGCGAATGGGAAGTTGAAAGTCGAAAATATTGAAGCTTTTAGGATATAAATAGATTATACACAGTATGTCCAGAAGGAAATGAGAAAAAGGAATAATTCATCAAAAATGTAGTTCAGTACCACCAATCGCATCTTTGTATCTTAATCCGTATTCGAGATGTTATTTTTTAAAGGTATTTCTAAGAAAACCACTTTTGTTCCAATAAAATTCCGGATTTCTATACTGTAATCGAACATTTCTTAACTTTAATCACAGCTTTTGGAATCTACGATGAATTTCTTATGAGATAGCAACCAATTTGTAGAAATGTTGCTTCGTCAGGCGATCATAGCAGCGAAGGTAAAGTAAACGTATTATTTTTTAGAAATACTCGATTGATTCTCACGGAATGAATTTCCTAAGACAATGGTGAATTCGAAAAAATTTGCTTCATTTAATCAGCTTTCCAACATTATACCCAACTTTGTGAAGTTAGTCTAATTTCGAAGAGATGTTGAGGTTGGAAGGTAAAAGAACGTTAGGTGCCTACAGCAATATTGTCGTCATAAGCTAAAAGGCCCTTACTTCAAATCATTTTTTAAATTACGTTTCTGTATTGTACCTGAATTGCTCTAAAAACTAAACCTTTTAATGGTATTAGAAAGCCCTAAAAACAATGATTATGATCTAACTATTAGATTTAGGGCTTTCTAATGTCATAAAAAGGTGTATTTCTTAGAGAAATTCGGTTACAATGCAAAGATATATTTTAAAAAAAGATTTAGAGTAAGGGCCTTTCAACTTATCATGGCAGAAAAAGAATACCTAGTAATTTTTTGTCCTGGTTTTGCTATCTCGAATCTTGTTTGTTTTGTTTTTCAAAAATTCTTTTAAAGCGGTTAATACTGTACCCACAGTGTTTTCCGTTTTCAATGGTTTTACTTTTTATTTATTTTTTAATCTCTTTTTTTAAGGGATAAAGGTGGTTATCACAAAGTGGTAAATGGGCAGACGTTGTAGGATTTGATTCCATTTCATATCCTAATTACGGTATTGTGGTAACCATCTTAAAAACCCTTTAAAACGAAATTAAAAAGTAGTATTGATGGACAAACCATAAACCTAAATACATAATAAAATCTATGTATCAAATCTGTACCCATACATAAAATATTAAACAGAAAACCGTCAATGAGGGATATCCAATTAAGAAAAATCAACATTTCAATATGCGATACAATTTGCTAGTGCTAACTTGGGATGTGATACTTAATTGTAGAATTATTTCAATCAAGTATTTTTCAATAAAGCGGCTAAACTAGAGTTCATACTGGACCTACTTTTTTTTCATAACAACCTGTATAAAATTAATTTTTCACCCAAACTCATAATAAGTTTTAATAAGGAATAGGTTACTTAGAGCTTCATTACTTCATTAATTGAGAAACATTAGAAATATCGGGATTGATTAGGATATTATAATATGTTTATGTTCCATTCGAAATTCAACTAAGCAATCGTCTATCCATTTCATTTCATTCTAAATGTAATGGTAAGAAAGAATTTATTAAAACTCCGTATAATGTCAAAACAAAAATTTAAAAAACAGTAAAAAATAGAGATGACGAGAAGTGTGATAAATTCCAGATCTTCTGAAATCCTCTCTGGACTACAAACGACTAAGAATAATTTCTTGAAAACTAAAAACTTAGAATAAAGGAAAGCTGTTAAGTAATGTGGTAAAGTAATAGTCTTACAAGAATATTCCAATATTTAAGTGATGCAATGCTGATGAAAAGGATTTGAATAAGGTAAGAAATAAATCTAATAAAACATTATACACAACCTTGTGATTTTTAAGATCAATATTGTCGTCCAGGGTACTTTAGCGTGTGTTCCCTTAAAACTGCAATGCATCTTAGTTCACGTAGTAACGAGGTAAATAAGTTTAATATTCTATATGTACAGTAATAATAGGCATTCCAGAATCTATTGAAAAATATAATCCGTACCATTTACCATTTAACTTCTATGAAAAAAACTGTTGATGCCATCTAATTATTTAAAATGAAAGACCTAATATTAGCCTCCATAAAATTAAAATGAAACGAGAAACGTATAATATTTATAAATATTAATTGAGGAAACGGAAGAAAAGAGTGTGCGATGACTTCATTGACCTCAGTAGTTCTCGGAAATACACCTTCCATTCCTTGAAGAACAGATGCACTATTCAAACATTCAAAGGCTCAATTAGTATTACATACGTTTTTTATGACTCGATCCATGGACGCCTTCAGTAAATGGATCCGAAGCAAAAACTGAGTGCAAGAATTTGTGATCTGATTTTGATGTATCTTCAACATACCAATGGACCACCATTATAACTGCTCCACTATCCATAAATTCATCGTACTATTTCTTATTTGTAATTGAAACTTTAGCGAAATTGAGTACTACACTGTGGTATTCCAGACTATGTTGATTTTGGAGGTCGTAGCGTCCCAGCGTTCTAGAGCCTGAAGTGGTGACGGTTCGTATCCGGCCTGGAAGAGATTGACCTTAGTTTCCTTACTACCAAAGGCAGAGAACCCTTGTATACATGAAGGAAGTGAAAACATTTTTGTTCTCAGAATCGAAAATTTCTACTAGCGTTTTACGTTTAGGAATCAAGGATTAAATTTGGTCTCATGTCTGTCTGTCGGTCCGTCTGTAGTCAAATCCATGAGACGGGTGAATCAACTATTACGAAATTCGATTTTGATGAAATTTTCAGGAATTGTGCGGCTTGTAATATAGATGTTCCCATATCAATTTCATTAAATTTCATCAACTACTTTCGCTTCCGCATGCGCAAACTTCTTTTCCTTTGCAAGTCTACATTTCAAAAAGGGTTCGTTCGATTTGGTCGAAAGCTGGAAGACATTTGAAGATTAGTGTAGAAATGGTTTAATATAAATTTTAACAAATTCCATTCACTATCGATTACGCATACGCAAACGTAGTACCCTTGACTTTTTGCCGAATTCATCGGGATAGGTCTCGTTCATTAGGTTGCTAAGGACGCTAATTTCGAATTTAATATCGGATTTTTCATTACGCATGCGCGTTTTGATTTACTGTTACTGTTGAAGTTTTCTTTGACCTATGAGTGGTTTAATAGATATTCGAGGGTTTCCTCTTTTTTTTAATCAGAACATTTCGATTTACTGTTATTTTTTAAGTTTTTTTCGAAGTAGGGACCGTTTATTATGTAATCAAGGGTTTTTATTCTGTTTTTTTTTTTAATTAGATTTAAGGATTATAAGGAATTTTATTTTTTTTTTATTCTTTACTTAATTTTTATCGCTTAAAGCTCATAGATCAACTATATTTCAAATGTTCGATGCCCAAGATGTGATCGATGATAAAATAGTCAAACAGCTAATTGAAGTCAACTCTGTTGAAAAAGGACCTCTGAGTTTGAACAATGATGTGTTTCGCCTGAGACTAAATTTTACTCCTAGGATACTGATTTAAAGTAAAATACGATTTAAAAAAAAAACAAAAACAATAATAAATAAAAAAAATAAAAACAATAAATTTAACTCAATTAGTAAAAAAAGAAAATCTGTATTAGATAGTAAATATGTAGAGAAATACAGAAAAATCACGAAAAATTTCGAGTAGCTGCTCGACTGTGTTGAGTTTCCGAACCTCACAGCACACCGGATCAATCGGCTAGTCAAGGGAGATCAAAAACCGAAGAAAAGGGAGATCGATCTATGGAAAAAACATAGACAATTGTTTGGGCTCTTCAACTACCTGGATTATTTTTGCCCGGTACCAAGCTTACAAACATTTGGAGATTACAAAAGTTGGGTTCAATCACAACAAAATTATATACAATTTATTTTAAGACAGCCAAGATTTTTAAATTTTGGAATAAATTTCAATTTTTTTTAAGTTATCGAGTCTCTTAATTTCCACTACTTTTTGCTAGTTGGCGTGAACTCGAGCAATGAAACGTAGTTTCTGCCATTGTTTCAAAGAAAAGATAAAATCTGCGGAAGGCACATCCTGATGCTATCTTCTATAGAGGATTCCCAGCGGGTTATGTTTTTCTCTTATTTTTTCCGGCAGTTCTTCAGGCGAAAACTGTATGATTGCCTTCTTTGGAGGACGTTTTCGTGGCCCTTTTTCGTCCACGGTGTTAGAACAGGAGAACTAATAAATGCAAATCTTTGCACACAGTAGTTCATATTATTTAACTAATTAATGCTTTGTGTAAATAGTGTAAAAAGTAGAAAAAAGTAACTTTGGGATGATTAGTATGTAAAGGATTGATTCGCCCTTGGATTTAGCCTAGTTTAACCAATTTTCTGAAACTAAACAGAAGCTTAGCCTCAAATTAATCAACTTCTGAGTTAGTTTTATTTTTGAGCCAATCCCATCCAAAGAACCGTTTATAGAGAAAATTAATTCCTAACTCAGCAAATAGCGCTTAATTTCAAAAATTTATTGTTTCTTGATAGTTTTTTTTTGTTTAAAGTATAATATTATTTTTATTCCTTGCTTGAATTCTTCTCCCATGGCGCTGGGCTGCAGTGGGTCCTGGCCTCCTCACTAAGCTTTCGCCAGGTGATTCGGTCTTGTGCGGCTGTTCTCCTGTCTCTGGCTTTCAGTAAGGTCTTAGCATCCTAGGTCACACAGTCCTCCCATCTGAGTCTTGGCCGTCCTCTACTTCTGGCTCGGTAAAGGTTTCCGTCAAGGAGACATTTTGGTGTATCCTCATTATTCATTCGGGCAACATGTCCAGCCCAGCGAAGTCGTCCTAGCTTAATTAATTTTATGAAATAGCTCATATAGTTCAACATTCTTTCTTCTTCTCCAGTTGTCATCAACCTTGACAGGACCGAATATTCTTCAGAGAATCTTTCTTTCAAAGATGAGAATTTCATTTTCTCTGGTCTTGGTTAGGGTCCACGTCTCTGAAGCGTACATGAGAACAGAACAGATCAGTGTCTTGTAAAGTAATATTTTTGTTCTCCTCGAAATAAGCTGGCTTATGAGGCGTTTCGGGAGCCCAAAATAGCTTCTGTTGACAATGACAATTCTTCTATTTATCTCGAAAGAAATATCATTAGCACCTAGGTACGTGAAACTTCTGAAACTTGAAGGGCCCAAACTCCACGAATCCTTCAACGGGATCTGTTGCTTTAGTGTCACAAGCATGTATATACTTGGTCTTGCTCTCATTAATTATTAGATCCATCTCTTGAGTAGCTCGCAAAAGGCCAAGAAAAGCCTCAGTTTTGATCTAGCAACATTAACCATGACATCTGCATATGCTAATAACTGCACTAGCTTAGTGAATATTGTTCCACTCGTTTGGATCCAGAAGCTCTTACAAACTTTTTAAGGACTAAGTTAAATAATAGGCAGGCCAATGGATCTCCTTGTCTAACCCCTTTGTTCCAGGAGAACTCACTAGAAAGCTCTGTTTGAATTTTGAGGGAATATTTGACATATTCAGATGCTTTGCTACGATATCGAGATGATTTTTCCAAAGTTATCCTGAGGCTGAAGATCTGGTCCGTAGTTGATTTGCCTTTCCGAAAACCAATTTGATATTTTCCAATTACTTGTCAGCAAATGGGAGGAGTTTGTCGAAAAGTATATTGGATAGCAACACCTTAGATGCATTGAAGGAGCATAATTCCTCTATATGCACTCCAGAATATCGCCCTTCTTATGTAGAGGACAGATGACTCCCTTCTTCCACTGTTTTTGAATCCTCTCTTCAATCCATATGAAAAGGATTTGGTAAGATAATACTTTATGTAAGGATTCGCTACCCTTTTTTTAGGAGTTCTGCAGGTATACTATCTTCTCCGGGGTCTTCATCTGAGACAGAAGCATTTTCTTCTGTTTGCCCAACTCATCTTCTACTGCTCCTTGATTCAATTCTTGATAGTAATGTCGAACCCATCTATCCAAATCATCGTTCTTCTCCAGTTCTGAAAAGCTCCGTTTTTACTTTTGCAAGATTTAGCTCCAGGCTTGAATCGGGATCTGCTTCCATTCACCCTTCTATAGAATCTCCTCACGTCATTTAAATTCCTAAGTTCTTCAAGTTCTTGAAGTTGCTGCCTTTCCCAAGATCTTTTCTTTTGCCTGAGTTCTCTCTTATCTTCCCTCCTTCTATTCCGATATTTCTCTGTTACTGTTCTTGTATATTTTTTTGAACCATGCTACGATAGGCTACATTTTTTTTTAAATAAATAAATAATACTCCCAGAATTATTTGAACATCGCTCCTTGAGCATTCATCAAATGCTTTGTAGAGTCTATCATAGAACTCATCTTTCTCCTCGTCCTGTGAGACCTCTGTTGGGGCATGAAAACTGATAAGATTATAGAACGAAGATTGTAGAACCTCCCTTTCACTCTAAGCACACAAATTCGGTGGTTGATTGAGATAAAGTCAAAGACCATTCACTACCTCATTCTTCCCTTCAAAATGCTCCTCTCCGTGGAATTCCAAGTATCGGAAGCCAGGCCAAAGAGATGTTGGACCTCTCTGCCACTAATGTGACCGAGAGTGAAAAACCCGAGCTCATGAAATGGTTAAATGTCCAAATAACTGGAGAAAGAATTTTTTCAGTAAAAAGGCTTTGGTTCGGGAGTAGGGGAACCATCCCTCTTACAAAAAGTAATGTTTTGGAGAAGGGTGTTGAAAAGACCCAGTTACAGAGTATAGCGGAAACCATTATTCTAGATTCTCTTGAAATCCAGCATCACCATCTGTATTAAGCTTAGGCTTGAAAAAAGAATAAAAAATACAAAAAGAAATATTCTTATTCAGTTTGTCACTCTCTTTTTTAATTGTTGTCTATTGGACTGATCAGTATGCTGTGCGAACTAGCAACTCATCACAGTTCAGCAGCCATTCGCAAAATGGTCAAAGAAAACAGCAGTCATTGTTTGTTGTTACAGTTCATTAAATAATTAAGGACAGAACACGTCCAAATGTGATATACTTATTTTTTTGAAGAGATTAGTGAGGAAATTATCATTGGTCACTAATAATAAATACATAATTGGGAATAGAAAAAGTTGCCTGAAGAGAGATGGTATGCTAAACACGCACATCACGAACGCAATGCACCAGAAATCGAAGGTTAGCCAGGCACTTATTTAACTCCATTCTTCTTGGTTTCATTGTTAAACTCCTGATACATTAATAAATTTTCTATTTATAACCCTTCAAGGATTTTCATTATTCATAAATCCATAAATCACTTTAAGCCTAACCTTTCTTTACTTTATTTTCCTTCCGAGGAGCAGTTCAATGTTAAACGTTTTTCAATTTAAAAATATTAACATGCTATTTTAATATGCACATCATTCATAGTAGATTTTTTTTGTTAATAATATCGAATTGTCTATGCCTACTAATTGAAAATAATAAAGCGATTTTGGTGAAAAATGACGCCGAATTAGTAAAATTTTATTCAATTAAATTCCAACATTCAAAATGCCCAGTTTTGGGAGAATCACCCACTTACATACAAAATAAGGTAAAAGTATACATATGCAGTGGCAGATCCACAGGGAAATTTTCCCTCCCAAAATAACTACTGAGAGAAAAAAATACGGTTAATTTAAAATATACCTACTAGTACCAATACTCGCGAGAAATCAATAAATTATCATTCATTAGGTAGGAGGGAAATTAACCTTGGCTCATCTTGTGAGAAATCTATCGGTCAAATTGTCAAATATAATTATACTGGGTATCCCCAAAAAGAAGTATAATCCTCGGGGAGAGGAGGGGAGGGAGGTTTGTAGGAAATACAACGCTGATCAAAACACTTCCTATGAATACGGTCAATACATGAAGTCTTGACCAGTTTTGAGGCCAAAAACTTGAAAAAAAAAACTTTTTAGACACTTTTTGGCAATCGATGAAGAAACGACTCATTGCATCAACAACGGATCGAAACTAACGTCATGGAGAATTAGATTGGGCGTCGAATGAGACTAATAACAGCTCGATAGATCAAACAGATGATCTTTGGTGAATTTGAAATCGAAGTAGGCATGATCGGGACAACAAATTTTCAGCTCATAATGGCTTCCGCTATTAATCTTCGATAGCTCGGAAGCAACATGAGGCAGTAAGTGTAATTTTCATTTAGTTAACATCTACTGATTTTTTTCTTATGCGGTAACAATATAAAATTATTTCTTGTCAATAAAATGTTGTTAAACACCACAAAGCTGCTTTTTCATTTGCTGTCCTCCAAAATTTCCTTTTGCATTTTACGTTTTACTTTTCTGATAAAATTTGATTCCTTGTCTTTCGGTTTTTAGAATAATTTAACAAATAAAAAAGATTTCACTTTAATGAAAAGGAACTGACAAAATAAGTAGTAGTAAGTACCTGATTTCATTGGCGTAGGCAGGGAGGGAGGGGAGAGGGGGTATCTGGGTGATATATCTCCACCGAAATATTTGAAAAAATATTATTTTCATATAAGTTTTATATTTTTATTATTAATTTTTGATTTAATTTTCATTCTTATCCTGAAAACTTACGCCCTATTTGTCGGTTATAGACAATTGATGATTACTTGCCTTCTAATTAAATTCCACTCACAAAAAAAAATTGAAATCCCCCAAAAAATTTTAATATCCCCGAAAAAAAATTCTACTACCCACCTGCCTAATTTATTAGAAAGTAGAAATCAATTATCTCCTCTATAGTACTATCGATAGCCTAACGAAAAATTACATGCAGATGCTTCAACTAATACCCGTTTTGGGGTTATCTACTTATTGAAATACAATATCATTATTTGGCACTCTTTTCGAGTTAATACATCATTTTTTAAAAATTAAGATGATGCTAACTTAATCGCAAAGAAAATAAACAGAAATACATAAATTAAGGTATGTATTGAAAGATTATGAAGATTAATAATAGTTAAGATTATTAATACTATTACAATATTATCAATAAATTGGAAGATGTGGACTTACCTTTACGAGCCATTGCTTATAAACGAGGAGCACTGAAATCTCAAAAGATTAATAAGTGCAAAAATAACAAAGGATAAACAATATAAAAATTGATTTAAAAAGTTTTTATTTTTAAATATATTTTAATAACAACCAGCATTAAAGTTTTGTCCTTCAGATTTCCTACAAAATGACTCGTCAAAAATTGAAGTAAACATAGAAAGCAACTTAAAAAGACTAGAAAAAAACAATAAAAAAGTAAAAATAAAGTCAAATATATATATATATATATATATATATATATATATATATATATATATATATATATATATATATATATATATATATATATATATATATATATATATATATAATAAGGCAGCATTATTAGCAATAGCTATTTTATACAACAAAAATAATACATCATAATAAGTAGCAATTCTGACTATCCAAAAACTTTTTCATTCCACTCGTCCATAACATCATCTACGTTTCGGGGATGTTTCTCCCATCTTCAGGATAACTTTCTAAAAATTAACTATGAAACAAAATACAGATAATATCAACTAATTAACATTAAACTAACACATATTATATATAAACTAGCATACAATAATATCCATATATTACCATTATATATTATATAACAACCATATAATAACCATTATATGTATTAATTCATTAACAATTCATTAATAAATAAATTACGATCATTTAGATCACTTTTATAATCAAAATGCCCACCAAACAAACAACAACATTCCACACATTAGGTCTAAAATCAACTATTAATATATTTTTAAAAAAATTTTAATCACTCATGTAGCCAATTATTTAGTTGGCAGCGGCATGATGGTATAGAAGGATCAATCTAATTAGGGATTGATAAATTATTTGCCACTTCTATTTGTTGGCTGTTGCATATTCGAGCCTCAACTTGGAAAATAAATATATATGACATCTTTTTGTTCTGCATTCTTCAGTTCTGTTATGAACTATTTGGAGATAGAATTAAATTTTGAATTGCTCAGTTTTGAGTCTTTGGGTGGTGTAACATACGTTATAGCTTGGCTCGCTTCATAAGCAGTTGACATCCGCATGATCGTGTAAAAGGATCAATCTAATTATGGATTGATAAATTATTTATATTATTTAATTTTTCTACTAATATTTTTCTATTTCTCCTTGTTTTCTCAATATCTAATATTTTAGGTTCTTCAAATATGAATTTGTGTTGCAGCCTAATAATATGATTGCCACGAACTGTTGCATTAATATTTTAACATTTTTACAATTGGAAATATGTTGTGAAATTCTTCTGAAATTCATTCAAAACAAAACAGAAATTTATATCCTTATAAACTTATAAATTGTTCAAAGTTAATACAAATGTACAGAATAATGTTAATGAATGCAAGAAACAAAATAAAAATAATGATATAAAGACATTTCACAAATCAGCATATGTTCCTGGATTGACATGGATAACATAATAAAGATTTTTAAGGAATATAACAATTTTAATTTAGGACTAGGTTTTTTATAGTATTAGAATATTATATTATTTATATGAAAGATAACATAGACCAATTAGACTGTGTAGATTATGAAAAAGTTTACATTGATGAAGCTTCAAAAAAACTAAAAACAAGAATTTCACAATATATTTCCAATAGTACAAATGTCAAAAATATTAATGTAATGGTTCTTTCCAATCATACCATTATGCTGCATCGCAAATTCAAATCTGAAGAACCTGAAATATTAGATATTGGGAAAACAACGGGAAATTGAAAAACATTAGTAGTAAAATTAAATAATATAAATAATTGGCTACAATAGTGATTAAAAAAAAATGAATACATTAATTAGTAGATTTTAGACATAATGTGTGGAATGCTATTGTTTGTTTGGTAGGCATTTTGAATATAACTGTAGATAATATTACATTAGTTAAACAGGTAATTTATTTATTAATGAATTGTTAATGTATTTATATAAAATGGTTATATAAGAATATTATTGCATGTTAGTTTATATATATATGTGTGTGATAATTTGATGTTAATTAGTTGATATTAAATGTATTTTGTTTCATAGCTAATTTTAAGATAATTATCCTGGAGATGGGAGGGGGGGGGGGAAACATCCTCGAAACGTAGATGTTGTTATGGCCAAATGGAGTGAACACTTAATATAAAAAAGTTTTTGGACAGTCAGAATTGCAACTTATTATGATTCATTATAAGACTTCCTAAAGTATTTTAAAAGAAAAAATAATAAAATTAAATAAACAAAATATATTCAACAGCTTAAGTACAATTACAAATATTATTTTTTTTAGGGATTGATAAATTATTTGCCACTTCTATAATTTTATTTTTATTGAAAACCAGTTTCAAATGTTATACATTCATCTTCAGTTCTAAAAACACACAAACATTCAAAAATAAGCAATTCAAAATGCAGTTTGGTATTATTATACATATTAAATTTAATATGTATAATAATCCCTAATTAGATTGATTCTTCTATAGCATCATGTGAATGTCAACTGATTTTTTTTCTTTCCAAAATTGGTCTATAAATCATAGTCAGTGCAAGTAACTCAATATTACTTTAAAAATAATATTAAAATCATTCCTCTGCCTTATCAACATGCCTTTTTTCAATGGTCATTCTAGATTTGCTGATAGCATTTCATCATTAGATTTGAATGTTCGTATACAATTTATGGAGTCTTAGCTCCTAGGGTTTCACAAACAAGACTATTACGTTGTATATTTTTTATATTTTTCAAATCACTGGAAACCCTTTTCACAGTGGCGTTTAAAACAGGAAATGAAAACAGTAAAGTTACAACAGTTAAAATGTTAAGATATTTGTTTGAACCACTGTACTTTTTAATGTCAATTACACGAACCCAAAATGTTGTCACTGAGGTGAAGTCATAATCATTAAAATCTTTAAGAATCTTTGACGAGCTGCATAAATCCCTGCACTCAAAATCAAGTTCTTGAGGATCAATAACGAAAGGAAAGCGGGTGATAACTTTGGCACTGGATGGCAATAAAAACTGTTTTACAGTTTTAATTTCTAATGCTTCTAAGATTTCAAAAACCTCATCATGAAATTGGAAATTATTTTTAATTTCCTTAACTAGTTCAATGTAGAATTGAAAACAGGTCTCTAAAAATTTATCACCTCTTCATGGCTAACTGTATCTCTGATGTTAGCTAAACCAACGATTCCTATATATAAACGGTACGGTTTGTCCTGTTTTGTTTTATCATATGGAATTTCATTTAGAATATTTATGGATTTGACATATGCAAAATCCATAAAATTCATTGACAAGGTTTGCAAAAGCTTCTTAACTTCCGATTTTAGCCTATGAAGTAATGGATATTCTGACTGGAGTGGAGTGTTAAAATTTGTTAGTAAACCTAATATGTAATTCATAAACAGCTAGTATATTTTAGTGAAGGGATTTGATAATGCTCTATGAATAGATTTCATTGTAATGGAATGGTATTCAATCATTATTTCAGAAAAATAGGCAGTAAGCAAAGGATACTGTTTCAAAATTCTACTCACACATGGTTTTAGAGACAGCCATGTGGTTGTGCAAGAAGAAAGTACTTTGCGCATTTTTTTGTCAAATAAAAACTCTGAAATTCTGCAAAAATTGCTAGTTGAGAAGACTCCTAATAACATGCGAGCCTGTAGTGCACAAAACATCTTCAACAGATCTCGGCAATTTGAAACAAGCTGTATCATATAACAGAAACACTTAATGCTAGTAGTTCCAGGTATTTCTTTTTTTAAATTGGTAAATACCGAATGTGAAGAACCTGCCATTGCGTTCGTCCTATACGAAAATAATCCAATCAATTATGTCAAATTGATTCCTCGACTAGTGAAAGCATCTACTACCAGACCAGATAAACAGTCGGCAGTAGCTGTAAAGATTAAACATCATGTGATAAAAGCATAAAAATCTTAAAACTTGAAAAAAAATCTTCCTACTTTTTGCTTCGATCAGATTGAAGAAATGAGTCGTTACTCTCTCCAGATCTTTGGCAAAAAATATTATTACAATTGTACATTGTTTGAGTGTAGAAATATATGTTGTCTTATCCATAATAACAGACAAAAATAATGAGTGTAGTTTTTCACTCAACTCCTTGGAATAATAATTCCCCAACACATTCTTCATTGTTTCAGTAGCCTTTGTGCTTTTAAATTTTATATTTTTGCAATTTCTGAGTCTTGATTTGAATGATATATCGGTATAACAGAGTGCATTAAACTAAATAGTAAGTTGTTGGTGACAAGAAGAGCAACAATTGTAATTTCAGCAGCTCTAACTTGCCTTGATAGTCCAGATAAAATAAAGGACACTGCGACAGGAGGCTGCATTTTCTCTTTAAATATTTTTTCAGAAACTTTTCCATTTATCCTAATTACTAATCTCACTTTTTATTAATTTAAATCAAAAATAAATTTTACAAACTCTTATCCTACCGACTCAAATCAAAAATTTTACAACTGATGACGCTGAATTCAATAGCCTGATTAATCAACAGCCTTTCATTAAACACTTTTTGAAATTTAGTTAATGTGCTTCAAATAAGTACATTACCTGATTTTTTTTTTAAATCTCAATTATTTGTGTTTATCATTATGTATATCAGCTTGATATTTTAATTAATTTTACTGATAAGCAGCATTCAGCCCGCTGGGCAGAACTGCTCTCAGAATTTGATTAAAGTTATTATGCTTTCATCTGACATTTCGAGGCAATTTTTAAAAGCTTTTCTTTCTGATAATAATGTATTGGGAAAACTAACATTATAATTAAAATTATAATGAAACAAGCAAAATTCAATCCATGATAGAGTGTAGATTTTATTTACATATTTACTAATAGGTCGCTGCTTCCCCTTCATGCCTTAAATGGCATGTTCTTGCAGATAAATTTCATCCAGTTCACTGATTGTTAATATGATGATAATTGACAGGTGTGAATAAAGATTTAAAGAAAAAAAAAGTTGCTAAATGGAGGTTTAATCCTTGTGTGTACAAATATTTCTGAATGTAAATAATTAAAGTTGGTTGACCCGCATGATGGTATAGAAGGATCGATCTAATTAGGGATTGATAAATTATTTGCCACTTCTATAATTTTGTTTTTATTGAAAACTAATTTCTAATTTTATATATTCATCTTCGGTTCTAAAAACATACAAAAATTCAAAACTAAGCAATTCAAAAGACAGTTTGGTATTATACATATTAAATTAAATGTAATATAAATCATTATTTTAAAACATTTATGGATTATGATTTTAATCAAGACAAGAAATCAAATACATGTTGATATTCACCAAGGTTTAAATGGATTATATCAAACAGAAAAGTTTTTACTGGTTTCTTCTAGCACTGAACTAACAATGAAAGAAAGGTGGGATGTTTATCGGTAAACGGTTTAAGGGTCAGGATTTTTACAGTAATGCCGGTGAGTAATTCGTTTTTCTGTTATAGATGGGAATAAATTTAAGATTCGACTATTGAAGATATTTATTTAGTCATTTAAGCAAAAATCTGGATTGGACTTGAAGGATTTTATTATTTCAAGTGCTTCATAGATATTTAATTTGAGGCTGTTTTCAACATGATATATTAATTTAATATAATTAATTATAATAATAATTAATTTAACTCCTGAATCTTTGATGAATTTATGAGTTTATCATTTAAATGAATTGCAAAGTTGGAATACTCTGTCTTATTATTATATGCACCTATATGTTCCTTTAATCTCTGATTTAGCGATCTTACAGTTTTTCTCGTGTATTTGGCTGCATAATCATTAAAATTTAGTTCATATATTCCGCTTTTTTGGAAAAGGTCTATTTTGTCTTTAGGAGAAGAGAAATATGAGGATAGGGTTTTTTCTATTTTAAATGCAGGGTTTTTTCAATTCATTTCCGACTTTGATATAGTGTCAAACCCATATCCATATCCATTTTGTGGATATAGGGCCATAATATGGAATCAAAACATAATGTTTTGGGATGGGCCTGTCTTCGGGGGTTGTTGAATAGATACCAATAATTGTCTTTTTTTTTGCATTTGTTTTTTTTAAATACAATCGTTTTATTGTACCTGTTATTTTTTGCTATGGAATATATTATTTCAATTTCTTTATTATAGTTCTTTTCCTTTAATGGTACGTTCAAAAGACGGTAAATAACGCTATCAAAGGCTGCGAGTTTATGTGCTATCGGTCTCCCAGCTTCATTGTTTATAACGACATCCGTGTGAGTGGGTTTCGGTAAATTCCAAATTCATGATGTTTCGTTTTTACTGAGATTTCTAAATCTAAAAAGTTTATGGTTTTTTTTTTTTTCCAATTCTACTGTGAATTTAATCAAGAGGTGAATTTCGTTTATTTCCTTTAAATTATTGTCGTACCAGACCATAGGCATATATTGTCATCTGCATACCAATATCAGTATATGATATGTTGAGTTAATTGAGAATTGTTTGGGTCAAGAATTTTTTATTCTAATTTGTCCATAAATAAATCTGCCAGAAGGGGTGAGAGGGGGGAGCCCATCAGTAACCCTTCTTCCTGTTTGAAGAATTTTCCATCAAACTGAAAATAATTATGGTTTATGCAAACAGACATCAAATTGTAAAGATCTAGTTTTTCTAGTGGTGGGATACTTGTGAAAAGATTTGTGACGTCGAATGATATTAATTTCGCGTTATCCGGAATTACTATGTTCTTAATTTTGTTGACTACCGCTATAGAGTTTTTTTTACCGTGTGTTGTGGGGAAAATGAGATTCTGGTTTTGAATAAATTGTTCAAGTAATAGGCAAGTTTATAGATCGGGCTATTGATGTAAGTAACGACTGGTCTTATGAGAATTTCCGGTTTGTGTATTTTTGGTAGGCCATATAGTCGAGAGGTAGCGGATTCATCTCAATGAGAGTGTATTTTTTATCATACGGTATCAATATGCTGTTTTTTATCAACTCGCAGACTTCGGTGGCAAATTTATTCACGGGATTTTTGATATTAGGAAAACCGTTTTTGTTTATGAAATCATAAACTTTCTTTCTATAGTTATCTCTTTCTAGAATTACTATCGTATTTCCTTTATCTACTTTTATGACTACGAGATTATTTTTGCGTACTTTTTCTGACAATACACATGCTGTTTTATGTTCTGCTGATATATTTTTATTGGACCTATTGATTTTTTCTATTTCGGTTTTTAGTGTTTTTTTGTTTGTGTGTTTTTATAACTGAAGATGAATGTATATCATTCGAAACTAATTTTCAATAAAACAAAATTATAAAAGTGGCAAATAATTTATCAATCCCTAATTAAAGCTGTGCTGAACCCCTAATGTATTAAAATCTGATACAAACCTATAATGTTTACAAAATTTTTAAACACGGATCAAGTAACACGGATAAGTAATTCATTAAAAGCCATTTAATCCAAAATTACCCAATACACGCAAACTGACTCCAGAGACTAAAATTATCCGAAATCGAGTAGTATTACCCAGGATTACTAATAAATCTCCTTCCTATTTGTTTAAAAGTACTCAGTGTTACCATACTTCATCTAAATTAAGATTTCCTTGTTTCTCTGGATGTTAAATGATAAATGTTAAGATATAAGATCTCTTCCTAAAATTGGTTTAGCTTAATGACAAAAAATTGTCGGTATTTTAAAATATCGATATTTCTCTGCTGATATAATTAAGATATCGATATTGCTAACCGCTAGTTTGCTTACGACATCCCATACCTATTGAGAACCACTGTCTTTTTAGCACAACTTCCTAAATAAATCAATAGATTTGTTGGTACAGAAGAACCCAAGGTGTATATTTAAACACGTTTAGTAGAACTTGATTGGGGGTTTCGGTGTCGATTATACAGGCACCTGATTTCTCTTACAGCTGACTGTCTATCAAAAGTTTTCACTGTGGTTTTCTTCTGAATATTTCGGCCTTAATTTTTTACTAAAATGTCTGCCTGGAGAGCTGCTGGTCTTAAGTGCGTATTTTTAGAGCTTTTTCATTTTTTTTTTTTAATACTTATTTTCTTAATTTATATATGTCGTGATTCTAGTTATAATTTTATTCTCGAACGGTAGAAACTTATAATTCCCTAATCACACAAATCATAAGATCTTTTATAGTTTTTTTAGTGTGTTAGCTGTTACTATGTACTGCATATGACATTTTTTAGGATGCACCTTTTAGTTTCTTTAGTAATTTATCATTAGGTTATGGTGGATTAACAGTCTTTATTTCACATTTCTATTTTACAAGTATATTATGTTTTTGTCTGTAATCTAGATTTTTATTTGATGTTATATGACCTTTTGAATTTATAATAAGTAAATGTCTTTGCCATTTTTTTTTCTACCATTGTGTGTTTTCAATTGGAACTACTATTCACAAGAACAGGAGATAATACCTATAATTCTTTACTTATACTATCAGTTAATATTTATTTAATTGGTTTTGTAAAGATTTAAATGATAAATTTTAAATATTGATCAGATCACATCACATCTTCAGTTGGGCAGTATAACAATATTTCAATAAAGAAATAGTCTTAAGGTACGCAGTTAAAGAAAGTCTTGTCCTTCCCTTCAATAAAAAATTAACTTTGAACTGAAATTGTGAAAAACTAATTTGAGGATTAGTGTCATAAAATTTAACACCATAATGTTCTTCAATAATTATTTTTCTTGTTTTTCATATTGCTGAAAAACTTCTAAACAAATTAACTAGTATTTATTACACCAACTATTCTAACTTTCATTACACAAGCATCCATGACATTACAGGAATAAAAATAGGGCTGTTTCATTCTTCTTATTTTTGCTGTTGAGGCTAATCTCATTTTTTAAATTTGATTTAGCTACATTCAATACTCAAACATTGCTGCTAGAGTTGTTCGACAATCATTGAAACCTAATATAAGAACTGATGCTCTCAAAAGAGAAGAGTCTCATGTGCGATTTACTCCCTGGAAGGATGGAAAGCCAATCAGTAAGTTTTATTTATCTCTTAGTAAGCATTGTTTATTTTAAAAATTAATATATATGTGGTATTTCAGAATACAAACTCTTTGAGTGTAACCGATGTTAGTCATAGAATTATGTTGCTTAATTGTTTATATTTAATTAGGTCTGTATCAATATTGAATCTATCACATTAAAATAAGAGTGTTCCCAATTTTTTACTGTTTCTATGTAATTTATTTGCTTAAAACTAGTAAAACCTTTAATTTATTCCTCCTTGGTAAAAATATTGAATACCGGCTCCAGAAGATAAGTTTTCTGAAACAAAGTAACATGGAGGAAAATAGATGAGGTTTATATTAAGAACAGATTGAAATATTTTGTATAGCAGTTAGGAACCTGTAGCGATTGTTGGGGGAGAAAGGGAGTCTTGAGCCTATATAAAATAGCCTTCTCATTAATCTCGTTTGGATCTTATGATCAGTTGTTGATATCCCATTTTTTTTTTATACAATTATGGATTATAGTATACACTATACCAGTATATGGTTATTATAGTATACACTTAGTATATTGTTTGATGTTATTTGAAAAATATTATTAATAAATTTAAATGATAAGAGGTAATTGATTCCTGAAAGTTTATTCAAGTTGGAAATTAGAAGGGAAAAAATCATCAAATAATATTAACATTTGTAAATAAATACGTTAAAATTATTTGCAGTTTAAGTAATATTGGTGATTGATAAGTTTCGTCAATGTTTCATCCCTGGTTGGAACTGATCCAAAGGAAATATGTTTTAAATATTATATAATTGTAATCTATCTTCAGATGAACTTTTATTTATTATAATTTTAATTTCAGATCATAAAGACTAAGATGCCCTAAGGGTTGTTTCTTGTAAGTTACTGATTTGTGAATGGTGTGATATCTTAAATCTTTTTTAAGGATTGAATTTTCTAACAATAACAATGATGGCATTAATTATATTAGATATTTGCTTTATTCGATTAATAGCTAAGTATAAATATTTTTTCTAAAAGAAAAAAAAATTTCCTTTTATATGTGCTAAAACACTAAGAGTTTCTGTACGGTTTATATGATGCATAGAATTTTAAAACCAGCAGTGACCACTTTCAATTTTTTTTTCTTTCATAGTTTTTGTATCAGATTTCATGTGATAAAATTTCTTCCAAAATTAGTCTAATCACATCTGAATTGACTGTTTTTGGAGGAGCTCCTTTCACTTCATAATATAGTACAAAATATGTTATAGAAAAAAAAGTTTTGGAGTTCTACGCCTTATATTTTGAAAGTGGTTATTAGTTGTGATCGAATATAGTAAGTTCATTTAGATTTTTTCATTAATCAAATGTTTTTGTGTGTGATAAAGAGAATTTTATACTTGAAAATTTAATCATTTAGACAAGTAATATTTTTCTTTTTTTTTAAATTAACAAAAATGGTTTGTGCATTTGTATGCTTGTGTGTGTGATTTAATTTTTTAAAACAATCTACAAACCAAGTTACTACTATTGAGTATCACTGACGGATCCAGGTGAGAGCACTTTCTTGAAAACAGTTTTCTTTAACATATACAGCAGGGGATTTTATTGATATAATAATTGAATTTTGATTAATTAATATGGGTTTTAAAATGTGAACAAAGTATTTAATGTTTGAAAGTTCCTAAGTAGGAGAGAATGGGGAGGATCAGGTGCACAGGTGTGTTCTCTCCTCCCCCTTCCTCAGAAAATTCCTGGATCCACCACTGTTTAGCATTAAGTGAAATAATTCTGAAAACAATCTAGATTACACAGTATCAACTATTTTATAGAAATGTTTTTGCTATAATATTTCTTCTTACTCCTCTTCATATATCCACCATAAGTTAGTTGCAGGTTACCATCTGTGCACAGCACACGAGGACTAGCTTCAAGTAACAATCTTAACTTTATTTTACCTCACATCCAGAACGCATATCCTAACAATTTGAGTTGCATTTCAACTACTATGTTTTTATACCTCTACGGTCTCTCATAGTTACATTCTATACACAATCACGCCTACCCTCTTTAGCTAGTCTGCTGTTGTCAAAAAATATTTATCTCTTTAAAAAGAGCAGGCAAACTAAATGTAAATTGCCAAAAAAATCCAGTATCTGGTTGTAGTATTCAGTAGGTTTAATTTTCATTAACTTTCTCACCTGAGCAAAATTACATTGTGCGAGAATAACTTTATGGGCATATTATTTGTTTATAGTTATATTTGCTCTTATTATCACTCAATTATTATTCAATAAATAATGCTTAACATGTGATTAATTCTGTTTTCTTATGTTATCTATTTATTTTTGCAGAGAGTGCAAAACCGATACAGGAATCCACCAGCTAGCTTTAATGTTATATATCTTCTTCGTCAATAGAGCTGTATATTATGGATCTTCATACTACAAAATATATCTTCTTATTGATTTTTCATTTTTGTTAAATATTATCAAAAAGAAAAAATGGGTTTCATTGTACAACATTAGGAAATAAATAGTTTATTTGTAAAATTGTATTTATTTTCTCATATCCTGTTATCTTAATCCAAATCCTTATAAATATAATTTGAGTGTTTTTAATTGAGGAGCTTGGCTACCAAAAGTGGAAATCTCCATATACACTTTTGTTTGCAAATTGACATTAAAGTTGAGCTAGCATTTAGTACAGTTATAAGATACCTAATCTGTTTCGATCAGAAGTGAAAATGTCCACGTTTGGTATCGAGCTCCTCAAATATACTTGCAATTATGGCTTAGTTACAAACACTTAGTGAAATTACAGCACTTTTATAGAAAAATATTTTTATTTAATTTATACTATACTTATGGCTTATATTGATAATTTACAGTGTACAGGAACCAAAACAATTCGATTCATTTTTTCTTCTATGGAAGCATTCATCTTTAACAAAGTATTAGTTTTAGTAAATAAATGTTGAGCATATCTTTTGATAAATACTATAGAAAAATGTATGAATAATGAACACTTTCAGTAACAGTTTTTTTTTTTTTTTGGTTTTAATCATTGACAATTGCTTCTACCAATAATTTTTTAATAGAATAATTTTTAAGAATGAGCTTGATTCTAATAATTTTTATATTTCCTTACCATCAGATAAATAACAGTATTTGTATTACAAGAAACCTCATTTTTTTGGGTGGCATTAATAAACATGAGAGAAAATAATAATTAAATCAAAGCAACTCTCTCACTTGAAGTAAAGCATGCGCCAATCTGATTCTCGTACACTGTTGACATTATCCATTTTGTAGTTGGCAATGCAGAACCATCAAGGCTTAAAAATTGGATTTCTTAAATATTATCAATTAATTTCTTCTTTTCAAGACCTTATACTATACAGGGCGTACAGTATAAGAACCAGGAAACTTAAGGGACTGATTTTGCACCTCAAGAGCAACAAAAAAGTTTATATAAACTCGGTCCAATTCTAAACAGAATTTAAGTTTTGAGTTTTATTAAGTGCCACGTTTTTTGTTAAATAGGAAACGATCACTCAAAAACTATTCAAGATAATTAAGTTCCAATTGCACCATCGTAAGATAAAATTTCTTGTAAGAAATAAAGTTTGGCTTAACTAAATCCATGGTAAGGGGATTTTTGGGTGACTAATAGCAAAAAGTTTTTTTTATTTTTAAAATTACACTTGTTAATGTTATTCTCAGCCCCCTGAGATACTCTAGCTGGTCTAAAGATACTCCACTTTTAGGAAAACTTTTCCTTTTATTAAGCTTGAATTTCATATAAAAGAAGTCGAGGTTTTTTTTGGGGACACTGGTAGTGTGTTCCTAAATTCCTTCCAGGGACTTATTTCCAATTCAGATTCAGAACTTTCATGAAGAAGGAATTAAAACATTAAAATAGCATTTTGGAAGGCAAGTGCACATTTTGATTTATTAAAAGAATTAGATCACATCAATTCAAGTTTTATTAATGCCATCCCCAAAAATGTGTGATGTGTGATGTTCTACAACTCATGTGCATCCCTTGAATACATTTCTATTACAAGTAGATATAATAATAAATAACTAAATGAAAATTAAAACAATTTTACATCTAATCAGTCTTTGGTTTCGGAAGGCCATTTTGGTCAAGGAGGTGAGCCTCAGAGTCATTAATCTCCGAAGGACCTTCACCAATCTTTGTATGGATGATATAACGGAGGCGTCCCGCTTCTTGTGGACCAGATGGAAGTACCAAATCCTGTTAAAAATAAAAATGATTTATATATTTAGATAAATGGCAGTTTATACCTAAATTGTTATTAATTATTTATTTTCCTTTATCTCCTCTATCTTTCCAGGAATAAAAACTGAACGGACTAAATACACCTACCCAGAATTACAATACATGCTGCTCATTACTAAAAACTACTTAAAAGAGAATAAATAATAACTTTTTCATTTTTATTTCTCCCAATTAATCTAGGTCTAACCTGAAAAAAATTGTAAAAGAAATATTTTTTAAAATATTGTAGACAATACTTTATCTTACACAATTTTTACATTAATTTAAAAAGCACTTGGTTCTGAGTGAAATATTTTTATTTAGCATGTCCTTGATTTAATTCTAATACAATACATTAACCAATATATATTGGGTTGGATACATATGAAATGTCAGTAACTAGGATGTATGAGGCAAATTAAAAAATAAATACTTATAATTTTATTCAAAATAACTTCCGTCAGCTTCAATGCTCATGTCTCCCAATGCCCAACAAGATTTTTACTCCTTTTTCGAAGAAACACTTTGCCTTTGAATCAATAAACTTGAGAAATGAAAATTTTATCTTGTTTTCATTTTGGATTGTTTTGTTTTTTTAATCTGTCAAGCACTCTGCCAAAAATATTAGTTAGTTGGAAACAAGTCAGGTGGGTATGATAAAACTTAAGTTTTCAGATCACATAAACATATTTGCTAGTTAACTTAAACAAAAATTAAGTCACCTGAAAATTGAAGTTCTGCCATATTCATCTGATTTGCCTCCAAATGACTATCATTTTTTCAAAGCCCTAGACACATTTTTAAAAAACAAAATATTCTAAAATGAAAACAAGGTAAAATTTTCATTTCTCCAGTTCAATGATTCAAGGTTAAGAAGTTTCTTTGAACAAAAGATAAAAATCTTTTAGGGAATTGGGAGAAATGTTTTGAAGCTAACTGAAGTTATTTTGAATAAAAATAAAATTGTTTAAGTTTGTTTATCTTTTTTTGTCTCATACTTTAGGAACTGACATTTTATTTGTTCCAACCCAATATATTTCAAATGTGCACTGAATATCAACAAACCAAAACTAATATGCATTTTTTTTTTTAGGACATTTTTGTAAACTATTAAAATTATTGATTTTGTTTAATCACTGGTTAAAAACAATTAAAAAGCAAAACGTTATCTGGTATTACGAAATTCTGCCTATACAAGACCCTCATCAGACTGGTATTAGTATATGCATCTGAATTTTGGATCTTCACCAAGTGGCAGGAACAAACGCTGCTGAGGTTCGGAAGAATCTCAAAAGAATCCTCGGAGCAAGATGCATTCATAAATCTTAAGAGACAGAGAAGCAACAGCAAAATCAAGCTTCTTTATGGCAATTTTGATATTGTTCGTTTTATTAATGTTGAGAGACTTCGCTGGGCTGGACATGAAACCTGAATTTATTAGAAGAAAAGATTTACAAAGGAGGAAGGCAGAGGTTAAAATGGCTAGATTGTGATGACTCCAGAAAAATCCTTGATCTTACAATTAGAAACTAGAAAGCAGGCAAAAAGGAGAGATGACTGGCGGTTTAAGCTGCAGGAGGCCCTGACTCACACCGAGATGTAGCGCCATTTTAAGTAAGTATGAAGGCTACAAGGAATACTCTCATAATTTTGGGATTACGAAATCAGGGAACCCTTTAGAAGAAGGGATGGGATTGCACAGGAGACAGAGAGCTTGACTGCTCCAGGATAGTGCGAGATGGTTGAAGTAGTACAGTAAGTTTTCTTCAAGTAAGTTCCTCCAACTACTTTGCAGAAATAAGAGATTAGGAAGGAAGACATCACAATAAAAGCAGAAAAAAATCATAGCATTCTTCAAAGGGAGAAGGCCAACTTAATCAGTGGTTACCTATTCATTGGAAGGATAAATGATCAGCCAAAGATAATTTTTCCCACACTTAATTAATCTTTTTGTGACCAGGCTCATTACTTTTTTACTTCTTCCCAAGCCAAACAGAACAAATCCTTGATACAGCCAATCAAAGCTATGACTCCAGAGACTACTCACCACAAAACAAGCAAAAGTATAGCATTTGATGATAAAAATAATTTAATTAGGGATTGATAAATGATTTACCACTATAAATTTGTTTTTATTGAAAACTAGTTTCAAATGTTATGCATTACAAGGTTTAGTTAAACCTTGAACTGAAGATGAATGTATAACATTTGAAACTTGTTTTCAATAAAAACAAATTTATAGAAGTGGCAAATCATTTATCAATCCCTAATTAGATTGACCCTTTTATATCATCATGCATACATAAACTGATAAAAATAGTTTATAAATAATAGTTCCCACCTTATCTAATGTCTTTTCTGGCACTTGAATTCCTCTTATATAGTTGTTTTCATCAGTAGGTGGAAATACTTGTTTAACAGCAGCAACAACTTCAGCCACATCTTCTTCTTGCAAGAATAAGCATGCATTAGGCCCAGCATCAAATGTATAAGCCAGCTAAAAGTAATAATTGGAATTACAATAAAAAAAATTATAGAAAAGTAGAAATACTCTGTAACATAAATATTCTAATTTAAACAAGTACAAAATCGGATACTATCTACTCATAGACCGGCATATTTTTATCCTCGTAAGAGTTCTATACAAATTCTAAAGTAATTAGGACAATGCATTAAGTTCTTTAATTGAATTTAAGAAAAGTTCATGAACACAAAAAAAAACGAGTATAAAGAATATAACAAAAATAGTAATTAACAGGAAAGAAAAATTAAATAAATTATAAGAACAAAGGAAAAGAAATATTTTAAATATTAAAAACACAAAACCATTTATAATATACCACATGTATGGAAGATGGTAGTTTTTCTAAGTTCAGGTATTGTGGGATATTCATCAATTGTTTATCGTTTTTACATGTTCTGATTCTTTTCAGTTATCTTTTAGCTGAAAATTGAAGGAATAAAATTCAACCACTTTCTTTACTTTGGTGAAATTGTTTTTTCAGTAGTAAGTCAAGTGTCTTCATACAATTTTAAATTCATTGAATTGAATGTTTTCTACAGGTTGGATGTTAGAATGTTGAGTCTGATCATCATAATCATAAGTAACTGAATTTCTCATGTGAAACTGCTTAGTTTGTCGAGTAGTGTTAATAAGTTTAGTTAGTCACCACTTAAGTTAATTTGTAATTTCTACTTTTTGGTTAGAAATGGTAAAGTGCTAGTTGTGGTTTTGTAGTATGTTTCTGCATACTATATTTGAAGTGTGACCCATTGTAGAGTTTTGCTAATCTGTATCCCAGACAGTCCACAATTCGTCTATCATACATTTCATAATAAATAAAACAGCATGAGCTGCTTTAGCCAATAAATCCACTCCACAATGCCACAACCTTTCATCAACATCAATCTAATTTTTATCCTACAGTTTTATCCTACTTTTAAATTTTTTCCGTCATGCTGCTAGTGCACTGTGAGAATTTGTTTTTTAATGTCCTATTGTCTGTGTAAATGCTGTATATATTTGTTTGGTGATCCACCTGTATAAAGATCTAGTATACAACATATATCGCATTAGATATCTATCCTTGTTCTCCTTAATACATTCGAAATATAAATGATATTAGGGAAACATGTTTATTCCTATAAACAATATAACATTACCAAGAAACTTTATTTAACACACATATTCAATGAAGCTACACAGTTTATTATGACTGTTTACTTAATAATTAATTAGTTTGCATCACTGGAAAATATCCCTTCAGTTTATTAGTTAAAGAATAAGACTCAGCTATAACATTTTCTATGTGTTGAGTTCATATTTAACAGTGTATTATGGGTAAGACATGGGAAAGAATATAAAATCTCTATCATTCATAGAGATTCTATCATTCATAGAGGAAATAAAGGCAGGGTTAAAGGTGGGAAATGCTTGTTATTTTTCGGTATCAACATTACTTAGGTCGCGCATTCTGTCCAGAAACTTAAAACTTAGAATATACAAAACTATTATCTTGCCTACAGTTCTGTACAGATGCGAAACGTGGCCGCTAACCTTGAAGGATGAACAATGCCTTAAGGTCTTCGAGAATAAGGTACTAGAGTAAGGTACGAGAGTAAGGTAATATTTGGTCCGAAGAAGGATGAGACAACTGGACAGTTTAGGAGGTTACACAACGCGGAATTGCGCAGCATGTACCCTGTTAATATAATCGAAGTGATATCATCGCGACAGTTGAAATGGGCTTGCAAAGTTGTTGGGCTCAGTAACGAACGAATTCCTAAAAAGTTAATAAACGCTGAGCCGACTGGTAAATGTCCGAGGGGTAGACCGAAACGTAGGTGGGAGGATTGTATTAAGAGTGATCTAATGAATTGGGGTTTGGACGGTAGTCGGTGGACCGAGATTTGTAGAAAGCGATTAGTGGTATCGGCATCGAACCTCCGGGTTCGCTAAGCCTTTTATTATTACTATATTATTATTATTATTATCATTCATAGAAACTTAAAAACCTTTTAGCATAGAAAAAAACAGATATTTTCAAAGAACAGGGTCAAAACAACAATGCATGCTGATCAACGCCAATAAAATTTCACTTACATAAGTTTCACACTTTTTTCCTCTTATCCTTCCATTTTATTTACAAAATAATTGAGTAGTCGACTTGCTTCCATGGATATGGAGTTGTCATGACAGTGACAGCTACAGGAGTTAGTAAGGGGCTGTACTGTACTGTCCTATATCGTGTGTTACCTCAAAAACAGTAAATTTTAATACTTAAAACATAGGGCCCAATACGTTCCATAAGGAACATATAGGATCTTGATGTCCGTGTCAAAGTCTTAAAAACCGACATGCAGTGGTATATACAGGAGAGGACGTATGAAAAAACATAATATTTGTAAGTAATATTTTGATCATTTTTAACAATAATTTGTCATGCAATTTTCATGCTTATCCTTAAAACTTACTTCCAATTTGGCGATATTAGGCATTTAGATGATTACTTAGCTTTTTATTATTAAATCCCCCCCAAAGAATCTGCATATGCCCCTGCCAACTTATCTCGTCTCATTCCACCGACACAACTGTCAGAGCTTTGAAAACTAGCTTTTCATCACTTTTATTAAAGTTGTAAGAACCTAAGAATCACAATTGGGATTCATCACTTCTCCTTTCTTTTGAAACCTCGTTTGTCAAAATCCATCGCTACTGAGGCGAAAAAGGGATCTATACTACCATATAAGTCAGTTGACATCCGCATGATGGTATAGAATTAGGGATTGATAAATTATTTGCCACTTCTATAATTTTGTTTTTATTGAAAACTAGTCTCTACTTCACCTTCAGTTTTAAAAACACACAAAAATTCAAATTAAGCAATTCAAAATACACTTTGGTATTATTATACATATTAAATTAAATGTAATATAAATTAATATTATAAAACATTTATCAATTATGAATTTAATTAAGACAAGAAATCAAATACATGTTGGTACTCACCAAGGTTTAAGTAGATTATATCAAACAGAAAAGTTTGTAATTGTTTGTTCTCGCACTGAACTAGCAATGGAATAAAGGTGGGGTGTTTATAGGTAAACGGTTTAGGGATCAGGCTTTTTCCAGTAATTCTGGTGAAGATGTATGTATAACATTCGAAACTAGTTTTCAATAAAAACAAAATTATAGAAGTGGCAAATAATTTATCAATCCCTAATTACCATATTAGTGGCCTTTACAACTGCTAATTTCTCTGCTTGATTATAAGAAAAGTTACAGCCAGCTCTACATACTTTGTCATATTAAATATTATTTTAATTTAAAGTGATTAATACACACTGGGTAAATTATTATAAGCTGATCAAATCAAATTAGCTGCACCAATTATTCGGTAAATATCAATTCCATTCATTGTTATACTCCATGCTAAAAATATTACATTTCAATATTGATGTCAGTTTCGATAGATCAAAAAGTTAATGAATTATATGGATTAAATTAACGAGTAGTTAATAATAATAAAAAAGTAGTTTGTTCAATTTTACAAAAATCTTTTAAAACCAAATTCAGTTAATTACCTGAAGGAATTTCTTGTATTGGAGGATGAAAATAGTCCTCTTTAGAGTAGAACCAGAAAAAATTCCTCATTTCTAATTTAAAAATAACAATACAAATTTTGAAATCTGAGCAAGTTTCTGTCATAGGAAGCCGGTGGAAAGAGCGTACCAAAAAGTTTGCCACCCAAAAACTAAAGGACCCAGAGAGTGCTGAGCAGTTTGCCATGATACTAGACAATGAACTAAGGACTGTAGACCACACGAATGATTTAAGAAAGACATCGGGCTCATGCAAAGAAACCATACTGAGAGTCATTAACGAAGGCTTAGGTGAGGTTGAAACCACAAGAAGAGCGCCATGGTTCGATGCTGAGGCCCAACTTAGTACCGACTCCAAACCTACCATGTACAGACAAATTCTAAAAGATATATCAGGAATTTGGTACAGGAATACAGAGAAAAATTTAAAAGAAACTCCACAGGCAGAAGAAAAGGAGATGTCACCCGTGGCAAGAAATGGAGATCAGCTAGCCCACATGGAGCAGAGCTGAAGGGAAAACGATGTTCAGAAATTCTACCAACTCGTCAAGAACAGCCTGAACCATTTAAACCAGAAATGAATACATGTAAAGATCAGCATGGAAACTTGCTGATGGACTAGGAAAGCATCCTTCACAGATGGCAAAACCACCTCTGTGTTCTGCTGGAAGGTAAGGAAAACTGTGGAGATGCCTAGAGAAGAAATGGAGCCACCGGGTGAAGATGAGGTCCAACTGGGAAGCTAAATAACAATAGAGCAGCAGGATCAGATAGCCTGTTTGCGGAACTGTTCAAGCACGGTGATGAAGAACTAGTGAGGTTCCTGCACAATCTCCTATAAGATCAAGAGTCTATAAGATCTTCTCAAAAATTTTATTCGAGAGGATTCTGCCCTTCGCTCGGAGAGAAATAGGTCGCTACCAAGCAGGTTTCATGGCAGGGAAGTCTACCACAAATCAGATATTCTGCCTTAGAATCTTACTGGAGAGGGCGAGAGAATTCGGAATCAGTACACACCACCTATTTATAGATTTCAAGGCCGCTTATGACAGCGTTTCAAGAGAGGAGCTCTAAAAAGTTATGCTAGAGTTAGGAATCCCACTGAGACTTATTCATCTGGCCCGATTGACTATGAAGAAAATGAAGTGCTGTGTATGAGTTTGAGGATTTCAGACAGAGCCTTATTTTTAACTTCAGCTGGGAGTGTGTGGTATGGAGATCCAACATCCAGAAGAAGGGACAATATTCAAAAGGTATGCGATGATTCTAGGCTTTCTTGACATACAAAGAGAGACTGCAAGAGTGGGGCTCGTTTGCAAGAAGGGAGGAGAGATCAGCGAGACGCAAGGTATATATTGATCAGTACACCTTTGAAGATGTAGAAGAATTTGTCTACTTCGGAGCCCAGGTAAACTTCAGAAACGACATCAACCCTGAAATCCATCATCAAATAATGGCTGCAAATAGTTGCTACTATGGACTTTAGAGGCATCTTAAAAGCAGGAACATATCCAGAACCACCAAGGTGACCTACGGATTGGAATGTTGGACACTTCCTAGAACCCAGAGCCTGGCTCTTGCATGGTATGAACGTCGAATCCTCCGAAGAATCTACCAAAGTCGAGCTGATGGCCCTTTTCAATGATGCTGACATTACCACAGTGATTAAGATAAGTTGACTACCTTGGGTGGGGCATCTGGCGAGAATGGTCGAGGACGAAATCCCGAGGAAAATGCTCGACAAATGGCTGTGCAGATGACAGGTCGGTCCATCCTGGGCATTCGAAACTGGAGAGCAGCAGCACAGCGGAAAGTTTACTGTTGGTCGGTGTTGCAGGTGACCTTGCTCCCTCGTGGAATGTAGCACTAGTTAAGAAGAAGAAGAAAGGAAAACCTCATGATCAACAGAATCAAAAATGAAAAGAATTAAGATTTTCTGTTGATCAATAGGAAGATTTTATGACTTGGGTGATTCTCACTAAGGCGAATTGGATGAAAGAGCTTAAACGAAAACCTGAAAGAGTTTAGGACAGCATTTTGTTTGAGGTATAAGGAAAGTTGATAATGGACTAATATTTCTAAAGCTTTGGATAGATTTGAAAGAATAGAAATGGATCTGAAGTGTGAAACGTTTGATAGAGAAGGAACTTTGTTCAGAGGACGTATTACAGCCTCTTTCCAGGCTGTTGGAAAGATGGAGTTTTAAATCGTATAATTAATTTGAATTGTAGACAAACACAAGAACATTTTTTGGAGAAATCATGATTTATTAACAAATGAAAGCATCTATCCTTTTCTTAACCCATTATCCTATTCCTTAGACCTGTTTACACAAGAGTACTTTTTGTCCATCTCTAGTGTAAATATGTTCTAGAGAATAGGATAATGGGTCAAGTTTTCATTTGTTAGTAAATCATAATTTCTCCAAGAAAAAGTTCTTATGTTGGTATATAATTCAAATTGTTTTGTATAAAAGTAAATATCTACATACAGAGAACTATTTTAAAGTAATAAAGACCTTTTACATTAACTGCAGCTGGCTGTTTCAATTTAATCAATTTTCATTTTGGATCTGTCAGTTGGTTTTAAAATCAGAGGAGGTCCTGATTAGTGGCAACAGGAGTTCACACAAATAATCTTCATAGTAAAATACCCCTCACAAGTAGAGAAGTCATCAGTTTTGTAATTTTACTACTCTGGTTAATGTAAAAAAGGCAGTTTCTAAACAACTAAAAGCCGTCAAATGGGCTAATTGGAGCTCCTCTTTATTTGTCTTAACAACTCAGCCCATTAATATTCAAGCAATTTTAGATCTCAATTCATGATGTACTCTCTAAACACTGGATTAAAGGATTTTCCAAATATTGGGATAGAATCAAACAGCAAATATTTTTGGCTTTGTTTATGAATTTAATGAACCCAACAATCCAAAATTTCATTTTATAGAACACTCTAAACGGGTAATTCTGCAATAATTTTGTGGCCTTGTGTTTCTAGCATATAACAAAAATATTAATAGCATTATTTGAATTATCATAAGAAAAGAAGTAGAAAACAAATTTTGAAGTGTCAAGTATAAGTATAGATTTATCTAAAACTAGAAAAAATAAATTTATTACTATTAAAATTAAAAGCTAACTTGATTACTACAATGTATACTACAGAACCTACCTTATTAGCTCCTTTAATTTTATTGTATGAATGAACAAATTCAACAATGGTATGTGAAACATCATTCATATAAACTGCAGGAGGATAGGTATCTAAGCAAACTGAATGAAGTTGGTTACTATCTTTCATTGTAAGCTCAGCAAATGTTTCAAAATCATGATTTTTAATTGCCTGAAATCATCACCAAAATTACATTTCAAATTTAAAAACTATATTATTTTAATTAATCAATAAAGTAAAAACCAGGTGTTAGTTTTCAAGTTTCATTAATCTCTATTTATGGAAGTAATCTGTGAATGTTACGATCGGCCCTATACTGTATATAGGGTAGCTGGTTAGCATGTATATAGCATTCTGAAAGTTGATTAGTTTAGGAGAAATTATGTGTTTTCCTATTCCATAGGTTTAAAGCGGTATGCGACAACAGCAAGCCATTAAGTGGTTCATTTAAGAAGTCATTAACCTCAAGTAAGTATTACGAATACATAAGATGTCAGGGCACCTTCTCTTTCACTTAAATTTAATTTTTCCCACAGGATCAGGGAATGACTTTGACTTTTTTGTGATGTTCACTACTTTCTTCCCCATACCATAGCCTTTTTTAGAAAAATTAAACTTTCAATCAACTTTTATTTGCTATTTAGGTATATTTATTCATCTTTTTTGAATGGGCAAACTCACAGCAGTGATGTGAATGTATATTTGGTAAAATAAGTAAATCAAACTAAGTAAGGTAAGAAAATCAAACTTTATTTTACTAACATTTTGTCAATCAAATTATTATAAAAAAAATAATAATAAAATAAAACATGCAATCATTCAAATTGTAAACAATAAGAAATAATCTCTAGGGAATTCATGCGTGTCTGTCATTGAAACAAGTAAGGCAAATAAACCTTACAATACTTCTTAGGACAGTCCTCACACTAAGCACGAACTTTTTTTTTACTTTTTACTTTTTTGTCCTCTTCTGTAGAGCACATAGTTTTTCTGAGATTTTCGCAGCACCCAGAACATTTTTTCCTCTTCTTCTCAACGTCGCGAACTAGCATTTAGGTGTCTTCAGCAGTTCCACTACTCCTTGCTTTGCTTCTTGTGCTAATGCTTTTGCCAATACCTCATTGAAGTACAGATAGTGCATGTTCCTCCATGGATTGGTTGAACATAAGCCATACATTGGTGGTCACTGATCCCAGTATTAGCTGTAATGCAACTTTCCTCCACCACTTTCGCCCTTTTCTCAAAACTTAATGATATGACGACATTTTGACACTGAAGTCTACTCCTTTTTTGGCTTTATTATAATCTAGTAAACATTGAGGTTTCATGACTGTTGTACCTGGCAATTTTTTCCTATATCAATTTGCTCATCATAAGGGCATTT
The DNA here is from genome assembly GCA_948150685.1 of Rhaphigaster nebulosa. NCBI lineage: Eukaryota > Metazoa > Arthropoda > Insecta > Hemiptera > Pentatomidae > Rhaphigaster > Rhaphigaster nebulosa. Next base: position 33,995,379 of record OX411308.1, read on the forward strand.
TTCTTATCACACCATTTCATAACTTTCACTCCGTTCTTCTACTTTCCTATTATGGATCCTTTCTTGACTTTTGAGCTCCCTAAATTTTTTGGTAGACCACTCCGATCAGATCTCCTCAATGTTCCACAACACTGTGTCCGATATAATTTCAAATGCTCAACCACTTCCAAGCTAGAGTAAAAATTATCCTTATATATGTTGTGACCAGCTCCCATTAGACTCTCACAAGGTTCATTCCCCAATAACTCTTTTATTAAAGACAATGTATATAATTCGCCTTGTGTCCTCTTTCTTTCTCACAATAAATCTTAAAATTGTGAATATAACCATCATCTGTACAGAGCTCATAGCGTTTTACTCCATATTTATGACCCTTATTGGTGATGTATTGGCGGAAAAACAAACAACCTCTATATATTTCTGGAAATTAGGAAGAAGTTTGTCATCTGAATCGCTTGTCTGATTGTCACAAGTGTGAAGCATCTAAGAATTATAAAAACCGGTCCCTTGGCATTGTTTTCGAGACAAAACAGTTATGATAAAAAGAGTCTTTAGACCACAGTTTTTTTCAGATCAGGTACTAGATGGATTCCAAACCATAATATAAAGGAAAATAATTTTTTAATTTCATCAGCTATGACTCGTACCCACCCACGAATTTGAAATTTTCTCCTTAGTTCAGCTTTTTTCGATAGCACAGTGAGTTCTTGGCTGTATTATTCATTTGTATTTATTGACATCATATATATTATATCATCAAGCAGTTTGAGAAATTCAAGAGGGTTCCTCACATTTTCAGAAATAGTGGAAAATTTATGTGGCTAATTACAAAGTAAAGAAAATAACTCAGGGGTAATATTTATCTCAACCCAATCCTCATTTGGGATCGTCAATATTCATTTGACTATCTCTGGTGTTGCCAGTTACTTTGTTTGAAGAACGGCTAGAAATCGTTTGATCAACATAAAAGGAATCACTTTTGTTTTCTGAACTTGACAATTCCTCAGGATCGAATTCAAATTCATCTCCACTACTGTTATAAGAACTTGAATCACATTCCCTTGAGGATGGATTTTTGAGCACTCAACTTCCGACCACGTGATTGACTCATTTCTAAATATAAAGTGTTAGCAGCATTGTTTGAAAAGAAACTGAAGGAAGAGAAACAAAGAGTGGATTGTTGGAGAATAGTACAAAAAGAAGCCGGCTAAAAGAGGAGAAGATAGCGAGTAATTCACTATTTTGACAAGGTAGCCTATATTGACAAAATATAGGTGAAACTGAAGCATGCAATTCTTGAGGCAGCCAAAAGAGTATGTGGAATGAAGGTAGTCTCCACCAAAGACAAAAAGACTAAGTGGTGGAGTGACCGAGCGAAAGCTGCGATAGCTAGAAAGAAGGCAACCTGGAAAGAATATTGTAGAGTCAAGAGTGTAGCCAATTGGGAGCTCTACGCCAGAAGAAGAAAAGAAGCTTAGCGTGGATGTCAGAGTGGGAAAGAATAAAAGCTGGGAGAAGTTTGGCAAAGACCATAATGACTATAAAGAAAACACAAAAATCTTCTGGAAAAGGATAAAAGCATTGAAAGTTAAGATAAATAAACCTATTAGAAATGTGAGGGATGAAAGAGGACAATTAATCACTGGAGATGAGGAAATATTAGAGAGATGGTGATGCCATTATGCTGCAATACTCTCTGGTGGCGGCAAAGAGAAAACGGAAGAAGAACAAGGAACAGGAGAGGAAGAATACGATGATGTGATCTGGGAGGAGGATGTCATATGGACTATAAAGAAGATGAGAGTTGGCAAAGCAGCAGGTACAGCATTTACCTCGCATTTCTCTATATAAAGGCAGCCTTTGACTCGGTTCCTAGAAAAGAAATATGGGCAGCTTTAGTCGCTAAAAATGTGCCAAAGGAATTAATTGGAGAAATAAAATCTGCCTACAATGACTCTAAAGGCATAGTCAGAATAAACGGAACAGAATCCAGAACTTTTAACAAGATTAAAGGAGTTAAACAAGGTGATAGCCTTAGTCCTCTTCTTTTCACCATATTCATGGAAGAAATTTTAAAAATATGCATGTGGAGGACGACACGGACAGTCGTGATAAAGTGGAATATGAGGACTATACTGGCCCAAGTTCTAGTTTTTGCAGACAATATTGTCTTCATTGCTGATTCCCATGAAAATCTCCAGCAAGCAGTCATTGAGTGAGAAGCCGACCGAGTTGGGAAGAAAGGGAATGGTACTGAATACAAAGAAAAATAAGGTGATGCACATTGATCGTGAGGAAGAAGAAGTGATAGTTTGCTGAAAGGAAACTATAAGGAAACTACTGGTATTGGAAACAGCAGAGAACTATACTTGCGATTGTGCTCAGCTAAAATGGAAAAATTGATCAAGAGCTTTCAAAAAGGATCAAAAAAGCAAGTAATATATATTATAAGCTTTGCAGCTCAGCAATGGGGAAAAGGGAGATAGAAAACAGTGTAAAACCACACATATTCAAGACTATCTACCTACCTACCGTTCTTTATGGCAGTGAAAGCAGGGTCCCGCTGGATAAGCACTGGAGTAGAGCTACAGCCGCTGAAATGTAGTACCTCCGGAGAGTGGTAGGCCGAACAAGGAGAGATCAGGTCAGAAATGAGCGGATACGTGGAAACCTTGGAGTACCTTGAGGGACACTGTCGAAAAGAGGCAGCTAAAGTGGTTCGGTCATCTATGCCAAATGAATGAAGACCAGGATCCACAAAAGTTTTTTGAAGCCAGGCCCACTGGACATCGCCCTTGAGGAAGACACAGACTGTTATGGACCGATCACATCTCCAGGATAGGACAGAAGAAGGGAAAGAGTCTGAACTCTGTGAGCTCTGGCTCGGGATCATGATACCTGGCTGGCTTGGACTGAGGCACCTCCACGCTGAGGCATAAAGGAGGAAGATGAAGAAGAAGACAAGATAGCAGCACAGGATCAAAATTTTGTGCTGTAGTGGATATCAAATTTTGAAACCCAGGACGGCATGGGGTCTTTTGACCCCAAGCTATTTTTTTATTATATTTTGAGAGCTTATTGAAGTTTGAAGCAAGTATCCATACTGCATTGAACCCTTTAAAAATTAACAAAGCTAAAACAAGTCTGGACATTTTTGAAAGTTTACCTCTCACACCCTCAGCACAGCCAATGAATGTAAATAATATGGTAAAACTAGTGTCAAATTTAATGCAATAGCATATTCAACTTGATCTGTTTAAATTGTCTCTTCATCCCACATGCAACTTTGGAATGTGATTTGTTTGGATCAAATAAAAAAAACTGCAATTAATTGCAAGAAATCGTAGATAACAAAGGATCAACAGCTTAACACAATCTGTGTTACTAACATTAGAAATAAAGTTTGTTATATTTATATCATTCGTCAAATTTTGTTAGTTTCTACAGAAAACATTCAAAACTTTTTACATTCTCTTGCCTATATACAAAGTATATAGTAAGGGGAAGTATTGTGATCGTGAACATTTTTGACGGAAATACACGTTTTAAGGTTCCCTGAGTCCAAATGACCAAGTCTCGCAAAATGGTCTGTGTGTCTGTGTGTATGTGAACAGTCTAGCTCAAAAACGAAAAGTTGTACGATACTGAAATTACGTATTTAAGGTTGGCACATGCATGTGATGTTACAGCAACATTTTCGTCAAAATCGACTAACGGGAAGTGCCTGTTTTATTGTACTGAAGTGGGAGAAGATGTGAAGAAGTGAATGCTGCTGAGTTTATTTCAAGCATTGTTTAAGTGAACTTTTTAAAATTATATAAAAAAGATAATTATTATAGGACGGTAAGGGAAAGTTGTGTGATGTGCGCACCGCACCAGATTTTTCCCTGTTATCACCAAATTAATTCGCTTTTTATTTTTTTCAATGCATTCAAAAATGTTAATGCTATAGCTTATTCCATTACCTTTATTATTTGTTCTGTTCTCTGAGGAACAATATGGGAAGCACGGTGCTTCAAAAGTTCACTTGTTTCAACAGAGCGTTGCATTCCAGAGCTACTGCTGACTTTTTTCTTGTTATCACTAACCTATAATTAAGTAAAATGTTTAAATATTTCTCAGATTAAACAGTCCAAAATACTTAAAGATTAAAATAAATAAATTGCTTCATTTTTGCTCATTCTCAAATACTTGAAACAATATAATCAGAGGTTTGACATAAAATAAATGTACATTAAAACAAATGTACAATGTAAAATAATAGCACATTAATTATTACTTAATTTCTGTTAAATCTGATAGGAATATAAATATTTAGCAAAATTGAAATTTTGTATTATCATTAGATTTAGTGAACCTGTCATGGATGGATTTTAAATTATAATTTCTGATACTATTCAGAATCTAAATTTTGAATTTCAACTATAAATACTCAAATAAAAGTCAATTTTTTCAAGTTTTGTAAAAATCCATTTGCTTGAATTTCAGGTAGTTATACTCAAAATTATGTTCTATAATTATCAGAGAAGCAGAGCATGCTAAAACAGGACTCAAACATGTTCCAGCAAAAAGTGAAAGTTGGTTCGATTCTGATCTCTAAGGGCAAATTTTTATTTCAAGGCAACAATATAGAATAAATCTCAACCTTCCCACTATGGATAGAAAAAGTAGAATAATCTACCCGTGGGCGCCTTAATCATCTAATTGGGGAAGGGCATCGGATTTTAACAGTTCTCCAGGGAACAGTTCTCTTATGAAAATTCATGGCTTTTATTTAAAAGAGTAAGCTAATAGGTGAGTAAACTATCTAAGTTTTTAATTTCGAACGTGAAAAATACAGTCTTTGCTTACAACATATACAAATATGTGTCTTTGATAGACACACATTCACCAAAACTATCCTGTTAGGGATCGATAAATTATTTGCCACTTCTATAAATTTGTTTTATTGAAAACTAGTTTCAAATGTTATACATTTATCCTCAGTTCTAAAATCACACAAAAAATTCAAAAATAAGCAATTCAAAATATAGTTGGTATTATTATACATATTAAATTATATAAATCAGTATTATAAAACATTTATGAATTATGAATTTAATTAAGACAAGAAATCAAATACATGTTGGTACTCACCAAGGTTTAAATGGATTATATGAAACAGAAAAGTTTGGACTGGTTCCTTGTCGCATTGTACTAACAATGACCGAGAAATAGGCAGGATGTTTTTAGGTAAACGGTTTAAGGGTCAGGGTTTTCCCAGTCATGCCAGTGAGTAATTGTTTTTTCTGTTATAGATGGGAATAAATTTAAGATTGAACTGTGATATTTATTTGGCCATTTAAGCAAAAATCTGGATTGGATTTGGAGGATTTTATTATTTCAAGTTCTTCATATTTATTTAATTTGAGACTGTTTTCAACATGATGTATTAATTTAACTCCCGAGTCTTTGATGAATTTATGATTATTTTCATTTAAATGAATTGCAAAGTTGGAATTATCTGTCTTTCCTTTAATCTCTGATTTAGCGATCTTCCAGTTTTTCAGGTATTTGGCAGCACAATTATTACAATTTAGTTCGTATACTCCGCTTTTTATGAAATAAACATTTATGAATTATGAACTTAATTCCGCCCTGAGGAAGAAGGAAAGATGAAAGACAAAACTGGTGTTATTGTTTTTAAATAAATTCTTCTCTAAATTCTACACACTTAATACAACGCTTAGACAACATTTCTATACCATGAAAAAAATAATTTTCTTCTTTGTTAGAAAAATATTCTTCCACCACTGCTTAGATCTCTTCGTTGTGTTAAATATTCTCTCACATCCTAAAAAATGGCGGCCATTAGCTTTTTTGTCGACTGCATGACTTTTGCCTTTAGCAGAGATGCTTCTCCATTTCATGGACTCCCTTTATACTATGAGTGGGTCCTTATATAGAACCATTGTCCCATCCCCAGTTACAATTGAATCCAAGACTTTTTTGGATCAGCATTATACCCACATTAAAATTCTTTGAAGCAGCGAACGCATTCCTTTTATTGAGCAGTGAACACATTCCTCTTTTTGAGCAGCCGAAAGAATTTTTGGAACCCATCTTCCACTTACCTTGCTCATATGCAAATATTCTTTAATGATCCTCAGAACACTTGTTTTTAAAGTGCCAATCTTGCTGTTATTTCTTTGATATTTAGCCACCGATAAGACAGCAATTCAGCTTTCACAAGTTGGATTGTTTTAGAAGTACCAGATTCCAATTGGCGACCAGGATGCAGTCATCATCCAAACTTTCTCTCCCTAACTTGGCTTTCTTTAATGCTGCCCATTCTTTTACAGTGGAAATCGAGGGAGAGGACTCCCCATACAAACCATCTTTAATTTGCTCTTTAATTTGCATAGGATTAAGACCCTCTTTATGCAAAATTGAATAACCTTCAAGGTTAGATATGGACTGCCAGGGCTGAGGAAGTGCCGATGATGGATATGGAGTGTGCAGACATAGTCATGCACGGCAGGCAAGTCTCAGCCTGCTTGAAGTAGGGGAACAAGAGGGCAGGCCAGAAACTTATGGAGCTAACTACGTACCATGCTTAGGCAATGAACACCTTGTAACTCCATTTGCCAATGAAAACCATGGAACTCCACTAGCTAGCATAGAAAAATATGATGTGTAACCTCTAGCAATTATGGATCTCTAATCTATTAATAATTAGGCTTGTCGAATGCAGTAAAAACTATAGGAACTAAATCTGTATCACTTTATACATGTTTCAAAAACACTTCATTGTTTCTCGTGTAAAATTTACCAAAGTGGAGTTAAGAGGTTTTCATTGCCTACCATTGATTCTTCTTCTGGCAATAAAAGAAATACAGTGGACTCTCTCTAATTCGGATTGTTCTGTAATTCCACTAAGCAAAAAAAAATTTTTTTTGAAGCTTTGATTTGAATTATATTTCTACATACACTCAATAAAATTGTATGAATTATAACGTGTTGTTAGGCTTAAAGAACCAAGTTAAAAAATATTAAAGTGTAAATACAATGAGTAGTTTATGCTATCCAAAAATATAATTAACCATGAATCATGAGTTTTTGATCAGAAGTCTTGAAAAAGATCCTTTTAACTTCCAAATAAACGAAAATTTCAGACTATTTATCAAGAAAATAATTAAAAATAAATTTCTGAAGAATGATTTGCTATTGTAAAAATATTTTTAATAAATAGTTTTTGTTTTTAAATTTACTTGCTAATAATGAAGTTACCTTTTTTTTCCTGTTCAGTAATCCAGATTTTTCACTAATCCAAATCCCCTGGTGTTTTAATTAGTTCAGTAGCAAGAGTCTACTGAATGTACAAAGAGATGGAAGAGATCATTTAAATGACTTAGATTAAAGGGATTATTTTCAAGCAATGGGATTGTATTTTCAAAATAGTTGCATTATACAATACAAAATTAGCATTATTAATCAGGAATATTAAATTAGCATTATTTTTCAGTTATGCCTTAAATGAAGTACATTTTCTATGAATTTAAAGTAAAAGTTATTTATAATTAATTTTAATACCATCTTTTGAAACATTTAAACTGTTTTAGTTTGATAAATTATACATACAATTTTTTTTCTTATCTATTAAAGAAGCATTAATGCTAAAAACTTTTTCAAAGCTATATAAATCAAATATTAGGTCATAACTTACAAATAATTAGATTAACTTACCACAAGAATAAGTATCCTGATGGTCGGCCAATGTGATGCTGAGACAATCTGGCTGGCAAATGAGTCAGAACCATCTCCTCGGTTCCCCTTATGCCATCTAACAAAGCCTCCAATAACAGACCTACATGCTGAACCAGATCCAAGTCTAGCAATAGTTGTATGGTCTCCATCTACCTTATAAGCTTTAGCTAAGGCAGTAACTGTAAAAGAAAAAAAATTATGAAGCATATAAATGAATGATTATTGAAAAGAAACTCATAATAGGCTAGTATTAAATATGAATGAGAATGATATAAAAAAATAATATTATAGAAAACAGGTCAGCTCAACATTCATAAGTTATAATTAATCAACCCATGGAATAAATTTCAACCTCCCTACTCTTGTCAGAATAGGTTGGAAAACTGTATAAACCCTAATTCCTGCCCTTGTCATAGTATATAAGAATAGGATGTTAAATCTCAACAACCTACTGGTACTTCCACTTTTTCCAATGCAATCACTGTTTACTTTCTCTTAAGCTCATTCACGTTATTTTTATGAGATTAGATATATTCTCTTGATAAATACTGTCCCGGTCTTCTTTTCTTTCTGTTCCTGCTATTTTTTTACTACTCTTCCTGTCTTTAAGATGGATAATAATGTTTAAGAGATTAACGATACGACAAAATCTTCAAGGATGTACTGTTGTACATTATGGGCCCAAAAAGTTCTGGTTGTAGCAGAGTATTCAGCTACAAAATATAGAGTATTTACTATAAAATATGAATGGTTTCCAATAACTAGAAAATTGCAAATATTTTTCCAGACAGGCAGTCTTTTACGTACCTAAGCAAGCATAACCTGCAGCAGATGAGGCCAAACCAGCAGCAGTAGGAAAATTATTTTCAGAACAAATATGAACTTTCCAAAGATAAATCCCTTGATCATTTTTTTGTCCTTTCTGCGTCTCTGAAGCCCTCTTTCGTACTGCAAAACACCATCAATAAATAAAAAATAAATATTACTATAAATGAAATGAGTATTTTCAGTTTAACAGTTGTACAATAAAGATGTTATCTTTTATAATTCGTACTAACTTTCTTTTAAACAAGCTTGGACCCGAGGACTCGCACAAGATTCTTCTCTAAAAAATATCAAAATTAAATCATATATAAGCTAACATAGTTAATTACACTAAAGTGGTCATTAAAACTAATATAACTTACTTCCCATTTAACCATAACCGATCTTTTTCAAAATTAGGGCTTATCATGACTGTTGTCTTCGCATGCATCTGTCAAGAAATAATAACCATATATACTTCACAATGTTGAATATAATTCAATTATTATCAAAAAAGCATATATTATTATAAAAAAATTATAATTAAAATAAAAAAGTATTATTACTAAAAAAAAATAAGATAGCTACTTTTATATTAGCTCTAAAGCAGGTTTGACATCCCGCTTTTCTACAAATAAAGTTTAACTTAAGGAATTTCCACAGTATGTAAGAAGTTACAAAAATAATCATTATATCACTAAATAGAAGGAAAAACACTTCAGAATTGTAATTGTAAAATATTGTTTTACAACCAGATAAAGTATTCAATATTTTTTTTTTTTTTAAACAGAAATTCTTCTGTTTTGCGAGTCTTACCTGATTTGTACTCAATGAAATACTGACAGAATCATTGAGAGGTAAAATCAATTGCTCATCCCGTTTCCCCCCTGTAAATGGAAATTCACATAGAGAAAAATAAAACTAAGTAATAATTAAATGCTAGGTATTGTGAACCGCAACACCTAAGTATAGAAAAACTCACAATACTTTATAACAGCAATATTTACTGGTGCTAAACAAGTAACTACAATCATTTTAAATAAAAAGGAAACACCATACGATATTTCTTTCTCAGTAAAATTAACCCACTACTTTCTCTTAAAAGTAGGTGACTGTAAGGCTTATCAGTCACAGGTGCTTGATTTATGCATGTATGGATTCAAGAAAGGAATTTCAAGGAAACCCAAAAATAGATATTTCAATTTGGATGCTAAAATAAATATAGTAGTCATTAATGCAAAAATGTTAATGGTTTTTTACTATTCAGCGGCTTTTTCAAGAAATAATAGCCTTGTTTATCTCAGTAAAAATAGTTAAATTATAAATAATATTTATCTTACAGCTAATACTATAACAATTAGATAACAAAAATAGTAATTGATAAGGGGAAAAAAAAGATCAAATTAATAAAACATTTTCTTTAATCCGGGTTTCGTTATTCCCCACGTTGCAACCTTCCACAGATAACACGATGTGATAAGACTACAAAACCATTTTAATCTTTAAATTGTTGTATTAGTTATTTTCAGAATTAGCTTTACCCGTACAATATATATACACAATTTTTATTGATATTTTTTTAATATTGCCAATTAGCAATAAATTTTAATAAACTCATTAAAACAAATATCCATCTTTTTTCTTTGGCGGGGAAACCAGTTATTTATGAAAAAGGTTACAAACAAGAAAAGGAATAGCTGATCTGAGAATACTTTTGAATATTGTATTTTTTAAAATAATGGAATTTGATCAGTTATTTACAGCCGTTCAAGGCATTTTGAGGGGCCACCAAAACGGTTCAGTCTTAAAATTCAATACAATATCCAAAGGTATGAGAAAAATATATTTTTTTAAATTTGTATTCTTTATTGTTATTATTATTAACCTCTATTATTTTCTTTACAGATAATGACAAAATTTCACAAAAAATTGTGGAATCTATTAAGTTATTAATTATGGAGTTAAGTTTAAAAGATGAACATCTTAGGAAAATAAACTTATTACTTATTGTTAATACTGATTTGCCATCCATACCTCTCTTAGAAGATGACTCAAATTTTTGGCATTTACTTGGCTGTCTCCCTAAACTTAGCAGTTATCTTTATTTCAGAATATCCTCAGAGCTTCAGTTTGGCATGTTCATTGGTGAAGTAATTAGATTGGGCCCGGAATGTTTAAGTTGTGAATTGTTGCAAGTGATGAGCGAAAATTTGAAGATTTTAAATCCTGATAGATCTGTTGCATTTTTAGAATCATTATATGAAAGTACATTTTACAAAATAGGAAGTTTACAAAATACAAATTTTATACCCATTGTTATACAGAAATTTGTTAAACTGTTCCAAGATATCATATCCTATAATGTCAAACAGTTTATTGCTGATTTGCCATGGGAAACAGCGAACAAACACATTTACTTTGGACATTTTATTAAAATGCTGTTATCAGTATTAAAAAATTGTATTAGGAAAATTAAATTAAATGTGGATGACAATATTGAAGTATATGATTTTTCTGTGGAATTTGATTATAGTAAGTGGGGTGAGTGTATAAGAGAAATCAATTGGACTAATCATTGTCTAAGTTTGTTAGTTTCTAAATGTTCTGAAGCTATAATGTGTATTAGTGTTGATATGTATATGACATGGTGTGAGGTGGATATTAAAGATTTAGTTGATAAAACTCTTCAAACTGCAGTTAGAGAAGAAGCATTTCTCTGCAGAGAAGAAATAAATTCCATAAAACATATGAGTGACGATATTAGTAATTTAAAAGTTTTGGATACATCTTTAAGCAATATTGCCGTTCAGCCTATAACTGAAGATGACGAAATAAGAAAAGCAGATGCTGAAACAATTATTTTAAACTTGTTGAATCCTAAACGAACCCAATCAAAATGGTTGAAAGGTTTAATGTGCGTTCCAGGAATTTTTCAAAGTTCTAAATACATGAAAGTAATTCAAGATAATGCTCATCTTTTTGATCTTGAAATAGCAACAGTACTGTTAGACAATTTGTGTGAATTTTTGGCAACCTCTCAGTGTCCTAGAGATTTCTTTGAAGTCGCTAAAGATTTGTTTTTTCACTGTGTTAAAAAAATGCCATTATCTGCACAATTAGATCTTTTATCGTACTACTTTAGAGTCAAAGGTAATAGTAATAGACTTCAAAGAGAGCACTTTGAAAGCTCCCTCCTTGTTGCTTTGAATAAAGTCTCACCAGTAAATGGAAACAAGGACAAGGTAAATGTTTTTTTATTAAGCAAATGTTATTCAATTTATTACATTCTAACTTTTCTATTATCTGTTTTAGATGTATAGTGATTTTGTGATATTTTGTTTTGAAAACTGTGAAGTCTTTATGCAGACTCTTTTGAAAGAATGTTTAAGCAGTGATCTGAAGACTGACCTTCTTCTAGATTTGTTAACACATATTACACCTTTAGCTAACATAAATTGTTCAGCATCAACACTCAACTTGACCTTGGGTGCGACTATACACCTCATGGATGCTGTAACTTCATCTTTGGAAAAAAAGAGAGACAATTTTCTTCAATTGGTAAGCAAAAAAAATAATTTTATTTTCCTCCCTCCTTTGTGTCTTTCAGCCTGGCGGGACCTTTTTCAGCATCTTCAAAACACTCAGGTGCTTGCTCTTCTCTTCTTCCAACCATTTTGTGTTATTCCATATCTACTGGGGACAATTTATTTTTATTTTTCTTATTGGTCATGCCTCAAGAAACTTCTGATTTCTTCTTCCTTTCTCCTATCATTTGATTAAATATCTTTCCAGAATATCTAATTGTGGTGGACGTCTTATTTTTATATGATTGATGCGATCTCTTCTGGTTTGGCCAGCTATTCATTATAGGTATTTCATCTCGGTTGCAGTAATTCAGCTTATCCAAGGGAATCAAACTCTCTGTACTGTACTGTACTGGAGAGTATGAAGGTGCATTGTATTGTAGATGTGCAATTTTACTTTATTATCATCCCTATCTTTTCTGTTAACATTATCTGGGTTTTTTTCTATTTAATATATTTATTCTTTTATTTGTTCCGACTATCCCAGGATATATTTAGTCCTTGGATTCTATCCTTGTAGGCTATCTGCTCATCTTCCATCTATCTTCCTATCTGCATTATTTTCCTGTTGTTTTTTTCATTTATAAAGCATCCACTTACTTTCAACATCAGCTTACTATTGTATAATTGATTGCTGCAAAGTTATTTCCAAGCCTACTATTATGGTGATGTCTTATTGTTTTGTGCTTTGATATTTTCTGGATCTTTTTCATGATAGAATGTAGTTTAGAGGACTGAGATTGTCTCTTAGCTTAACCCCTTTGTCCAAGCTTTTTGGCTCCTTTCCATTGATCGCTAACTATGCCTTTAGAATTTTCATATGCAGAGTTAATTGATTGAATGAGGTTTATCTCGGATACGAAAATCATATATATCATTGACACGTTTCAAGTAATTCTGCGACTTTACTGGAAAAGGAACCGTTGAAGAGGAACCAAACCTTAATGAGTGGATTTTGAAGAGGTGGTTTGGCAAATTTGAAAGTGGATAAAAGCTTGGAAAGGTAGCCAGGCTCAGGGCGACCATTTGTTGTGGACAGCAAGGCTCTATGACGCGCTTTTGAAGAAGATCCCACAAAAAGTACTCGGCAGCTATCCACCGAACTTGATTTGTCACAGCCAAGTATGAATCCTCATATACGCCAATTAGGTAAAGAGAAGAGAGCATATAGCAAGCTGAGCGCCACCTACACGTAGCAAATATGATGTCAAAAACTTGCTGAAATGGATGTCATCGAACTTCTACTGCACCAACCCTATGGTCCTGATCTTGCGCCTTCAGACCTTTATCTTTTCCGAGCAATGGCTCACTTTCTTAAGGGGAAAACATTTCAAACATTGGAGGAAGTGAAAATTGAAGTAGAAGACTTTTTCTAATCAAACCCAAAGAGTGGTACTGGCAGGGAATTGAGCAGTTGGCTTCTATATGGGAACTAGCCATAGAACATAATGGACTGTATCTCGAAAGTTAGAAGAAATTTTATGTAAGAAAAAAATAAACTTCATTTTAACCCTAGAAATGGTCATTTTTTTTACTCATCCTAATATTTTTTACTTTCCCTTACCTATATACGTAGTATATAGTAAGGGGAAGTATTGCGATCGTGAAAATTTTCGAATTCGAGTTTTCAACGGAAATACTTGTTTTAAGGTCCCCTCAGTCCAAATGACCAAGTCTCGCAAAATGGTCTGTGTGTATGTGATCAGTTTAGCCAAAAACGGAAAGTTGTACGATACTGAAATTACATATTTAAGGTTAGCACATGCATGTGATGTTACAGCAACATTTTCGTCAAAATCGACTAACTTTTAACATTTTTACAATTTTCTCGAAAACGGCTCTAACGATTTTGACTAAACTTGCCTAAATTATTCTTCATAAAGACCTTTAACTTTTCATATGTATGGTACATCACCGAGGAATTGCAGGGAAAAAAGTTATGATGAAAAGAATATTTTATTTACGCATAACTTCAAAAGCGTGCAATTTATGGTAAATCATCTATACACTTGTATGAAAGATAATTAAATTATCTAAAAAACAATAAAAGAAGCATCAAATTCGGACCAGTATTAGCAAAGAAACAGCGCATCGGACTAACCGGAAATAACTGTTATATTATGGATATTACACTTTTTTACAATTTTCTCGAAAACGGCTCTAACGATTTTGATAAAACTTGCCTAAATTATTCTTCATAAAGGTCTTTAACTTTTCATTTATGTAGTAAATCACTGAGAAAATGCAGGAAAAAAATAATATTTTATTTTCGCATGGCTTAAAAAGTATGCAATTTATAGTAAATTATGTACAGAATTATATGAAAGGTTATTAAAGTATCTAAAAAAAAAAATCATCAAAATCGAACAAGTATTAGCAAAGATACAGTGTATTTTATTAGGAGCATAAAATAGATGGATAACCGAGCGCATCCGAAAGGAGATAGATGCGACCAAACCTCCTCCCACCAATCCGCCAATCTGTTGTAAACAATACGCTCTGTAATAAAGTAATTTAAGAATACAAAAATGGAAATTATCTTAATAATTTCTACTTTCACATTATTTAATGGAAAGAAAATGTTTCCATAGAAACTAAACCAGCAACTTTTAAAATATATTTGCAACTTGACAAAGTTAAAATATATAGGTAGTGTACAGAATTGTTGTACTAAAATTGTTTTAAAAACTATTTTATTGTACTTAAGTGGGAGAAGAATTGAATGCTGCTGAGTTTATTTCAAGTATTGTTTATGTGAACCCTTTAGAATTATATTAAAAAGATAATTATTATAGGGTGGTAAGGGAAAGTTGTATGATGCGCGCACCGCACCAGATTTTTCCTTATATTTCAACCTCTTTAATTTGGTCAGCAAAAAATAAACTTGCATTGTTGATTATTTGTTCTTTGAACTGCAAACTGTATTGAACTACTTTGCTTCTGGACCTGAAACTAAACGGTTTAACGCTTCTACTAAGATCTCTAACATTTTAGTGTAAGGGCCACCATGACTCCAATATGTCTCAAGGACCCTAATACCTTAATAGTTCATCATATCAACATACTCATATCATTAATTACAATTAATATATTCAGTTTCATTCATTAGTATATTCAGTTTTCTTAACTGGTAGTTAAAAAAAAATGTATCTAGATAGATATACAATATATAGATAGATTACACAGGTCTGCAAAAAAAAACTATAAAAAGTTATTTTATTTTTTACAACTGGATTTTTATGTATTTGTTGGTTTTTATTGCATAAAAAATTGTTTTAGTGACATTGGTTGTTTTCTATCACAAAATGAGATAAAACTTTTCAAGGAAAATGAACAAAAACACAATTTTTATATATGTTTGTCTTTTTTACTATTAGTTAATTACTTAAGAAAAACATGAAGGTTTAGATAAATCTTGCAAAGAAGTGACGAGGGTCACTATAATGTCATCTTTGTAGAAAAATTTTAGCTTTCAGATTTTACCAGTTTTGATTTACAGTCTATTTTAGAAAACTAAGATGTTGCCGTCCTTAACTTACATTGGTTACTTTGTTGGTTAACTTTTGAGAATAGCAATTTAATAATTTATTGTAATATAGAATTTAAATGCTAAAAACATAGTTCGTACGTATGTTAGAAAAGTTTAAAAAGTGTAGAATCATTATACGATTTGTAGATAAACTAAGGGTGATGGAACTATTTCATTATTTTTCCTGTTATCAGCACTAAAATACTAGAGGGATCACTCAAGGAAATTTGAAACAATTTTTTCATTGCAGGCCAGTGTTGGAACGCTTAGTTTGAAGATCCCTGTACTAAGCTATATAACTAATGGGAAAAAACAACAGGAAAATGCCACTATCCATAAAATATAAGTCTTAAGAACTGAAATGAATATATATATATATATATATATATATATATATATATATATATATATATATATATATATATATATATATTATATATATATTATTATTGACATTTCTGATTATGGATTCATTGTAATTTAATAGATTTTGGGTTCAGTACTTGGTAAGGACCATACTGTTTCTAAGCCGAAGGTTGTACGAGGAGGTGATTCGGCCGAGACCACACTTAACCGTCAGGTTTTTCCCTCTGTTAAGGCTACCCACTTTATAGAGGATGGGTGAGTCCCAGGAGAGGTTGAAAGCAGAATAAATAATTATCTGCCACAGCCGGTCTCGAATCCGGGATCTTGAGATTGGTAGCACAGTGCCCTACCCACTGAGCTACTCCGCTCCCTATAATAATTGATTGTCTAGGGAAAACAAAAATAAAGCAGTTTTCAAGTTCTTTTGGCCAGTCACACTGATGAAGGCCTACTACTTATGCTTTTAAGCAGTATTTTGCTATATATATATTTCTTTTCTGATAGCATCTCCGGCAATCTTCTTGAATAATAAAATTATTTAATGTATGTTGATGCCCTTCTTGTTGCTTTTGCTTGTTATTCTTTTCCACCATTTTTTTTTTTTTTGGCCTGAAGAAATCCTACTATGTGGATTCTGCATACATTAAGCGAGCCACTGGCAATCACTTCACTGTAACCGCTCCTCGCCAAATGGAATCTGGAAGAACCATCAATGTGAAATCCTGTGTGGATTTTTGGAGTTATGCTGCGCAGCTGTAATTCCAATTGAAATTAAAATTGTCTTCACTCTAAGCACTCCATCATTCCATTTGGCGTGATGGTCATTAACCATCTTTAAATTGTACAATTGTGTAATTTTGTTTTCTTTCATTTGACCGTCCTCCTGACTATTATTTGAATTATTGTTTGTTTATTATTAAATTATTGCATTAATTTATTATTTTAACAGGTTCAAAAATTATGTGCTTTGGGACTTATTGAAGGAAATTTGTTTTTTCCGGGCCATGTTTTATCAAGGCTTGAGAAAAGTTTAAATGACAATGACATGGATAATGTGGTATTCTTCTTTGATTTGTTATCAGTAAGTTTCTTTTTTATAATTAAATATTGAAAATATAACTTCCCCTTCTTAACTACTAATGCCTACAAATATTTTGTCTTCCTTTCATTATTTTGAGATATGTTATTTGTGTTTTTAAAATATAAAATAGCATCTTAATCACATATTGGAATGATATTATTAATCAGGATTTATTACACACTTTATTAAATTTCTGTTTTTAACAGTTACCATAATATACATATTGTTTTAGTTATGAAATTAATAAAAATTCAAATTTTACAAATATTAATTATGTTTATTCAGACTTAAAATATCTGATGTGGACAACACATGACTTCCTTGTATGCCTATTAAACCATAAATCGGTGACTTAAAAAGTGATCCTGAATTTGGTTACTACTTTTCTAAGATTGCAGTATCTCAAAATCCAAACATGGCGTTGCAACATCCATCTATTGACACACACACAAAAACACACTCTTGTTACTGGAGGTCTCATTCCGTTATTATATGTCGTTTTCCTTCAGTAGGTAACTAGTTTCCAAGAGATTTCTTCATGTTCCGTGATAACAATAAAACTGTCAATATCACTAGATAAAGCATTGGAAATCGAAAGTTTCGACATTTTAAGCGGAAGAACCCACTTAACTATTATAATATCTTATTCTCCTGCTGCAGACTTGTTAGTCTCAGTAATAGGGAGGAAAACCAGTATTTTACACTCCATTTTAACATTTAAAACAAGTAAAAAAAATGTTTAATTGGATTGGAAGCCAATTTGCGTTTGTAACCTTAATTACCGAAACATATGATTTATGTATTTAATTTAAATATAATTTTTGATGTAAGCTTATTATGACCTTCAAGTAAAGTACCCTTTTCAGCTCACCAATTTTAACCAAAATTTAATAAATACATTCATATCGATATAAAAGTTCTATTTACCAAATTTGAGATGTTTTACATTATATTTTAATACAATTTTTGATGAAAGTCTAATATGACCTTCAAGTAAAGTACCGCTTTCGGTTTTCCAATTTAGACCAAAATCTAGTATGTTGTTTAAATCAATATAATAATAATAAAAGGCTTAGCGAACCCGGAGGTTCGATGCTGATACCACTAATCGATGCTGATACCACTAATCGCTGTCTGCAAATCTCGGTCCACCGACTACGGTCCAAACCCAAATTCATTAGATCACTCTTAATACAATTCTCCCACTTACGTTTCGGTCTACCCCTCGGACGTTTACCAGTCAGCTCAGCGTTTATTAACTTTTTAGGAATTCGTTCGTTACTGAGCCCAACAACTTTGCAAGCCCATTTCAACCGTCGCGATGATATCACTTCGATTATATTAACAGGGTGCATGCTCCGCAATTCCGCGTTGTGTAATCTCCTAAATTCTCCAGTTGACTCATCCTTTTTCGGACCAAATATTTTACGCAGTACCTTATTCTCAAAGACCTTAAGGCGTTGTTCGTCCTTCAAGGTTAGCGGCCACGTTTCACACCCGTACAGAACTGTAGGCAAGATAATAGTTTTGTATATTCTAAGTTTTAAGTTTCTGGACAGAATGCGCGACCTAAGTAATGTTGATACCGAAAAATAACAAGCATTTCCCACCTTTAACCCTGCCTTTATTTCCTCTTGAATTTCGTTTTTTCTAGTAATCACAGACCCCAAATACTTCAATTTCTCAACGTGTTCAAACCTATTTTCTCCTATATCTATATCTTCAAAATCGCCTCTGTTTATATTGCTAACCATATTCGTCTTATCCGTATTTATTTTGAGACCAACCTCTTTCCCAGCTGTCATCCACGTTGTATTCAGTTTTATAGTTTCCGCGTCCTCACTTAATAATACCAAATCATCCGCAAACCCGAGCACGGATATTTTACCACCCAGATCTAAACCCCTTTCGATAAGCATTACCTTTCTAATGACATACTCTAGTGCTAAATTAAATAGGACATGTGAAAGGGAATCGCCTTGTTTTAACCCCGAGCGAACTTCAAACTTCTCTAAAAAATAATTACCGATTCTAACTTTATTGAATGTTTCGGTCATGCATATCCCTACTAGATTTACTAACTTCTTCGGTATTCCCTGCTCAATCAAAATGTTATACAGTCTCTGGCGATCAATGGAATCATAAGCCTTTTTGAAATCCACAAAAAGCTGATGAACTACACCGTTGAATTCTAATTTTTTTTCTAATATTTGCCGTAAGGAAAATATTTGATCGATAGTTAATCGGTTCCGTCTAAAACCACATTGGTAGTCTCCGATAATTTCCTCGGCATATTCCGTGATTCGACTAGTTAGGATCAACGAGAATATTTTATAACTTACCGAGAGGAGTGATATTCCGCAATAGTTATTACACTCCGTCCTCGGACCTTTTTTTGTGAATCGGAATAAGTATAGATTCTTTCCATTCTTCGGGCATTTTTTCATTTTCCCAGATCTTTTTAACAAAAAAATGTATTTTAGAAACTCCAGCTTCCCCGCACGCTTTTATTATTTCACTGGGAATGTTGTCGATTCCCGCTGCTTTATGAGATTTCAATTTTCCGATGGCTATTTCGACTTCCTTCTTACTCGGTTCTTCAATTAACGGTTCAGCACTCTGATATTCAGAAGGAGGAGATTGACTATTATTTCCCGAATTCAAAATATTTTCAAAGTGTTTTTTAAATTTATTCACTATGTCCCCCGGATCGGCCAAGATATTGTTATTTTCATCTCTAATTCCATTCATTGCTGGTTCAAACTGTTTACGCGATCTGTTTATACCCTTGTACATGTCTCTTACGTTGTTTTCAATTATATTAGTTTCTATCTCTATTATTTTGTTTTTAAGATATTCTCGTTTTTTATTTTTGAGGAATTTGTACGTTTCATTCATCAAGGCTCGGAAGTTAGCAACATTGTTATCGCTTGGATTATTTAAAGCTTTTAATTTAGCGGCTCTTCTTTTTTCACACAAGTTTAGACAATCATTATCGAACCACGGTTTGTTCTTTTTATTGTCCCTTTTTCCAAGACACAAATTACTTACCTCTTTAATATTATCCCTAATTCCGATCCATAGCTTATCTACATCTTCGCGATCCTCATCTAAAGATTCCAAGGCTTCAAGCCTATTCTTGATTTCTACCGCGAATTGATTTCTAATTGAAGGGTTTTTCGATTTATCTAGATCAAAATTTTCGGAACAAATACGGCTTTCTTTTCTTTTTTTTATGTTAAGTTTTTGTCGAAGTTTCGCGATTATTAATTCATGATCTAACCCACATTCTGCTCCACGGTAAGACCTCACGTTAATTATACTATTTTGCCATCCTTGTTGTATCAAAACATGATCAATTTGATTGCGTGTTTGTGAATCCGGCGATGTCCACGTATACTTATGAATATCCTTATGTTTAAACGTAGTACTTTTGATTGTTAGGTTTTTCGAGATAGCAAAGTTTATTAGACGGATCCCATTATCATTACTATGTTCGTGCAAACTTTCTTTACCGATCGTCGGATAGTATACTTCTTCCCTTCCCACCTTTGCGTTTGCGTCCCCTAATATTATTTTTATGCAGTTTCGAGGTAGTTTATCATAAACCCTCTCTAGTTTATCATAAAATTCGCATTTAATTTCATCATCACTGTCTTCGGTAGGATAATGTATGTTTATCAGCGCGATTTTAAACCACCGCCCCTAAAATATGGCCACAGATATTCTATCACTAAAAAATTGTACGTCCCTCAAGGCGGAGAGCAATCTATTCCTAATAAGAAATCCAGTACCTCAACAATAATTACCGCTCCCACCGTACCAAATAGAATAGTTCCCTTCTTTAGTTCCCCTGGCCATCGAACCTCTTGCAGTGCCACGATATCTACATTGTATCTCTTAACCTCGTTTGCCACCGATTTTAACCCACCCGCTGTATTCAAACTTCTTACGTTCCACGTCCATATACCTAAATCTCTAATTTTCAACTTGCGCCATGAATCCCCTGAAGTAGTCCCCACCCGGAGACCCGAACGGGGGACTAGTTTACTTCCGGATAATGA
Source organism: Rhaphigaster nebulosa (assembly GCA_948150685.1). NCBI lineage: Eukaryota > Metazoa > Arthropoda > Insecta > Hemiptera > Pentatomidae > Rhaphigaster > Rhaphigaster nebulosa. Next base: position 34,016,553 of record OX411308.1, read on the forward strand.
GCGTTTTACCTCATGTATCCATGACTTTTTGTGGTATTTTGTGAACTAAAAATATGTGAGTAGGGCGTTCAAACCTACGTCACACCCTCCAGCAAGCCTGGAGGGGCGCTCTCATTGTTGGTCAGCGAGTCCATCGGACTTAGCCGGGAGGAACTTCCAAGGAATTTCCACCGACCATCCCCACATCCGCCCCCCATGGGACGCTCCCCTACGCGGTAATGGGATCCGAGCGAGGATTTAAATCAATATATAAATTATAAATACTAAATTTGAGAAGTTTTGTATAGTATTTTAATATAATTTTTAATGGAAATCAATTATGACCTTCAAGTAAAGTACCACTTCCGTTAATCAAGCAATAACCAAAAAGGGATTTCACAACTAGATTTTACAACAATCCTAAATACAAAATTACAACTTTCCACAGCTAACCGCTTTTGAGTTATGCACAAAAAAGTGTATTATAAAATCTCACTGACTATCCCCTCTCCTCTCCAAGATCTGACTAGTACATTTAGAACAATACTATTTTAACATTACTATTGCTTTTTACTATATTGTTGTTAAAACTCATTTATTTTTCTTTAAAGAGCTGTTTACATCGCCAAAACCCAACTTGTTGCATAGTAATTAACTTTATCTATAGGTAAAAAGTGTTGATGGTTATATTAAATTATTTTTTCAGGTTTATATAGGTATAAATACAGTACCCGATAACACAACAGTCTTACTTGCTTTTCTTATGAAAGCATTGGATAATCTAAGACCAGGTATTACAAATTTTGGTGTAGAAAGGATGATGGCTACTTCCAAACTTGCATTCATTATTAATCAGTTAACTAAAAATTTTGTCAATTCAAAGAGCCTCCCAGGTTTGAAATTCTTATTTATATTAAAATCACTTAATGTTTTCTAACTTTTGCACTTATCATTTATTTTTTGTTTTAGACCATGAAATATTATGGCTCCAAAAGAAAGTAGTATCACTTAAACCCATTAATAGGATACATTTAAGGATTTTATGGTCAAAATGGGATCAGGATATGCCCGATATTCCATTTTGGGCTCAAGAAGGACTAGGATTCAGAGAGGATCTAATAAAAATATCACAGGACTGTCGAAGGGAACTTGTTACCAAAACAGTGAAAGTAATGTAGTTTCTTTTTTGTATCTGAATAAGCAATATAGTAGTATAGTAAAAATAATATATTTTGTTTTATTTTTAATTGAGGTATTACCTGTATTGACGCTGAGTGAATGGTTGCTGGTTGGATCACTTGACTCAGTGAATATTCAATTAATTATGGCAACAATTGATGCTATCATTGATTCCATTTTGGTATCATTTCAAATACCTTTGCTGGTCAAGAATCTTCACATAATTAATCATTTTCTGATTAATTTTTCTCAGTTCATTTGGGTAAGTATTATTTTAATAAAGAACAATTGATTTTGATTGAAATTGTTGTTTACAAATTTCAGTTATTTCAAAATTGATTGGAAATACTAAAAATTGACAGTTAGAAAAATATAATTGTCTGTAGATGACAGATACTATTAAATCTCAAAAAAGTGTATAATATAAAAGTCACTCTATGGCTAGAAAGATTTTTTTTTTTTTAATTTGAACTTTTCCAATTTCTTTGTTTTGCTTTTTTAGATAAAAGAAGTCCTAATTATTTACTAATGAACTATGATTGATTTGTCTTTATTCACTATTTCATTTTGAATCATGTTTTCAAAGCTTCAATTGTCAATTCCTGCCTTACAACATAATGTTCAAATCTGAGTTTACCAAACTGCAATTCATTCCTCAAAAATATTGACGATCTTGTAAAATTTGATGACTTGTAGGTATTTTCTTAAACAATCCAGTAAAGGTACAAAGTTCCTCTAAATTGTAATTTTTGAAATTATCAAATATTTAAATTAATTTTTGCCACTTATAAAGTGACTGTAAATTGAAAACAAAATTTTCTGACAGGAAATATAACTCTTTTGTATGATTGGATTTGTTACAGCCTCAGTATATTTGAAATTATTAGCATTGAGAATAGAGAATAGTAAAGGCAACGACATTGAACCCGTCTAATGGATTTCAAATTTGGAGCATGGAATACCCTACCATCATACTGACCGGGAGCTTTACAACAGCTTCTAACACAATTAGGCCTACATAAAATAGACACAGCTGCAATACAATAGATAAGGTGGACAGGCTGAGCAACATTCAATAAAAAAAAAACATACTGTCTATTATAGCTGTGAGTATATGGAACTCCAGCATATGGAACTGGATTCATCATCAGCAGAAAGCTGGCTCAACTTGTAATTGAGCCTGTAAACTCCAGGTTATGCTGCCTCTGAATAAAAGGTAAATTCCTTAATTTCAGCCTTACAAGCATACATGCCCCGGCAGAGCCATCTGAAAAAGAGAAAAAGGATCGGTTTTACAATGATTTGGAATGATGTCTGGAGTGTTCTCTATGAGCTGATGTTAAGATTGTGATTGGAAACTTCAATCCCTAAAAAGGAAAGAAACCAAAATATAAACCTACTAAGGGTTTATACAGCGTTCATATTTCTACAAATGAGATTGGGCAGAGGACTATAAATTTTACAGCGTCAAGGGATTTGGTGGTGGGAAGCACTATTTTATTTGCACTGTATCCCATAAGAAGATACACCTGGCAACTTGGCGCTCTAAAAATGGTGTGGCTCGCTACCAAATTGACCATGCATAGATGAGCTCTAGATACATTTCAAGCCTCCAGGATGTCAGAGTCTACAGAGAAACTAAAATATTGATTCCGACTACTACCAACAGTTTCCTGGATCAGAGTGCGAATAACAATTGTAAAGGTCCAATGGGGTCCACAATAAGTAAGATTTGACCTTCGGGGTTTCAAGGATTAAGAGAAGAGGGAATGCTTCTTTAGGCATATGGCTAGTAAGCCTCAGCGAATCGGGAGACATGAAGGAGATGTCAGAAGGCTATATCTCAAGAAATATTCGGTTATCAAGAAGCTTCACAGAAGGCAGGATGGTTTGACGAGGAGTGCCAGAGGGTCACAAGTATTAAGAATGATGCATACCAGCAGATGATCCAACAAAGACATTCAAGACCCTCAGTATAAAAATACTGAATCAGGAGAAGGAAAGAGAAAAAAAGACTCTAACCGAGGAAGGAAAAGAATCTGGGAGCGGGACTGACTGGAAGAGATGGAGAATATGAGAAGCCAAAATCAGGAAATTATACTACCACATAAAGCAGAGCCAAAGAAAATTCAAGTCTCAGATAAGTGCATGTAAGGAAAATAATAGAGCAGTGGAAATGCTACTTTCTAAGACTTTTGAATTATAGCACCTCTCACGTTAGAGTAGCAAGGCAGGATATACCAGCTGATGACCTGGAGCCTCCCGACATGGAAGATTTGGAAAAGACAATAAGGTACCTAAAAAACAATAAGACTCTAGGGATAAATGGAATATCCTCAGAACTATTCAAATATGGTGGCAAGAACTTACGAGGTTTATGTATAATATTATGATGGACATATGGCGAGAGAAAGCAATACCAGATGATTGGTAAGACCGGTATTTGCCCATCCATAAGAAGGGAAATATCTTGGATTGTCACAATAGGTATCTTGTGCATGATTTTTGAAAATCCTTAAATTATTTTTGTCTCAGAAGTTAGGTAAAACATTAAATCATTCATAACACATTCTTATTAAATTTGAAAAGAATATTTCCTTTTGTTAAGATATTTTGGCTCTTCAAATGCTCCATTTTTCGCGGAGTTTATGTAACATCACTTATTTCAAAAAAGCTATTTAAACGACTTTGTATTGGTTCTGGTGAAACTTGTTATATTTGGTCCACTTCTGTGATTAGTAAAACCATGGAATTAGAGTGAAAACCTTCGTATAAATATTGTCATGTGCCTATGTGCAAAATACATCAAAAGTGCTCCAGATAAATTATTTTTTTCTCGTTTCAAAAGACAACTATATGAATAAAGTGTAAATGGTGTAAAGCCATGAAAAGAGACTAGATACCTCCATTAGCTAGTTTGCATTATTTTGAAGTCATTATAATGAATACGTCATTTTCTTTACAATTTTGTTGCTTTATGTTAATTAAAATATTTTGATTGGACATTTGATAAATTTTTATCACTTTATATTTTTTATTTGTAGAATATTTATTAGTATAAAGTTAATTTAATTAATATTTTTTTCTTCGTTTTAGTTAAAAGTGGATACAGAAAATTATATGCAATTCAAAATAATCAAACTCCATACAATTCCCTTCGAAATCTATAAAAAAAATATTTGATATAATAATTTTAACTGTAGAATATCCTAACAACTGAAACATGTGGACCTATTTAATCGATAAAATAATTTGTATTCATATACTTGACTACATTTGTTAATACAATTATTTTTTCTGCATTTACAGGTTATGTCAGTTTTTTCTAATTAATATAGGAAATTATGTATTAAAGGAGCTTCAAAAGTGAATTAGTCATCACAAAATTATCTAGTAGCTTTAACTCCTTTAAATTCACTTAATATAAAATCTGGATTTGAAGAAAGAAAAAAAAAAAACATCATTATCGCATCTATTCTCAGAAGATTATTCGACTACATTTTAACAAATCCTCTTTCAGTCAATTTAATTAATGATTTCACACAACACTTAATGAAAGAAACTGTGATATAATTCAATTTATCGTCGATCACTCAAAGAAAGTACCCAAGAACCATAGGAAGATTTGATGTCACGCTATGGACTAACCAATAGCATTGTGTTTAGATATTTTAAATTTTCCATATATTTGTTGCATTTTTGTTTATTAAAACTTATTATTTAGCAAAAATTTTGAAAGAAAAACTATTTAGGTTTTAATCAATAGCAATAAAGATTCAAACAAAAAAATATTTAAATGAAATATATTTTTCATGCATACACCCTATTACACGGGATATCTTTGTCATGTCCATACAAAAACCATTCAAGAATCCCCTTTCAGAAGCTACTTCCATTCGCTGAGAGAGAAGTAGGCATATATCAGGCTGAATTCATGCGAGGAAGAGCTACTATCGACCAAATATCCTCGATTAGAACAATCCTTGAGAGGGCAAGGAAGCAAAATATATTTGCACATACTGCCTCTTCATTTATTTTCCCAAAGGGCATATGATAGCATCCTAAGTGATGCAATAAATCAGGATATGGTAGACCTGGCTATCGCACCTAAACTTGTGCGGCTAATGCAAGTGGCAATGAAAGAGGTGAAATGCGCTGTCAAAATCCAAGATGATATGTCAGACTACTTTGAAACGCACAAAGAACTGTGCCAAGGAGTTGCTTGGCATGTCTCCTATTTGGTATTGCCCTAGAATGTGCTGTTAGGAGATCACAAATTCATGTTGCTAAACGGTTTTTAATCGGTCTGTCCAACTGTTAAGGTTTGCCTACAACATTGCATTGGTTGGAAGAATAACAGCCATAAAGGATGCCTTTGTAGCTCTGCAAAGAGCTAGAGCAAGAGTTGGCTTAAATTTTAATGAGATTAAAACTATGTATAAGTGGACCGAACCAAGGGGTTAGGGTCCCTGGGGAAGCAAATATGGAAATTGGAGGATTTATTTTTTAATGGGTCTCTGAATTTATATACATTGGTTCCCAGATAAATATAAATAATGACATGAATGCAAAGAGCCAGAGGTGTATCATGGTCAAAAATAGAGCCTGTTTTAGTCTTCAAAGACACCTAAAAAGCCGAGTGATCTCATTTGCAATTAAGCTGCGCTTATACAAAACCTTAATCAGACCAGTGCTAACATATGGATCGGAGTGTCGGACGATTTCAAGAACCCAAGAAGCAGCCCTCCTTCAGTTTGAGCATCGTCTTTTTTAAGGAGAATATTTGGCCCAATATTCAATATCAATCAGGAATGTTGAATGCAAACAAACAATGAGCTTCAGGAGCTATATTGAGATGCTGATGTTGTGAGGGTAATAATGATTAGCTAAGTGGACACATTCGCCAGATGCCTAGAAGGCATATATTGAGAAAATTATTTGATGAGTGGATCTACAAAAGATAGGTAGATAGACCAAGACTTAGTTAAGCAGCATGACATAGTGGAAGCAGATGCCCGAGCTATCCTTGATGTCCACAACTGGAAGGCAGCAATACTTCTCAGAGACGGCTGGCGGTTGAAGTTACAGGAGGCCCCGACTCTACTTGAGTTTTAGTGCTATGAAAGAAGTATTAGGTAGTAAAAACTTTGAAAAATAAAATATAAGATAGCTTTTGAACTGTGAAATTCTGACTGCCTGATAATGCCATATTGTGATTTGTTTTGGGTAGTCCTTTGCTTCCTTTTATTCAACTGTGTATGTTAATAACATTCAGCTCAATATTCAAATGTTATTTAAAGTTTTATTACCTCTTAGTCAAACATAGCTCATCTATGTTTTTCCATTTTATATAATAAGAGTATGGATATTATTGGGTTTATTATTTGATTTTATAGCTTCATTAAGGGTATTAAACTACTACAGAAAATAATTGTTGTAGAAGTATGGAAATAATTTTTTATACAATTTCTCCACTTTAATATAAATCTGTGTCTAAGAATATTTATTAAAATAATTTTGACCATTCTTCCATAAACTGATTCATTAGAGTTTATGTAATTCCAGTTATGACATCAATCTCTTCTTTATCAATAAAAAATGTGAGATATGAGCAGTTATAACCTGAAACATATTTTTATAATTTCAATTTTATCTTTTAAATCTGTTTAATTCTTACTATTTGTTCCAGTCTAGTTTTAAAGAATTTATTACCAATTTTCTTGGAGAAAGAAGGTACATTTTCCTCTGATAACACAAATTTCATTTAAATTTTTGCTTTTTAATCTTCTGGAATTAATTAATTTTGTGGTCTGTGCTTATAGCAGTAGAAAGTTTATAATAAATGTTCTTAGTTTAAAATTAGTTTATTAGCATCCTCAGTTGATAATTTAATATCTGTAAAATGGCATTTGATTATTATTCAGAAATGATTAATTTTTTTTAGGACAAAGTGATTCCACAGATTTCTAAAGCAACCGAAGAACGCATAACATTAAAAAATAAAATTGCTTATCTTCAAGAAATGATTCCTGATGACCTGCAGAAATCCAGAAGACCTCAATTGCAATTAATAATACAAGCTTTAGATGATTCTAAAAAAGGAAATGTATAAAAAAGAACTAACTTTTTAGTTTTTAATGAATTAAAAGACTGTTTATTTATTTTGAATACTTTGTTGTTATCTCTGAACATTTGCAGTGTCAAATTTTTTGTGTTGAGCAATATATTATTATTTCATCATGATACTTATTTGTAGTTATTTAATCCTATTTCATTTCAAGATAGCTTATAATATTTAAAGGAGTAATCTTACATGAAGACAATAAATAACTATTGACTAATGGTATTTTTATTTAGTGTCTTTGCATGGATAAGAGATATATATTTAAATTGATATGATCTCAAGTGAGAGAGAGCTATTACTGGGGAGACAAAATAGCGTACGCAGACCTCCTCCAACTATAGGCGGCTTTATTTCCTCTAACTTCAATCCAAAATCTATGTCAGCCTTCAGACCTCCTGGCAATCTGTTATTACAGAACAAAAAACTGCAACCAACAGAATTATAGACGTTACCTCCTTCCTCACAAAAATACACAATCATTTGCAGATTCCATCGATAAATAAGGAATTTAAATGGAGATAATTAAATCAGGTCATTGGGGATGCTGAAAAAATCTCTTTAGAGATAGATCCTATGTGGTTGGAGTATTCATAGGCATCAAGATTATTAGTTAGGGATTGATAAATTATTTGTCACTTCTATAATTTTGTTTTTATTGAAAACTAGTTTCAAATGCTATATATTAATCTTAAGTTCTAAAAACACAAAAATTCAAAATACAGTTTGGTATTATTATATATATTACATTAAATGTAATATAAATTAGTACTATAAAACATTTATTAATTAAAAATTTAATTAAGACAAGAAATCAAATACATTCCTTGAATTCATTGGATTTCTTGTCTTAATTAATAAATGTTTTATAGTACTAATTTATATTACATTTAATGTAATATATATAATAATACCAAACTGTATTTTGAATTTTTGTGTGTTTTTAGAACTTAAGATTAATATATAGCATTTGAAACTAGTTTTCAATAAAAACAAAATTATAGAAGTGACAAATAATTTATCAATCCCTAACTAATAATCTTGATGCCTATGAATACTCCAACCACATAGGATCTATCTCTAAAGAGATTTTTTCAGCATCCCAATGACCTGATTTAATTATCTCCATTTAAATTCCTTATTTATCGATGGAATCTGCAAATGATTGTGCATTTTTCTATAAGTAACCACTTCAATAGCAGGCATGTTTAATGAGATTTTTAAAATTGAGGTGAAGAAATCTGGATGTGGATTAGTTTAATATCAATATGATGATATAAATTTGTGTCATGATAGTGCGAAAAATACGATACAATTTTGCAAAGATCTGAAAAAGATTACATCGATAATGTTGTGCCCACAAAAATCTAACAGCAGCAATATTATATCTATAGCTTACACTTTTATATTTGCCTTTTAACTTTAACATATTCACTGCGGCATCTGCTAAAGTAAACCATTTCCCAGTGCTGAATTTTTTTTATTATGCTATCCCGTAATGTACTATGAAATCCACTTTTTAGGTATATCTTTCTTTCATAACCATTTTTATTGTTACTTAGGATTGTATCTAAATTTGTAATTATACCGTCAAGAATTTGACTAGGTATACAAGATCAAGAAATTTACTGTATATTTATAAAAAATTATATAATTATAATTTAAAAATTATATATATAATAATAATAATACTTGTTATAATTGAAAATACAGATTTTACATTTTCTAAAACAATTTTTAAAAAAAATAAGTGAATTATTATTGAATTACTACAATATTATATATATATATATATATATATATATATATATATATATATATATATATATATATATATATATATATATGCATATTAAATGGATTTTCCTTGTTATAATTGAAAATACAGATTTTACATTTTCTAAAACAATTTTAAAAAGAAATAATAATGAATTATTATTGAACTACTACAATTTTTCCTGAAAAATGTATCTAAAATTAATAAAATGGCGCAGGTTCTTGTTGAAGGGGTTTAGAATGTCTCACCAAGGCTAGTACCAAACAAGTAATGAGGCTGTAATTTTCAAGACCCTATCTAAATGCACATGTAGCATGTCGAAGACCCTTCAACGTTAGCCTAGCCTCAAGGAAGGGGAACCAAATGTCGAAGCATATTCGACACCAGCATTCAACATGTTAAGGGATAATTTTTATCTATCAAAAGTGAACCTTTGCTGATAAATAAAAAGTCAAATATTAATTTTGATTCTGTAAATACACAATTTAATAAAAAGAAGTGAGGAACTTTTCCTTAAGTTGTATTTGCACGATGCTAGTTTACTGGAAGGATAGTCAACTATTATGCTAGCGACAGGGCAGTTGGTTATCAGTGTTGCAGTAATCTTCAGCTTTATGATAACTTTATTATTATATTATTGATGTTTGAAATTCCATAAAATTTCCTTTATTTCATATAATTCTATGAATTTTAACATTTCATCATTCAGACTTCCTATTAGTTTTCACCATCTTGTTTATTCACTAGCATTGCAGAAAGTTGGAAGGTGACCTAGTGCACAAGCACAAATAATTGGCTGTCTTTAGGTGTTAACACGGTGCTAAAGCTTGTCCACAGTTAGATGGCATTCCGAGGACGAATTCATGCGGCACTAAGTCGAAACTACCTTTTTTATTTTTCTATACCATTTGATTTTATTTATTAATACATACATATGTTACAAGATGATATTGCTATCTTGTAATATATGTATATATTAGTAAACATTTTGTATATATAATCAAATGGTAAAGAAAAAAAAGGTAGTTTCAACTTAGTGCCGCATAAGTTTCTCTTCGGAATGCCATCTAGCTGTGGGCGAGTTATAACAGACTAGAGCTGCATGCACACTCAAGACAATGCACTGGCACCAGTCAACTAGCATCGCGTAAACGGACCCTTTAAATTTACTTGTAAGAATAATACCAGAAGATTCAGGAGAGATGAATGAAATAAATTTAAACAAATCAAAGAAAAAAAGAGAGGCATAGCTTGAAAATATAATAAAGGTGTTTAAACAAAACGAATAAAATTTATTTTGTATTCCAAAATACCAAAATATACTTATATTTTTAAAACTAATAAGTGCACTTTAAAGCAGGTGGATCACAATTAATGAGAGTTTTACAAATAACTTCCAATTATAATACACAGACATCTTAATGATTAATTTTTTTAAAATAAAAATTACTTTCTCTACATTAAGACTAAATTAAGTAGTATACTATCTCAAATACAATTTTAAAGCAAGTAATTAAAACAAATCTTTTTCATCTTTATGCTCTTCACATAAATATCTTTATCATCATATTATTGTTTTTTAACATTAAAAACAGACAGATTGATTTATCTAGCTGGTAATGTGTTACTTAAATTATCATTATAACAATTAGTTTTAATTATAGAAGACTTCTCTCATTTTAACTAAAAACCTATTTTTAAGATTTCAAAAACCTCGAAACTAATTTATAAATTATCTTAATTTTCTAAAGAACTATGCATATTACGTTGAAAAATACCTCTATATATACAGGCTTTCTTAGTAGTAAGTATCTTAGTTATTTTATTTTTGCCAACAATACTCTCAAAAATCATTAAGACATCTAGGATATCGTGATAATATGATTAAAAAATAAAATAACTATGGCTTGATTTTTAAGCGACTTAAATCAGTTTGGTAACTGCTCTGATACCTGATAAAAAAATAATTTCAGTGCTTTATACAAAGAAAAAATTATTTTATAATGCTTTTACCCATTAACTGGCATAAACAGCTTTTTAAAGAGGTCATAGTTGTTTTTTTTTATCAGTAAACAAAAAATATATAAATAATTTAAAATAACATTAGAAAAATGTAAAATAATCATAATAATAATAATAAAATTATTATCAATGTAATAAATTATTACTGTTTTAATTCAGCAAATAAAAAATTTGCACAGAAATTGAAAATATAAAACTTTTCAAAATAAATAAAACCTTTTAAATTGAATTAAGACAACAATCGGGGCATAATTAAAATGTTTAAGCTGACAAGTGGAAAATTTTACAGTATACAGTTGAATCCCTACTCATCAAATTTCCAGGCATCAAATATCTTTTCTTTATTTTTTATTTTTTGCAGGAACATAAAATTTTAATAAGAAAATATTCTAAATAACAAACAAATATTTTCCCAAGCAAAAGCAAATTTTACACTAAAAATACATAAGAAGACACTTTGCTCAACTCGCTTCCCAAAAAAGAAAAATCACAATGTATTTCTTTTTTTGTATGTAGATACAACTATGTATATAATATATAAATATATAATTAATGTATATAAATATGTGTATAATTAATGTATGTCTTAAATTAAATATGTTTGTGCTCATTTCTAACTGAATCTGCAATTAAATAAATAATTTGTCCTTTTTTTTAAGTAGAACTATTTGATTATTTAGTTTGTTTTCTTAAATAAGTAAAAACTTAACAGTATGTAACGACAAAATGAAAAATCATGATCAAACTTTTTATATTATCTTTTATCAAGGAACCTTAAAGTTCGATGCATAGAGATCTGACTGTATAACTTAATAAATGGCCTTTTTTTAAATATTTAATATGTAGCTATCAATAAATATATGTTATTTATTATACAATTATAATAGTTCACCATTAGAAAAAATAAATTGCAAAAACTTTATAATTTAAAAATATATACATACAACAAATACCTATAAAATCAAGACGCAACTAAATTGTCAAAAATCACAAATAAATAAATGAGTATTTTTTAAGATCTGCCAACTGTAACATCAAAAGGGAATGTTACATTTTTTAATTCTAGATTTAACTTTAAAACCATGTGGGCCCTTCAATGTTATAAACAATATAAAAATAATTTCTGGAACTATTCTGCAATCTAGGGTCAATCAAGTAATGTCTATATTAATATAATGAGTATATTAAATTTAAAGCCATACAACTTGCGGATAACTAATCTGGATTGTACCCACTACAATTATTAAGATAACAATGATAACATAAAAGGTTAGTGGAATGTTAAATATAAATGGTACCATACCCTTCTGAAATTTGTTAATTACAAAATAATATTAATAATAACAGACAGTATATGTTAATAACTTAAAGAGAAAGGAATTATCTAAATGATATATTATTATAACAGTCATTAAATAAAATGGCATACCACAAAGAGAAATTTAAATCAAATCATAAAAGATTTTAATGTTAAAATAAAAGCTATTACTACATTGGTGGGAGTAATGACAAAAAAGGTATGTTTGTACTATTTAAACAACAACATAATTGTTAACAAGAATAACAAACACAACAACGTAAGATAAAAAGTTAACTTAAGTATACTTGCTATACTATCTTATCTTCTTTATGAAAAAATGGAAAACATTTTCAAGTCAATTTTATAATATATAATCATAAAATAAAATGTCATGTGCCATTATATAATAATAATTATAAGTGCAGAAAGGGAAAGCCCAAACATAATGACTAGAATACTGTAACACTAAATTAAATTTTAGTGATCTCAAAATAACTTTAAAAAATATGATTTTTATTTTATTTGAATAGAACTTATTCTCAAGCTACGAAGATGAAGTCCAGTCTTTAAAACGGCCTCCTGTAATAACAATAAATAAACATTTAAAAAATATAAAGACCGCTCTCTTATATTCACAGCTTATCATCATTCACAGTTGGACCACTAAATATTGCACATCCAAGCATCAAAAACCTTTGTACATTAAGTTTTTCTTTCAGGAACCTTGACTTTTCAATTAAAAAAAAAGGGTACAACTTAACAATTAGAGCCTGCACCTGGAGGTCACTACACTAGCACCATTTGCACTAAGTGCTTTGTATTCGATAGTAACATTCATATATTCATTGGGATTATTAAAAGTATTACTGCTTTAATTAGATATTATTTAAAATTATTAGAGCTGTCAACTTCTGTTGATCTGGCGAAACTGTACCTAAAGCAGTAATAAATTTAAATTATCGTAATGGCCCATTATCAAATGAAAAGGATATTTTGGGTTACAGATATTTAATAAATTCCAGTAGGAAGTTTTATCTAAATTAATTAGGAATTTTTTGGCAATCTATCTTCCAGTTGATAACTTTTATTATCAATTATTTTACATTGTTAACGTTTTGGGATATTAATCCACATCTTCAGAACTAAAAACAATATTTTTATATTACAACCATTTACTTTAAACAAATTGGGATTTTATAAATCTCTTGAAGGAGTGGAAATCGACAGCTGTGATATAATTAAAAAAGTAATAATTGAAATAACAGTAAAAACCTGACCTCAACTGATAAGCATCCATGGGGGTTTTGTCTATCTCTTGTGCGAACACAGTGAACAGAAGTCAACAGCACTAATAATTGTAAATAATATCCAATTAAAGTAGTAATAATTTTAATAATTCAAACAAACAGAAATATTATAATTGAATACAAAGTAGTTAATTAGCATAAATGGCGCTAGGAAATGCTAGTGGCAACCTTTGGGAAAGGCAATGATAATGTGACCTGGTTGTAAAGTTATACCACAAAAAGTTTCTGTAAATACAAATCAAATTTCTGTACATCAAAAACAATTTTAATCAACTAACATAAATTGTTTTTCCTACTGTTCTTTACATATATGAACCATGGCTGCTTATGTACAAGGAAAAACAGCGCCTAATAGTGTTTGAAAATAATGTATAGCATAGAATATTTAAGCAAAAAAAAATAATTAAGACCACTGGTAAAACTGTTGACCACTGGTAAAACTGGGTATGTAAAATTGTTGAGCTGGATAGTGAATATCCAAGAGTTAGACCGAAATGTAGGTAAGAGGATTGTGTTAGGTCGGACCTCTCAATATTCAGGTCTTGACAGAGTTCAATGTAGGCAATAGATCGAGAGCCTGAGCAAAAAAATTGGCATTAGCTCAAGAAAACTTTGATAGAAATTTTTTGAATCCTTAAAGTATTGGCATTAAAAAAAAATAAGAGTCTGCTAGGTGGATCATGCTAACTGTAAAAATAGTGTCCAAAAAAACTCAAACTATTAGGACTATTTTTAGTTTTTCACCTATAATTCCTAAACGGTGCATCCTATCGAAAAAACGAAAGTATATTAAATTAAAAATCATCAAATCCAGTTGAGCACAAATAATTTTAAATTTGGTCAAGTACACCTCTCGAAATTGGCAATCTCCCAATCTCCGGCAATTGGTATTTTAGTCCAGTTTGGTTTGCAAAAACTGGAATAACTATAATTTTAAGGTATGTTGTATTTATTACTAATTTCATTAGATGCAGGATTTGATGTTTTTAATTTAATATACAACTTTTTCGATAGAATGGACTGTTTAGGAATTATGGGAGAAAAACAGTCCTAAACTTTTGCGTTTTTTTGGCCCCCATTTTTTCAGATAGCATGATCCGACTGGCAGACTGTTATTTTTTTAAATATCAATTCTATAAGGATTCTAAAAATTGCTTTCAAAGTTTTCTTCAGATAATATCAATTTATTTTCATAATTGGTCTTATAGTCATTATATAGTTATAAATATATAAGACAGTCTTTAAAATTTATTCAGGGTTGATGCGATGAATTAAATAAGTTTTTGGCAATATTTATTGATTTCAGCACATGTTGAGCACCCTTGGGAAGATTGAGTGGAAAGCAGTATGAAGCCACAAATATATCTACAAGCTGATATTAAAAAAACAATTAAAAAAATACCAATAGTTTTAACAGTCTTGTTTATACTCCTTTCTTTCTTGAAATTATGGTTCTTTACGTTTTCCTCAATGTATTCAGCACATCGTTGTTCAAAAAGGCCTGTAAAGTTACAATACATTTATTATTTATATATATATATATATATATATATATATATATATATAAATATATATATACTGACTTACATACTAAGCAAATAGGTTTGAAATAAATACAAATTGCACTAAACATAAAAAAATAAGTAAATAAAAAGAAATGGTAAAATAATGCTATTTTCAACAAATCATTAATGCTACATAAAATATTTCTAATGATAATTCACGATTAGACAACACATTTGCCAAGAAAAGAAATAAAATTCATTGAATATTAAAAGTTAATTTAGCTGAAATATATTTTTATAAATCGTTAATGATTTACCATGTTCAAAAGTCCTTTCCAGTCTCCTTTGTATAAATGACTGGAACATGGCAGTTTCTGTAAACCACTCAAGAAATAGCTGTGTGCTTCTGGAATTAGGTGCTTTTACAAACCCCTCTCTCTGGAAAGCAAATAACGAAAAAACAATAAATTTGTAAACATGCAATGCAATAGATTAAGAACATATTATTATATACATTCCCTTTCACATATTTTTGCCCATCCAAGCAAAAATTGGAATAGATAAAATGTTAAATAGGTTTAAAACAAGTTATTGCAGCTCAAGAATTCCAACACCATTTGAAAAAACCTTCAAGAAATGATGTGACAAAAATTTCAAATTACAGTTTGTTATAACTAAAGACCGGATTTGCATGTAAATGCATATTTCTTCTGATACGTATTTCAACAAAAATGATTAAACATCTTTACAAGTCAATACTTTTGGCGGAGATATATTAAATTTTATTGTGCATATTTGATGGATTATTACATATTTTTGAATATTTGCCTAAAAATTTTGTTTAAACAATTTTTTTGACAATTAAAATAGAAAATAAATAATTAAACTATTTTCTGATACACATTTTTATTAAATGTATCAATTATAAGATGGATAAACACCATCTACGGTTAATAAAAATAGTGTACTCTCGAATTAGTCTAGATTACTATAAAAATAATAATCATGGTAATGATTAAGCTCATTGGCAAGTAATTCAAGTTGGTGTGATCACAGCTGCACGGAACGTGTACCGTCTTAGTTCCGGGTACTTTCTTTAATAAAGTAAAAAACATCCTCTTGCCCTTCTTTGGAATTTTGAGTTCTATTCTGTCAGTAAGAGTGTTGCTTCCGTTGTGCTTATTATGTTAAATTAACTACGTTTTAATTTTCTCAAATAAACCAGAACACCCAAGGCAGGAGCATCATTTAATTCCATGTTAAACAGTGGGCAATTTGTACAATAAAATGTGCTGTGTGAAATTTTTCATCAAATCCACCAATCCGTAAAGGCAGATATCTGTATGAACTATTTTTGGAATTTCATACAATAATTTAAGATCGGAATGTAACAATAGTTTATTGTTTACTATAGGGTTGCATGTGGTAGGGAGACCATTCTCAGAATTTGTTCAAATCTAAAGACATTTTCAATGAAGTACTTTGTTTTACATTAGTGGCATCTGCTATTCCCTTATTTAATCTTTTAATTCGCAACAAAATAAAATAAAAAATTATTTTACAATTATTTGAATTTTTAAGTTATAAACGAATTCTATGCAAAATTTTGTAAATAAAATTTGTTTTTCAATTTGCCTGTTTCTTATTTTATTTATATTGTAAATTAAAATTAAAATTCTTAAAGAAAGCAATTTAGACAATAATTACAGCCTTTTGTTTATTTTTTGCAAGTTTCTGACATTTATCATGCATATTTTCCTGCATATTCCTTCATGTTTCACTGCATATTACTGTAGGTTTTACTGCATTTTTGAGGACTTTTTGCTGCATATAACCGACCTTTAGTTATAAGTTATAATAAAAGCAAAAAAAATAAAAAATATTTGCGTTTTTTCAATTGTTGCCAGATTTATATATAATTATTGTAGGATATAAAAACTAATGAGGTTCGAAAGATAGTCCCTTCAGCTTTAAAATCAGTGGTGTTTCGTAATTTTTTATTTAATTTAAGACAATTTTTATTTTAAAAAAGCAATTTCATTGCATATATATCAAAAACTAAGAGATAGGAAAAAAGTGTAAAGAGAAAAAATATATGTTTTTGAACAAACAACATAGATCAATCAGATCTTTGGTGAAAACAAAAAAAAATTAGAAAAACTTTTCTTTCTTTTTTTATCTCTTAGAAAAATGTAATTTTTTTTTTTTACCACAGTTTCTTGTTCATTGTTCAAAAACAACTTTTATTTTATCTTTCTTAATTTTTTATACATTCGCAATCAGAAAAAAAATGTTTTTGTTTGTTTACAAAAAGTCATAAGTTACATAAAAAATGACACATTTGATTGCTCACTGGTTACTCAATTGAAAAACACTCATTTGTTTTTATATCCTACAATAACTGCATTGAACGAGAGCAAATATTTTTAACTTTTGTTATCAGTTATAATAAGCTCTAATTTGATATATATTTTTTTTTAAGTCTGCGACATCACTTTTTAAAGGTTTTTACATGCTCTTTCAATGGCATTGGAATTTTTGAGCTGCGGTAACTTGTTTTGAACTTTTAACCTACTCCAATTTTTGCTTGAAGTGCAAAAAAGCATGAGAAGGGGAGTGTAAATATAAAATACAAATTGGCCCTGCAATGCTTCACTGTTGCTATATTTGAATTTAGTACATAATAGATACTGCCAGGCCAGCTATCTATGTTATATAGACAGCTGGCCCAGCAACGCCGATTTGTTTCTAAGTTTAAATAGATAGATGAAATTGTCATAACAACGAAACGTACGAAAGTTGAAAGACAGTTTTTCTCAAATTTATTAATAAACTTTTAGATAACCTTATAATGAAAAATCGGTAGATTTTATTTTTACTAAGCCTTCTGGGGACCATGAAGATGATGTAGACAACATTTGGTAAAGATTGGTTGAGCAGTTTTTGCGGTTAGCGGTTATAAATGAAAAAAAGGCTGGCCTTTTATATAATAGTATGATAACCAATATGGATGGCAATCCCAACAACAATTTCGCAGTTTACAGGTAAATTCCTGTCCATGCTATTAAACCCCCTCCATTGTAAGGTATCTATAATTAACAAGTTGTCTATAAGTCCTTTCTTTAAAAATTCCTGAAAACAGCTTTTTTCCAACCAGATACTAGTGGTATCATAATAGAGGATAAAAAAATAAATGGGAAGCATGTGTGGTAGTTTCTAACAATAGAGGACATCACAAAAACCGTTTATTAGGTTTTCTAAGATTCTGATTCCGTTTTTCGAATTCAAATTTTTATCGAACGTGCGCATTTCGAATTACTACTACAGTTGACATTTCTTTGGTACTGGTATCGTTTGTTAGGTTTTCGAGGGTTCTGATTAGATTTTTTTTAACTAGACTTGTGATTGCTCCGGCGCTTTTCGATTTACTGATACTGTTGAAGTTTTCTTTGTTACACAAATCGTTAATTAGGTTTTCGTTGTGTTCTGATTTATTTTTTAAAATTTTATTTTTTATTGAACAAATCCATTCCAATTACTATTATATTTGACATTTTTTTGAGCATATCGTCCTATAAAACCTAATAAACAATAACTACACCGAAAAAAAGGTCAATGGTAATGGTTATCCGAAATGAGCATGTTTGATGTAATATCCAATTCCAAAAACTAAATCAGAACCTTGAAAATCTAATATACAGCCCTTATAAACGAATAAAAGTTCAATAAGAACTGTAAATCGAAATGCCCATGCGGGATCAAAAATCCGTAGTAGTACTATAGCAGTAATTCGAAATGCGCACGTTCTATAAAAATTTGAATTCGAAAAACGGAATCAGAATCTTAGAAAACCTAATAAACGGTTTTTGCGATGTCCTCTATTGTTAGAAACTACCACGCATGCTTCCCATTTATTTTTACTAAATAATCAGAATTACTACTACAGTTGACATTTCTTTGGTATTGGTATCGTTTGTTAGGTTTTCGAGGGTTCTGATTCGATTTTGTTAAATTAGACTTGTGATTGCGCCAGCACTTTTCGATTTACTGACACTTTTGAAGTTTTCTTTGTTACACAAACTGTTAATTAAGTTTTCATGGGTTCTGATTCCTTTTTTAAAATTTTATGTTTCATTATATGCATTTCCTTTGGTATCGGTATCGTTTATGAAGTTTTCAATCATCATATTTTCCAATTTACTATCGGATTTTTGATCTCACATGGGCATTTCGATTTACAGTTCTTATTGAACTTCTATTCCTTTATAAGGGCTGTTTATTAGATTTTCAAAGATTCTGATTTAGTTTTTGGAATTGGATATTACATCAAACATGCTCATTTCGAATAACCATTACCATTGACCTTTTTTTTGGTGAAATTATTGTTTATTAGGTTTTATAGGACGATATACTCAAAAAAATGTCAAATATAATTGTAATTGGAATGGATTTGCTCAATAAAAAATAAAATTTTAAAAAATAAATCAGAACACACGAAAACCTAATTAACGATTTGTGTAACAAAGAAAACTTCAACAGTATCAGTAAATCGAAAAGCGCCGGCGCAATCACAAGTCTAGTTTAAAAAAATCTAATCAGAACCCTCGAAAACCTAATAAACGATACCAGTATCAAAGAAATGTAGAAAAGAATTCGAAATGCACATGCTCAATAAAAAATTCAATTCAATACCTGATAAACCATCTCTATTTCATAGAAAACTTCGAACAGTAACGGAAAAGCGAAATGCACAAGCGCGATACTAAATCTAATTCAAGAAATGGAATCAGAACCTTTGAAAACCTAAGAAACGAAAAATCGGAAAAATGGAAAATCAAAATGCACATGCGCTATCGGAAATCCGATAGTAAATTCAAAAATATTCCCCTTGAAAACCTAGTAAACGATACCCATACCAAAGAATTTTGAAAACTAATAATTAAGTAGAAATGCTCCTGGCCGAACAAAATTTCAACAGTAAATTTGACATTAGCAATTTCAAAAACTTAATGAACTATCACCAAATAGATGAAATCCATCCCTCCCCTCCCCCAATAAATAAATAAAAAATAATAAACATTCAAAAATAAATAAACAATTTTATTTCAAAAATTTAAACCACTGAAAATTAGCACTTAATGTCAATTATCTAATAAACAAAAAAAAAATGTTGGAAGAATATGCCAAAATTATTTCAAAAGTCATTCTGTAATTAAAATAATTATTTTTCAATAATAAAATAAATAATATTGAATTAATTTATGTACGGTTGGGTTACAATTGAAATGGAAAAATTTACAATTTAATTGGAAAAGGTGACAATTGATTTGGAAAAGGTTACAATTGACATGAAAATTCTATATAACCCAGTAATCAGGATTTCAAGAGGGTTTTTTTGCATTCAGGCTTGAAATGATCTGAAAAACTTGCCTCCAAAACCCTTGCAACTTAAATTTAAATGTCGTAAAAATGGCATTTAATTTCTTTTGGAACATATTCTTTTCTATAACGTATAATTTTTTCATATAAAATACAAATAGACCAAAAGAATTTTAAATTTATACTTCAATAAGTAGATTTTTAAAGCTTACTCAAATCTATTAATTTTTTTAAGATTTATATTTCATAGAAACAGTTAGTTAATAAAGACATACTTGAAAGGTTCTGTTATTAGTATGGACATCGGTGATGATATATCCATTGAAATGGCCAACAAGCTCTACGAACAGCCGCATAAGAGCCTCTGAAGCCCCAACATCAGTGCTGTGTACAGGGCACAAGTAAAGAGCTGATTTCAGACATAAGTTCAACCTGTTAGGAAGGATGGAAAGTTCATCACCACAAGACTTGATCACTTCACTGTTGTCCACATCTGCAACTAAGCACTACAACAGAATTATTAGTAATTAAGATAAATTCATTTACACTATTTGAGTATGATTGTAATCTTTTCCTTATCTATTTATATCAATAGAGTTATGGGTTAATTTCATTATATACAATAATAACAATAAAAAGTAAATCTGGATATTCTGTGTCAATACCATCAAAGAATGTTGCCTAAATACCTCCCTCTCTACTCTACACTAAGTATAGTCAAAATCTTAATCAATAAGATTAAACCTAATACAATGCTCCCATCTGAATCTCTGTCTATTTCTTTAACATTAACCAATTGATTCAGTGAAGATTACTTTTCTAGAAATTTATTCTTAATTCAGCCAAAAACATTTGCACACCCAATTCAATTCAGCGTGTAGGTCAAACCCAACATCGAGTAATAATCTCTTTTATTTATTTTACACCGTATCTTACCAATTAGACAAAACGAGTGTTAGCAGCAGCATTGTAGCTTCCATTCAATATGGGTATAATCACGAAGAATCCTCCTCTTCCATCTACTAGGTTCTTCATTGAGTATAATCATTTAAATATACCATTCAGCACATCTTTCTTTGGACAAACTGGTACTGACCACGTAGTGGCTGGCAGTGACAGCCAATCGTTACTACTTGTAAATTTTGTTAAAACTGCTCAACCAAAACGGCCAAATCCTCTCACTAGAAACATCCCAGTTTAAAATACTGTTAAATCAAAATGTTAGGCTTGAATTTAATGGTTTTCATTTGTATCCCAAGGTCAGAAATACACACGGTGGCAGAATTGTAATTTTATTTAATCAATCATTTTGCCTGGTATTATATGTTCAATAATAAGGCTAGGCTATGTCTGAATTAAATTTATCCATTATGTAAACTACATATTAATGCCTAACTTCTACAGAAATGATGGCTTCTTGTACTATTTCGAATAGAAACTGGAAGAACTGACGGTGAATATCAGATATTATTTATTACTGTGGACAGTAATGGCTATTATTAGTAAGATCAAATGATCTTAAATAAGTAATGAATATCATATATTTGTAATCAAATCACAAAAGTTAATGTTTCATCATTGTAAGATTAGTAAATCAGTATTTTTATTAAATAAAACATTTTGCTTTTCCAATGTTTGAATTTGGGTTTTTTATTGGAGATTAAAATTTCTTTCATTATTTAATTTATTTAATAAAGAAATCTTTTTAAGTGATGAAAGTGATGGGGTGAGTAAAAAAAAATGACCGTTTCAAGGGTTAAAATGAAGTTTATTTTTTTCTTACATCTCTGTTAATTCTAATGTTGTTGTTATTGGTATCTTTTTAATCCTAATATTATACTGAATCATTTAGTAAATATAATGTCTCCCTGTGAGACTCACTACTTATTTTGCATTCTTCAATCCAAGGGACGTTGAGGCATGAAATTCAAGTAATTCTGCAACATTACTGGAAAAGGAAAGTTTCAACCGCCGAAATCAAGTGTTTGATACGGGAAGTTGAAGAGGAAATTTTAAAGTGGATGCCAGCTTGGAAAGGCAGCCAGGCTCAGGGCGACCATCTGTTGTGGACAGCGAGGCTCTACGACACGCTTTTGAAGAAGATCCCATATAAATTACTCGGCAGCTATCCACCAAACTTGGTTTGTCACAGTCAAGTGTAAATCGTCACATACACCAATTAGATATAGAGAAGAGAGCATGTAGCAAGCCGAATGTCACCTGAGAATATGCCATCAAAAACTTGCTGAAATGGATGCTATCGAACTTCTACTGCACCGACACTATAGCCCTGATCTTGCGCCTTCGGACCTTTATCTTTTCCGAGCAATGCCTCACTTTCTTAACAGAAAACATTTCAAACATTGGTGGAAGTGAAAATTGGAGTAAAAGACTTTTCCCAGTCGAAACCTTAAGAGTGGTATAGGCAGGAAATTGAACAGCAGGCTTCTAGATGGCAACTAGCCATAGAACATAATGGACTGTATTTCGAAAGTTAAAAGAAATTTTAGGTAAGAAAAAAATAAACATTTTAACCCTATGACTGCGTAACACCCACGTGGTGAGAGAATACAGTGGTGCAGGATTGTCTAGCACCTGCAGTGCCCCATGTCCTGAATACTTTTTGTGTTTAGCGGTTATCATTTTTTTTTTCCATTCTAGGTTTTCTAATAAAAGTTCCAGCCTCCTCTTTGATCAGAGCTGTGGACCAGCACTTAATTTATTTATAGCCGATTTTCACAGGCAATCCTCTGATTGACAAGGTTATATTAGACAGGTATGGATGCAAAAATTAAAGTTTAAAATAATTGATAATATTTTGTTCAATTAGTTTGATAATACCATTTTATGAAATTAAAAAGTTGTAAGACTTCAATATTTAGCTTCTTTTGAACATCTTTCTATATTAAAGTCTATTTTGACACAAATAAATAATAATAAAAACATGAACACTTATATGTCATGGTATTTGACATCAAGAAATAACATACATCCTTCAAACTTTATACTTCGTATTTTCATAGAAAGGACAACGTTTCAGACAAATGTCCAATCTCAAGTCCATCAAAATATGTTTGTCCTTCCTGGTTAAGGAAAATAGCAGGAATTTCAATAGGAAAATCCTAAAAAATGACAAAAATACCAGAAAGGAGTTTCTGGTATTTTTGATATTTTTTAAATATAAAATATGCTTAACTTTAATGGGCGTATTGTCCTTACTATCAAAATAAAAAAGTGCGAAGTTTGAAGGGTGTATGTTATTCAATGGAGTCAAATACCATAATAAATGAATACCCTTAGGCACATAAATATTTAAATTTTACGAAGAATAAATATATGATTAGTAGGACTAAATATTACATCTTCAATACAGGTCAATGGCAGGAACATTGATGGATGAGGTTTATTTTTTGGTCTTATAACTCCCATCAGAAATGGTGTGGGAGCAGTGCAGAGTTCCAGCATACTTGAAGGAACAGCACCAATTAAAGTGTGTTCCCATTCAAAAGGGAAAATTGCTTTTAGAAGTCCTTCAATGCAATCTGATACAAGGCTGAAAATATTAATAATACAATTAATATTTTATTAAATGCATTATATATATATATATATAAATAAACTACTATATATAAACTACGTAAGGCTTATATATATATATATATATATATATATATATATATATATATATATATATATATATATATATATATATATATAATTATTTTTTTTTTTTTTTATTATTTTATACAAGCTCCATGCCTTGGAGGCATACTACATGAATGGTAAGAATAATCAAATTTACATATTCAGTGAAGTTTAACACAATTCAAGTATTCAATAGAAAATAAATAAGTAATAAAACAGAAAATATATAACGAAAACAAAATAAAATAAAAACTAAATCAAACAAATAACAAAAACTAAATAAAAATTAAGTAAAGCCAACAAGAAATCACCTAGGCTGCCCATCTTTGGTCAATGAGTCGAAGTCTATATGTTTAATAAATTTAAGCACATCTGTCTTGAATTTAGAAAGCAAATTTTGTTCTGTTTCAGGTCAGTCCATTTCTGAGAATTATACTTTTAATCAAATGAAAACGTTGCTTGTCAAATAATTTACAATCTTAAGTATAATGAGATAAGAGGTCCTTCCCGAGCTATAAGTGAAAGAGAGAAAGTAAAAGAACTCCTGAAATTAATTATACCATTTTATCTTTAATCTAAAAAATCTTTAAATTTTCAATGAATGCAATTTTCAAGTAGAGTAATAAACTCTTGATAACAAGAAATAAATCAATGAGGTAATGTCTCATGGGTATTCGGTGAAAAGCAGTTTTTCTGTTTCAATTGTTTCTCTCATTTTATTAATTTTTTGATAGAAGAGAAGGGATCGAGGGACCAACATATTTAAATTTCTTTCTTTTTATGTGCATAGAGGATAAATCTAATTTTATTTTATATTAAATTATTTTCTAATAACTAGAGACAGTTTTATAAATCATATTAGTACTGCTAAGACCGAGTTCAAACACTGGTTTCGCCTGGACTTAATTCGGCCACACTTTGACTAACAGTTGAGTGGTCAGGATGCCCAGCGATATACTATTAAAAAATTCAAGCTTAATTCAAAGATTTCAAAGCTGTGAACAGTAAACTTCAAGGTACTTTTTGTCAATTTATTGGATTAAATTTTAAATAAAATTGTTTTCAATGTATTAGAGATGGTAAGAGGAACAACTACACCAACCTTCTCAATATTTAATATACTTGTTGCTTAGTAATGAAGAAAATATGTAATTATTAGACTAAAACTAAAAATTCCCAACTAATGGCTGTTTTTCAAGCATAATTCCCAATTTTTTCCTGATACAAAAAATTCAAACAGAATTTCCAATCTTCAAGGAACTCAAGGCTACGAGACACCCTGGTGATCATATTTTTTTGGGCTTACTCTTTTTAAAAGCAACATTATACATCTGGCCAAAACACCCATCCAGTAGCTCACTTATACTTCCAAGAGTTACTACAGGTCTTCAGTAGACACCAGAACAACTAGTTTATTTCTCCTTCCCAACTGGAGCTTAGGTTTGGTCAACCTCTTTTATCATCATTAGTGCTTCATTGTAGTAAGAAATAATTTTTGTCATTTTTGAGGCAAAGTCCAGTCCAGATTAGCTCGTATAATTGAAGAAGGAAATATTTTTCATTTTGTGGTAAATAACAAATCATTTTATGGCTATTGAGCTTATTTAGGCCATTGGTATAAATTACAAAATTTAATATTTTGTTTTTATACCAATTTTTGTATTTACCAATTACCAAATTTGTATTTACTAATTTAATAAATTAGTAATTTAAGCCACTAGGCAATCTTCGCATTAACAGTGATCTGAACAAGTAACAAGGCATCCACAGAGGAATTTCACATGGTCCTTTCTTTATTATTCAAATGACAACTGTATTGGTTTAGATTATCTTATAAAATGAAATCCTGTATGTTTTCATAGCACCTTAAAATTTTACATTAAACATCTTTGTATTAGTAGGCTTTTGGCTTCTCACTACACACATTAAGTGAATTATCGACAATAGCTTTCATATTGTTCTGTTAGTGGGTCCTCATTCCTTTATCCAAGTCAAAGGGATATTTAATGGTGCTGGATTATTTTCACTTTTCTCCTTGTGCTGACAGCCTTAATCTAACATATTATTAAATGTAAAGTGATGCAATATTTTTAAAATATAGTTTTAAATGTTAAAACACATTACCTTATATTAGAACCAACCAAGATAACTTTCCTTTCAATTAAAAGAGTTGAAAAAGCTTTTATGAATATTGGAACAGTGAGTGCTTGGAGAACCCTCGATATATCGTAACTTTCTTGCCTAGCATCCACTGCTCTTCGAAATATTACGTCACCAAACCTGTATGATCAAAATAAATTTTGATAATAAAAAAACACATTTATCAATACAAAATCTTAATCCATATTTTTATCTTTGAGGAAAGCCCCCATACAAATAGAATTGATCTCAATTCAACCTAATAATAAATAATGTACAAATATATTAAGAAACAAAAATAATTTACAAAAATGAAACTGAATATAAACTAAAAATATAACTAAATATCGTCAAATTTAAAAGTAAACATTCAAAAATTTTATACAAAAAAATGCAATTTTTTCTAAACATAGATACAAAAAGAAATAAATGCAACTAAAAATAACCTTAGTACAGAAAGATAATACGTACAATTAGATTATCTTAAAGTAAATAAATATAAATATACCCTCTTGTTACATTTACATATTTGAACATCGCCTTGTAAATTGATAAAGTGTAATAATAATGGCAAGAATTTCATAATACCTCAGATCATTTCGTAGAAATTCCCAGCACATTAGACAAAGTATGAATCAATTTTAAAATCGCTTGAAATTCACTACTCATAGGTTTTTAGTCACTTAATCCAAACCAAGGTTAGATTTATAAAATTATGATTGCCAGATAAATTTGGATACACTCACACCATACATTCAAAGCAAGAAACAAAATTTTTAGATTGTACCTAATTTTTAATAGGGGTATCAGATTTGACAAAGAATACTGCAATATATTTCCCATTACAAATTTTTTTTTACATCTCCTATTCCAGCCTTCAAAAGTGTAACCTTGTAATGTGTTCCATTTGTTCTTGATGAAAGATATTATAATAGCTGAGAATAATGATAATAGTAGGCTACAACAATAGTAACCAGCAGGTCAAATATAATCTTTTTAGTAATTTTTAGGATATTTTAAAAAACAACAGGTAAATTTACGTAAAATAAGTACTATTTATGTAATTAAGAATAGTTTTCAAGAAAATTACTACAAATCTATGTTAATTGTCATTTACATGATGCAGACTTACAATTTAATCATTTTATATTATTATATTTATAGTAAATGTAATTTATCTCACATAATTTTTTAAAAATAAATAAATAAAATAATAGTTTCAGAAGGAACTATATTTTTTCTCCAAATCAGAAGTATAGAAAATATTTCACTGAATAAAATATTATTAATTATTACAGAGCTTAACTACACCTATAGGCAGAAGTATAAGTAATATTAACAAACTTCCATGTTTGTAAAATAAGTTTTAATTAAACATTTCTATTAAAAAGTACTATTTAGATCAAAATCTAAATAAAACAGAAAATAAAATAAATACAACATTTTAAGAAATTAATCATTACTTCAATACTACATAAATTTTAATTAAATATATTGATTATCATTAATAAGGCATTATATAGACAATAGCTAATAATTAAAGCAGAATCAGAATTATATTAGTTCAAATTCCTAAGAGGGTATGTTTATTTACAGTGAGATATGGGATTATTATGATTAGATAATGTTTTCTCCCCTTTATCATTCAAACACCAAATCTAATACAAATCTCAAGAACAAATTTGTGCCCACTATTAGAAAACAGGTATTTCTTTCTTTATTCATGTCAAAAAATAGATGTCAATTATTTATCAATAGGAAAAAGGTATTTCTTGAAATCATACTTGTTTTATATCTTTAAATACAATATGCCATGATTTTAACTATTTTAATTTCTTTCTTTTTAACTAACATAATGCATGCTAAATTAGACACCAAATTTTCATGCAGTAAAAAAAAACCTAAAGTTTGCGGTTAAAAAAAGAGTTGAAATAGCCCAAATATGCAATTTTATTTTAGGTAAGGTAATGCTACTTCATTGTGATAAAAAACTTAACAGCCAAATAAAAAACATTTTAAATAATTCTATAATTTCCAAAATCTTAATACAATAAAAAAATGAGGAGCCGGCCGTTCAAATAAGGAAAAATCAAAACGATAGTGTGAATGCAAAAAGTATCAGTATAATAAAAATCTGGAGTGCATACGTCTATATCCGTAATCGTCGTCATGACAGCTTCATATCCGTGGAAGCAAGTTCACTACACAAACTTTCAACTGTGAACTTATTGTGTGAAAATGTGGTATTTTTTACAAATAAAATCAGAGGGTAAGATAAAAAAAATGGTGTGATAGCGTGCAACTTTAAAAACTTTATTGCTACTTAAACAAAATTTATTGTTGTTGTGACCCTGTTCCTTGAAAAATGTCTGCAAGAAATGAGACTGAGCATCTTAACTATTATAAAGACTATTTTATATTTTATGGGGTTGATAACCTTATTAATGATTGATAGGTATTTGTGTAGCTGTTATTGGCTAAAATCTGTTTTCCTCTGTGGAATAAATAAATAAATATCATGTTATAAAATATTATATTATGTATTTTATCCCAATGATTAAAACCGTCCTTGGGATGGGCCCCTCTCTTTACTAATTAGAAGGAGCTCTAGAAAGCATCGACTGGCCAGTTAGCAATGTATTGTTTCTTCATTGCTTTTTAAGAATAATATAAAATAATCTTCAAGTTTTGTTCACTTTCCAATGTAATTTACAAAATCAGTTTTATGAAGATCCCTCTCTGAAAGACAGAAATTAAAAAATAATAAGACATAGCAAATCGAAGGTTTCGATGGCAAAACCATCTACAATCATGACTAACACAACTCCTTCCGCTGAACATCTAAATATATAGGATCAAGCCTGCACCACCTACCATTTAGGCCTCATTTAACCGTTTGGAAGTTTACCTGTCGGTTCAGCTAAGACTGTTAACCTTCCTAATGATTAGTTCTTTATCGAGCCCACCAACTTAGCCCGTCCATTTCAATCACTGCAACTCTATTACTTTAATTATATTTATCAATTCCATATTGTTTAGTTGTCAAAATTCTCCAGTCAATTCATTTTATTTCAAACTAAAGGTTTAATGCAACACTTTATTTTTAAAAACCTTAAGCCATTGATCTTTCATTAGCTGTTAGTAAGTGGCCATATTCCGCATCTTTAAAGTACAATAGGGAGTCTGATAACTTTTTAACTTCTTACCTTAATCATAATCACCGTAATCAAAATCACTGGAATCACAATCACAATAACTGTAATCATGTAGATATGACTACAATTATAATCAAAGCCGTGATTACGATCATAATCGTAATCATAATCATTGATTATGATTATGCCTATCTCTGCTTAATGTTTCTGGACAGATTAATTTGATTTGACTGAAATGAAAAAGAGCACTCTAACAGAAAAATAAAGAAACTAACAAATATTTGCCAGCTTCAGCATTTCTTTTGTTGTCTTTTCAATTTTATTTCTTTTAAATATTGTGACCATAGATACTTGAACTCCTAATATTTGAATGTCTCAGTCTATTTTTGGCATTAATATCATCATTGTCTTGTCAACTAACTATACATTTATTTTATACATATAGATCACAATTTTAATTGAATGATAATTCTTTACCTGCAACCATTTAATTGAATAGCTTCCATAACTTAGGCATAGCTTTCCACATACCAAATCATAGCCAAGCACTTTATCATTGACAAGTACTTTAAGATCCATAAATAACTATTAATTACATAAATAAAAGTAACTCTAAACAAAATTATGTTTTTAAAAGGAAACAATAATGAGAAATGAAAATTTGCCTCTTTTTTTCAAACAGCAATAGGAACAAAAATAGACTTAGATATAAAAAACTTATAATACCGAAACATTTACAAAAAAAAAAATCACTATTTTCAAAAAGTTTTCTATTAAAATTAATTACCTAATATATTTTGATATTTAATTCAGTAAAGTTTAACAGCCTTCTGTCACATATTTAACTAAAAAGATAGATAGTAAGAGAATGAAGAGGGAAACCGATGTAAACAAGTCTTTTTAAGATGTTTTCAAGAGATTAGGTTTGTTTTTTTAGGTCTGTTTTAAACATTTTGTAATTTATTTTTTTCCCCAGGCATTAATCATAAATTAATATTTATTTAATTGACAATAAAAATAATTTGTGGTGTTTTTTACTATTCAAATACAGGCACTTAGGTACAAAATAAAGGTTTAATTGAGTCTAAATGCACTGATCAGGGATAGATATGTAGACCATTGGTTCAAGACAACAAATAAAGTTAAATATGCAATTCCATAAAATACAAGTCTCTGTTAATGATCTAAATTCAGTTCCCATTTTAAGAAATAGACTAAAATCAAATTAAAAAAAAATAATGATCTCTAGAACTCTTTTGAATTCAATGCTCTAGGATCAGGGAATGAGTAATCTTTTGTTTTAGTACACAGGCCAAATAAAACACAGACATAGAGTGGGACAAATAAAAATTTAAAAATACGATCTACAAATAAAACAAAAGAAACGATAATTTTAGTTTTAAGTTTTATAATTATAATTAATCTTGCATGTTAAATAATAAAGTGCAAAAAGCAAAAAATGGATAAGCAGTGTATACGTATGGTTAATATGAAAGGGAAAAGGTTTGAAAAAATAAAACATATTTAATAATATTGGCAAATAGAAATATAATAAAATAAATGTTTGTGGAGGTTTAAATTATTTACAATACTAAAACAATCAATTTACTTACTGCAGACTTAAACCTGGATTTGGAATACTTGAATAAAATAAACTTCTCACAAATTGGAAATAATCGGCTACTGGCATACCATGTCGGGCCTCTAATTCAGATAATATCTAAAATGTTACATCTTTATTTAAACAAAATATTATTTAAACAAAATATTATTTAAAAAAACTAAAACTTTAATAAATTTTTATAGTATGTAACCTTAATAAATTTAAATTAAATACAGGGAACTTATAGGGTAATAAATTAAAATTAAATACAGAGAACATTTAGGGTAATGATGATGTAAATTTCATGAACTAAAACCAAGAAGGTAAAAGAACGGGCACAAACTCTCCTACAATCTCGGGTTCAAACTGTGCATAAACTCGAACACCCCAGTTCTACTAATATTAAAGGAATAATAATTTTATGAACTTATATGCATTCATCCTACCTTCATTGTATTTACCCATATAACTTTTTTATTAACATACCAGCATTATTCACTCACATTACCAATGCTCAGACTCCTGAGTTGATTTTCTGACATAATAATTTTAAAAATACGAAATAGTGCATTTATTTCTCAAATTAATTAATCAATTTCTAACTCGACGTACTATAAAAATTATTAATTTATCCGGAATGCTCTATTAATTTCAGTATCTTACTTACAATGTGCCGAGCTTTTCAATTTCCTTCTCACAAAATCATAGTGTTCAAGAAGAATTTAAAATGGAAATATAATTTCGATAACTTGACCATTGTGATATAAAAGGTTAAAACAGAGGCAAAAGAATAACTTTAATGGCTTTGTTTTTATGTACTCTATCTCAAAATTTCCAATTCTGACATTCTTTTCTACTGCATATTTGTCTCATAATATAAAAACGTTTTGAGCCATTTATTTTTATTCAAAGAGACTAATACAAAGAATAATGAAAAAAAAATTACTTTAAATTAAAATATGTTCCTTGAATTAAAACAATAAATTGGAAAGATTTTTAAAAAATGGTTCAAATAAAATTCTGATGGTATAATTTTTAATGAAATTTGGAACACATAACAATCCTTAGCCAACTAAAAATACAATAGGAATAAATCAACCCCCAAGTTGAAGAAATTGAGTAAGCAGATAATTGGTTCATAAATAATGAGTAGTTTTTTATTAATTCCTATCTAGCCTTTCCTTTCACAGTCAAATTACCGTGATATCTCTTAACTACCCAATTTCTAATGACTTCTATCTAAATAAAGATCTGACTCATACCCAAACCAATAAACCACATGAAGATATTCCTTGCATTAAGCAACTTCTATAATTAAAACTGCTCGTGGTGTAATTTACTTGTTTACTTATGAAGTTCTACTAATCAATACACATAAACTCCTCACTTAACAACCTTTCTGCTTAATGACCACCTGAATTTCAACCCACAATTCGGATTAGACTTGTGGAGGAAATTTTGGCATTCTGGTTTGACAACCAGACATTGCTGTATTAATGGATTATACGAATGGAGAGCTAAACTGAGGATTTAATTGAGTTAGAAGCAAGGAAGCATTTGGAAGAGGAAGAAGAGGAAAGAAGTGAAAAAATGAAAAAGAAATTCATGACACATGGGTTAGGTTAGCTAATGTGTCTCCCAAAATAAAAATGGCTACGTTAGAACTTGTGGCTACGGATCCAAAAACTGAACGTTTTAATAAGTTGAACATGGGATGAGTGAACTTATAAAGTGTTTTAGACAAATTCATCAAGAAATAAAACGGATTACGAAGCAAACTGTACTTACGAGTTTTGCTTTGATTGTTATATCCAGGACCTTCATCCTTGAAGGTAAACCTTCTATTTTATCGTCATCATCTAGCTTATATGACACCTCAAAAACTTCAGATAACCAAATAAACAAATTTTATACAGATAATATGTATATGCGCATATATTTCAATGAATAAATTTGAAGTTAGTAGCATAATTATTATAACATTACAACAATCTTATGTTCCCATCACAAGCTCCTCGCTTACCGATCAATGAGCTTAATGAAGTAGTCATTGGAACAGAATTTGGCCATAAAGTGAGGAGCACCTGTACTAATAATTTTTAATAATTAAAAAACTTTCAAAGTAACTTTAGATTTCACTAAATAGTTCAGTCAAATCTTAATGGTAAAATACACAGATAAGTAATATATCAGTAATTAATTTAAACGATTCAAACAATATATATTTATTTATGGACTAAACTTCTAAATTAGAGTAAAAATACATAAATAAAAACAATTTACTTTAATCACAATAAAAACATAAATTTTCTTAAGCACACACTGAGTTTAAACAATTTTATTCATATTTTTGATCCGTACCTTATAATAAAACATATTGTCTTTATGTTGGCTGATGAGAACATAAGCTAATGGAAGACAGAAGGGAGCACCTTCGGGTTGAAGCCTTCTGCAATAAGCATATTTCCTTGCACCATCCTCTGAAGTGAGGACTAAAGTATAATTATTATGATGGCCTGAAAGAGACACTACACTCGGAGGCCAATCTTCTGCATCAGGAAATACTAATTCAGCAAGACTTTCTGGAAGAACTACCTGAAATAAATATGAAAAAATTAAGTAGAACTGAATATAAACCCTCAATACCAACAGAAAATTATTAAAAATTTGATATTTTGTGTACTTTTCCAGTTAATGATACTTATCTAATATGTAAATGGTTATAAAAGTAGAAAAATAAAAAAATAATATATATATATATATTTTTTTTTTTTCTAATTATAAATCGAATTCTAATTAATTTATCGAAATAGTGTAAAAATTATAAAATTATTATTATGTTTAGCAATGTAAGTATTTGGTAAAATCATTATAAAAAAATATATATATATATATATATATACTTAAATAGCTAAACATAATAATAATTTTATAATTTTTACACTATTTCTCAAACAATATTTTTCGATTATAGTGTATTTATGAACACTGAAATTGTTTAATAAAAAAATTAGTTATGCAGGGCTGCTTCGAACATATGTTTATATAATATTGAAAAATTATAATAGCATCAATAGCCTGTTTGATGATGTCACTCTGAAGGTCATTTTTTACAAATAAAATCTTTAGTAAAGTACAAATTGAATCAAATGCTCAGTTTTTGCTTTACTGATTTCCATACCTCCTAACGTATAGACTTCAGACAACATGAAACAAAATGAATCTTCTTCGTTATTTGCAATAATTACCTGGTCTTCGGAAAATTGTAAATTGTACAGTCATTTTTCATCTAAGATTGTCCCCAAACCATTACACTTTCTTTTCCATAGGCTAAGGATACTTTCAACACATATATTGAACAGTAGAGGGGATAGTGAGCAGCCTTGCTTGAGGCCATTGGTGATTGGAAATTTTTTTGTTAGGCCATATTTGAGCTTGACTCTTGCTGTCGCATGTGAATACAGTCCCTTTGACGCTCGGATCATGTATTGGCTTACACCTGTGTTTTCTAAGGCACTCCATAGTTTACTAAGAGGCACCATACGCTTTTTGTAGATCAACAAATATTAAATTTATCTCTTTATTATGAGCTTTAAATTTTTCTATAAGTTGTGTGAGAATGATGATGTATGAATGATCTATGCATGACCTACCACTTCTAAATCTGGCCTGTTCCTCAGGTAACACATTTTTACACTCTTCCATTAACCTCTTATTTATTAATCTTTCAAATAAATATAAATACGTATAATAATAAAATCTAGTATAGTTCCCCATATATGTGCATCTTCAAACGCTTGCTACCACGATCCACTCCATGTCGGTACATCAAAGGAAAGTGTTCGCTTGTGTGCCTTTTTTTGGACAGGATTTTGAATTCACACGCACACAATTTTAATTTTTTGTTTTCTTAATAGATGAGCTTAAAAATAATATTAATTGTAAATAAGTTTCTCCTTCTTCTTCTTTCTCCCTATCACCGTCGTACCGTTACGCGTGGAGCAGCCTCAGCCCATCTTCTGTAAGTGTCCCTGCCCTGGGCCATTCTTCTTGTCTCCATCAAGGAGCCCCGCTCGCTGCCGAGTCTCTCCATATAACCATTGTATGTAAGTCTCGATCTGCCAACCAGTCTCTGCCTCTTGGTCTTGCTTCTAGCATCCACCTGGCTTTACGATCGTCACCCATCCTGCAAACATGTCCGTGCCACTTGAGCTGACGTTCCTCCAGAATAACCCTTGTTGGACTAACTCTGAGGGTTTCCCTGATAGTCTCATTTCTCACTCGGTGTGATGGCCTGGGGATAATCTTAGATGAAAAATGCCTGTACAATTTACAATTTGCCGATGACCAGGTCATTACTGCAAATGATGAAGAAGAGTCATCTTTTATGATGAGGAAGTTGTTGGAAGTCTATATGGTGGGAGGCATGGAAATCAGAAAAGCAAAAACTGAGTATTTGGCATTTAATAATAGTGAAAAATCCTCACTAAATGTTGGGGAATGGGGTTTGATCCCAACAGAACAATTTAAATATTTAGGCATGTGGCTTTCGAAAGGGAACCGCAAAAAAGACATTGATGAAAAGGTCATCAGAGGTAGAAAGGTCTTACGGACTTAAATTCTATTTTCTGGAATAAGGATGTCAAGCTTCAAATGAAAAAAACTCTACCATTCATTTGTTGTAAGTACTTTGTTGTATGCCTTTGAAACAACACTCAGCAAGAAAACTTGTATCAATGGAAATGAATTTTTGGATAAGTAGTTGTAGAATATCTAGACTACAACACGTTCCAAATAATGCCATCAGGAAAAAAGTAAAACAACCCCTTAACATCTTATACACCATTGAGACAAAAAAGCTGAGTTGGTTTGGACACGTCAGGAGAATGTCGGATGAGTGATGGTCTAAAAGGATGCTTAAGCATATACCATAGGAATGAAGGAAGAGAGGTCGACCTGAAAAGAGATGGATGGAAGGTATACATGAGGCAAACGAGAAAATACTTATAACAAATTTTTCAACAGAATTTTTAAATCTAGTTATAGATATATGGAAAGGTGAAGAGAGATAACTAGAAAATATTAATCTGAAATAGTTGTACACAGTAATTATGATACTTTGTCAAATAGAAGAAATCAATTCATAATTTAAGATAATTTTGGAGGTGTTAGGCCTAATTTATTACTATTGAACATCTTAAAAGCTATAAATCTTAAATTTAAAAAAATTAAATGCTGTCATACCGATTCAGGATATTTAGATTTTACATATGGTACTTTTCCTAGTTTAACATCTTGATCTAATCCAATCAGTAAGAGAACTTCAAACAAATTTTGCCCTTGTCGTGGTAACCTTATGGTTTGCTGCCTCATGCTAGATACTCTTTTTACATAAACTTTTCTAACGGCAGTAACTTCTTCTTGGCTACCTGCAATTTTAAATGTCAAATGAAAATCTGTGTATTAATGAAAATTTCAAAATTCTTTGCCTTGAATATTACCTTTAATATCAGTCCTTTCTTCCTGAATGGAATCAGCATCACTGTCAGACTTCATATTTTCATTAAATGTGTCTGTTATCATTTTAAACTAATGGAATAAATTAAACAATTATGTTCTTTTTAATTATAAAAAATAAATTAGAAATAGACATACAATCACAAGAAAATTAAAAACAAACCTTTTGGTTGTTGAAACAAAAAGAAGTCTTCAATTCACTTGAGGTAACAGATTCTGGAAACACCCTTCGCCTCGATTCACGAACAGGGGATGACTGAAACATTAAAGAACTATCACATCAAGAAAATATACAAAGGAACCAAGGGGTAAACTTTAAGGACATCAAATATTTAAAAGCATGAAATAAATAATAAAATAAAATCATATTGTTTTATAATAATTTCAATGCATAATAGAACTAAATTTGAGGGATAGAAATATTGCTATGTGAATGGGAATTTTCATTGGGAAAACAAACGAAAGAATTAAATAACTCCTAAATTCTGAAATTAAGAACTTACCATATAATGAACACTAAGTTTAGTTGGAGGTGAATCATTTTTTATTGAACCCTTATTTTTTCGTTCACTCCTAGGAGAATATGGTTCTTCATAAATATGTCTACTGTTTTGAACCTTTTTTATTGTACCATAACTGGATTTGTTGTTTGATGATAAATTTATATTATTCTGTGAGTCATCTTTACATTTCGACACAGAAGGGGCATCATATATGTTAGGATTGAGACACGAACTAAAACCATTGAGGCAAAACTTGTTAAATTTAGAATTTGTTGTATTTTGAGAAACTTCACTCTGTTTACAAACAGACTGGGTGCAAGCTGAATTGTTGGGTGTTACAATGGCATTCGATTTATTGTTGACCTGGTTAGTTAACAATGCAGATTCTAACTTTTTTAACATTATATGGGGATCAGTCTTTGAGCGCCTTGGTAAGGCAACTGATGGCACCGAGTTTCCATTTCTATTCAGCAACAATGAATCTGACAATTTATTAATAACAGTTTTCTTGTCAGAGTTGTCAACAATAAGTGATTCTGAACTATTACCAAGATGAGCAAATGTTCTTGGTGGTTTCTTTGGGGCTGGTCCAACAGGTAAGGGATTTTTGAGAGCTTTCTTTAAAGTATCAGTTAGGCTGTCAGCATTGATCTTCAAAGGTGCTGGTTTTGTTTGTAAGAGAGCACTAGTAGCTTTAATATCTTTTAATGGAATAGTTTTTTTCTCCAACTTCGTATCACTCTTTGAAGATGATTCATTAATGACCCCTAATCCAATGAAATCTTTATGCAGCACAATGTTAGTGTTTGATAGCTTGATTTTCGTTTTATCATTTCTAAAAGCGTGAGACCTTCTGATAATTCCTTTGGTCACAGATTGAAGCTCAAGCTCTGTAGAATTCTTAGTACCATTCGAACCACTGTTTTGGGGGAAACCGGGTAAAGAACTTTTGGAGGCGAATGAATCATTGTTCTGAGAATTTAAACCTTCAAATCGTTTCCTAATTTCTTGGACTCTAGTCCCCTTCTCCATGTCATTGTTAGGCAAAATTTTGTGAAATTTCCTCTCTGGCTGATAGAACTCAAGACATTATAGGGCATAGTAACGACCGTGAATCAACTGATAGACGTATCAACTATTTCTATGAGATATCTCACAAAGGTAACCCTATCATAACATATAAACAACAGTGTTGACTAGGCTTTTCATTAGACTACAGAAATTATTGATAAATTTATGCTCTCGATTACTTAAAATATTCAATTGCGAAAATAAATACTTAACGAATGATAATCAAAAATTTTTTTTTATAAATTCTATTTCAAAGTATAAACTCGGTAATTAATTTTGAGGAAAATTTAAGAAAAAAAGAGAAAAAAGTGCTAAGCTCAAAATAATTTTCGTTCATCTACTAAAATTATAATTTGTTCTTGTGTGAATTACCTGCATTTTATAATGATGTTACCCACAATATGTACAGAAGTTTGAAATAAAGTATGCAAAAAGAGATAACGTAAGTATGTGTGAAATAGATAACGCAAATATTAATGTAATGTTATAAATTATTTATTTTATTGCACACAATATTTCCCCTTTAATTCTATTGAATAAATTAAATTTAATATTAAGGACCAGCGCCA
Organism: Rhaphigaster nebulosa; assembly: GCA_948150685.1. Taxonomy (NCBI): domain Eukaryota; kingdom Metazoa; phylum Arthropoda; class Insecta; order Hemiptera; family Pentatomidae; genus Rhaphigaster; species Rhaphigaster nebulosa. Next base: position 34,055,324 of record OX411308.1, read on the forward strand.
TATCAGGAAGTCAAACTAACTTAATCTCGCAAGCATTGAATGACAATAATTCTTTTACGACCTTAAATGATTGAGTAGTTTTTATTTATTTTTTAAATTTAATTTTACATAAATTGAAATTTTCATGATTTGTTATTATTAATGGCATATGTCTCATCATCTGAAAAAAATTATTAGAATAAGAAAAAATACCTCTTCGTTGATGACTGTTTCCTATAATGGAAACTTTTCCCTCTCTCCTAATTTATTTTAACAGTCATGATTTCAGAACACTTAAGTCTGTTTATTAATTATACGCGATTTTGAAACTACGTCCTTGAAATATGGCCACCGATTTTCCATCACCGTGTTTACAAATATGGAATCGATAGATCTAAAAGAATTTTATTTTCAGTTAAAAACCCAGTACCTATGCAGTTATATACCATACCGAAATGTGTACTTACCTTCAGTTGTAGAGCTCTCCTTCAGCCACTTTCACCACTTTTTCAGCCCAACATCAAAACCGTATCTCTTAACCTTGTTTGAGACCTATTAAATATTAAAGACTAAAGTTTCTCATTATCGTTTAGACTAGTATATCTATGGATAGTGAGCGTTTTACTCCAGGATCCATCACTATTGCGGTATTTGCCTTTGTACTTGGAAGTAAAGCACCTAGACCAACATCAAACCAATCATCCTGCATGCCTGGGCCTAAAAGGGCTTGAAGACTACCAATCACAATTGAAATCCCGTTTCAAATTCCGACTGCCTAAATTTTCTCCAGGGATGAACATTCTCCGTCATAATGTTCTCAAGCCTTAAGGTGTTATTCTTCCCTCAGCGTAAGCGGTCATGTATCTCATTCAACATTAGCGGATCCAGAGGATGGCTAGGAGAGGAGCAACTATTCAGGGTCCCGGGCCATAAAAAATTTAAATAAATGGCTTGTACATTACAGACGAATTTATAGTTAATATTGAAGAGTGTCCATGAAACCCTGCGCCATACACAAACATTTAACAATATAATTATAAAATCTAATTTAATAAAACATAAAAACCCGGAAATAACTTTTATATCTTGCAATATAATATTCCCTATTCGTCCTAAGGGATGGAATGTACTTGTATAAGTACTAAAGCTTATTGGTGGGTTGTAAGTTAAGTTGACGCCCATGAATATTGAACTTCAGTGTAGTAGTCGGGTGCCATTCACACCAAAATGAAATAGAGGACTCTTCTTTACTCAATACCTTAATTTACTTTCTGTATGTTTAAGTTTATAGATGCAAGGAGCTTTATATATTTTGACATACACAGATGAACGGGACGGAATATACTTGCAAGGGGCCGTAAAGTTTATTGGAAAGCACCCGACTCCTACACCAAGGTTGGTTCAATATTTCATGGGGGCCAACTTCATTAACAATCCACCAAGTAAATATGCGCTTAAGTAAATATACAAGTACGTAGCGTCCCTTATGGCGAATAAAGTTGTAACATATAAAAGTTATTTTCGTAATCGGGGTTTTTATTTTTTATTAAATTAAATTTTATTTTAACGTTTTTAGTTTTTCAAGTAAAAGCTACTTATAATTTATTGCCATATGATCATGAACTTACAAATGAGATAAAAAGAAACATTGAAAAAAAAACAACGAAAATTCTTAAAATATAATGGAAGATTTGTTCAATATTTTGAGCTCACAATGTTCCAATACATTCACGGGAATTCAATGAGTAATTTGAGTCACAAAATTTCAAAATCGGTCGTGCAGTTCGCTCAAAAATCGTTAGATGCCCTCAAATGAACAGATTTAACACATATGCAAATACAACATTTCTTTAGTATTTTGAGCTCAAAATGTTCTAAAACATTCACGGGAATTCAATGAGTAATTTGAGCCAAGATACCTACTAATGGTCGAGCCAAACACATTATCCTCCTTGTGGCTTCGCCTTAGACGGTTAAAAATAGACACTAATACAGTTTACATGGTAGGACTCAACAAATAATTGTCTGATCGCGAGACACCACGCTAAACAAAAATAAAATTTGCACTATAAAAATTTGCTTTTGAACAAAAAAATCATTCTAATTGTAACTAAAATGCAAAATTATAAGCTGAATACGTGCGTTTTGAGATTAAATTTAAAACGCATAAATAGCATAAAATTATGGCATTTTGCCTAAAACATTTGAAATTATTCCGGGAGAGCGCCCCCTCCCCTTCCAATTGGGAGATATTCTATAACCCACTTGCAGAACTCGTTCCCCTCCCCATCATTACTGCACCGGTATCCTCCAAACCCTGTAAGGCCTAGCTCCGTCCATAAAGAATAGCAAGAAGTATTGAGGCAAGGCTACACCGAATACGATCTTGAACAGAGTCCGGTAGCGGGCCCGTATCGTGTATTTAATAGGAGGCGGCGATACCGAATACGGACTGGACTCGAGTCCGGTCTCCTATTAAATATACGATACGGGTCCGCTACCGGGCCCACGTCCGGATTCGGTCTAGCTGCACTTTTATAGTGTATTTAATAGGAGGCGGCAACACCGAATAAGGACTGGACTTGAGTCCGGTCTCCTATTAAATACACGATAAAGGTTCGCTTCCGGACTCCAGTCAAGTCCGTATTCGGTGCAGCCGCACCTTTATAGTTTAGTACATTCTTACTTTAAAGTGTGGAATTCATTGATTCAGAGGAAAGTTGAATATAATTCACACCAAAATTCATAAAGTTATTTGAAATTGAATTCCACACATTCCAATTGAATAGGATGTATCATTTATGTTTAACTTTAGTTTAACTAATCCTTTTTTTATACTGATTAATTAATTGATCTAGAATCAAATACTGACAACAATGGCAATAAAACAAAGCAAGTAACGCTAAGAGCAGAACTGGCGGCAATCCATGTAATGCATAAGTAAGGTAATGTTTTTAGGATAAGTGCATAATCGTCAAGTTAAATCAAAACCCTGAACTGGTAAAAGCTGCCCTGTATGTATTATAAATTCTAAACATTGATGTATCACAAATAAACCATGAAAATTTTCTAACGTGAAGTAAAACGAATCGCAAAAAGGTCAGTTACAACCTGTTGAGCAAGTTGGATCTTTCAACTTTTGCTGTATAGCTGTGTCATCCAACACTTGGCATAGAATCAGCACCAGGCTTTCAAAAATTTTATATTTCTGATATTTCTGTGTTTAAAGATTTTTCTTCTTAGGAATAATCTTATCACTGAAGACGGTATTCAGAATAAGGAAATAATAAAAAAAAGATACTTCAAATATTATTAAAAAAAAAAAAGAATATTTATTATTATCTTATTGATATAGCATAGGATTTAAAAATAATGAATGTACAAAGCATATACATAATATATGAGATGAAATAAAACTATTAACTTCAAATGTAGACAAATTCTTCAAAAATAGCATAACTACATAACAAATTAAAATTGTTATTATAAAATCTTTTACTATACATATATAATACAATATATAAAACATCTATTATGCTTTAATATTTTTAGTTATTTTTACAAATATTAATTATCACATATTTTCTAAGGTTTTAAGAAGTTGTTCTCTCTTTTTGAGAATTTTCCAGGCTTGGTCCTTCTCTTTCTTTTTCAGTTGCTTTTTCTTCAATTTTGCAGCAGTAGTCTTTCTATATATTTCAGTCAACTAAATCAACAGTTAAAGGAATATATTTAAAAATGCATTTTAAAAAAAAAAAAATAAATACAAAAAATAAAAAACAAATACCTCAGTTTCAATTGCTCTAATTCTACTTTTTACTTCTTGTCGTTTCATTTCATATTTCGCTTTTGTAATGAGAAGCTCTAATTGTTCCTTATTCTGAGCTGCAACAATTTTCAACTCTTCTTCACATTTTTTAATCTCAGTCATAATTTCATCGTTATCGTCCTAAAACATACAGCTGTCAAGGCATTATCTATAAAGAAGTTTATGGAACACACACAACTGATCATTTATAAGATACAAAACGTAATTATTGTTTTCGAACCTCACTGCCCTCAGTAAAATTAAAGAATGACTCAGGAAAATGAAACCACCCAACATTTCCAAAATACATTTATTTATATGTGAATATCTGGCCAGATTAGTTTGTCCCAATAAAATAAAATAGAGGGCTCAAATGAAAACATTAGAATAACTAAGAATTCTTACTGGTCCATTAATTTCAAAAGGGAGTTTTTACTTAGATAATTTATGCACATTCATGTCTGCTATATATAAGGAAGGTAAAATGCATTAATAAAACTATAGTATATTAATATATATGAGTAGCTCAGTTACAAACACAGCCAGCTCCACATCGTAAAAGTTTTCAGGAGCATGCAAAAACCGTTCACATGTTACTAAATATCATATACAAGAGATATTTATTTTTAACACGTTTCTGGCGGTTTTAGAAACAAAAGAGCCTTAGTATTCAATAGAGCATGAAACCATCCGATGACAACAAGGTCTAACTCATTTTGTGATAAAAATGGATCTGGCCGTATTTGTAGCTGAGCTACTCATATGTCCATATTAATAACAATTTATTTCGTTTTGTATTGTTTAATCGCTTAAAACAATAAAAAAATAATTTGTTCAAAGAACACGGCAGGAGATAAGACACAATCAAATGAGAGCACAACTATACAATATGCTTCATATCAGAGAAAGTCCATCCTACCAGTAAATAGGGATGGCTCGTTCCAGCACTAGAACTGGTTCCAGTTTTTGTTCCGTTCAATCTTCGTTCCGACCTCACGATTAGGAATGGGCCATTCTGACTAATATTTGGAATGAAACGTTCTGTTCCATCTTCATGCAGAACTCACGAAGTAACATCTTGGTCAATGATTTTTGTTCCTTTCTAACTCATGATGTGACATTTTGCCCAATGATTTTCTTTCCATTCCAATATATAATATAATTTATACATATTATAATTTTACCACGAGTTAAAGATTCCATTTCAGAAATAACGCTACTCAGGAACACATTACATTGGAACAAAATCGTCTACAACCTCATTTTGTTCTGATGGTGGAAACAGTTCCTCAAAGAGTTCTGTCTTGAATGGCCATCCCTACCAGTGAATGTGCGGACCAACCAGGATCTAAACCTAGGCGACTTCCAGAGAACTATTGATATCATTTTAAACATTCCATATATGAACATGCCAGTGGAAGAAGACAAATTACATCTTGAAATACATTGCACAAAAAAAAAATAAATAAATAAAAACAGTAGAAGAGTTTGACTATGAGTCCAAAAACATCCAGGAGGATATAATTAAAGAATGGAGCCAACGGTGACTACCCGAAAAGGGAGAACTCTAAGACAGTTTTTTTTTCCCGTAGTACAGTACTACAAGCAAAGTGCTTCCTCCTGGATTATTGTGCCTCACAGTAGGATATATGCATGAAAAATATATTAAGTTCAAATATTATTTTTTGTAATCATTATTGCTATTGATTAAAACCTATATAGTTTTTCTTTTCAGATTTTTGCTAAATAATAATTTTTAATTGAACAAAAATGAATATGCATAAAATTTAAAATATCTAAACACAATGCTATTGGTTAGACTGCAGTGTGACGTCAAAGTATAGGAAAGCATAACTACTTGTGCTTAATACTTTTTTATGTGATTGATGATAAACTAAATTTTATCATGTTTTCTTATATTAAGTGGTTTGTTAAAGCGCAGTCAGATAATCTTCTGAGAATAGACGCATTTAAGATGAGATGACCTTCTTTTGCTTCATATCCAGATTATATGTCTACAGAATTTAAAAGGATTGAAAGCTATAAGATAATAATGTGATGATTAATTCAGTTTTGAAACACTTTTAATACATATTAACCCATGATCTCTTTTAATATATATAAATTTGGAAAAAGGTACTATTTCTCTTAACTCACACATTATCAGCTGTCGCTACACTAGTCCTACTAGAGATTGCTTTTCATGCTAAATAGGTGGTCCCGTTTTTGCACTTTATTTTAAACAGTAAAACATCCCTTAATTCACGCCTTATCAGAAGCACCTAGAAATGGGCCCTGCTGTCGCTACACTAGCATCATTCGAGCTAATTTATATAAATGTAAAATTTGTATTCAGGGCAATTACTAAAATGATTGTTGCTTTAATTCGATATTATTTAAAATTATTACTACTGTCGACTTTCCCTCGCTCAACAGATAAACAAAACCCCAACTGGTCCTTTTCAGTTGAGGTTGGGTCCTTACCATAACTTAAATTATCACTGTTTTAATTAAATCACAACTGTTGATTTTCATTCGCTACGCTCATTCAAAAGATACACAAACCTCCAACAGATCCTTTTCAGTTGAGGTTGAGTCCTTTCTGTAATTTAACTTATTACTGCTTTAATAAGATCAATTTTCAATCTTATTATATAGCTCATTAACTTTATCCGTATTGTTATATTCCTCTCTTATTTGAAATTAAAATAAGAATCAATTTTCAAGAATCATATAGGCACAAGACAATACTTATATGCAGATTTTCAATCTTCTTCCATGGTTTTACTAACACAAAATAAGATAAAATTTAGTAAGTTTCGCCAAAATCGTTTAAATAACATTGTTGAATAGATTGTGACGTCATAGAAATACCACACAAAATGATGCGTTTGAAAAGCCAAAATATCTTGCTTCAAGGAAATATTTATTTTTTAATTTAATAAGAATGATTTAATATTTTATGTAACTTTTGAGACAAAAAAAAAATTAATTTAAGATATTTTAAAAAATCATACATATACCCTATTCCCCACGGAGCAAGAGAGTTTTTGAGACAAACTTAATAGCTTAAGTAAGGATATTAATCCCATATGCCCCACATGTGGTGTTCCAAAGACAGCAGAAAATGTGGTCACAAACTGCATTGTATTTCAAGCATTAAGAGGCAAAGTGATGAGAACTGCTACATCCTTGCTGTTACACAACCAGGCTGACGAATGAAGAAAATTATCTTAGTTTAAGAAATTCATGCATGGCTGGAGCACAGCGGTAGGACTAGCCCACTACAAAGTTAACAGCTGAAAATGCTAATAACTTGGTTTTCATAAAGTTATTCAGTTCACACTTGATGTCCATAAAAAACCACAGTAAATCTTTGTGGACCATTTGTATTTTTGTGCATGTCTCTTACAATGTTTCCGATTCTATTTATTTCATTTTGATTACTCCTATCAATGATTTCAATGTTTTATCTTTCAATCTTTAGAAATATACTCTGCAGCTATTGTTGGAGCTTTGAATTCAGAAGTTTTACTTGTTTCATATACTATCATCATATGTTATCATTTTGTTTTAATTATTCCACCTTCGTCAAAGCATCCTTTTTGAAACTTGAAATATATTATTGATCTATAAGAGAACATATTAAGATTTCCAAGAATAAAATATACATCTTTGAGATCTGTAAGCAGCTGGAAATGAAATAAATCACCAAAAGAATGTTAAAAGTTACTGGCAGGAGACAGCCCGATCTTGTCATTTGGTTTTTTGACTGTTTGTAAAGGGAAATATGCAAATATTCTTGACACTCAGTATTTATTACTAACAGATGGTGTGGGCCTGTTAAACCAAGTTATTGACTAATTTAGAACAAAATCAATAAGGTATGCCATACCCTCATACATTGATAACAGATTCTGATATTAGAATATGTTTTGCTATTTTATGGAGTAAATTCAGCATTATTATTACAAGTAAATAATATATCCTGTAAAAAAATTTAGAAATAGTTCTTACATTTTCTCCATCCAAAAATCCAACAGCTTCAAGTTCTCTCTTAAGCCTCCTCTCAAAACAGGCTGTAGTATGAAATAATGGTAGTTTACTAAGGTAAGGACAGCTATCTGAATCAGAATCTAAAAAATAAATTTTAAAATATCAAATAAAATCACATTATCTCTGACAATAAACAAAGAAGAAACACATAAGATCAATTTGATAGTCCTTAGTCAGGAATTTTTGTGGAAATTTTTAAGAGAAGTTTGATATAAAATAAATATTTTGGGCAGAAAATAATAAAATATATTAGGGGGCAAGATAACCAAACCAGCAGGTAGAATACTAAGTTTTCTCCTGACAAAAATTAGTTGGTTCAGTCAGAATGGAAACCAAGATTTGACATACGCTTCCTGGGCTCTAAAATAAACAATAAGTGACATCAGTCAGGGGGAAAATAAAGCACAAGGGCCACAATACTGGCCATCCATATTGTCCCCCAGGAATAATGTAAGTGCACCTGCACTTAAGGACTTACCCTCCTAATACCATGTGAAAAAAATTACACTTAATACCACTTAGGCAAGTATTGATGCATTTAGCCATTAAGTTAATAGTCAAGAGTTACACAATATGTTACGGTACCCTATCCGACCCATTTTGAATAGAGGGCTATTAAATAAAAATACTAATTAGTAAACATTTTAATGAAAATATGACATTTTTTTTTTTTATGTTAATATGACAAAAATAATAATTTACATACTGACAACACTTCTTAGCACTTGGTGCATGCAATTTTATTTTACAGTATATCTTGGACAAATATATTTCTTACAAAAATAACCAATAGTTCTCACTTTTCTGTTGCAAAGGTAGCATCGTTATTCCTTAGACTCCAAGGTTGCGGCTTCTGGTTGTGGCCGAAATATCTTCCATTTCTTCCGTGTTTTCAATTAAAATACTCTTCAGATAATGTTCCATTGATTCCCGCTTTTTCTATTTCGTATGGAAGGATCATCTACCCTTTTCTTGATTTGTGGTCCAACCAACGCCTTACCAAGTTCTCCTAAAACTAAGCGCCTCTTATGAAGATAGCCTTCTTTCCAATTAGGATGCGTGTCCATCCAAAGAATGAAAGCATTTACCACTGCCATATCAATAATGTTCATGAATTGATAGGCCATATTCACGTTTGCCTTTGGCAGGATTCACTAATCATTCTATCTAATGTGTCTAGGCCCCCCTTTGTGCCTAGATCTCCTCTCATCATCCTCCTTAATTGTGGGTTATGGTGTTCTGTTGAAAGTAGAACGACGCATTTGTTAGGGTGTGAAACATAAGAAACTAAGGTTGTCTCTCCTTGAAAACTAAATACAGAAGAATGCAATGGTCATTCTCTTGACAGGAGGAAATGAGCAGGTATGAATGTTATATTTTTTCGAACGGTGCCACAAAGGGTTAATTGTTTATCAATCAGCTCTTCAGTAAAGTCAAGAGAAGTAAAAAAAATTTCAGTGGTAATACCATAATCTGGCCCTAATACATTCACTAAATCATGGATGACCCTATTTTCTTGATTTTTTCAGGCTTGTCATCTTCTTCATTTGTATATATATCAGCCAATTTTTTCAATATGACATTTCAGCGTCAGCGAGTATCCAAAGCTTCATTCTATATTTTGCTGGTTTACTTTTCATAAAAACCCTGACAGTAGCATTCCCTCTGAATGGCAACAGTCTCTCGTCTACAGTCAGATGGGACCCTATATTGTAATTAGATTGACAATAGTGTGTAAACAAATAAACCACATCCCAAATTGGAGCTAATTTATTGGCCTTCCTTTCTTCTTGAGTATTAATATTATCAAATCTGAGGTGCGCGGATATTTATGAAAATCGAGTTCGAGACATTGTTGCTTCAAATATAAGCCTTTGAAAAGAACCCACCAAAGTACACTTACTGGCTCGCAGTTGCTTTTTGTTACTTCCGCACAAATTAGAAGACTGATGAATGCATAAATCTCGGTATCAACATCAACCCAAGTCGGTTTTTTTCCTGTTCTTTATCATTATATTTACTTGTTTCATATACCCCCCTCTGGTTTGTATACTTGACAAGAATATTGGTAACATCAGGAGAAATAAAAAATTTGAAATAATAAGACATATTCCCATTTTTGTCAACCTCTGATGTTATGCCACGAGCACTATAAACCACATTTAACATCCTTGATCTCCTACGAGCCATCGGATTCTTGGACCAGAATGTTTCATCTTTAGAAAAATAAAGACAACTTAATTCTTTTAAGTCAATTTAAACATCGCTGCCAATAGATATTTCATCGACCTCTTCTTCTTCAATTTCTTCAGTTTCTGAGAAGGCGTCGAATTCACCACCATCTTTATCTGGACTAACGTCCATAGAATGGCCATCGTGAGCCTCTGCAAGAACTCTTGCACATTCTAAAATATATCTGGTTCATGATGACACAATACGATCCATTTTCAACTGGTCCACACTCACTGATGGAAACATACAAACTGAATGTGAAAAGGTAGGGAGGAAGAAGAGAAAACAGAAAAACTGTAAACATAAACAGACCGAGAGGATACCAGGAAGATAAGCTCTGAAAACAGAGAATAGGTTTCATATAAACAACACGTGTCACAAACAAATGTTCAGCTTACTTCTTAACTCCAGAATAAAAGGTATACACTGAATACTATGTGGGATCCAGACTGACCCTATTCACATTTTCTCCAACATTTTTTATTGTTGTAGACTTTGTATGGTATATAATTTTTTTCTCCCTCATTCCCAGATTTTAAAGGTCTGTCCTGTAAATGTCTTGAAATTACAAATATAGAAATTACATACAGGTGCAATAAATGCCGTTATAAATGATATTTCAGTCAACTTTTGACAGTTTCGATATTTCTGCTCGGGCCCAACTTGATATTAGGAGGGTTAATGGGGGGCAGTATGTATTGGATCCTGAGTCAGAGATAGAATAGTCACCTGGACTGGATAAAGTGACCGAAGTACAGCCAATGGAGGAGGGAATTTGGCTGATAGATAATGTGCCCAATTAATGCTCAGAACAATTTTTTAAGTATCTTTACTGAACATAATCTCAAAAAGTTACAAGAAGATATAAAAAGTAAACAGAGATTTAATTCAGTGAGTAATAGTGCCAAGAATTTTTGCTTTGGGGCCAAAAGATTTGTTTAGATAAAACAAATCAGAGTTATTTCACAAATTAAACTTTAAATGAACTTACCAAGCTTACTGAAAGAGTCATTAGAGGGATCTTCCATCAAAGCTGAAACCAATCTTTGCACTAAAGGCCCAGGTGTTCTTTCACTATAGAGAAAATAATTACATAGTAACAGAATATCAATAAATAATTAACAATTAAAAACTTTCAAAATTTAAGATCCTGGAATCAATCAAATTTAACCATTCACAGTAAACAAAGAATATCTGCTATATTTATCCAGAATTTTAGGTTATGAGAATATTACAATAATAGAAGTTAAAAATGGATTTAATATGCCCATGTCATGGGAATACAAAATTAAAAAAAATATTTAGACTGACAAATGAATACAATTACATAGAATGAATGAATGAATTATTAATATTATGTAGTAGAGACATTGTGATGGGGTAAGAGGGGTTTACAGATATCTTATCATCAACCTGTCCAATATACTCAATTGAACAAAGCGCTCCATGAATTGACAACTTTGTTATATCAAACATGGTTCCAGATGCGCCAAATGGCCGGAGATAGGAATGAGTGGCGGAAGTGGATCGAGGCTCATGATTTATGCTGAGAGGCAACAGGAGCAAGAGAAAGAAAGAAGATCATTATCCGACAGTATTCTTTTTACACTGCCCCATTACAAGCCAGTTTGAGAAAAATATACCAATACAGAATGACAAAAATGAATAATAATTGAAACAATAATTTAAAAAAAAGGGAGATACAATAAACTGAATTAATTGGAGAAGAATGAATAACAATACTCTCTCTATCAAGGAAAATCCTGACTCACATACTTAACAATAGGATTTCTAAGTATAAAAAAAAAAAAAGGCTTAGAAAAGAGCAAGAACAGTAGGAGTTGTAATGACATCATAAATTCTTTGGATACCATAATTTAAAAAATTACTCATTAAGGAAGAACATCTCTAATGATACAAATTTGCTTATCTATATTGCTTATGTGTATTTGAATGCATTAAATTCAGAAACTACCAGTCCGATTTGAAAAATTCTTTTTGCTCTCAGAATGAATAGAGATAGTTGATAGTTGGCCACTATCGATAGGATCAATATTTCAGTAAGTTCTCGCCACTGAATGCAGGAGAAATAATAGACAATTTTATTCTATAACTTAACTTCTTTAATTATTTAGTTACTTTAAATGTTATGTACGGTTCGTCAAAATAACTAATTTATGTTTGAAGAATAAAAGTGTTGGATACAATAAAAAAAATTCATGGTGCAGGTGCAAGGAAGTAAATAAATAAATAATTGAAAATCTTTATTGACAGGAAAATAAATAAGTATGAAAACATATAATTGCACCATAGAATATCTTTTTTTAAATTAGTTTTATTGACAAGTACCTGTGCCCCATGGTTTTACCCGCTTTAAATTTGGATTGATCCCAAAAATAATCTTTAAATAATAACTTATAATATGCTATGCAATCTCATTCGTGGCTGATATTTTCATGGAATAGGGTCAAAACAATAAATTTTTATAAAGGGCAATAAAGTGCCACTTTATTTATTTACAAAATAATGCTTTCATACCCTATTTTCACACTTATTGAAATGCTTGTGTAGTCAACTTTGTTTCATGAATACGAAGTCATTGCAACGAAACATATGCTAGTTGGACACTTTTTCTCTAAGCAATTTACGTAGTAAGGTACATAAGTTTCCAGTCTACCCTCATTCCTCTACTTCAAGCAAGCTGAGACTTGCCCGCCGTGCATGTCTATGCCTGCAGCCTCCATATCTATCACCCACACATCCTCAGTCGTATCCGTATCCGTATAAACCTTGGAGGAATCTGTACGTTTTAACAATGTTCAAGATCGAATACCGTGCCGTTACTAAATTCTTGTGTAAAGAGGGCCAGCACAAATTAAAGAGCCCTTGGATGATGTGTATGGGGAATCCTCTTCCTACTATTTCGCTGTAAAAGAATGGGCGAAATTATTCAAGCTAGGAAGAGAAAGTCTGGATGACGACCCATGTCCTGGCTATCACTTCTGAAACAATCTGGAGGCTAAATTGCTGTACAGGAGGCTGAACACCAAAGAAATAGTAGCACGGCTGGGGCTTTCAAAAGTAAGTGTTCTGAGGATCATTAAAGAACATTTACATATGAGCAAGATGAGTCCAAGATGGGTTCCAAAAATTCTTTCGGCTGCTCAATAAGAGGAATGTATTCACTGCTGCAATGAATTTTTACATGGGTATAATGCCGACTCAAAAAAATTTCTTGGATTCAATTGCAACTGGGGATGAAAAAATGGTTCTATACTATGACCCACTCAGCAAAAGGGAGTCCATGGAAAGCCAGAAGCACCTCCGCTAAAGGCCACTCAGTCGACATAAAAGGTAATGTCCACCATTACCTTAGGGGAAGTTGAGCAGAGGTGTTCGGCTTCTTCACGATAATCCTCCTATCCACACACCATGGATTTCCAAGGCCTCTTTGGAGGACTGTGGATTCCAAGAAACCTCCCATCCACCCTACAGCCCCTAGCGACTTCTATCTTTTCTCAAAGTTAAAATCTGACCTTCGTGGAGGTGATATAACACCAACGAAGAGGTCCAAGCAGCGGTGGAAAAACATTTTTCTAATAAAGAAGAAAATTATTTTTTTCTTGGTATAGAAATGTTGCCTAATAGTTGTACTAAGTGTTTAGAACTGAAAGGAGAATACATTGAAAAACCATAATACCAGTTTTTTCTTTCACATTTCCTTCTTCCTCAGGGCGGAAACTTATGGACCTTACTATTGTGATTATTTTCGGCCCTCAATCAAATATTCTTTTACATTATAAAAGCCCAATTAATTATTGTAAAAACGCTCGAATCCAAAAAATTAAATACATCCTAATTTATTTAACAGTTTTTTCAACTATTTTTTAAAGATCGATTTAAGTAACTTGAGTGTGCTATGTAACAATGTAATATGAAACGATAATAGATCAATAATTTTCATGATTATTGACATTATCGAAGTAAAGTGCTCAAGAGGTTAGAAGAGAAGTTGTGCACAGAGTGGCAACAGCGCTTCCTATGAATTGCGGGTCTCAAGTATCTAATTCTGTGAAACCAACTGTAGAGAAATATAGAATTCCAATATAGCTTCTCAGAGGCTGAGCATAAAGGAGAAGATTGAAAGTGGAACAGCAACTGTCATTAAACATTATGAAGACAAAGGAAATGAGGATTAATCCTAGAGCCAAAGATAGGTTGTTTGCTGGGTAAGATCAGCCCACTGAAAAGAACCAGCTTATTCCTTCATCTTTGGAGAATTTTTAGAGAAGATGAAGAAAAAAATGGATAAAAAGCAGAGTTTGACCTACACAGCTTTTCTCTATTTAAACTTTTATCTGGAAAAACAAAAATATCTTCCAGAATACAAACTTGTTTATTTTCAAAATAATGTTATGCCTGCATTGTTAAGTACCACTAAAACATGAGAAAGTATCAAGTATTTTTATTTCTTATTGTAATTTTATATCTTATAGTCAGAATCTTTTAGGAACTAGATTGGCTATGCTCAAATTGATTAAATCGAGAGAGCCTCCCAAAGATTACATTATTTAAAAATATTGAAGCACACCCATGAGAAGTCTAATCTAAACTAAACCACTAAACATCCTAATCCATCAGTGATACCCAGCTTAATCAAAATATCAGAAAAATAATATCACATATAAATGCTGAGCATACCTAAAACAAGAATAAATCAATTATATATTTAACCATACCAAAGAGTAGCTGCTTTTTTTATCATGCCAGAAATTTCTGCTTTATCAGAACTTCCTCTTTCCTGGTTAAGATCTTCTTCTGCCCAGTTAGCACTATAATGACGACCAAGAGGAGGAATATTTACACCAGCTAAATCGGTATCACAAGCTGCCACAAGATCTTCCAAGTTCTGAAAGAAACTTGAACATAATTTTGCGTACTTAAAATTCAATATGAATGACAATACAAATGTAATAATGTAAAATGGCAAAAAAATATGGTAAACAGAAGAGGCATCAATAACTGCTTTTACCCAAAAAATAATGATGTATTCAATTTTATCGAGATACATACTAGTCCATACTTTTATTAAACATCAAAACATTGTTCATTAAATATGTTATGAAATTTTAATTAACAAGTTCAGTACAGAGCGACCCACCAGTGAGTCGCTCCCAGCGATTGATTTTATCATACCAGCTCTGTACTAAATGTGTTAAATATATAAGTACAATTCTTTTTCTTAAAGCCTAAAGAAGTTAGTCCACCTGAAAATTAACCTGTATTGTTCTCATATATTGTGTAAACACACACTTATTCTGTATGCAGCCACAATATGGGAAGGTGCCTCAAGAAAAGTTCCTTATGAAGTGTCGGCAGTCTCATATGAAGCGTCATGTGTGGTGGTCAGGATGGCACCAATAGAGCTGATTCCTGAAGAATGAAGACGCTCATAAAATAGAGTCAACCACATTCCCAGGGCAAAAGAAAGAAAGGAGACAGTCGATAGATGAAAATGACACTGGAATATGGCAACGAATGGGAATTGGACCCATATCAAATCCTGAGAGGAGAGGAAATACGCTCAGGTTCACTGCTATCTCATCCAGTTGCTTACAGGACATAGGTGTTTTCGAGCCTTCCAGCAAAGATTCAGGTTGGACAATACTGCAGAATGCCTAATGTGCCCTGCAATGGAGAGCCTGAAGCAGGCTTGTCACCGTTTTCAGAAAGAGAGGGAAAATTTCGACAATTATATGGATCAGAACCGACTACCAATAATATTGTCAGCCTGATGTTACTCTCAGTGACAAATCAGTATAGATCTATGGATTATGGATTCAGGATCAGCAGAAACACAAGGACCTATATGTCTTTTTCTGAAGCAGATCGCCCATGGACCAAAGCTCCAGACGCTTATTTGGCATCCTGGTAAACCACAATAAAAAAAGGATACAGTCAATAGATGAGAACGACAACGGAATATGGCAGCGAATGGGAATTGGATCCATATCAAATCCTGGGTGGACAGGAAATATGATTAGGTTCACTGCTACCTCATCCAGTTGCTCACAGGACATGAGCCTTCCAGCAAAGATTTAAGTTGGAGAATACCACAGAATGTATTTGTAAAAAGTCCCATAATTATAATAAGTCCCATCTACAATTGGTAAAAGTCCTGGAGTTTCCCGCATCGGTTTTTAATGGAGAAAGGGAAAGAAGGATAGAAAACTGATTTATTTGCAATTAGGAACTTAATTGCCTTGGATATTGTTTGAGAGATCACTTCCTTTTTACCAAAAAATGTGACTTACTGAACAAAATACTAAAATTAATTTTCCTGCTTTGCTGTGTGGAATCGGATCATGGGTGCATATGAACTTTTTGGTTGCTCTAGAGGTCTCGATTGCTACTATCAAGACAAAGATATGACGACTTAAGTTTCATGAATGTACAAATTTTGGTGTTTATTTGTTCCATTTTGATCTTATTTTTCCAGTACTAATGGTGTTTGGAATAATTTTTACTGAAAGTGGAAATTCCATAGCTTTTATCCCTTTAATATTTCCCTAACCATTGATTTTAGAAAAAAAATTGTATAGAATCATTTTTATAGAGAATCCAAAGTACTTTATTCTGTACAGAATAATATTTGCAGTAAACCTCGTAATCTTTGAGGTATCACAAAAAAATGAAAATAAATCAGTTTTCTCTCCTTTTCACCTCCCCTCTCCGAAAACTATAGGAGTTTTTACCAGTTTTTTTGGATGTTTGGGTTAAAACTTAATTTTACTGTACCAAAAACAGATACAAATTGAATTATACAAAGAAATGCAAAATTCTAAAACAACATAAACCACATGAAACTAGAGCAAAATTAATAAAATGTTTGTATTATCTTCATTTTTTTCTGTCTTTTGTTAAAAGAACTTTGTTGTTTAACTTTCAATGTGTTATCTTTTATATTAACCTATTACATACAACTGCTATGTTTTATCTAACTTGAGTTGAGCTTGATTACTATTTAGCTCTAATACATTAGTCTATATATATAGGGATGCCATTGGGCAATCATTGAGGATGATTATCCCAAAATTAAGTAAGCTTATGAATACTTTTGAATTTCTAACCTTGTCCTCTAAATTGGATACCTTTCCAAAGGCCTGGTTTGTGGTTACCATTATTTAATAATTAACCAAGATAATGTTCCTACTTTTAAGTTTAATACTAATGTTAATCAACGTTACTGCTATCTTAATGAAATATATTCAAATTAAATATGGGCATGGTTACTAAAGAACTACCTCCTTGCTAACACTTATCTTTATTCTTCAAAATTAAAATAACAAACTATTACAATAACAAGTTAACCATGGAATGATTCAGCCTAGACTTAGCCATTAATTGTTTTAACATAAATCTCTTATCTGTACTAATTGGTGTTGATGGTTCCTCAGCATCTCTCCCTCGGGTTCCCCCCCGCATATCTTCAGTCATGGAGCCAGAGCGCATTTCTCATCTTCAGAGTCTCGTTGTTCCGCCCTTGAGTCCGGCGAGGTCAGCCTTCAGCCAAGCCCAGTCTAGAAGTCTCTCTTTTTCACCTCTTTGCTTCTGTTCCCCTTTCTCTCTTATTCTGCCTAAGAGAGAGTCGAAAACGATGTTCATTGGCCCACTAGTTTTATAGAGGGAGGAAATTCTTGGATTTCATCGGATGGCTCCACCCCTTGTCCTGACAGCCGGTATCTGCGAACCATTATCCAACTCGTATAATTTAATCATACCTTTTCCACTTTTTCCTCGAGGCCAGCCAAGCCTAAGGGGACCAGTTCTTAAAATTGATTAGGTGTTCCAGCTTTTGGCATTGTTACATTGTTAACTTCTCGGTAGGGTTTTTAAATTAACTTATCCCTTATCACTTCTGTGGTGACATCTGTCATCGCCTGTCAGTTACCCTTCTCTACCTGCTCGTCCCTTATTTCTTTTGTTCGCACCTGGTCTGTTTTAATTCTATGACGATAATATTGTCCAATATCAATACATATTATTATCCATGGGGTGGGAGGAAGAGAAAAATGAAGCCTGAAGGGGGACATTTTTCTCTTCATCTTCTTAAACAACACTTAAAGATCACCTTAATACTAATCACTGTATTTACAAAAATATTCTAATGTTATTAAGTCCTGAATCACTCCGTATGGTTTAGCTACACACATAACTTATAATCTATGTCGATCCATCCGACTGCTATTTACCAATTCACAAGAATATATCTACAATATTTACAATGTTCTGTTTCTACAAACAAAACAAATAAAAAACAAAAAAAAACTATTACTAAGAAGATAAACCTAACATATCTACTATATTTACATTTTAGCGTATCTTCTATCTTTACAAAATTTTTACTTAAGTAAAAGGATTAAATATATAATTAATCACATCATATTAGGGTGTTAAGTACTTTAGGATCAACAAGGCATAGCTACTTGGCAATTCCTAGAGGTCGCTCTTACCTGTGTCCCTTAACACACAAAAAAAACAAAGCAAGAAAGAAACACAAATAGTGTTGTCAATAAACTTTAATGGCTTGTTTCCCACACAATGTTATTACTTTATTTATTAATCTTATTAATTTATTTATCTTTATGTTATTAATTTAATCATACCTTTTCCACTTTTTCCTCGAGGCCAGCCAAGCCTAAGGGGACCAGTTCTTAAAATTGATTAGGTGTTCCAGCTTTTGGCATTGTTACATTGTTAACTTCTCGGTAGGGTTTTTAAATTAACTTATCTCTTATCACTTATGTGGTGACATCTGTCATCGCCTGTCACTTACCCTTCTCTACCTGCTCGTCCCTTATTTTTTTTGTTCGCACCTGGTCTGTTTAAATTCTATGACGATAATATTGTCCAATATCAATACATATTACAACTAATGTCTTACCTTTATGTTTTCTTTAGTTATATCTTTGGCATAAGGTTCCACGTAGGCCCAAAACTTGTTAGGAGTATCATTCTTTGGTAATGTAACTTTTGAAGACTCTGCTGGTGTTTCATTGACAACATCACCTGAATTGTCCTACAATAAAAAAGAGGAATGGTTGAGATTTGAGTTTTGTTGCAATTTCTAAGCCCCAATAAATACAAAAATAAAATAAAGGGTAATGGTAGTCAGTGACATACCAGATTATCAAAGCATGCAAAACATTTAATGAAGCAAATCATTATATTTAATAGCATTAATTGTAATACTAGTTATGTTACTATTTAATTTGTACAAGCAATTTATAATAAAAATATGTAGAAACCACTCTATAGTGAAATACTTAGGGTGACCAGTGATATAGCGTGAACAAATTCAAACCTCCTTCAAGGATTTCAAGGTTGGAAACTGTAAAATTCAAGGTGGTTTTCATCAATTTATTGGATAAAATTTAAAACCAAATTGGAACCATAAAATATTGTATTTAATCGGACAATTCGGACTGGAGAATAAATTTGAATAATTATAAAGGTTGTATTCCTGTTAGATATTGAAAAATTGTTGCAATCCAGCAATCTTATTATAAGAAGAAGAGTGAAAATCGGTTGAAATTGAAACTCCAAGCTGTTTGGAACTAATACATTATTTTACCGTTCCCTAACATCCCTAGTTCATAAGTTGAGTGAGCCGTGCAAGATGAGATAAAAAAAAGAGTGAGTACATGTTGAGGGAGAGGGACTGATGAACAAAGTTAGTAGAAGGAGAAATTTCCTAGCTTTCATGGAATAAAAGATGGTAAGGGAAACAACTAAATCGACCTTCTTCTCAATTTTTTAAACACTTGTTGCTTAGTACTGATGGAAAAATGGAAATATTAGAAGAAAAACTAAAAATTAGCAATTACTAGCTGCTTTTCAAGCACAATTTCTGATTTTTTCCTGACACGAAAAATTCAAGCGGAATTCCTGATCTTCAAGGAATTCAATACTACTGGACATCCTGAATATTGTTATATCTTACAAATTCATTTGTTATATTATGTTATCTTATATGTTATCATTAAATAATAAGAAAAATAAAAAACGAATCTTAGCAAACAAAAGCTAAAATATTCATATTAAGTAGGAATATAAAAAACATAAAGCATAATACAATATGCAAGCAATTTAAGATGAATGATCAAATCTATAAGGTTTCTTTAAAGTACTATATTGAATTAAGCACAACTCAATAGTATTTTGATCTTAACATTATAATAAATTTGTTGTAAACAAAGATCCTAATTTTTATAATATCTGGTGATTTTATGTTTTAAAACATTAAAATATTAAATTTTGACAATCTCTGGTAATTTTACGTTTTAAAACATTAAAATATAAAATTATGACAATCATAAACAATAATTCAATTTCCAACTCTGACATTAAATTTAATAGGAGTGCAGAATATAAAAGTGAGGCATGAAACTGGAACAACCCAATGTAAGGTGAACAAATTCTCAATTTTAAGTCACCTCCATAGACGGTAAGCTGGCTAAAAGAGTGTAGGTAGTCAACGCTTTCAGAAAAATCCTGTTTTCATTTTTATTTTTTTGCATAAAAAAGTGATATTTCTTCTAAACCAACAATAGAAAGCAAAAAACTATTCCAATGACCTCTATGCTAGTGACCCCCTAATTTCTTTTTCCATGAAACATATAATGATAAATCTTTTCATTGAAAAAAATAAAATAAGTTAGACATTTTCATAAAATATCGACCTTACCGTGTCATTTTCGCTTGAAACACAATCCTTAGTAAGAAGTCCATCTCGGTTACGAACTTTTGATAAATCCTTCAAAGACTTGGTAAAACGAGCATCACTAAGCTTCCTCTTTTTCTGGACAAGAAAAAAGTTTATTATTGTTACTTAAGTGATACTAAGAAAATGAAAACTTGCAATTGATTGTTAATATAACAATTTAAAAATTATTCTCAGATTACTTTTTCTTTCTTTAACAAAAGGATATTTAATAGAAAATTACAGACAATATTTATTTATTTTAAACTTATTACCGAACAAATCACTATAATTTGATTGTTTTTTTGCAGGAATTATTTGAAGTTTTAATAAATCTTGATAATTTGAAGTTTCCTGACACACAGAAAGATAAAAAGAAGCATTACTAGTTATTTACCTGACTCATGACTAAAGATACTGGTTTGATTTCTGCCTTATTTTCTTCAGCATTGGTCAATGCAGCTATTTCTGCTTTAAGAGTGCGAACCCTGATTGCAGCACAAGAAAACATAACTTCCAGTTCTGGTTGAAGCCTATCGAGATCTTCCATTGTAACAGGTTCATCTTTATTACGAGCCAGAACTAAAAATATTAGAAAAATATCTTTTTTAAATAAAAGTTATTACAAGAATAAGTATGTACAAACATAATGCAATTTTTTTTTCTAAAATGATAGAAGATCAGAATATTAAATAAAACCAGACTGAATCCTAGAAGAATTGTTCAGAACAAGGCATGTATTATGCAGTTAAAGCACAGCGCTTCTAATTTAATTGAGCTCAAATGGATAATAATTATACAGAGAAGTTTGAGGTTCATTCAGGTTTAAAACATTACCTTCCACAGTTTTATTTAATTTAGCACTAGAATATGTCATTACGAAGATAAACTGTACTAAAAAGAGTTTGTCTATACACTATACATTATGTTTGTCAAGTTGAAAATATACCTTAAAAGTTTCAGTTTAGTTTCTATGGAAACATTTTGTTTCCATTAAATAATATAAAAGTAGAAATGATTAAGTTAATTTTCTGCTTTTGTATTCTTACATTACATTATTACAGAGCATATTGTTGACAACAGATTGGCAGATTGATGGGAGAAGGTTCGGTCCCATCTGTCTCCTTTTGGACGCGTCGGTTATCCATCTAGGGTCTTGTAGTCCTCAAAAGATACTCTGTATTTTTGCTAATTCCAGTTCGATTTCGATCATTCCTTTTTGTATTTTAGAGAGTTTAATCACCTTTCATATGATTCCATACATATGATTCCATGCTTACTTATGATTAAATACTTACTTTTTGAATTATGCACAAATAAAATTATCTTTTCAGTATAACTTTTTCCCCTGCATTTTCTCGTTGATTTACTACATTTATGAAAAGTTAAAGGACTTTCAGAAGAAGACATTAGTCAAGTTTTATCAAAATTGTTACAGCCGTTTACCAGAAAATTGTATATAAACTTCATGATATAATTATCACTTCCGGTTAGTCCGATGTGCTGTATCTTTGCTATTACTGGTCCGATTTTGATGATTCTTTTTTTGGTTTTTAGATAACTTAATTCTCTTTCATACAAGTCTGTTTATAATTTTCTATAAAATGCATGTTTTTTAAGTTATGTGCAAATAAAATATTCTTTTCATCATAACTTTTTTCCCTTCATTTTCTTGTGGATATATCACATACATGAAAAGTTAAAGGGTTTTACGGAGAAGACATTAGGCAAGTTTCATCAAAATCGTTTGAGCCGTTTACAAGAAAATTGTAAAATCCATGATATATATTGCGTTCACTAAGCCTTATATTATTATTAGTAGCCTTCTAAATTTTTTAGTGGGCTCGACTTTCTTTAGGCCAAATATTCTGCATAATACTATATTTTTTAATACCATCCTTTAACAAAAGTGGCCACATTTTGTATTCTTAAAGAAAATTAGGATGGGCAATATTTTTGTAAATTCTAATTTTTATATTTCTGGACAGTAGGTGCACATAGGGACATAATTAAGAAATTTTGCGTTTCAGAAATTACAAGCATTTCCAGCCTTTAATCTTGCTTTTATTTCCTTTTGAATTTCATTTTGTTCATTTATTGTAGATCACAGATACTTAAACACTTCTCTGCATTCAAATGTATTCTCTGTTATATTTATAATGCTAAAATGATCGTGTTTTTTTTTATACTATAACAATATAATTTGATTTTTCCATTTATTTTAAAACCTAATTCCTTACCCGCTATCATTAATGCTGTTGTATTTAATTTGATATTTTCCACATCTTCAACGGGTACCACCAAATCATCAGCATAGCCAAGGATATAGGACGTGATGGACTTGAGATTTGTTGGGGCAACGGTCCCAGAGTGCCCAGTTCCAAATGTTGTGGATTTTATTCCCATCTGGGTCAATTAATATATAATTTTTGGGGTCCAGAGAAATGAATCTTAACACTCCCACTGTGGTTAGTGCAGCAGCGAACTAAAGGTAGCCATCAGGAGCCCACTTGCCGGAATAGTTCCCTCCACCAATGCCTGTACCAGTAGGATATTTTACTGACCAGATTTAAACCTTTTTCGATACAAATTATCGAACTAATGGCATATTTTAGAGCTAAATATCATAAAACTGGAGAAAAGGATTTGCCTTATATTAAATCTGAACTTAGCTGACTTAAGGAAATAAAAATTATTAATTCAGACTCCGTTACATATTTCAGATATGAAAATCCTCCCTAGATTAACTAATTTCTTTATTATTCTCTGTCCAATCAAAATATCATACAACTTCTGGTGGTCAATGGGATTGTTTATACATACACACTATCATGGAAGAAAAGAGTGCATTGAACCACTTATCTGCCCTGTACTTTTATAGGGATCATAAACATAGAATATCTTAAAGATGTCTGAACAAAAACTGCATGTTTTTTCATTTTTAAACTAAAATTTTCTATAAAACATATGGGCAGTTAGGACTAAGGTTGGAGTAGGCACACCAACGAAAACCTATTGGACCTCATTGCAGAAATAGAAGCACTACATGACATGAACATAAAATGGCAAAGAAAGGCCATATTGCCAGTAATATGGTACATACAATAATATGGTAATATTATTACTACTGGGTATCTGAGGTTACTGATAGAGGTCTTCTGAAGAATCAGATAGTGTGGAAGACCAAACCTAAGTTTGGTTAATAGCATTTCAAGCAAAGCTCTGAAGATTCTTCCAAAGAATACTTGGATAGTGGTCACACAAGATTGACGATAGTTTTTGTTTAAAATTTATTGGTCGACAGGCTAATACGTCTGTATTTCATATAAATGCACACATACACCCACATAATTCAGTGAAAAAAATCCAACATTTTAAACAATGCTACCAAAATTAAATCAAAATATTTATCTTAAGGAAGAAGTTGGTCGGGGAGTGCTGTCAAAGACTAACACATTAATAAGTAAGACTTATGTATTAATGTGTTAGTCTTTGACTGCAGTCAACCAAACTCACTCCAAAATATTTATCAATTATAGCAGGAGACAGTATCGTGTAATGTAAATTTTCATCATTATCATGTATTTTAAGTGTTATTTATACAACTTCATGCATCATTTAAACAAGTGTCAAAAACTCACTAGTTTAAAACAAATCTCTATAATTAATAATACTAACTTGAAGAATAACAATGAAGATGCCTTGTTCTATCAACAGTTTGTAATATGGGAAAAGCAAAATCAAATTCTTCAGTAGTTTCTGATGATTGACTTCTTCCATCTTTATGTTTACCATTGCTCTGATAATTGGCTGAATCTTTGCCTTTCGATTCCTTTTTTGATGAATATTTGGTCTTCATGATTCAAATTTAATAGTAAAAATAACTAAAAGAAATCATCCAATTTGAGAACTTAAAAATAGCGAAATAACCTGTTACTCGGTGGATCTATCCATTCAAACAAACATTTAAAAACAACTATTTACAAAATTATCGTAAACAACTTGAACTTAGCTTTGTTAGTGTTTCTTCGGGAAAAAAGAGGTAAGAAGAAACCTAAGTACAAACGAACATGATTGACGTCACAATGTGTAATCACGAATGAACCATAAACATACCTAAAATTTTAATGTGAACAAATTAAAAAAATATAATTCAAATTCATCATTCTCACAAATGCACTCGAAGCCTTTGGAAATTATTTATACGTTACTAAAAGTGCCTTATTTCAATGCTTATTTAACGCGCGTTTTGTGTATATGAATGAAACAGTACTTCTTCAACACAAACGTATAATTGTATAGTTTAAATTGTGGTTCCAATTATAAATGTGTATATCGTGTTCATTATTTATTTTATTTGTTTTTCGAGTGAGTCCGCATCCACAGAGATTTTTTGACAATTCGAATTCGACATTATTACATAGTGTATACTTACTTGTTTATTAGCTTTCTCTTCTAGGTCATCTATATTAAGGATTTCGAGAAAAATATTTTATTGCTGAAATATTGGCAGTCAAACAACAAACTGTTGTCCAACAATTCCTCAACTAAATAAAAAATTATCAAAAGCAGCTCTAACAGTTTTGTCTCGTCTAGGGTGTAATTAAACTGTTGTATTTTTTGGAGATCACTAAAATATTGTCTGAATACTATATACTTACTTTTTCTGTTTGATTGTTCACACAACGGGGGGTCTCAGGATTAATTTTATTACAGAGTCAAATTCGAAAAACCTTTAGTTCGATATTATTTACATAATTGAAGAAAAGATTAGATGTTACTCTTCTGTTTTGAAATCATATGATTGACAAACCAAAAATCGGAACTTCTTGGTTCCACACTTGTAAGATAAAAATGCAAGTGGGTAAACCTTTGGAATTGCTACTAACGACTGTTAATAGGTCTAGATTTTCAGACCGACTATACTTTCATCCACTGCGCATGCGCAATTAAATCCTCAAACCGACGGATCCTTCTTAGTTGGAAGGCTGGTGTAGGGTTAGGTCAGACTTCCAGCCTTTTTACGAAGGAGTATTGCAATCCAAAGAAGACTCTACAGAGGAAAAAGGTTAATTTGATCCATGACCAAATCATTCGGGTTATGCTATTAACAACTTCGATCGAAGGAACTACGAACCATAAAACGCCAAGCAGCGGAAGAATGGCAAGCCAGAGGTATAGTAATGATAAACGATTGCTAAAAACAAGTGGCACATCCGGATTCGTTGAAGCTCAACGCCGCCTTTTCATTAGAAAATGAATGCAATTTTCTAAAACTTCATGGACGAAAATCTATTGATCATTAGTTCTACACATAATTGGTAAATTTTTTTCACCACTTGGACTAAACTTCCCAGATCCGAAGCTAATAGAACATTGAAGAGATTGGGCATGATATTTAAACTTAAAGATGGTGTAGGAAAGAAGGCGGTGGGGACAAGAGATCTATTCGGTGAAAGGCGGAAAATCTGACCTTACACTGCATGACTATTCCAAGTGAAAAGGATCCATCGGTTTGAGTATTTAATTGGACATGCGCAGTGGGTGAAAGTATAGTCTGGTCTGAGAATCTAGACCTCTTTAAGGTCGTTAGTAGCGATTCCAAAGGTTTACCTGCAAGTGTTTCACATTACAGAAAACAGTAATGTGGGATAATTTTTTTGTTAAATCCTAATCCTGAACTAGTAAGAGATGTCCTTTACAGAGCATGAAGTCTAAACACTAATTTATCACAAATCAACCTCGAGAGTTCGATAAGGTGGAGTCAAACGAGTTGTAAAGGATATCAACTCCAAACTGTTGATTAAGATGTATCTTTCAACTTTTGCTATATAGCTAAGTGGTGTTGTTTATTCAGCATCAGAACGGATGTTTTTTTTTTTTTTGCTGTAAGTGGAACCTTCAGAAGCTGTTCTTTAAAATACTTTGTGATTTACAATTATTTTTGAGAATTTTCTAGTTTTTAATCGCTTGTCTGCAATGTCCCAACAATATATATCAGTAGGGGTAAATGCTGAACTCTTTGTGGGGCATTGGCGTGTGGTCTACACTTAAGCAGGGCGCCCACTAGAGACCGGTCTGGACCGCCCCACTCTTTTTTAAAAGTATGTTTGTGTAGAATATAATGATAGATCACTCACTAGACCGTCCCGCCCTGACCGCGCTTTTTGAACTAATCTTGCTCCGACCTATTTTGGTTTAAAAAGGGACAAAAGCAGGGAGCGGTTGGATGGGGATAGTGGGAGAAGCTCTCTCATATATGTAAATGAATAAAATAAAATACAATAATATAATAATTCCGTTTGCTGCTATTCTTTCCGTTGACATCTCCGGAACGAACCGCCGATAATAATTCAGCGTTCCCAGCAACCTCCTTATTCCCTTCACATCCTTTGGAATTGCCATCTTCCGTATCGCTTTAATTTTTCGCGCATCGGGTCGTACTCTTTCCTGCGATATTGTATGTCCCAAGAAGTTGATCTGGTTTTGAATAGATTTTTCTACTGACAATTTGAGTCTTAAATCTTTTATATATTGTGCTTCATTCTTAATGAAAATCAATAGGTCATCCAAGTATACTTTGCAAACCGATTCGTCTAGTCCTCGCAAAAGCTCGTCCATGAGTCTCTGGAACGTTATGGGCGCGTTCTGTAACCCAAACGGCATCCTAGTAAATTCAAAATGAATTTACCTTTCGAAAGTAACCGCCGTCTTATGCTGATCCCCAGGGTGCATCTTTATCTGATGGTACCCTACCTTCAAGTCCAGCATATTAAACACGGCCGCTCCTCCTAGCCTATCCAAAATATCTTCGAACCTTGATATTGGGTATTTCTCATCCAGGGTGTTCTTGTTCAGCTTTCTGAAATCTACCACGACCCTGTACCTCTCCTGCTTCCCGTTTTCCGAATTATTTTTCCTTACTGCCCATAGGGGGGCTATTGTATGGTGACGTGCTGTCAACAATAAACCCTTGCTTCTTCAAACTATCCAGCTCTTCCCCGATATGTTGCCGTAGAGCTTGCGTGTATCTTCTATCCTTGACATACGTTACCCTATTCTGTTTTAACGGGATTTCGCGTACCGTTTTCCTCGTTACACTCAATATCTCTCTCTCTCAGAAAAAAACGTCCAAGTATTTGCTTCTCAGCTCCTGTCTCCAATCTTCTCTCTGATTAATTGTCTTGACTCTAACTTTCTCCTTTTTCAGGATCCACTTACACCTGTACTTCTTTCCTCCTATTCTAATAATCCATTGTCCGCTTTTATTCCTTATTCTAGCCCCCAACAGATCGCACCCGATTATCCCTCCTTATTCCCCAGGCATATTTTCCATTACATGCACCCTCAATCTTCCTCAACCAAGCATTGCACTCTAATACTCTACTCGCGACTCTAATAATAGACTATCCACAACACTCTCTCTATATTATTCACTACTGCACGGTTGCCTCTCTGCTTGCACTTTCCTCATTCGTTGTCTCTCACTATCCTCTCCTCCGTTGCTCTTCGTCCTCAGCTCCGTCTGCCGCTCCTTGCCTCTATCGGCGCTATCGTCCTCTCCCGTCCACTAAACTCCGTGACCACCAAATGACCTCAACTGGCCTCAAGCTTTTCAGGCAGCACCGTGACACCATACTGCGATACTCTATCCCCTAAAAACACTTCTACCACAAAAACACACTTGGAGAGGTTAATGCTGTTGAAGACGACGAAAGACCTCGTCTAGATGCCTCTTGTGTTCCTCCTCGTCCGTGGAACCGATGATGTTGTCCAGGTAGGCATAAACGAAGTCGAGGTCTCGGAGAACTGTATCCAGGAACGTCTGGAAAGTCTGAGCAGCATTTCGGAGTCCAAAGCACATCCGTAGATACTCAAAGAGATCAAACGGGGTGATTACGGCCGTCTTCGGGATGTCTTCTTCGGCGATTGGTATCAGGAAATAGGCTCTCTTCAAATCTAATTTACTAAAGACCCGGTTGAAGTCTGCAATATTTGGTACTGCGCATCGGTTGGGTAACGTCTTCGCATTCAGTCGTCGGTAATCTCCACTGGGCCTTAAACTTCCATCCTTCTTAGGGACGATATGCAGGGGACTCGCCCACTGGCTATTAGACGTATGTATCATAAATGATGTATGTATATAAATGATGTATCATTTGTTCGAATTCCCGTTTAGTACCCGCGTACCTCTCGAGATGCAACCGTCGCGTCTTTGCTGTCACCGGTGCTCCACGCGTTTCGATATGATGTATGACAGAATGTAGAGGCTCCTTAACGTAGGCGGTAGGGCTAGTAATACAAAGATATTTTTGCAGAAGCTCGGTGTATCATTTACCTTCGGGAACCGAATATATTGCAGGTTCTGTTATCTCTGCTAACTTACCCTTAGTAGAAAACCCTGTAATTTTGTACACCATTTGGCGTCCCGCCAGATCCACCATAAGCTGGTGGCAGAAAAGCAGATCCGCTCCAATAATCGGCTGTCCAACGACAGGATAAAGCGCCAGTTTAGCAGGCCAAAGTCCACTTGATTAGACGATCACCCTATGTGGGTATAGGAGTACCGTTGGCTGCATATAGAAGGAATTCACCAGACTTTATCTTCTTCACTGGGAACACCGATAGCGTAGCTCCTGTGTCCACTAAGTAACAAGTACGGAACTGACGGTCATAAACGAAAAGTCGGAGGTTGACAGCTCTAGCGGCAGGTTCCACCTCAGCTACCACTAGTTCTAATTTCCCGACGGCTTTGGTTTACCGTTCCAATTGCAAGGCGCCGCGCACTTCAAGGCCCTTTCTCCGAATGTATTGTGGTAGAAGCAAAGACTTCCTACATGGCTCCTTATTCGAGGCCACTGAGTTGTCCCCGATCCCGACCCACAAGCTTCCACTGCAGCCACTCTCTCCGTTAGTCTCTCCAGAGTAGAGTGCCACCGGTCTTCGCAGTTATTGGAACGGGGCAACTTTATTGCGGTCACTTCGCAGAGTCTCTCCAATATCGGCTATTCTACTTGCATCTTATCAGGGAGTCCGCGCAACCAAATAGACTTAAGGAGGCCCCGTGTAACGAGTGTACCACCCAACTGCTGGAGATCTCTTAGGAAACGTGAGGGCCGGCGGTCGCCGAGCTGCTATTCATCCAAAAGTCGGCGAATCCAAAATAGGATATCCAACGTCTCCCTTATAAAATAGGGGCAGCTGTGCCCTGATGTTTGCCGTTGAAGCTATTTTTAGAGGTTGCGGGATTAATGCGGGGGCTGTAATCGTTTCGTCTTCTGGCGTGAGAAGGTCAAATACGTCTTTTGATGCCATTTACAATGATATGGATACAGATAAGATCAAAAACGATACTCACAACTCTCTTGTATCACGTTGGTGTCACCACTTTTGCGTATTCTTTTGATCCTACTAAATAAGTTAAGTAAACAAGTTCCAAAATATATCTTTAATAAACTTTTTAAAATATTACAAAAAGGTTAAGTTAAGAACAGAACATATGTGTTTACGAAAAAATAATGATTCATTTATAGGAGGAGTAGGAGGTTACTTGATTGTTAGCCACTGGGTATAAATAATAATGAAATTACCATACATAAATATAACAAAAATAAACAAACGCAACAATATGAATTTAGCTAAAATACAATACAAAAATAAAATAAACACAAAGAAAGTGGCACAGTGGCCAAAGCAGTTTAAAATGCGTGAGTGTTTCCATCTATCGGTGTCCAGTGCAACCACTGCGCTACATTTAAAAGAGTAACTAACAACATAACATTTGAAGAGATAACAGAGAGAATAAAACGTTATTTAAAGATTAGACTAAATTAAGATAACTATACCTGATCAATTTACATGTGGGTTATATAGAACAAAATATCACATCATATATTCATATAATATACCTCGCGCGGATCTCATTACCGCGTAGGAGAGCGTCCCACGGGTGGCGGATGTGGGGATGGTCGGTGGAAATTCCTTGGAAGTTCCTCCCGGCTAAGTCTGATGGACTCGCTGACCAACAATGAGAGCGCCCCTCCAGGCTTGCTGGAGGGTGTGACGTAGGTTTGAACGCCCTACTCACATATTTTTAGTTCACAAAATACCACAAAAAGTCATGGATCTCTGAGGTAAAACGCTCATTATCCGGAAGTAAACTAGTCCCCCGTTCGGGTCTCCGGCTGGGGACTACTTCAGGGGATTCATGGCGCAAGTTGAAAATTAGAGATTTAGGTATAGGAACGTGGAACGTAAAAAGTTTGAATACAGCGGGTGGGTTAAAATCGGTGGCAAACGAGGTTAAGAGATACAATGTAGATATCGTGGCACTGCAAGAGCTTCGTTGGCCAGGGGAGGGTTCGTTAACAGAAGGGAACTATTTGGTACGGTGGGAGCGGTAATTATTGTTTAGGTACTGGGTTTCTAATTAGGAATAGATTGCTCTCCGCATTGAGGGATGTACAATTTTTTAATGATAGGATATCTGTGGCCATATTTCAGGGGCGGTGGTTTAAAATCGCGCTGATAAACATACATTCTCCTACCGAAGACAGTGATGATGAAGTTAAATGTGAATTTTATGATAAACTAGAGTGGGTTTATGATACACTACCTCGAAACTGTATGAAAATAATATTAGGGGACGCAAACGCAAAGGTGGGAAGGGACGTTTAAACATAAGGATATTCATAAGTATACGTGGACATCCCCGGATTCACAAACACGCAATCAAATTGAGCATGTTTTGATACAACAAAGATGGCAAAATAGTATAATTAACATGAGGTCTTATCGTGGGGCAGAATGTGGGTCAGATCATGAATTAGTAATAGCGAAACTTCGACAAAAACATAATATAAAAAAATAAAAAAAGAAAGCCGTATTTGTTCCGAAAATTTTGATCTAGATAAATCGAAAAACCCTTCAATTAGAAATCAATTCGCGGTAGAAATCAAGAATAGGCTTGAAGCCTTGGAATCTTTAGATGAGGATCGCGAAGATGTAGACAAGCTATGGATCGGAATTAGGGATAATATAAAGAGGTAAGTAATTTGTGTCTTGGAAAAAGGGACACTAAAAAGAACAAACCGTGGTTCGATAATGATTGTCTAAACTTGTGTGAAAAAAGAGGAGCCGCTAAATTAAAAGCTTTAAATAATCCAAGCGATAACAATGTTGCTAACTTCCGAGCCTTGATGAATTTAATTAAGACAAGAGATGAAATACATATTGGTACTAACCAAGGTTTAAGTAGATTATATCAAACAGAAAAGTGTGTATTGGTTTGTAAATTGATATATATATATATATATATATATATATATATATATATATATATATATATATATATATATATATATATATAAACGAATAAACAAACAATAATATTATATAAAAACTTTTACAACTTACGCCAAATCGACCTTTCTCCATAAAACAACAAATATGTTTCATCAACACTAGCCATTCCTTCATCTAGTGCACAACCAATATTTAGATTATGAAAATCTTGCATGGTAACCCATTTTCCCATTCCATCTTCACCACCAATCTCTTCATCTTAAAAAGAAAACAAAAAAAGACATTAATTAAAACAAATATACATACCTACAAGAATAAATAAAATAATCAAAACTACTTAATCATATTTAAAACTACCCCACCTGTAAAAAAGAAGTTGGAGCCAGTTTTAAGAACATATAAAAATCAGAGAATAGATAGATATAAAAAAAAGAAAGAGAGGAGTGAAAAATTAAGCATTTCCAGCTTGTGTTATATTATTTTTCATAAAATCATAGATCATACAACAATTTCGATGTGTCGGAGTCTTATCCCTATCATCAGGCTACAAAATCCATATGGTGTTCAGATGCATTTTGTGACCTGATGATGGCCTCGAAACATCAAAATTGTTATATAACACATGATTTTATTTAATAAGTCAATTTTGGAAAATGAATTTCACCAACAAATTTATGAAAAATTATTTATTAATTTATACTAATTATAGTTTCCTGATGAAATAAAAATCATTATTTATATTCATATTTATCATAATACAAATACAACTCCGTGCATATCAACTCCATGCTTTTAGGCCATTACTAATATAATATACACGGTGTGCTGAACCGTTAATTGAAGAACCGAGTAAGGAGGAAATCGAAATAGCCATCGAAAAATTAAAATCTCATAAAGCAGCGGGAATCGACAACATTCCCAGTGAAATAATAAAAGCGTGCGGTGAAGCTGGAGTTTCTAAAATACATTTTTTGGTTAAAAAGATCTGGGAAAATGAAAAAATGCCCGAAGAATGGAAAGAATCTATACTTATTCCGATTCACAAAAAAGGTCCGAGGACGGCGTGTAATAACTATCGCGGAATATCACTCCTCCCGGTATGTTATAAAATATTCTCGTTGATCCTAACTAGTCGAATCACGGAATATGCCGAGGAAATTATCGAAGACTACCAATGTGGTTTTAGACGGACCCGATCAACTATCGATCAAATATTTCCCTTTCGGCAAATATTAGAAAAAAAATTAGAATTCAACGGTGTAGTTCATCAGATTTTTGTAGATTTCAAAAAGGCGTATGATTCCATTGATCGCCAGAGACTGTATAACATTTTGATTGAGCAGGGAATACCGAAGAAGTTAGTAAATCTAGTAGGGATGTGCATGACCGAAACATTCAATGAAGTTAGAATCGGTAATTATTTTTCGGAGAAATTTGAAGTTCGCTCGGGGCTAAAACAAGGCGATTCCCTTTCACCTGCCCTATTTAATTTAGCACTAGAGTATGTCATTAGAAAGGTAATGCGTACCGAAAGGGGTTTAGATCTGGGTGGTAAAATATCCGTGCTCGGGTTTGGGGATGATTTGGTATTATTAAGTGAGGACGCGGAAACTATAAAACTGAATACAACAACGTTGATGACAGCTGGGAAAGAGGTTGGCCTCAAAATAAATACGGATAAGACGAAATATATGGTTAGCAATAGAAACAGAGGCGATTTTGAGGATATAGATATAGGAGAAAATAGGTTTGAACACATTGAGAAATTGAAGTATTTGGGGTCTGTGATTACTAGAAAAAACGAAATTCGAGAGGAAATAAAGGCGCGGTTAAAGATGGGAGATGCTTGTTATTTTTCGGTATCAACATTACTTAGAGGTTGTCCGCAGGGCTCTGTCCTGGGTCCGGTCCTGTGGAAGCTTGTCTTCGACCAGCTGCTGGGGGAATTAGAGGAGAGAGGGTTCCTTGCCACGGCCTACGTCGACGACCTGGCGGTCATAGTGGCCGAGAACAGCAGAGCCAGATTGAAGACACAGGCAGAGAGGTGCGCCAGTCTCGTGTCGGAATGGTGCGTGAGGAGGAAGCTGAGCATGGCCGCATCCAAGACCCAGGCCATGCTCGTAAAAGGCTCTACAGACAGGGCTCACCCTGTCATACTGGACATAGATGGCCAGAGAGTGAGGATGGGTGAGGAGGTGACCTACTTAGGAGTGAAGATGAGGAGAAGATTCGACGTCACCCCTCACCTAGACTACCTGAAGGATAGGGTGACCCGGTCTATCAATGGCTTATACAGGATTGGGGGTGCGTTCTGGGGCATCAGGTATCCCGCCACAATGACCATTTACAAAGGCGTGGTCATGGGTATCCTGAGATACGCATCCCCAGCGTGGAGCCAACACCTCACGCAGCTGCAGAGAAGGAGATTGGCCACAATTCAGAGACTGGCTCTGCTTAGGGTCACTAAGGCCTATAGAACGGTGTCGCATGAGGCGGTGCAGGTGCTAGCTGGAGCGATGCCCCTGGACCTCGTCCTCAAGGAGGACAGGATAAAGTACGATGTGAAGAGGCAGGGGCTTGATGCGCTACCGGGGGGACTCCGGGACAGAGTTCGCGAGACCCCTAATGAATGGAAGAGGATATTGAGGGAGGACATTATCGAAGAGTGGAATGGACGGTGGATAGGGAGTCAGAAGGGAGCTACCCTAAGGAAGTTCTTCCCCACCGTCCAAGAAAGGCTGAAGGCGAGATGGATCCTCCCTGATTACTGGGTCTCGCAGATGCTGACAGGGCATGGAGGTTTCCGAGGGAAACTACAGGAACACGGAAAGGACATAGACCCTCGGTGCCCCACCTGTGGAGTCCCTGAAACTGCAGAGCACGTGATCGTGTACTGCACCGCAGTAGAAGGACACCGAGCCAGGTTGTCGAGAAGTACCGGGATGTTCGCCCTCGCCGAGTCGGACTTCCCCCGTCTGATGGAGGAGAAGGCATACCCCTCCTTCAAGGACTTCATATACGGGTGGAAGGAGGTGGTCGGCCCTGAGCACTTCACCCTGGGAAGGGTCAGACCACCCGACGGCGGTGAGCCTCAAGAGGTATGATACCGAACGGATGCAGACTGGAGGAGATGGGATCCGGACGGATGCAGTGGAACAGGAGGGCTGGACCAGTATCCGGACGGATGCGGCTGACCAGGAGGGCTGGACGGCACCGGGCGGATCCGGACTGGAACCGGACGGATGCAGAGCGCCGGAAGGGCTGGCCACGCCGCGCGGCAGAGGATAAGGTGCAGCCCTAAGGTGCGCAAGCACGCACCGGGCTGCATCACAGTAGCAGGAAAAAAAAAAAAAAAAAAAAAAAAAAAAAAAAAAAAAAAAAAAAAAAAAAAAAAAATTGTCTCCACAATTAAAAGTTTTCACAATTGTAAAATAAGAACTTTTATAATAATGTGTTGATTTATGGGAGCAGTGGCATGCGCTATCCCAGCGCACTACCCCACTGCTCCTGAACCCCGTATGCCAGAAATGGCTAGGAAGGGGGAATAAAAAAAAAAAAAAAAAAAAAAAAAAAAAAAAAAAAAAAAAAAAAAAAAAAAAAAAAAAAACATTACTTAGGTCGCGCATTCTGTCCAGAAACTTAAAACTTAGAATATACAAAACTATTATCTTGCCTACAGTTCTGTACGGGTGTGAAACGTGGCCAGTAACCTTGAAGGACGAACAACGCCTTAAGGTCTTCGAGAATAAGGTATTGTGTAAAATATTTGGTCCGAAAAAGGATGAGTCAACTGGAGAATTAAGGAGATTACACAACGCGGAATTGCGGAGCATGCACCCTGTTAATATAATCGAAGTGATATCATCGCGACGGTTGAAATGGAATTGCAAAGTTGTTGGGCTCAGTAACGAACGAATTCCTGAAAAGTTAATAAACGCTGAGCCGACTGGTAAACGTCCGAGGGGTAGACCGAAGCGTAGGTGGGAGTATTGTATTAAGAGTGAACTAATGAATTTGGGTTTGGACGGTAGTCGGTGGACCGAGATTTGTAGACAGCGATTTGTGGTATCGGCATCGAACCTCCGGGTTCGCTAAGCCTTTTATTATTATTATCATATTCATATAATATATCCCATATAACATATATCCATATGTTCATCCTCAATCTTCAATTTGCACATGTCTGCCAACACAAAACGGTGAGATTTCAAAACCTCTAAAACTCGAAATTTTATTGTCTTTTCACCTATGATTCCTAAGCGGTGTATTAATGATTGCCACGACATAATTCGATTAAGTGGTGTAGGCGAAAACCAAGGTAAAAAAAACGACGATATTTTCCAACTTCGTCAAAAACTGATATAGAGTATTATACTAAATGAGTCTGCAGCTTGGAAATGAATATTTCAGAAGAAAAACTCATATAATAAAAGTTGTAGAGCATAAAATTCTGCGTCCACTGATCAACAAAATGTTTAAATTTGGTCAAGTACACCGAAGTCTCAAAATTGGCAATATCCTAATCTTCGGCAATTGGTATATTATCCCAGTAGAGATATATTTTAGATTGCAAAATGTGGAGTAATTTTGATTTTTAGGTATGTTGTGTGTGGTACAAATTAGTGCTATACAGTTTGATTTCCTGAATATGTTAACACAATTGTTTGACCTTTTTAAAACTTGGTTTGGAAGAAAAATGAATGTATTAGTAATTTCCAGGAGTGTTTCTGCCCCCATCCATTTTTAAAAAGAAGCACATTCAATTTTTATTGGAAAAATATGATTTGTTATATTAGATGTTTCTTTCAACTTTGGATAAGATTTGAATTTTTAGAAACTTACAGTCGTCAGGATCCACGTTCAACGTTTGGTGGTTCTCCATGAGTGTTACCAACATTATGATCTATAATAAATTGTTTTTCAAGGCAGAGAAGGACCCATAATAACCCTTGGAAAGGTATCAAGCACATTCTACAATTTGAGACAGTTTCTGTGAAAAAGAGAGGATTTCCATATTTTAACCCTCAAAATCATGGTATTTTAATTACTTTCCATGAGTGTTACCACCAACTTATCAACATGTAGTTTCACGAATGCCTTCATATTAACAAAACATACCAGGCAAGAGAGCACATTTTTGACAACATTTTGAAGCTGAAATTCCAGGAGTGATGACGTAAAGGAGTGTTACCATATTTTTTTACACTGACCTTCTAAGATTAAGCGATGTACGGAAAGAGAATCTTCTCTCTTTCTAACGAAACCAAGAACTTCGATATCAGATACACTGAAGAAGACATAAAGAGCTTCAAACGGAAATCTAATTTTGTGGCTTTTAAAAATTTTGAGCACCCTAGGAACTGAATACATTTTACTTTCCCTTACCTATATACGAAGTATATAGTAAGGAGAAGTATTGCGATCGTG
Source organism: Rhaphigaster nebulosa (assembly GCA_948150685.1). NCBI lineage: Eukaryota > Metazoa > Arthropoda > Insecta > Hemiptera > Pentatomidae > Rhaphigaster > Rhaphigaster nebulosa. The sequence continues at coordinate 34,092,892 of OX411308.1, forward strand.
AAAATTTTCGAATTCGAGTTTCAACGGAAATACATGTTTTTAGGTCCACTGAGTCCAAATGACCAAGCCTCGCAAAATGGTCTGTGTGTCTGTGTGTGTGTATGTGAACAGTATAGCTCAAAAACGAAAAGTCGTACGATACTCAAATTACGTATTTAAGGTAGGTATATGGCTGTGATGTTACAGCAACTTTTTCGTCAAAATCGACTGTGCCAACTTTATAAAGTGCCACTTTATATAATCGATTTTACACTTTTTTACAATTTTTTCGAAAACGGCTCTAACGATTTTGATGAAAATTGGCTAAATTCTTCTTCATAAAGGCCTTTAACTTTTCAATTCTGTAGTAAATCACCGAGGAATTTCAGGGAAAAAAGTTATGATGAAAAGAATATTTTATTTGGGCATAGGATAAAAAGTAATTAATGGGCGTAGTGATAAAAAGTACATATTTACGGTAAAATATGTATACAATTGTGTGAAAGGTAATTAAATTATCAAAAAAACAATAAAGGAATCATCAAAATCGGACCAGTATCCGAAATATCATGGATTTTATACTTTTTTTACAATTTTTTCGAAAAATTCGTTTTTTTTCCCATTAAAATTCGTTTTTTTCCTGAACAGGAATGCGCGTGTAATTTTAAACCTACATTTGCATACTTTGTTAGTCCATTTATTTGTGACACTATTGAAGACGGCTTTCCAGTAGCGGATTAACGGACAGGCAGACTAAGCACTAACCTAGTATGGCAAAATTTAAGTGAAAAAATATTTTTAGATTGAAACGATTTTTTGTAAATATAAAAACAGGCTTAATTTAGCACATATTTAAATTATAAAAATTATCTCCACTTAGTTATTAACTATAAAGCAATAATTGTTTTTTGGAGATGGGAGCGCCTGGTGGGGGCGACATTGTCTGCCATGCTTGTGGGCGTCAGTTCAATAATCCTCCCTGCGGATTTCCAATTTCTGAAATAATAGTTGTTGAAAAATCGGCTGGGGTATAAGAGTTATTTGTGATGAAAGAGACATTGCATATGCTGCACAAAGCTTCTTCTGAGATTGAATTTTGGAAGCCCGTGCCAGAAACAAATTATCCAAACTTAAGAAAAACTGTTTGTTGATTTTTTGGATAACATATTGCTGTGAAGTTTAGTTAAGTTATAATTAATCACAAAATAAAAATAGCTGTATCACGTTTCGGAGAAGAATTTTTTTTAATTTTAACATTAATTCCCTCTTACCTGACATTCTAGTTTATCATTTTAACAGTAGCTATCACATTGATTAATTGCATATATAAAATAAAAAAATAAATAAAAAGTACCCTACAAAAACACATTTGTAGCTATATCTCGCTTGGGGGCAGAACTTATGGTTCACTATGGTTTTTCTACTGAAAACCTTAATTTAAGGATTAAACTATTTTTCTATGACAAATTTTTTTTGGTCTACTCATTGAAAAAATGTTTATAGCGAAATATGCGTTACGCTTCGTCTAAAGCTTAGAAATGGATGCATAGTTTTAAAATTTTCACGGTAAAATCTAGAAACAAAACTAACATTTTACGCACATTTCGCACTTCAATATGTTATGTATATATTGAGATATGCAAATAAATTATAATTTTGACGACATTTTTGGAAAAATCAGCAAGTTGTAATATAAAATCCTATATTTTCTTAAACTTATCTAATAACTCTTAAAAACAAAGGCAAATACAGAAAATATTGATATATACAAGAATTATTAGTAAGTAATTTTTTTTTTATGAAAAAACCAAAAAGAATTATAGATTTTTACCAAATAAAAACTAGCTAAAAATTTGATAATCTAAATATTTAAAGAGAATTTACTTAGGAGTAAAATGACGTTGAGATGGTTGCTCTATCATAAATAGAACGACCAGGGCGGAGTTTTGTACCGAAAAAGTGCGTTTTGAACCACTGTGCGTCGTTCGTTACTTCGTTTACACAGGAAACAATTCCAAAAAGAAATAGGGTCTAGATAGACTAGCAGAGTGAAATGAAAACGAAATGAAATGAAAAATAACTTAATTATTCTGAGACTGAAATCCATTTAGAACAATTTACAGCTACATTACAGGCACCAAAATTTGTATAAATTTTATACAAAAATGATTTGTATAAATTCTTGCATGTTTATATATTAGGTAATAACGTAAAATACATTGTGGAAAGTAAGCTTAACTTCACGGTTCTAATTCACTATACATGCTTACTGAGGATCAAAGGGGAATAATTATATTAGCGAAGAGGGAAGGGACCGATTGCCACCCTCGCCCTCTTCCCCCAATTAAAATGGAAAGTCTACTCCTATGCTCCAAAATGAAGTTTATGAAGTTGGCTGGTGGCTTGGTGGGAGGAGGTTCGGTCTCATCCGGCTGCTTTCGGACGCGCCTGACTTTCCATCTAGGGTCTTGTAGTCAGGACTCGAAACAGTTATTGAACTTTTTCAAAAAGTTTCAGTTCAACTGTTTTAAAAGAACTTTTACTAGTAAAGTATCAACATAAAAGTTCTACACAAAAGAACTTTCGGGTCTTATGCAGAATCCACCAGTGATTAACCTGGTTCAAGAGGGCATAATTTATGATAAACCTGCTCAATTTTAACAACAAGGAAAAAAAAACTTTGAGATATAAAATCTATTATGTCTTTCCGAATCCTCTCAAAAAGATCTTCGTTATTATATTTCTTCCACCACATAAATAGGACTCAAGATGACTCCTACTGGCCCCACATTCTATTTTGTTACACCTTTTAGCAAGAGCCTTATAGTATTGGTGTGAGCTCCAGTTTCTGTATCACGGAAGTTCTCCTTATGGTTCACAGTTTGGTGTTTAAATCTGTAACAAGAAAGATTAGGTATACTACTGTAGCTTCTCCAACCGTCAGCAATAATGAGGGTTATAGGTCTAACACACTCTTTAATCACGCTAATTAATGTTGCTTCAGTTCTGTCGGAAACTGCATGAAGAAAGCACTCCTTACTTTCCCGACATATACCGCCGAAGACCCACTGTTGGGGGTACGGTTACAAATATTGTATTTCCGTCTAGAAAAGAGACTTTCATTTATTTATACTGTAACTCCACCACCACCAATCAAGTATGGATTTTTAAGAAGCGAATTCACACAAACTTCGCGCGTAGCAAATTCTTTTAATCTGATATATTATGATCTCCAAATCCAAATTCTTCCTTACAAAATTTTAATGTAGTATATTCCCTTGATAAAGTAATGAATGAAATATATAATGTTTTGAAATGATAAATTACTATTTTCTAGCTCTTCTTACACCTATTTTCTGAAGGCAGAATTTCATACTGCATCGCCATCTATCCTCTTGATCACTCAGGCTTGGATACATATTATGCCCTTACGAGCATTGTCTCTTGCAAAAAGATATCGGCTTTCTCCTCAATTAGGGATTGATAAATTATTTGCCACTTCTATAATTTTGTTTTTATTTAAAACTAGTTTCGAATGTAATACATTCATCTTCAGTTCTAAAAACATTCAAAAATAAGAAATTCAAAATACAGTTTGGTATTATTATACATATTAAATTAAATGCAATATAAATTAGTATTATAAAACATTTATGAATTATGAATTTAACTAAGGCAAGAAATCAAATACATGTTTCAAGATTTAAATATATTATATCAAACAGAAAAGCTTGTATTGGTTTGTTTTCTCGCTGAACTAGCAATGGAAGAAAGATAGGATGTTTATAGGTAAATGGTTTAGTGGTCGGGATTTTTCCAGTAATTCCGGTCAGTAATTGTTTTGTTTTTTTATATACGGGAATAAATTTAAGATTGGACTATTGGAGATATTTATTTGGTCATTTAAGCTAAAATCTGGATTGGATATGAAGGATTTTATTATTTCAAATGCTTCCTAAATATTTAATTTGAGACAGTTTTCAACGTGATGCATTAATTTAACTCCTAAGTCTTTGATGAATTTATGGTTTTTACTTCCTTGTATGCAGTAAAGGAAGTAGTGTAGTCGCGAACATTTTTGATTTTCAGATTTCAACGGAAATATCCATTTTGACTCGTTTTGTCGTGACGTCTGTGCGTACGTTCGTAGGTATCTCGCATAACTCAAAAACGGTTAGCCGTAGAAAGTTAAAATTTTGAATTTAAGATTATCATATAATCTAGTTGTGAATATCTCTTTTTGGTCACTGCATGATTATCGGAAGTGGTACTTTGCCTGAAGGTCATTACTTATTTTCGTCAAAAATTATATTAAAATATAATCCAAAACTCCTCAAATTTGGTATTTGAGACGTGCATACTAATATAAATAACATAATAAATTTTGGTTAAAATTGGCAAACGGGAAGTGGTACTTTACCTGTAGGTCATATTAGACTTTCATAAAAAATTATATTAAAATACAATGTAAAACATCTCAAATTTGGTAGATTAGACTTTTATTTCGATATAAGTAACATAATAGATTTTGTTTAAAAGTGAAGAGCCGAAAGGTGTACTTTACTTGAAGGTCACAAGGAACTTACATCAAAAGTTATATCGACATTTATTAAAGAGATCATACGGTGATAAAGGTTATAAGCGCGATTTTTTTTTCTACTCTAATTAAACAATTTTATTAGGTACCTGTTTTAAGTGTTAAAATTGGGTGTAAAATACTTTTTTCCTCCCCATTTGTGAGCTGAACTAGTCTGCAGTAGGAGAATAAGATATAAGTGAAGTGGTTTCTTCTGCTTAAAATGTTGAAACCGTCGATTTCCTATGCTTTATCTAGTAACATAGATAGTTCTAATGTTGCCAAGGAACACGAAGAAATCTCTTGGGAACTAGTTACCAACTGAAAGAAAACGACATATAATAACGGAATGAGAGAGACCTCAAGAAACAAGAGCTTGTGTGTGTGGGTGTCAATAGATGGACGTCGCGGCGCCATCGTTTTTGAAGTACTGCCTTGTTCGGAAACTAATAACCAAATTCAGGGGCACTTTTTAAGCCACCGATTTATAGTTTAATAAGCGCACAAGAAAGTCATGGGGTGTCCACATCTGATATTTTTCGTTTAAATGAATTGCAAAGTTGGAATTCTCTGTCTTATTATTATTATATGCACATGTATGGCTGCACAATCATTACAATTTAGTTCGTATACTCCGCTTTTTTGGAAAGGGTCTATTTTGTATTTGGGAGAAGGAAAATATGAGGATAGAGTTTTTCTATTTTAAATGCAGGGCTTAATCCTAATTTTTTCAATTCATTTCCGATTTTGCCAGCAAAATCCAGACATAGTGCCGTAATATGGAATCAGGACAATGTTTCGAGATGGGCCTGTCTTCGGGGGTTGTTGAATAGATTTTTGGTAGGCCTATTTAAATTTGATTGAAAATAATTATGGTTTATGCAAATAGACATCAAATGGTAAAGATCTATTTTTTAGCGGTGATATATTCGATCGGAAGATTTAAATTAAATTGTTCTGAAACTTTTATTGTTTTTGGTGGTGGAATACTTGTGAAAAAATTTGTCACGTCGAATGATATTAATTTTCCTTTGTACGGAATTACTATGTTTTTAATTTTGTTGACTAACGCTATTGAGTTCTTTACCGTGTGTTGTGGGGAAAATGAGATTCTGGTTTTGAATAAATTGTTCAAGTAATGGGCAAGTTTATAGATCGGGCTATTGATTTAAGTGACGAATGGTCTTATAGGAATTTCCGGTTTGTGTATTTTTGGTAGGCCTACCACAAATACACAAACTGGAAATTAATGATATCTTTTCAACAACCCCCGAAGACGCCTGTCCTCCATCCCGAAACATAATGTCTTGATTACATGATGATAATTCCATGATAATGGCCCTATACGGAAAAAACTGGAAGATCACTAAATCAGAGATTAAAGAAGCATATACGTGCATATAATAATAAGACAGATAATTCCAACTTTGCAATTCATTTAAATGAAAAAAAAAACAAATTCAAAAAACCACAAAATTAATACATCACGTTGAAAACGTCTCAAATTAAATATATATGAAGCACTTGAAATAATAAAATCCTCCAAATCCAATCCAGATTGTTGCTTAAATGACCAAATAAATATCTCCAATAGTCCAATCTTAAATTTATTCTCATCTATAACAGAAAAAACAATTACTCACCGGAAAAAATGGAAAAACCCCGACCCCTAAACCGTTTATCTATAAACACCCTATCTTTCTTCCATTGTTAGTTCAGCGAGAATCAATACAAACTTTTCTAAAGGAAGTGCAGAAGTAATCCAAGAAAGGATGAAGTAGAGAGATATGAGGAAGTCAGAAGCCCAATTGATAAGCCACCAGGTCTATGGCCACGATGACCTGCAACGCCGGAGAATTAGTTTACGAAGTTCTTTATGCCATATCTCAGCTAATACTGGCCCAATTTAAATGATTTTTTTTTTTATAGGAAATTTCATCACCTTTCGATTGATAATAATAAAAACTTGATGGGCGGATTTTTTATTTATTCGATATTTGGATTCTATGTATCTTAAAACGTAAAACTACAAATTTTGTGAGTGGTAAAAAAAAAAAAATTCTTGGTCGATTACAAAGGTCTATTATTTATAATATAGATTTTTTTTTAATGCATTGTTCCAATATGCTGATTCCAAAACATCTTACATTTCCCTTCTATATTTATAAATGGTTGAGTTATGGTCTTATAAATTCTCTAATCGACCGCCATTTTGAAACAAACAGACGGGTGGTAATGTCAAGTTTCGAGGATCTGGGGTGAGATGTGACCTTGTTGCCGAATCTCAAAAAAATCAGTCCAGTAGTCTTTAACCCTAAATGTTTAATTCTTATTTTTCTATTAGTGTAACGAAAATTACCCTCTAATATAAGATAAGAATAAATTATTAAGAAAAATAAAAAATACCCTAGTGGGTGAATAGATAATAAATAAATAAATCTAGGGGAAAAACCCCAATTTGGAAACAATATGTGCGACCTACGACGGACGACGGTTAAAATTCGTTATTTGGATTCAATGTATCTTGAAATGTAAAACCTCAAATTTTGAGGGCGAGCTAAACAATTTTTTTTTTGGTCGATTGCAAAGGTCTATTATTGAAAATAATAAACCAAAAATTATAAATCTTTTAGCATAAAACATAGATAACAAATAAAATTCGAAATAAAAGAGCAAATAGAAAAACAATCACCTTTTTATTTATTTTGTTTAACTTTTAATTATTAATGTCAATAGAAAAATTTCTTTATTTTAATTAAATCACCTACAGAATGTTTGTTTAAAGAAATAACATTTGGCCATTAGAAAATCTTTCAAGACACAATTCCATAAGTATTTTCCACATTTAATTAGGAACTTTAATACTGAAAAGGTCTATTATTTTGGAGCCCAGCTTGTAGTCCTTATAATAATATATGCCGTATCTTTGCTAATTCTGGTCCAATTTAGATATTTTTTGAGTTATGCGCAAATAAAATGTTCGCAAATTTGGCTTTACTTTTTTTTCCTGCATTTCCTCGGTGATATACTACATATATGAAAACTTACAGGGTTTCAAGGATAAGACTTTAGGTAAGTTTCATCAAAGTTCATTTGGACCGTTTTCGAGAAAATTGTAAAAAATTATAATGTGCATGTATAAAGTGGCACTTCCGGTCAGTCGATTTTGACGAAAAAGTTGTGTAACATCACAGTAATATACCTACCTCAAATACGTAATTTCAGTTTAGTACAACTTTTCATTTTTGAGCTAGGCTGTTCACATACACATAGACATGCATCAACATTTGTTTGTTTATAAAATATAAAAATCTGGTGCGGTGCGCGGATCACACAACTTTCCCTTACCGTCCAACAATAATTATCTTTTTAGTATAATTTTAAAGAGTTCACATAAGCAATACTTAAAATAAACTCAGCAGCATTCACTTCTTCACATCTGCTTCCATTTAAATACAAAAAATAGTTTTTTAAACAATTTTAGTACAACTATTCAGTACACTACCTGTATATTTTATAGTTCTTTGTCTTGTAGTCCTCATAAGATACTCTGTATTTTTGCTAATTCCGGTTTGATTTCAATCATTCCTTTTTGTATTTTAGAGAGTTTAAACACCTTTCGTATGATTCTATACATAAATTACCATAAAATACTTACTTTTTAAGTTATGCGTAAATAAAATATTCTTTTCATTATAACTTTTTTCTCTGCATTTCCTCGTTGATATATTACATATATGAAAAGTTAAAGGCCTTTATGAAGAATGATTTAGGCAAGTTTCATCAAAATCGTTAGAGCCATTTACAAGAGAATTGTAAAAAAGACTAAAATCGATAAAATGGCACTTCCGGTAAGTCGATTTTGACGAAAAAGTTGCTATAACATAACAAGCACGTGCCTATTCTGTTCACATACATACAGACTCACAGACCATTTTGCGAGACTTGGTTATTTGGATTCAGGGGATCTTAAAACGTGTATTTCCGTTGAAAACAAGAATTCGAAAATTCTCACGATCGCAATACTTCCCCTTACTATATACTTCGTATATGGGTAAGTGAAATTTAAAAACCTGATTGTTGCTCTCTCTGGCCTCATGTGTGCCCACCCCTGCAATAAACCAAAATAAATTCATACTACAGACCAATTGAATGTGCTTTAAAATGTAATAATTAAATATAGTTAATTAAAACATAAACATCCTTATTATTTTTTTGTTAACTACAGTGTATATATTAATTTAATCCTTAAGGTGGATCTGTTTATAAATAAATAATCATGGTGAAGGATAGTGTAATACAGGAATGCTAAAAAAAATATAAATAAATAAATCTATTAGGGCAACGTTGTGGTCAAGATGTATAAAAAGTATTATTTAATTTTCATTTATTATAATATTATTCATACACCTATTATTTATATAACGAGTTGAAATAGTTTTATTTCTGTTCGATATAATGAGTAGAAATAAGTTTATTTCGGTTGGTTATGCACCTTGGGTCATGATAGGGACACTTCTGTTGGTAGCATTGACAAATTTCTCCGGGAGTTCATTTACATATGTATGTTATAAGATGGAGGTTTTGTAAAAGTGTTTGCACCTGTAAATGCAGCCCTACGTTTTGTTACTTTACTGAATGACACTCATAAAGCACTGTTTGTTTGGATTTAAGATCGTTAGTAATATGCTTATTGTTTGATCTGAGGGGTATTCGTTTATTGAGATTTACTGTTTGCACTATGGAGTTAGTGGTATAGATTATTATATGGTTCATTGAATTAAAAATTTATATATTACTGATAATTGAAGAAATTCTTATTTCTGATATCGATTCGATTGATTTTTTGTGTATTGGATCAAACATTTGGTAGCAAAAATGAGTGAAATATTTGTTGTACAAGAATTTTGATTTTGGGAATAAGTCAAGCATTTGATACTAATATCTTAGGGCTGGATCACATGGGATATCATTTGACAAAGTTCATTGTGTAGTGAACTCATGAGTATGGTCTCATATATTTTTTTTTCTATTTTCAATTATTTTATGGAAGTTGATTTCCATCTGATAAATGAGTTTTACACAATCTGTATTATTATCTGTAAACGTCCCAGTATGTTTTTGATAAAGAGGAGTGTTTGAGATTATTTTAATGATAATTTGTGACTTATTTTTGTACTGTATTTACAAAGACGTTTATATCAAATTTACAATCATGATTGAAGTTTTGTTGTTTGGATTATTCACTGAAAACAAGTTACAGTGAAAATAGTTGTTATAGAATCTTAAGATATCTTGAGTCTAATGCGTTGCAAAGAAAAATGCTTTAATTAGTGAAAGGGTGGTTTATGTTGTTATTTAATTTTAACTATATTGATTTTGATTGATACATACATAAACTGTTGATTTTACAAGTGCTATACAAATTTAATATTTAGTGGGTACTGATTTTCAAAAGTCAAAGTGTTGCCGTATCAAAAAGTCATTTGACAAAATTGATTTATTCAAAGAAATATTAACAGTGGCTAATGTGTTGTCTTTATGCCTGCTTAAAAAATCAAGGAAATCAATTTGTGTGACTTGTAATATATTGAACTTTTCAAGTGACTATGAAGATAAAATATTATTCATGGCAATCGATGTAAATCAGAAATATGATTTAAATAATAAGTCTGGGGTCGGTTTCCATTTTTATTGAAGCAAAAAACAAATAGATTAAAAGAGATAAATAATGAACTATTTTGAGGTAGCTTTTTTGGTAACTTAATTGATAAATAACTCAGTTCATGAGTTCTAAATAAGTGAGGATAGATTGTGAAAAATAAGAATAAGTGATGATTTCAGAACAAATCAGTGATAATCAATTAAAAGTTTCATGAACAAAATTAATATTGTTAAAAGATGAAGGAAATAAAAATTTCGTTCTGATAATTTGGTTTAATGAATGTACGGATCATGACTAAAACAGATGTTAGATAAAAAATGGGTATGATCTGCAATGTCGTATTCCACCTGTAATTGTCATAATTTAGGCCATTCCGAATGGGATAGGCATTGTTCTGTGAAGCAACTCAACAAACAATGCCGTAGGCATCTATCAAAGAGATAATTATTTTATACACTTCGTTGGTCATCTTTTATGTAGTCTGAGAACTTTGGATAGGCTCTGATGGGAGGGAGAGAAGCATTTGGGGCATAACATTTGAAAATACTGTGCCTTCGTGTTATGTTGCATGAACTTCCCATGTTAATGAGCCTAGTAACCTTCAAATAAAAACAAAGCTATTCCTAAATCATTTAAATTAAGATAGTTTGACCTAGAGGTCCAAAAAAAGAAAGAATTAAGAAGTCTTATCAGCCAATTCAAATGTTCAGTAACAGTAGAACTTTTCAAACTTTCTTTGGTATGGGATAACAGTTGATTTTTTAGTTAAAACATGCAACAAAAATAATATTTAAAAAAAAATTAAATTTGGGTAATGTCTGAAGAATATTGAAATGTACATTGGGATCGTTAATTTCTAAAGATCCTTATAACCAAGTTGATCAATTATCTACAAACACTTCTGTAATGTTTTTCAATTGCTAAAATTTCTTGATATACAAGGAATAAGAAAATATGATTAAGAGTGGACCTTAGGATATGCTGTTCTCATTTGAATGATTTTTAACTTTCTACAATCGAATTTTTATTTGAAAACAGTTATTTTTTTTCTACTTTATATGCAATATGAAAAACTATTAATAAAATAGTAGGCTGTAAAGAAATATTTGTATATTTGACACATAAATAATTATAATATTACTTGTACTCTATTAATGGTCCATTGAAATTAATAATCTACTAACAACTAAAAATACAATTTGATTATTTTATTTTAATTAAATTATTTTAAATGGAAACTGAATCAGTGAATGAAGCATTTAACTGTCTACATGATTTAAAATGTATTTTTATGATCTAAAAATTTCTTGGGACTATCAATGCAATTTGAGGATTCGCACAGTAGATAATAAAATTAAAAATGAATTGTTCTAAACATGTTAATTACATTTATGTCTAATGTTACATAAAAGTTAATGCTAGTGAATTAAGTGTAGGTTAGCAGTTCGTAAAGTATTTGTGAAACATATATCAATATAAATATTAGATTCATTTACAAATATAAACCCTCTGCATTTAGCACCTTCTACATTTCCAACAGTTACCCATATAAATTTTATAATTAATATTCTATTAACAGGATTTTTAAAAAAAATTTAAAATCTTCATGCCTTTGATTTTTAAAACATTTAAGTGATATGGCAGTATGCGACTCATAACACATTTGTCAGTCTTGCAGATATACATTCTTGCACTAATTCACTCATTTTTCTGAATAATAAAATTAGTAACGTTCTCAACGTTAATAAATTCTGGAAATGATCAGCTAAAATTTTAATATAAAACTATAATTTATTATTATTTTTGTTTGTTTATAAATGTGTAAAACTTGGTTAGTTTCTTGAAGAAACTCAAATCTGTAGGCTAATTTCTATTTCACATAATCTATTTTACAATAACTTATCAACTATATTTACAAATTTAAAATCAACTAATTTTACATCTATAATTAAACAATACAAGTATTTATACATAGTACACATATGGCAGAAGAACTTTGGCTAACTACAGTAAATTAATATGTTATGACATACTAATTGTTATGGTATAATAAACAATTTGGTATAAAACAAATACAAACATTTCAGTTAAAAATTTGTTTTACTATCTAAATAACGAAGAAAACACATAAAAATATGGCTTTTGAAAGATAATATAGTGAAGTATTAAAAAATAAGTTATTCTATCAAGATAAATTATGACATTGCATTTAAAGCTTATAGAAGCCACAATAATTGCCTGAGGAAAACATTTTTGGACGCTTGTCATGATCACTTTTTCCCCTTAAATAAATATCCTTTTAATGAAAAATATAATACACTGACATTTTAGAACATATTTACATAATATATTCAGTCACTACAGCTTAACCGATAGCTGCGTGTGGTGTTGCGGTGAATCAGAAGTTATTGAGCTAGAGGTATTCCAGTCTGAAACTATTCCACTCTCTCCTGAAGAACATTGACTTGATTCTCTACGATCACACCTAGCACTGCTTGTACTACTAGTGCTACTCGTGCTGCTTGTGCTACTGCTGCTAGTAACAGAAATAATTGAGTGTGGCCTCTTTCGGACTTGTTCCACTGGTGAAACCGCAATAGAATTGCGGAACCTTGGAGCAGCTGAAATAAAAAAAAATAATTTAATAAGAAAATGAGCAAAACGGACTTTTTGTCCATACTGACAACAAATAAGGGAAAAACAAATTAGTTAATCTTAAAAAATACAATTCCATTCTCCAACATACTTAATTTATAACATTATATTTTGAATAAAAAATGGAAATCATGATTAGAAAAATAAAAATGAAATTTAGGAAAATTGTTAATATTTTTTATACAGTATATTATTTGAAGAAAAAATGTTAATCTGAAAAAAAAAAATTAATAAACCCACAGAAAAACTTTGTTTAAGAAAATGGTTTAAAGTATGGAAATCTATGATAACAAAAATAAATAAATATTTATTTTGAGAAAACCGTTGGAAAAAAACAAAGCAACAATATCCTATTATTTCACAGAACAAAGTTGGCTCCAAAAATATTTCAGTATTTAAACTCTGTAAAGTTAAGATAAGAATTTTCAAATTATGACAAAATAAATAAACCAGTCTGCATTGGTTAGTCAAGTTTCATTCTGAAAAGTTAATGGTCTGTTGATGTTTAAACCAGGATGATTCTTGCTCTTCAAGTTTATTTAATTTAACAATGAAATGCATGATCAGAAATATAATGCTTTCAGGAAAAGCATTTATTTTATTTACTCTGAACTGATGGGCTATAATATAAAATAAGCTGATTTGATATTGATTTAATAAAACTTTTGAGATGTTTCTAAAGAATTATTTAAATTGTGTTTTTTTTTTTTTCTGTTTTACAGGTAAATGAAGAAATGATTATAACTAATGGAATATACAATGTCTATATGAAAGAAAATTAAAAGCTTTCTTTAAGAACTAATAACTTTTCTGTCATGAATTTGGGAAAATTTAATTGTATTGTTAAATCTATTCAATATCGCGGCCATATTAATGAATTTACGGAGCATACTAGGCAATAAACGAACAACTTTCAGCAATGACTGTTATTGTCTATTAACATATATTACTTTTCTGTTTTGTTAAATGTCTAGTGAAAACAGTTGAAAAATTCGTTTAGTGTTTTTTTACTACAATTAAATTTATTAGTTTTGTTTACTAATTAAATTTTAACTTTTCAACTGTGACCGGCATTCTAAAACGGGCATTGTAGTCACCTGCTCCTGGTATTCAAATCCTTTCTGATATACTGGAATGGTGAGGAAGGCTTCTTTCTCTGAATTATTGGGGAACACAGAGACAGTATAAATACTGAAGGGAATAAGCGCACTTGCCGAAAGTTTAATTTAATTAAATGTGCTTCCAGTCATTCAGAAGGAACTCCATGGGTGCGCTCGCCATAAGGAATGCCAATTTAAAAAAAACAAACTAAATTGGAATAATAGAAAAAGAGATCATTGGTCTCAACGTGAAACCATATCAGTACAAACATTTTTGATTTAGGATTAGTTTATTTTTGCCTAAATTTCATGTATAACAATTAATTATAATTTTTTTCTACTCTAGTATATTATTTGCTGGTATTTACTAATTAAAAAAAAGCACCTATAAATGATGAAAATTTGATTTTTTAAACATTTTTTCTCTCTTAAAAGTTGGGATTTTATTGTTATGCAGTTTCACATTGTGACCTATGCCGCTGTTTTATTGTAAAACAAATGATTTTGATTTAAAGTTGCTGGTAGACCTATCACCTGATATGGTCATTTTTTGTTGATAATAATAATACAGAAAAATGAATAATTTTAATTTACAGTTAACAGAAAGATTTTAAAATAAAGTTATCAAGTAAGGGTAACTGTGATAATAATTATGTCACTAACTAGTATTTTATTAAAATAATGCTGATTATATGATTTTAAATAATACTTTACTTTTATTGATAATTTTAGACTATAGATTGATTAAGTAGAAAATGTATAAGTTATTACAAAAATCTTACTTTTTGTGAGTTGAGCGATACTAATAGACCTGTCACAAATCTGATTAGCACTTGGACGAATATCAAGGCATGGCTTGTTTCCAATACCCATTGAAGACATCTCTGCTAACCTCATTTCTGAAATTATTTAACATCTCTTATAAAATACATTACTTTGTTTATTTATTAAATTAAAGGTGATTAAAACTACTAGCCGACTCAATGTTATCAATTGATTAGATAGATAAATGAACAGAAATTATAATTACTTGCTTACCTCGGTTCCTTAATGCTTGTTTCCACAATAAGTTGGACAACTCTTCAGTCCAAGCTTGCTTAATTTCTTCAGAAATGGCTTGCAAGGTAAAAGTATCATTAGGCTTCCTTTTTCTAAACCATATTTCAAATTTGGTGCTACTGTCACCAACCTTGGCTGTTAAACCAATGTCACTTGTTTTTATACTATGTTTATAGATGTAAAGATCGAGATTCTAATTTAAAGAGAAAAAAAAATCAGAAAAGAAATAAATATATAGTAGATTATTAATAAAATATAAGACAATGATTAGCAAGTACATACCTTATTATCGGGAAACCTCCTGGCTTTACTGAAAAGTATAAGTTCTTCAAATAGAAACACATGTCGGTAATATTTTTTTGTTCCCTTTCCTTGCCAGACAAGAAATTCATTTTGTCTAAGAAGTCTACCTTGTTCTTTAACATTTACCTAAAACAAATACAACTTGTCATAGAGGTTTATCACTTTTTATGAAAGAATCAGGGCAACCAATTAAATCTTATATTCAATTCTTCTAATAAATAATTTTTTTTATATATCAGAAAATCTTGGAGTATAAAATGCAATCAATTCTTGGAAAGCATGTTGCAGACTTTCAAAGAAGTAATTGGTCACTTTTTATTTGGTGTTTAAGAACTCTAATTTTAAGTCTTGCAGGTCAATATGAATATGAATAATCATTAATTGCTATGGGAAACTGAGACTTGCTTACACATTGAAATTTCTGTTGATATTACTAATTTAGAACTGAGAGCTAGTGAAGGCAATTGGCTAAAGCACAAGATTTGTAATATAAATATTATCCGACCAAATTCCGGTCCAACTTCCCAATACAGCGGGTCACCCATGAAGTACCTATTTAATTAGGAGTGGCCTACATTTTGATATTCACTCATATTTAATTAATGTCATCCCAAGTGACGTTTCACATGGTAAAAACATGGATTTACATATCTTTTTTTAAATCAATATTTATTTAAAGAAAGAAATTCTATTCATCTCTAATGAAACAGCCACTTTATTAATTTATAGTACCTCGCCCTGGTTGTTGAATACAAAAAGTGGTGAAGCCCAATTTAAAAAAACAAAAAAAAAACAGGATTGATACGTAATTCATAAATATTTTCATTAACTGTAAATGTCTATTCTAGATAAAACATTAATATTTCTTCCAAAAAAACAGATTGATTAGGTGGAATATTAATTGAAAAATTAATAGAACTATAAAACTATTAGAACATTTGTTTTGTTTAATTAGATGACACCATACTAACATCACAGTCTCTCAAAGAATCCATAGCAAGCAGATCATTGCCATGCCTTAGCTGGAAGCGAACCATGTTCTCAGCATCTTTTAACTGTAAGACATCTTGCCTTGATGCTTTCATAAGCTGTTGCAACAGTAATGCATATTTTCCCATTCTCTGCACAGGTTTTAAAAGGTAACTTGCAAGGTCCATTTTGTCTCCCAACTCAACTTGTTTGGTCTGAAATTAATTAAATATAAATTAACATTAGAAGAAATTGTTATTCGTCAATTTTTTTTTTTCTTAACGAACATAAAACCTGTAACATTACAGATTTATTCCTAATATTTATAGTTCATCAGGAAAGGAATTTATTCAATAAGAGAGTACAAAGATATTTTCCAGGATGTCCAATCACTTTAGAATTTTTTATATTATTAAATCACTAATTTTTTTTCTGTTATCCAATTTAACTATATAGAATCGAGTGCACTTGTTCCTGATAAATATAATTGAAGCCATAGTAGTGTAGAGATTGAAATAGGCATCAAGGTTTTTGGCTAGATGAAGAAGGAATCATTAGTAAGGTAATAAGTGGTATCTCACCTTAAAAAATGTTGTTCCATACTCGGACATAAGAGCATCTGATTTTGGTTTGTTTTTGTTATATAGTGCGTACAGATAAAATTTCTTTTCCTGAAAAAAAAATTAAGTTAATTAAGAAAATCTTAAGCAGATGACAAAATATCAAACACCTCAAATAACAAAGAGATAAAAAAAATCATCTTTAGAAGTTCCATAAGTCACATTCTTGCCATTTTCGAGAAAAACTCCTAAATATTAGACTAAAACAATAAATACACTAGGTGTTCTAACAGCAACCTATTTCGAAAAAGGAAAACACAATATGAGCTACCATATAGACCTTATCGCATGTCTAATATCAGTTCTAACTCAACAACACACTTTTTGAGTTTTGCCCCTTTATGTCATTCAAATAAAATAAATCAAAAAAAAAATTCCTGATTAACTCAAACCTTTGCGTTATGAAAGTTATTAATTTACTTCCTTAATTAAATAAGGTAAAAGAAGTATGGGATAACTCAAAAATAGTCGTTTCATCTGGTATTTTAAAAAAAATATTGTATGATCTTATATAGTTAAATAGCTTATTGTTTTATGTATAATAATGCTATAAGATTAAATTTTAAATGCAATTTTAATGTAGCTCTTATAGAGTACAAGCAATTAAATAAAAATAAGTTTTATGTATTGAGACTATATAATATAAGCATTAATTTCTTCGTTACATATAACATATTATTTTTGTAAGGATAGAATAAGTTAAAATGATGGATATACAATATATATGCTAACAGAATCTTATTAAACATTAGAATCTTACATGTCTGAGGAAACATTGGCCCACTTGAAGAGGATTCTGCTCACATTTTTCAAGCTCTTGTAAAAAATAGTGGCTGTGAAATTCAAATATCTTTTCAATATTTCCAAATATGACATTTCTCTGTCCTCTCATGGCTTGAGGGATGTCATCTCTAACTAATTCTGGTATGTAATTCTGAAAAATTGATTAAAATTAAGGATTTCATTTATTATCGAAGTTACAGAAATTTAAAAAAATGATACTTGTTTAGTCTGTACCTCTATAACGTACTGAAGAGATCTGACATAATCCCTCTCAGTTTGAATCATTTCTTTCATTATAAGTAACATAGTTCTGTAAAAGTAAAAACAGTATTCAGATTTGAATTCTAGAAATGAATAAGCAATTTATTGTAAATGTATATTGGAATAATCAGAAATTAACGTATGCTATTTTATTAAAAAAATCAATAAATTATTTATAACATAATAAATGCATTATAAATTTTAATTATTAAAATTTATAATGTACAAATAAAAATTATTTCTGGAAGAAAAACCACAGACTATAGTGGGCTAACAGTTTTTTCTTTCAGAAATCTATTATCTTAATTAGACTTAAATTAAATTAATTAAATAAATAACTAATGAAAATAACAGTTCTCTCAAATTCCAAACTAAACATTGCAGAGTTGAAACCTTGAAATTGGTTGTATGCTATTACAAGGCTGATTAACATTCAGTTATAAACTTTAATTTCATTTAGCCGCTAATTTTCTCTTCTAATGCAACTATTAGCTATATTCACAAAAAAATATTTTCAAAGCTCAAATACAGTTAATGTTTAGTTGTCATGTGTTATAATTTAACAATAATATTTATTTTTAGAATTTTAAAAAACTGACCCAAGTAGTCCTTTTATAAAAAAAATTATACAGAAGCATCAAATGATAAAAATGCTTTATTATGTGCATCTTCTTGGTGTGAATCATACAATAGTACCAATAATCAAATAATGTTTGAGAATTAAAATCATCTAAATTAAAATATTTAAAACAAAATAATTCACAAAATTTTATAGAATGATAAACATATTGAAATGTTTACGCTAGATAACTTGGAAATGAATTAAGTTAAATAATTATATCAGGTTTTCTACACCTCTTATATCAAATTTACAACACCTTCCACTTTTAGCATTCTGAGTTTAATATTAAAGCTCACAGTTTTCCTAGTACATGTTTCAGATTTTTTATCTTTTTTCATGTTTCAGATTTTTTATCTTTTTTTTTCACAACATTGTATAGTGAGTATATCATCACCACCATATTCAAGTAACAAATGTGAATATAGCTACTTTTCAGAACAAAAAGTAACTTAACATTTTACTTTTAACTTTCCCATTTCGAATAATTTTTTTATCTCTGGGCCTTTTAACTTTTCTCAGCCGTAGATTTGTGTTTATAAGATTTTATTTTGAAAATATACTTCTGGTAACTTAATAAAACAAAGGAATTAGAGAAATGGGATTTTTCACATTTGTTACAACAATATAATCAATTCTGTTCCATACCTTTAATAATAAAATTGAAAAAATCCAACATTACTTTTTGATATATCCAACATTAAAAAGTCTGGTGCTTTTACTGACCACACTATATGAAATATGTTTTCTATTTAGTTATCATGGAAACATTTATTTTTCATTAAATAATATAAAAGTAGAAATTATTAATTACAACCATCACTTAAATTGATGAGTTTTTGTCACTATCCATTTCCTTTTACATCTTTATATGTTAGATATTTATTTTCTCTAAAATCCTTAATTTTCCTATGGTATATTATACATATTACTACTCTTATTTCCGTAAATTTGTTTTAAACCTGGAAAAATATTTCTCCTTTTGTCAATTATCAAATTCCTTCATAGTATATATTTATCTATTTCTCATCACTATTAACAATGAGAGGTGATTAATTATTTCAAATAAACAAAATTAAAGGTACATTGGAGGAAGCCATTTTGAAAATTTGGCATTTAAGCCCAGTCAAACTATTTCAATGGGGATAAGACCTATCTGATATTAAAGAGCATTTGATTGTACATAGAGTAATTTTTGAGAATAGTGTAAAAATGTGTAAAATTGATGATATACAGTACCACTTCTGGTAAATCGATTTTGGCAAAAAAAAATGCTTTAGCATCCACAGGCTTATACTTCCTTAAATACGCAATTTAAGTTTCATACAACTTTTCATTTTTGAGCTAGATTTATACCACACACACAACCCCCCCAATGGCCAGTCATTTGGACTCAGGGGACCTTATGTATTATCATTGAAAAAAAGGATTTAAAATTTTTCACAAATGCAGTACTTTTCCTTCCTATATATTTCATATATAGGTAAGTAAAATATAGTAAATTAAAGTAAAATGTCTGATTAATAGAACTAAAAACTATGATTCTAATAAAAATCTTACTTTTTCGTTTTTAATGTTTGAGTGCCACCTTGACCATCTACTTCAACAGAAAGATCTGTATGAAGATGACTATTGACTGGTATTGGGCTGACAGCTTTTCCACAACAAGCATCATTTTCGTCAATGTCTTCACAACTAAAGCATATAATTATAAATTATGACAGCTAAACAAATTATTAAGTAATATTTAAATTTTAGAGTAGTTATGGACTATCAGGGTTAACATAATAAAAGATTGTCTTTACCCTTTGGGACAACTTTCCGACCCTTCAGTTGTATTGTCGGCTGAAGAAGTTAGTTTATCTTCTTCTTCATCACTAGTATAATGCCAGGTTTTCTCTGCATTCCATTCTGCATCTTCCTCACTCTTAACATATAATATTTAAATTTTTTTTACAATGTTAGTTTTAAAATATGATATATAGCTTTAAACAAATTAAAAAATAAATAAGTAAGCTAATGTTTATAGTCATCTAATGTATTACCTCTCCACGACAAGGTGCAGACCTCCTCCTTGCAGGCCACCGTGGTTCAGGTCCAAGCAGTGCTTTGATCTGTTCAGCAGTGTCTTCACATCTGCATTGTGCCAGCTGAATAATAATAATTTCAATAGAAATTATAATTTAAAAATAATATCAATAAAAATTAGGATTTTAAGGTTATTACCCCAAAAGGCAAAAACAGGGGCCACCCATCGTTATTTGTTTTTATTTCGATCATCTAATAACTATACTTTAACAGTGATTTGACAGAAAATAACAAGCCATATGAAATAAATTGGGAATATATTTCAGAAATAATTAAAAAAACAAAAGTAACATTTAAATTTGAATAAAGGGTAGCTCCTCTTCCTTTAATTGTTGATTACATTATACACAATAATATTATTAGTATACAATAATATTATAATATAATATTATTAGTATAATAATAATAGTATACAATAAATATTAGAGAAATTTTCGTGTTGTTCCATCAGAACAACCCTTGGTTCTCAGAACAATTCTATTAAAGTCAGGAGTCTCTTTTACAGTCTTGAAAACTTGTTCCATAAATGCTCAAAAAGGTTTTGATTAAAACTACCTGCCATTCTAAACATCAGATTGAAGAGTTTTCCAGGTATCAAAAAGGGTGACCAAATCTTAAAATCTTTTATTTTTTATTTTTATCATTAGTCTTAACAATTTAATGAAACCTTGTGTTTGTTTGTTACTGTCAATTTCATTATATCTTTATGTATGCAGTTATAGCATTTTGTAATGAATAAATTACTATTATTCAATTTAGGTTCTTTATTATTAGTCATACTAATAATGCTATGATTAATTTATATAATACTAGTAATAAACCTTTCACTAACCTTGCATTGATTGAGTAACTTATCATTTTCAAGCTTTGTTGCTAATGCTATCATCTCATTAAAATGATCTGATGATGGTTGGGGATGTGCCATCAGGTACTGTTCAAGCTGCTTCAAGTTGGGTTCAGAAGACAAAGAATCTTCTCCTTTGACTGCACTCATATGCTTCATAGCTTCCAGAGCCCACTCATAGGCCTGGAAAACAAAATATATTTTCAAAAAATTATAATTTCTTTATTGATGACAAACAAATTTGAGCTTTTTTTATGATGCCCATTTCATGTTTTTTAAACACAAGATATTTAAAAACTGAATGAAGTTTTAATTAGTATGTCTCATTTCATTAATTATTAGAATAACAAGTGTATTTTGAGACTCAAAAAAATCGTAAAATTTATTTAACAGATTAATTTTGTAAAATAAAGCTAATTATGTTCTAGATTCCGTCCTCTACATCTATAAATATAAAACTTGTATTTTTTCTTCTATCTGCTTTGTCAGAATTATTTTGAATCATTTATATCTCATATAAACAGGAGTTACTGTTACTGTTGTAATACTCAGTTATACATTAATTTATTCATGGCATTAGCAGTAAAATGATAATTATGAGGTGTTAACTCACTCTGTCAAGGAGATAAAAGCATCGGGAAGTGTCTTCGAGCCGCTCTCTGGTGTCTTCAAGCCGGTCGCTAAAACCCCTAAGGTGATTCTTCAGTGACCTAGCCAGGTCTCTGAGTCCAGAGGAACTTGGACTAGAGCATTGTACAGCTTCTTCCAATAAATCACTTCCCTTATCTAATTGCCTCTGTAACAGAAAAAGAACAATTATAAATACAAAAACATAAATATAATTTAATTAATTTTTTAGAGGACAAATTTAACCCAGTGCCTATAGATTGTTTACAGGAATGCTTAGAGAGGGTGCAAGGCATGTCACCCTCCATTATTTGAAAACCTAAAAACTTGGGAGATTCCAGAAATTTAAAACCAATACCAATGCCTTTTTTTTTTTTATTATTCTTTTTTTTTGGTAGCTGTATTACTTTATGAATCGGGCGCTAATGGTCTAGATGTTTTGGCCTAAAAACATCAAAACTACCAACCATGATGATACTAAACAATAATGAACTCTGAAATAGTGAAGATGTCCATATTTTCAAACAGAAGAATAATATGAACCATTTATAATATATAATGCAGAGTTAGTTTTTCTATAATAATAAGATAATTACTCCTCTAAACTGATTTATGAATGTAATTAATAAATTGAATTCAAAATATCTCAGAAAAAATAAATTACAGGTAAATCACTATTTAGACCATTTAATTTTTTTTCATTAGATATTGATAATTTTTAACTCCTGTATGTTTTATTAACAAAATTTAAGTTACTTTTTCTTTTAATTGCATTTTTCCAACTATATAATTTCATTACAAGAAAAATAATTTGATTAGTCAACTTGATACTGTTTATACAGAAATATTAGCTTGGTTAAATGCAAAGATAATCTACTGGTTATCTATTTTTCATTTAAATCAGAAATTATGCTGCCCCTGTTTGAATTAAGCTTATACAATTATAAAGACAACGTTTGTCCAATGGCTGGAAAGGTAAAATTGATATTAAACAAAAGGTTCAGATCCGACTATAATTTTTTATTAATTAAACAGTTTGCAATTGAATTAGAACAAACTTAAAATAAAAAAAAAAATACATATCCGTAAAAGCGTGCCTACTCAGTGCCCTATAACTTCAACTGTTAAGTTAAAATAATAGAAACTAAGGATTACTAAGATATTTTTTATGTAACATACCCTGAACAGTTTTTTTGAAGGTGTTTTCTTAAGTAGAGCAAGCATTACGGCATACTTGGAAAAAAACTATTTCGCATCAACCTCTAAATGAATAAAACTAACGGAAGTACTGGGACATATACCGAGAACTGAAGCTGCTAGGTAAACAAAGATTACTAACTAAGGATTTGTATTAGATACCACATTCATATTTGGTTGATTCTAAAATTAAACTAAAAACGACGGGATTCGTAAATTTATTTGTAAACCTAAGGAATTTCTTCTTATGCTCCATCCGGGGTATTGCTAACTTACTTCATGAACGTTGGTTTTAATATCGTATATTTTGTAGTTGTAATTCAGAAGATATTGTACTTCTAAGTAGTATAACAACCGTTTATTACCACAAAAAAACAACAACTTAATAATAACTTTTAAAAAAGAAATTTGTCTCCTGGGAAAAGAGAATTTGAAATATATCTATGACTCTTAATTAATCAACTCATTTAATCATTACTGAATATGTATTTAATAGTGAAAGTTTACTATCTTTAAATTTCATTAACTGAAGTTAGTTTACATCGCATTTCAGTTTAGAAAGGTACGAATTTGTATTTATAAAATTGTTTTGTAATATCCTATGCAACCAGTTTTATCACTTCTTATTCGTACTAAAATTATCCTAATACAATCATAATATTTGATTCCCGAATTTACATATTTCTTCTGGTTCTTTGAGAAATAAAAAAATAAAATTAAGCAATTATATGCAGTCCAAGTTTTGCTTTGGGTTCATTTAAATTAAACCTAAAATGCAGTTTAAATTTCTAATAATAACCCACAACCAATTTTATGGTTGAAAATTTTTTCTATTTTATTTTATTTTTACTACGAATTTAGTCATATGGTAAAATAGTTTGGACGTATAATTATGCGTCAAATGGCAGCGTTGAATATCGAAATTCAGATGCCAGCCAGATTGGGGGATCGAGAGGATCCCACCTGGACTTCCATTGTACCATACTGCACCTTTTGTCCTCTCCCCTCGAAAGGCAAGGGAATAATGTACATTGTCGCGTGCAGTCGCCCATCTGCGGTACTCATAAGTGTTGAAGCACCTATTCATTACCTGGCAACATAAAACTTGACGAATGCAAAATTTTTTTGATAAACAGAAGCTGATGTTATTGAACACAGGCAGACCTACTCCACCGTATATCGTAGCTTTTACTTACGTGGCATCTGAAAAAGATGGATATTTACTCCAGTAGGAATACAGCCGTATACGTACGCGATTCAAATACCCGTCCAACCGTAACTTAAAAGAAAAAAGTATTTTCATATTTTATATATGATATCGCTAACTTGAATGGAAGAAAACCGGCACAGCTTAAAAATTAACGATTTTTCAATTTTTGTGTAATCATATTCAACAAGATGATTATTTATTTATGATGAAGAGAGCCACAAAAAGTATTCACCGTGTGACCGCTGGAGAGCAGTTTTTTTTTTTTTTTAAAACAAACTCAAAAGTCAAAAAATGTTGGTCTAAAAATATGTTTGAAAAAAATTCTTACACAAGTTACCTCCAAGCATTTACTTACAAATGGGTTCAAGAAACTATTATTACAATTGGAAGAAAACCTGTAATAATAGTTGAAATTTGATGATGAAAATTTCAAGCTCCGTTTTATCAAAAGTACAGCCAGTCTTCTTCCAACGTAGAAGGATGTATGTAATGATATTCGAAATTCCCTATAGGTATTTCGGGCTGTAGGGCTGAATAGTGAAAATTCCAAAAGTAGTCAGTGCTGAAACAACGGGGACTATCCAAACGTAAATGGGAGGATTTTTTCAAGTCTCACCATCATGTACATGGTGAGACTTGAAAAAATCTCATGTACATTGGTTTGGATTTAATCAGCGGAGGAAGGGGAGATACTTTAGAAATGATTGTTGAAGGTATCCGCAGTGAACCTACTGTTTAACTTAGCTTTATAATAAATAATTTTTTCAACTAACCATTTTTTAAAAATCAAACTTAGAGATAAATTTTATTTATTATTTTTTTAATAAACAGTGGAGACCGAGCCAGGCTGTCACAAATCTCAGTTCTCAGTTGCTGCTGATTCCTAGCGGTCTAAACCCAAACCTCAGTACAATTACAATATTTTGAGTAGGTAAATGCAGTTTCTAGCTCCTTGCGACATTTTTTTGTTTATTTGAATGGTGTTTTTGCAGCCGTAGTTACTCATCGATTGATGTAGTTTACTCGCATTATTCAATCTGTATTCAGTCAAGAATATATCCAAACTATTTTATATTATCAGGAAGAAGATGGTCCGGGTAGCGGTCAAGAATAAAATAAAATAGATATACGAGCACCACAACTCGTTTCTCGCGCATATATATTGGCGCACAGGAATAAATCCATTAAATTGAGACAAATTTACAGTTGTAGATTTTCCATTAAGCATTGTGACTAACAGAGAGCAGCCTATGAATCAGCATCCAGAACAGCTAGCAAATTAGCTTTCAGAGCAACCAAATAAAAACCTTCCAAAGATGCCACAAGACAACTGATGGACCTCAACCCGAGACTAGCAATGTGAGCTCAGATGAACCTCAATCTGAGCCAAGAAATTTGCGCAAGTCACTTCTTTTAAGATATGTACAAAAGGCTGCCGATACCAAAAATACAAATAGAAATAATTCTCTAAAAGGAAACAAAGAAATTTTAACAGATTCTCCGAAATCAGGAAATTTGCCTTCCCTATGCCCTTCTCTTTCCAATAGACGTCAACAGTATTATAACAGTAGTTTAGATAATAAATATATTTCTAAGTAAGTATCATTGACTGATTTTGTTGACTGAATTAAAGCCAATACAATAAAAAAAACCTAAAAAAATATTTTTTATGTATTAAAAAGTATATATTTTTTAAAATACAGCTATTGCCCTCTTTGTCCCTCCAGCCCTCTAATTTCGGCCCTGGATTCACCAGTTATAATGAAGCATGAAGAACTAGGCGAAAAAGTAAGAAAAAATCAATGAAATGTCTTATTTTGAAAAGCAACTGGAAATAATAAACAAGAAAGGAAGTAAAAAGAAGAAAATACGCAAAATCTCAATAACCGAAGAAGAGGATGACTGTTAGTTTGTCTTGAACCATTTTCTAGCAGTAAAGCTAAGGAAATATGGATCTAATTTATAAAATGTAAGAAGTGGGCTTATGAATTATGTACCCTTATAACTTATATGCAATGTAACCTGTGTAAACCTATATAACTTTCGAAACTTTGAGCGCGCCCGAAAGTGACACGGCTAGTATAGGACATTTTCTTAAATATTTACTAGAATTACTACTTTAGTGTTTCAGTGTTTAGTGTTCAAAATCATAAATTGTGACAACCTGCCTCTGTCTCTCCTACCTATATGGACAAATGGTTTGTACATTCATTCACTATACGCCGTAGATTATGGGATACAAATGTTTTTACTATATTTTTCCTCTTTATTAGATGCCTTTTAGGTGAATGCATTTTAATCGATTACCATGAACAATAAATTAAAAATCGCTTATCCCTGTACACCTGTTTTTCTTTACGATTGATTGGTAAAGGTTTTGTTGAGGAGACAATCTTTCAATAAATTTCTAGACATTTTTTCATATTACAGATTTTAAAACTAATACTGAATACGTTACATAATGTATTTTAAATTGCTTATTTTTTGAATTTCTGTGTGTTTTTTTAGAACTGAAGATGAATGTATAACATTTGAAACTAGTTTTCAATAAAAACAAAATTATAGAAGTGGCAAATAATTTGTCAATCCCCAATTAGATGGATCCTTCTATACTATCATGCGGACGTCAACTGATTAAATAATATTGACTGTGTAAGCGGGCTTAAGGTGTAGTGTAATTTTTTTATATTTATATAGTTAGCCCTTGACTCTACGCCTCTCTATCCTGAAGACACACCAATATTAATTACATTTAATTTGTTTTTCAACAGGAGGATGTACGTACCCATTGAATATTTTTAGATGCTTATTTGATAGTCGTCTCGGCCGATCGGTGGTCATTGCCAATTTTATTGTTAGACATTTTGCTGAAAATGTTGAACCTGCTCTTTTGTTGAGAGCTAAAAGAAAAACTTGACCAAGCTAGTCACCGAACTTGAAGACCTCAATCATGATTGTTTTAAGCAAAAGGACCATAATGGTGCTGATGAATCTAATTTTATTCTACAGATTTCAGATTATTAATTTTTCATTCAAGAAATGATGACTCAAAAATGATTCGGTATTGTCGATAAACATTTTACATTCCTATTTTCTATAGATTTCCAATGGAAAATGGAATTTTCTCCAGGATCACCTCGGATAATCCGACGAGGCACATCGATCGATCGGAATGTTATCTGATCTGCATTCTAGTTTAAGAGACAATAAGTGAAGCAGGTCTATAAGGCGTGGCTGCTTTTGTCAAGCAAGCGCTCTTTAAATTGTATCCTTGTACCATCTCGGGGTCAATAGACTCCGGTGTGTTTGTGATTGCAGTCTTCCTCGAACCTTTCAATGGTAGGAATTCGTCAAACATTTGATATTTTCAAAATATTGCCTGTTTGATCTTGTCGTAGTTGGTGTCGCCCAATAAATAAAAAAATAAAATGTATAATGGTATTATTTCTATGCGACAAATTTTTGTTTTATTAAGTTTAGACAAGAAATTTTAAAAATAATTTAATGATGCCCCTTCCGTCCTTATTCATTTTCTTAAATCTTATACAGTTTCTTTGTAATCCATTCAGTGGACACAAAACAATTTCTATTAAAGAAAATTTAAATTTTGTAGTAGTATTTTAAAAAAATGACTCATATACTACGATTCTAATAAGAAGAAAGGGTCTTTAGGTTTCTCTGAGGTACATCTCACTTGACTTTTCTCCAAACTGTGTTTAGAATAATTATAATTTTCTGTTACTAATCATATGACTATTCAGTGCATGCAATCCTTTTTTTTTTGACAATCCTTGTGAAACGAAAGTAGCGAGATTTAAAGCAAAGAATCGGAAAAGTGATAATAGTTGTCAATGAATGTCCACAATTGACCCGGTGAAACTTAAAACTTAATAAAATAAGGAGAAACTTTAATATTAACACTATAATTTTTTTCTAAATACGTATGTGACTATGAATCCTTTCGTAAACAGTCGCCAAGCGCTTTGTAAATGAAAGTGGCAGATTAAAGTTTAACTAAAGACAGCTCAACAATTTCTACTCATAAGCCTAAATCCGTTCGTACAGTACTATTAAGATGTTTTATGCAGCTTTCTCATACTAAAGAAGTAATTAAACTTTCCCATATTGTATGTTGCCTTATCCAATGACAGTGTTCTTCCAATTCGAATACATTTTGTATTTGTAAATTAATCTAGAATGCTGAACTGTACAATAAAATTCAAAACGAAAACCAGAGTATGAGGCAATTTCATTATGATTATTGATTGTGGACAGAAATTTCTTTTATTTATACATGGGCTTCATTAAGTAATAACTTATTCTTATAATAAATGAACAATGCAGTGCAATTATATTCCTAGAACATGAATAATATTCTAGAATAATATATGTATGTATATAGATATGTATGTGTGTATGTACATATATATCCGATATATGTATGTATAATATGTATATATATTGCAAAATCGGAATATTTTGATTTTCTATAATATTAATATTTCAATTGAATATTAAAATTTTAATTTAAGATAATGGCACCGAATGTGAATTCTTTTTCTTTATTTTTATAAATGTGAGTTGAAATGAGTGAGAGAAAAAAAAACTAATAATATTATTATTTTTATGTAATATTTAATTTTTTTCGTGTAACAGGACATTGTGTACATAATTATCAAGGCTAAAAAAATATTAATATTATATTTATAATATTAATATTAATAAATTAAGGGAAACAGATTCTAAAAAATTGTTTTGCATAATACATAAATAAACTGTTATTATCAATATTTAGCCTAAAATTTATTATTTACTAATTATTAGTTGTTTTTTTATATTAATAGACAAGATAATAGAGGCTATCGCAAGCAGAAATTGAAATGTACCTCCAAGATTGGTGGAAAGAAAAAGGAATTATGAAAGAATTGATGAAATGATTGTAGAAGTATGTAGTAGATAGAATTATTTCTTTCCAATATATTTCTACTTTATTCTGTATGGAGAGAAATCCTGTTTCGAATGCATCTTAAAATGCTCACACACTGCCAAGTATGCTTGATCAATCATTTTGTTCAAGCATACTTAACTGTGTGACCGGGTAATTTTATTCAAGCATTATAATTGTCCAAGAAAAAACTTGTGCTTGATCTTTTGTGGCATCCTATCAGAAGGCTGACTTTCTGGTTATATTCAAAAATCTTCTGTGAAATGGACTACTATCAGTTGTGCCCTGATAGATTATACCAGAAAATATCCATGCGCCATCAAATATCCTATTTGTTGATAAATGTTTTTTATACTTTGGTTTTAATATTTTTTACTAATGTAATTTATTTTTTTATTTCAATATTAGGAAGTATGTTTTGTTCATTCTCAATGAATCTTAATTCAAATTAATTGATTTAAACACTAAAAAATATACAAGCCAAAATATAAAATTCACATAGGATATTTGATGGCACATTAGACATTTTATTGTGACAACGATGAAATATTAAGTAAATATGTATTACACCAGCTGGCACAAAGACATAGACAACTGGGTGTAATAAACGACTATTACCGCAGATGTGATTCACTTTATAGTTATACTGATATAAACAATTAGGAACCAGATCTTTGAGATAAAATATTTTTTAGTCTAAAGAATATTTAAAATTGAAAATGCGTTTTTTTTTCAAAAGTTGGAAGCTGCTATTAACTAAATATTTAGCATTAGTATGTACACGTATTTTAGAGTATTTAAAGGGTTCACACGTCCATTAAGATGTTTGATATTAATAACAACAGAGATAAAAGTCCAAAATTCTTCTGATCACATACTTCACCACCAAACAATTATTGCTATTAAACGTCTAAATTTATTTCGTAATATTGATAAAATAAATAATTGTGTTTTTTTATATTAATTTAGAGTATGAGAAACTGTGCATAGCAGTCTTATCGTCAGCTTTAAAAGAAAAGCAAAAAGAAACCTATTCCATCCAGAGAACTGGAGTATATATTAAAGGTGGTTTAATTAATTTTAGAGAACACTGATACTGCGTACACTTTATAAAATAAAAGCTGTTAATGGCCTCAAATCTAAAAATGACAATACTCGGAAGTTTTGAAATAGTGTCAGTATTGATCATTACCGCCAATTTCTAAAACGCATGGAAAGACAACTTGAATGGCTACCGCTACCACTGCCATTTAATTGCTTCATCCCTTCCATTTTTCAATTTTTTAAATAATAAACCTCTTTTGTTCTTCGTTATTTATTCATTTATATTTTTTTGAGAGAGGTAGAAAAAAATAAGAGTTTAAAAATGGTAAAATAAAACTGAATCAAGCATTAGTCAGTTACTATAATTCTGTATTATATGGCTATTAACATATATCCAACAAGGGATTCTTAAAAATTGAAAACATGTAAACGAGTAGACAAGTATTCAGATTTGTAGGACAGTCAAAACTATATGGTTGAAATTTGAAAGGGAATTTCACTAATAAAACTCTATTCAGCTATTCATGTCAGTGTCCGTCAATCTAAATTATCGTATAACCAAAGGAGGCTTGTAATGAGAAGGCCAAGAGGAAGGAGAGAAGTATAATAGAACGAGGAAGAGGTGACTGACCAGGTGAGATGAGTGACCATGTGAAGAGAGCGAAATAGAGGCAGGAGATAGATTGATATTAGGTATAATGGTCACATGTTATAAAGTTATTTTACAAGAGTGGTAGAAGCCTCTTATAAACAATTAAATTTCTTATTTTAAATAAGAAAGTTTTCTCATGAATGATAAAATCAACGCAAATTTGAAAGAACGCACCCAGACCATTGGGTCAAGACCGAGCTTGTTGTTGGCTTGTGTATTGTGAGACTGTTGCAGTTATAAGCATCTTTCCTCCACGGCATCTGACCGATATTTTAATTGAAGATTCAGTGAACAAGCAACCAGAGAAATATTCATGCCAGAGCGTCGCTCAAAAGCAAGATCGAGATCAAATGAAATCAGTAAATGTGTTTCCACATCTGGACCTATCAACCCAAACACACTCCCTCGGGGACATCCGTCCCCATCTGCCATGTTCCCATATGGCCGTCAGGTTCTGTCAACACGTTAATGTGCTAATGCAGTGTTCTCCAAAACTTGGGTAGCTGTGCACCTCTTCTATAAATTTCATAACACTGAGTTCCCCTCATAAAAAAAAAAAAAAAAAAAAAAAAAATTCATAAATGTACTTTAATAAAAATCAAAATATATTTATTTATTATTTCCCTTTTTAGTACATTTGTAAAAAAAATAGTAAATGAAGATTACATTTTTTCACAATAACATATAAATAAAAGTTATATAAGTAACATTTATTAGGATCAATGAAAAGGATGGAATTGTTCATGTTGAGACGACAGATCATCATAATTTGTTTCACTGGTTGTTAATTGTGGTTAAATGTCTAAAAACACTGAAAAAGCAACTTCACATAAATATGAAAACCTGGTACCATGCAACCCATTTCGAACTCTTCCTCTGGGCGTACGCCTATCATACTTTTGGAAACACTGCTAATATGCAACTGGTAACGGCTTCCTGGCCTCTTATGATTTGCCAACTATTTTTCTGATATTTTCATATGCATTTTATAACGAATCCAGTAAATTACGAAAATGGTTCTATTACAGCAACGGTTGAGAATTCGTAGTGTAAATCTGTACCTTCTGTGAATAAGTAGTTAACTCGATTTACGAAAATGAGTTAGGTCCACAAATAGGTTTTAAGAGTTGACTTCTACTTAGTTTGCAAATGGCTAAATCATAACTAAAAGTAGTAGGAAAATATAGGTCTTATATGATTATAAGATTTCTACTATCAAGTCTCTTTATAGAATTGATTAATTAAAATTTATAACTGCTGTCTTTAAAAATCATAATTACTTTCGATTTAACTACTTATTCAAGGAGCAACAGAAATAATACACGGCATTTATTATAATAACCTTGAGGAAATCCTGTACTGTGTTGTAAATGGCGCATTTTACACAATTTTTAGCCGAATTAAATAAATAAATTTGCTTTTCTGACGAAACATGTCAGAACATAAAAATGTTTCATTTTTCTCCTTCATTATCACATCGATGATACAAACATAACTCCCAAGATTCCTTTTTAATATTCGAAGTATGTTAGGTGGCCAATCAAATTGAAACCATTGTTTGAGTATAAAAATGTTATTTATGCTTTCGCTTCTATTCCCAAAGGGTCATTGGCATCAAGAAATAAATCAATTTATTGGATAATATGCCTTATGAATAAAACTGTTATTTATTAATGAATCGCATTGAAGATGTAAAACCTATTAATAAAAAAAAAAAAAAGATTCCTTGGCATCTTCTATTATAATTTTTAAAATGAAATAGTCTGCGTCCACCTAATAAGTTTTGAATTTGTGTTGGTATTTTTTTCCCCCTGAATGATTCACTAAATCGAATTTAAATCAATGCAAGAATTAGTTTATTTTTGAATTCGACGAATTGTAAAAAAAAAAAAAGAGTAATACACTGATTTTTTTAATTTCTTTATTTTATTATTTATAAAATTACTATTTCATTAAATTGATTTTGTAATAGCCAAATAGAAACTGCTTTTAGGGAAATGTCTCTTGGATATGAGGTAGAACATTCTTATTTTAACACTGTACTGTTTTATTTTACACCCATATTTTTTAAGTCTTTATTTATTTCGGTCTTATCAATTTAGGTTTTAATTTCATAATTAAATCAAACAGAACTTCGATGTTTGGCACAAGCATTTTATACTCTGACCTTTAAATATTTTAATAGCCCAAAACAATTTGAATAAAAAAAAAAAAATACTGAATAAGATTTTTCCAACACATAAATTTAAATAACATTCGCCAGTTAAGACGAATGAGATCTGGCCGGAAACAGTAAATTGATGTTTCGTCTGAGCATCCTTGTTAAGTGTCGTTCCCACCGCCAGAACTAAAAGCTTTAATTGATTCCTTTGTTTCCTATAAGCCAGTTAAATCTAGCTGTATTTGTGGTCTTTTAAGCAAACCAATTTTGGCACCGTCTAAAATTATCTACACCGTCTAAAAATCTTAGTTACCGATCGAAGAACCAGGTCATGGTTCATAGCTTCAATACTCCATTCCTTCAGTGGAGATCAAATTCCTAAATTTGAATTTTTTTTTTTTAAATAGTGGATGAGAATCCATTTTAATTCAATTCCATACTTAACTAACAAAAAATATTACTAGTTTCGAATATTGAAATGATATTGTTACAAATATAGTAGGAACTGTGCTTATTGCGATAGCCTACATATTAAGGGGGATTACGTTAAAGTACATAAAGCATCAGACAATGAACTTTGTACATAAAAAATATTAACAGAATCGAAAGGGGGAAGAAGAAAAAAACGTTATTTACTGCAGCAAAACTTCCACTACATAATACCCAACCGCACTTAATTTGGATGTTGTTATTAATAGCGTTTATAATATAATGTAAGCGTTTATTTGGCGTTTATGATCCAGAGTTAAATAATCAATCTTATAATATTTAATTTAAAAAAATTTCTGTTTTTATTATTAGGAATTATCAAAATGTGATAGCATATATATTAATAGACGAATAGAAAGATTAATAGATATTAATATACGAATTTTGTAGAAAAATATATACCTATTTTTGATAAGAAATAGGTTTCCTAATAGCCATTGGTAAAATCGGCTTTTGCCTATTACATCATAGTTTTGATTTCGCAAATGTTTGGCGCTGCTACCTATAGTACCCAACATTTCGAGGCCTTTATCTTTTACGCATAGAAATATGGTTGTAATTTTTTGATAAGAGTTGAAGAAACGCGACCTTAATAGGAGAATGACTGGGTTTTGGAGAAAACCCTGACTCAGTATTCCATTGAAAGGAGGCTAAGGAGCAAGGATTGTGAGGCCAATTCATAATTCTTTCTGCGGTTTCCATCAAATAAAACGGAACTAGAAATTTCCTTACGAGAATAAGGTTTAGTTCGAACGTATGAAAAAAACAAAAATAAATTGAATAGTAAAAAGACCGTACCATTGAAATTGCTCACAATCAATGAATAAGGTTAACAGCATCAATAATGATTTATACCTTATAGGTATTGGCGTTACACTGTTTGTGTAACAGAAATATCAGAATACATTTGGAACATGGTCAGTAGCTTTAAATCTGGAAAATCAAATTTTATTACAACCTGGTCAACGTCTCGCAAGGCATGTTAGTGGGAAATCATCCTATTATTTTGCATTAATTAAAATTATAATAAATAAAATAATAATAAAATTAGTAATAAATTAATCAATTTATCAAAACTCGTCAAATCAATTTTTCACAAACGTCAATCAGTAAAACTTTTTATGGAGACTATAAGCCTTGGAGATCATGCGTCACGAAGTTAATTTTTTTAAGACTTTAGATTTTTGAAATTTTTTTTTTTTTTTTTTTTTTTTTTTGTGAAGAATAAGACCTATCAATCTGATACCTTCCGTAAAAATTCTAGTTATATGTCTGTATTTATTATAATTTTACTTTATAGTTAATATTTCTTCAAAAATAATAAGTAAAATGGTTGATGACAAGGTTACAAATCGGACAGTTAATGAATAATAATGTTGAATGAATTCTTTATAGGTTCTTCGCCTCACACAGTGTCTATCGTATTTTACGCATCCAGTGGACGCGTGACCTAAACGTGTGATATAAAATCCTTCTAAAATAAATTGAAGGCTTCTAACCCATTTTCATTGAATCTTCATTGACATACTATTGTATATGGTATTGTAATACTTCAATAATATTTTTTTACAAATTAATTTTATTTATTATTTAATTGTGTAATCATAGATCTCTTTATAGTCCAGAGAACAGGGCCACTTTTTTTTCCAAATTATTAACGCTTGTGTAAAATTTCGAAAGTGGCTTCATTTTAACGTTACTTAAAACTTTTTTATCTATGAAAATTCATAATCCATTTCCGTTGAATGAATTGTATATTGTATGAAGCCAATCACGAACTTTTAGTTAATTTAAAAAAAAAAGGATCTTGTACCCTGGATTATTATGTTTTGTAAAGACAGAATTGTAACTATTCATTTATTTGCTTGTTATGTTTTCACAAAGGAGTGACTAAGGATAATGAATATATTAAAAAATAGTTGACTGAATATCGTTTATAGATCATAAAACGTGAAGGCCTTCTATTGGATTGATAATTTTCCTTATTAAATATAAACGATAAGAAAAATCGTACTTATTCGAATCGCAATAGTTATGATAATAACGAATGCGTATAATAAGAGAGAAATACACGATAACAAAATCTTTAATCCCTTCAATATGATTGACGAAGAATTATTTTAGAAATATCTTTACAATTTTCGTGATCTTTATGATTTTTTAGCTCATCAGGTTCCCATTGTTTCTAGGTCGTTTTCAAGACTTGCATTCTCAGCCAAGACCATGCCGACTTGATGCCCAACCTGGAGTGCCTATGGCTGATTCCAATGGCGATGGAGCAATAACATATTAAAGTTAATAGATGCCTAAATAAAGTGTTGTTAATAGGACAAATGCTGAAATGAAATCACCGAAGAGAATACAAATAAAAATCGTCTGATTTTCGCTCAGACATGATTTTCCATAGCAATAAACTTTTTTTTTTATTAGGACATCAGTTGAAAAAATAGTAATATTTAAAATCAGAATATTTAAATTCCCAAGTGGGCGACTGACGTAGGACGTTCCGCCTTTCCTTATATATCCATGGCAGGCTGGATCGGGGTGAGATCTGTATACGTCCCACGGAGTACAGTCACCCTTAGATATCGGTATAATTGTGGGCACTGGGTACCGTATAGAATAATAATTTATGTATAAACCAAAGGGAACGATCAAGCCTCTGAAGTGGGCCAAAATGGTTTTCTAATTCTTTTCATGCCAAAAATCTATGATAAATTTCGATGTTTAACTTAGTAGATAAATTGGTAGTACTACAAGATTTCTTATGTGGAGACAGCAGCTTATTGCAAAAAAGTATATGTGTGTACATATATATATATATATATATATATATATATATATATAATGTGGAGACATGCAAAAAAGTATATATATATTTGGAAGGCGAAGATGGGATATGATTCATAACAAACGAAATGAGATATTTTGAAGTAATTAATTCAATAAAAGGCTTTGCGAACCCGAATGTTCGATGCCGATATTTCCAATCATATACAACTCTGTCCATTGACCATAGTCCAAACAGAAATCCATAAGATCAGCCTTAACGCAATCCACCCAGCTACGCCTCGGTTTATCTCTCGGGCGTTTATGAGTTGGCGCTTGTTAATTTTTTAGGAATTCGTTTGATACCAAGCACAACAACCGTCGCGGTGCTACAACCTCAATTATACTGAAAGGGGGCATGCTTCCCGATTTCGCGCTGTCTTCAGTGGACTCATCCTCCCTCCTACCAAAAATTGTACGTAATAACTTACCCTCGAAGACCTTTAGGCTTGTTCTTCCTCCAAAATTAGCGACCACATTTCACACCCGTTGTATTCAGTAGGCAGTATATTTAACTAATTAGCAATAAAAAATTTAAATTTATCAATTTATTTATGCATATTTGTTTAAAGATAAGAAACCCACAGAAAGAGAGCCTTCTGCACCATTAAAAAGTTAATTATTAAAGAATCTGACCAAGTTCGAATACCGACTTCTACAACTCAATCTTGATTGACTTATTAACCAAAAAGGTTGGAGATATACGTACTGCATATACATTTTATGCATGGCTACACACATACGTATACACATATATATATATATATATATATATATATATATATATATATATATATATATATATATATATATATATTATACATACATTTTCTGAATGGTTGCATATACAGATATTTATTCACATATCTATCTATATAAAAAAAAACTGAAAGATTTAAAAAAAAAAATTGTAAGGGCGCCTAACAGAAAGTTGCATAGGGGCGCCGAAAACCTTAGGGTCCGTACTGCGTATATGTATAAAAAGGTTTCTTAAAGTAGGGAAGCCCACTAGTCCTAAGAATTGAATAGAGTTACTCATCCACTACCCGCATATGGACGACCAATTGAAGTCCATTAAAAGTTAAGTGCCGAGTTGGTAGTAAAGTTTAGATTTTATTACTACTAGTTATATGTGCTTGCACTTGTCTGTTCTTATCTTTATTTAAAATTAATTTAAAGTAAAACTAAAAACCATACGGAATTTTTCACTGTTTCAGTGGTTTATTATAATTGAGATGTGGTCAGAAATTAAACGAAATGAAATAGGCACACATTAAATAGCAAATTTCATTACGTTGTGTGTTTACTTCTGACCCTCTCCTCAAACATTTATTGTTATTGTCTTCTATTCGGATTGTTATTGTCTTCTATTCGGATAAAAAAATATGTTATTTATTACAAATGATGGGAGATGATATATCTGTTAGTATAGCAGCCGTTTTATCTGTTAAACGACTGCACTGAGGACTGAAAATATATTCAAGAATTTTGAATTTATTAGAAAGATTATGACTTTTTGGCAGCTAGAAGACAACCTGTTCAAATAAGCGAAAATAGATTAATAAATTATGATTTTCATTGAACGTCCTCTTTGATAGTGTTCTTTCTTCATAGGTCCCATCATTGATGTAAATGAGAAGGAAGACGCGCAAAGGATCCCCTATATTCCTATATTGTCTTCCCTACTTCATACGATAAAGGGTAGGAAACCTGTTTTAAAAGTGTTAATAGATCGATCAACATGTAATGTGTCTTGAAAGTGGAACTTTCTCCATCAAGATTTGAACGCCCAATCAACATAAATATTTATAGA
Organism: Rhaphigaster nebulosa; assembly: GCA_948150685.1. Classification (NCBI taxonomy): domain Eukaryota; kingdom Metazoa; phylum Arthropoda; class Insecta; order Hemiptera; family Pentatomidae; genus Rhaphigaster; species Rhaphigaster nebulosa. Next base: position 34,131,380 of record OX411308.1, read on the forward strand.
TGTCTATATACGTATCTTGTCGGACTGGTTCTTCGGTGGAGTCGAGGAAGTGTTTCGGCTTCCGTTGTGGTTCTCAATATTAAGATAAATTTTAAATCAAATCAAATTTGCTTTATTACTTGGTGATCGCTATAATTATATAGAGCGATAGGATCGCTTTCTTTGGAATGCCCGTTTTAATAAGTGAATAAATATCTGTACTACAAGCTATGGCGAATGTCAAACCACGATTCCTAAGCTTACGCAGTCCCCTAATTATTCACGAGAAATCGCATGTTAGATATTTTTTAATTAAAATGAGGATTTGTTTTTAAATAGCAGAGAACTTGATACAATTTCAGGAACTACTTTTCACAATGCTTCGCTTTTCATGTTTATATTGTCTTACGTGTTCTACTTTAAGAAGCATCCTTGCACATTTACATTTTAAATTCAATTGAAGTATTAATGCATCTATTCATTGTTTTATATATGCAAAAAAAAAAAAGGATTAAAAAATAGGTTGTATAATAATCAGCAGACTACATAAAAGTCTTGATATTTTCAATCATTGCTACCATTTTCACCATGTCTGAATTTTGCTTCTCCAAATCCACTAATGAAGTCTTCACTACCCAATAGTTTACAGTTTAATTTTTCAGTTGATCCATCGCGTCTTTCTTGTAATTGAAAAGATTAAAAATGGTTGCCGGCAAGATACCCTTCGTAACATCCTCTTTATTAGGACAATTCGTAATCGGTGTTCCTCTCCTTGCATGTGGTCATTTCCTAAGCAGAATTGGTTAAAAGCTAACTAACAAACTAGATATTTGTGTGCGTATCTTTGTGAAAGTACATATATATATATATATATATATATATATATATATATATATATATATATATATATATATATATATATATATATATATATATATATAGGGGTCGGGGTGGCCGAGCGGGTTAGCGCTCTTGCAAAAGTGCACCTACTCTCAAACCCAAAGGTTGTGAGTTCGAATCTCGGCACCGGCACTACTTTAATTTAATTAAAGTAATAATTCAAGAAATCTATCACCCCTCCCCCCGGGTATGTGAGGCCCGTCAGCCTACTGGAGGCTACTCACACAGACCGGGCGTAGGAGTGATGACCCTACCCCGTGTACCTTAATTGTGAATCGCGTTGTGGTTTTCCAGGACATAAAATAGCCGCCCGGAGGTTTGGTCCATGGACGGTCTGTCTCGGGGAAAGAAATATAGGTCCTCGTGCGCCTGCTGACTCCGAACAGCCATAATCCATGGATCTAGACCGATTTGTCACTGTCCTTGAACCCGAGTGAGTCGGTGGGAAGGACACTGCTGAATTGGCCCCAAAGGGACCGGTTATGGAGCAATGGGCAGCCTGCCGCTGCACCATGGAAACCATGGTTCGCAGCAACGTGAGGTTGGGTGACCCCCTCCAGGCTGTCTGTGCTCCCGCAAGCAATAAATGTCTGTAAGAACACCACATCGCGCGGCCAAAGATCTACAAGGTCTATAGAGCCAACCGAAAAAAAAAAAAAAAAAAAAAAAAAAAAAAAAAAAAATATATATATATATATATATATATATATATATATATATATATATATATATACATATACATAATCAGAAACTGATAACATTTTTTACTGCTTCTGACATGGAATATTATATGATTTTATCAATGACTCATGTCTATATATTATAGGAAAGCAATAAAGTAGCACGCCTGCCAGTCACCAATGAGTAAACAAAATAGTGTGAGTGAGTCGTGACCATGCCAAGTTTATTGACCAAAGAATAAAACTTTTTTGTTGTCCAATATTAAAATTATGATTAAAAAGTATTCGCTCAATATGAAATCATTATTCAGTTAGATTGGTACAAACTGTTAACACTATTGCTCCATATCATTAATTCCTGTCATTTATGATATAACCAGCCGATATAGCAGGCCTCATATTTAATTTTACTTATATTTTAAAAAAATAAATCAATAAAAAGATTTGTTTACCTTCAGTTAGTTCGGGTTTGCTTTGGCTAGAATTAGTTCAGGACCAGCAGTCCAAGTAAGTATTTTGGACTTGGGTAGAAATTCGCCTCCTGATAAATTTATCAGGAGGATAATTATCCAGCTATAGCATCTTCAGAGATGGCGGCCTCTCGAACACCGAACTACTCTTATATATGTTATAAGATAGATTCGATAGATTTTCATGAAAATTGAATCACATTGATTTGGTGATGTTGCTGTTTTCGATCGATGTGAATTGGTTTTTCAGTGATACTATAGAACATGATCTGGTACCAGGAATGAACTTACAGAAATATCTCACAGATTAGATTGGGGCAAGTGATTTTTTAAAATGTTCCTAATCCTCCTGAATTTGTAGGAAAAATTAAATAGTCTGTTTAGGGCAATAGCTTACTACTCCTTAAGGTTAGACTAAAATTGTAACAATCTTTTTCAGATTATCAGAACATCTTCCAATTTAATCACTCTATTGTATTAATGATATGTATGTAGTTATGTAGTAGCGTCCGCCATCTTCGATGTGATAGCTGGAAAATATACTAGTTGGCGAATTTCCACCCATGCTCAAAATACCTACTAAAAATTTCTGGAAAAACAATCTCTATACTCAGTTTTTCCTACAGGACTCAAGCCAGGTCCAGAACTACAAGGAGGTACTTTGAGTAGATAGACCCTTCTTTCCTGCCTTATTCTGAGTAGATAAGAAAGTTAAACTCGCAAAATCTCAGCAATAAATGGTGTGCCATATAAAAAAAGATCGTACTAATAAAACCCAGGAAGGGTCTTTGGTTCAGTACTTAGTAAGTACGTATTCTTTCGAAGCCAACGGTTGTGCATGGACTTGAATTGGCCAAAATCACGCTACACCGCCAGATTTTTCGTCCAGTTGAGCTGTGTGCAATATAATAAAGTAAAAATGGTTAAAACTTGGGTGAGCTAAGTAAGGCAAATAGAAAATGACCATTTAAAAAATAAATTAAGGAATTCAGTTGATAGGCCAATAAAATTACGATCTAATCTCTTTCTGCTAGGTTGTGTAAGTATTTGTATTTGAAAAGGTAATTGAATTAATTAAACATTCATTCACATTATTAATTCATTTAAATTGTTTGCAATTTTTATACTTTTCATTATCCAATTCTCAGCATTTAAATGGTAACGAGTATGTCTAAAAAAAAGATTCATGTTTAGAATGTTATCTCTACTACGCAAATTCATCAGAGAGTTTTTAAACATAAATATTGGTGATTTTAGCAGTTGTTTATGCAACAGTATAAAACAGTCGGAGCGACATTTTAGAACGTAAATCACAATATTTTGTGGAAGTGAGAATTGTGGTTGAAATTATTTGTATTTTTGTGTAATTGGGATTTAAGAGTCAAGCGTTATCATTCCTAAGTTTATGTAGATACATTATTATTGGCATAACGTTGAATAGTAAATGGAAAATGAGATAATGGATAGTTATTGTCTTTTTACACTGAAGAGAAAGGGATGGATGTGGTGTTGTCGAAAAATTGAGGTAGAGTAGTGTTCCTTTTAAATGTCAAGATGAAGATGAGTGGTGGTTGGGTGAATGGAGATGTCATATCAGGACATTGGATATACTTTTTTCACCTCATTATTTATAGATTAGATTCATAATGATGGTATGATCAAACTCAGTTGGGAGCAGTCAGCCATAGAGCTACTATAGCTCTAATATAATAGAAAAGAGTTTGACCAAAGCGTTAACACTAAAAGTTGTTTTTTTTTTATTACAAAGCAATTAATATAACAAAAAAACAACTTTTTCATTTTATAAAAATTCATCTTGACTGATCCCTCTCCAAGTTCTAACGTTAAACGAGAATTATGAGTGAAAATATAAGAAAATTGAATATATATAGAGCATTCAATACTAAAGCGAAATTGAAGTTAATATTCGAGGTTTAATAACTTACATAATAACCTAGTGCCAACCAAAAGTTATATTTAATAATTATCACATTACCACTCAACAGTCTCAAAATTCCTCAGTTATACTATGAAGTTGTTGCTCGAATTTCCTCTGAAATTTGTAATGTTTGAATATTTCCGATGAATATGTTGCTGCGCAATGAAAGCTTTTTAATATTATAATAAAGGAATTTTGTGATTATTGATTGGTATCACAATATATTTTTATTAAATGCAATTTATTACTGTATCAAAAATACAGTAAAAGTAAATGTGACATCTATATTATAAAATATGATAATAGCTTGTGAAGTAATTTACCACTTCGATCTCTATTTTATTAATAAGCCATTAATAATATATATATATTTTAATAACAATTAATAATATATTTTATTTTACTAAGCCATGTTCTTGTTATGAACTAGTAGGTTTGTATGGGCCTGGAGTGTGTAATTAAAAGAGATATATCTATTGGGGACCAAATCTGCAACAAATGGAATATTGAGGTCGTTATGGATAATTCAATATGTGACTTATTAAGGAGCATGAAAAATTATTTGATTGTCTGGATTTTATACGAGAGGAATTTGATGGTTTCATGGAGCCACAAAGTTCGTGGCAGACCTTTAAAGAAATATCTGCACTCGATTGAAGATAACACTTAGAATATAAAATTATATAATTACATTTTATCTACTAATTCATTAATTTTATAGATATCTGGTTAATATAAACAATAGCGAACAAACTGAGGACCATTTCATCCTAACGCTCCAAATTTAAATGGTCTCGCTTCACCACTATCTTAGAAAATTTTAAAACTACTAATCCTTTGATTTTATATTAATTATAATATTGTCACCAATCAATTGGTTGAATCCACATGATGGTATAGAAGGATCAATCTAATTAGAGATTAATTAATTATTTCCCATTTCTATAATTTTGTTTTATTGAAAACTAGTTTCGAATGTTATACATTTATCTTCAGTTCTAAAAACTCACAAACATTCAAAAATAAGCAATTTAAAATATAGTTTGGTATTATTATACATATTAAATTAGATGCATTATAAATCAGTGTTATGAAACATTTATGAATTATGAAATTAATTAAGGCAAGAAATCAAATACATGCTGGTACTCACCAAGGTTTAAATGGATTATATCAAACAGAAAAGTTTGTAGAACTGAAGATGAATGTATAACATTCGAAACTAGTTTTCAATAAAACAAAATTTGATTGAAGTGATCCCACTAAGCACTTAAGAAAATTTTGAAACTATTAATCCTTCTTTGAATTTATATTAATTATTTTATATTCAGTTGACATCCGCATGATGGTATAGAAGGATAAATCTAATTAGGGATTGATAAATTATTTGCCACTTCTATAAATTTGAAGTGGCAAATAATTTATTAACCCCTAATTACAATATTGTCACCAATCAATTAGTTACATTGATACATAGTTACATAGCGTTGACACATCAACACTAGCAAACAACTGAAGACCATTTAATCCTAATACTCCAAGTTTAAGTGATTACACTAAGACCTTAAGAAAATTTTGAAACTACTAATCCTTTGATTTATTATTAATAATAACATAGACACCAATCAGTTTTTTCTTACAAAACAATCGAGGTCGCCACGAAAAATTTACAAACCTGCACTGCCGCAAGCAAAACTTATGCTATCAATATTAATTAACACCTATAATTATATTCATATTATTCGACAGATATTGTTTAAAAGTGATGCGTAGAAAAGATGAAGAGGTGATGTAACTGACCCTTAATGCTCGCTAGGGATAAAAGTTGTAATAAAAATTACGACCTATGAACGTATATGTGAAATCAAATAGTTACAATTAAACGAAAAATTCACTTCATAGAATATAAAATTATTAGAACTCATTAATTGGAAATTTTGAAAGTTTTATTTTTAAATCAAATTTCATGGAAATATTTCGTCGCCACCGCATTAAAGTAACGAATGTGAAAAATCAAATTTTTCGAAATTATATGGCTATAAAAAAAAAAAAAGCAAAGTCTTTGTACAATGATTTCAAAACAGTTTATATTATTCCTATACCTTCATAATCGGCCGAGAAATGAGCGAATGAAATATTTAATCAGCCGCCATTTCTAAACGAACGGCGGATGGTAATGTTGGATTCCGAGTATCATCCTGGAATATCCTTAGACTTGGGTACCAAATCTAAAAAAAATCGGCATTGTAGTCTCGAAAGAAAGCCGCGGATGTAGGGCAGACGGTTTTTTTTTTCCGTATACAAAACTTGATAACCTCAAATTTTGTGGAAGGGTTCAACATATTATTTTCTCGGTCGATTACAAAAGTTCATTAATGAAAATGATAAACCGCAACTATTAAGCGAATAGTAACGTGTGATGTACTTTTTAAGTTAGGGATTGATAAATTATTTGCCACTTCTATAAATTTGTTTTATTGAGAACTAGTTTCGAATGTTATAAATTCATCCTCAGTTCTAAAAACACACAAAAAATTCAAAAATAAGCAATTTGAATTGTTTGTGTGTTTTTAGAACTGAGGATTAATGTATAAAATTCGAAACTAGTTTTCAATGATACAAATTTACAGAAGTGGCAAATAATTTATCAATCCCTAATTGGATTGATCCTTCTATACCATCATGCGGATGTCAACTGATTTTTTAAGCTCCCTGAAAATTAGCTCTATTCACAATCCTTGCTTACTTAAGGTGTCTCTGAATGACAGTAAATAGTAAATTAAATGAAAATAAACCAATATGTAGAGATATTTGTATTTGTAAAACAAATTTGTAGATTTTCTGAATCATGTAAAACTAATGCGAGTTTTACGTCGAAAATGTGATATGACGTTAAATGACGATTTTTATACTCGATAGAGGCGCTTTTGGCAAATATTGCCAAATATTGGCTTTGCTAAGTAATATAATGCATTGAGAATTTGTGATAAATAAAATAATATCATTTTGTGAAAAAAAAAGCGAATTGAGCCGGTTTTGGAACTTAGTTTACTTCTGATGTAAACTATTGGTGCTTCAGACCGATCAACCTTATAATCAGAACTAGACAGAATTAATATGAGAGGATGTGAATGACAAAGGCATACAAGTGATAATTTTATAATTTTTTGAAAACGCTATTTAAAGTTAAAACATTTTGATAAAAACTAAACCGTTTAAGTTTGTATCATACTTATATTATGGCTCTACTATATATCCCTTGAATATTCAGGAATATTGTATTTGAAAAACATTTTGTATGCATTAATTATCCTTAACCGCACTTAACTCTATCTTTGAAAAAAAAATACACTTGTATTCCTTGGCTTATAATCCCCTAATTTATTAACCTCGTTTCCTCCATTTTCGTGGTTTCATTTGTTATGTAATTTTATCATATCCGATAATTACTTATTGGAATATTTTTAAAACTTGAAATATTGAAGTTCCATGGATTATAGAAATTACACGATAAATTCAGCTGAAATATTATATATTTAACAAATTCTGTCTTTTAATTATTTGAAAATTAAACTAATTTAGTAGTCAGCTCAAAGTTATTTCACTCTTAACGTGGTATAGATTGTCTTACTTAATCCCTTGCTAATTTTTAATGGGAACATGATCAATTTATTGAATTTCTTGCAAATCTTTTGCGAGGTATCCTGATAATTCTATCTAATTTTAGATGACCTGGGAATGTCTGGTTCAGATCCCATTAAAAGAACTCTGATAAAAACAAGTTAGAAATAACTCTACAGATCCTATCTCTTCACACAGCCGGTCTGACGTTCGTTTTTCTTTTATAAATGTACCTAATGCTATTTGTAAATATGAAAACAAATAGATTTTAAATAGCAGCTTTTTGTTTCGGATTCTCAAGCAATTGTATTATTTTCATATCTTGCGTATGTACAATATTTTTTTCAAATAAGGAAATCAGATTGGAATTCGGCAGTATGATAGTATGGGGCATTGAACTTTTAACTGTTCGAAATAATAATTGAGATAAAGAAAAACGGAATAATGTGTGGTGAAGATTGCCAAAAACAGAAAAAATATCAGTGGCATAACGTCCAAAATATCTTATCAATTTTCAAAATAATTTGGACGTTTTCCAAAAAAGTGTTACCTAGAAATCCATATCCAAATCGCTTAAAAATCCTCTCAAGTAAAATTCATACCTTTTTAAAGAAACGTAAGAGAAATAATTTTAAATTTTGTGCTCGATGAAAATTTCTGCCAAATGTGGCACTATATCGTAAAAAAAAAAATTATTTTTATTTTGAGCATATATGTTTGTTGCATAATATAAATCACATTGGAAGTATTTATCTTTGAAGCATAACCTAAACGTCACTACCTTCCCCTGTCGAAAGCCACAAAATTATCTGTTCTAAGTGTTATCGCTCTTAATAGCAATACACTATTGATAAAATAATATTATTACAGTGACACCAAATAATACAATATTTTTGAATTTGTTTTACAAAAATATAACCAAAGATGGCGCGCTCATGGGCCTCAAAATACCTGTCTTATAGTTTGGCCAGGCATCATTCCCTTCTGCTTCAAGTGAATTTTCCTGACAGTGGATGGAATCTAGAAGATAGTTTGAAATAATGCATCATTTAAAAAAAAAAATCACGAGACAGAAGGAAATTCAAGTGTTTTCTGCATTTGAATGAATCTAGAACTGTCTGGATATAAAATATTGAATTTAGATGCATAGCGAAACCATTAGTGGATTTTTTTTAAATACAGCTTTTAACTTTTCTTCTAGGCGTATTATTTGGAATATAACAAATATATTAAAACCCCTTTGCAAAGCTCGTTTGTGTGTTTTTAATCTTCAATTAGCAAGCCTAAAATCCGCTATAATTATACGTGTAGTATCAAAAACTAAAGAAGAAGGAAAGGGAGATTAATGACGAAACTTGTAACATTCATGTCTTCTTCCAGATCTAATGAACAGGACTATTAATATAAAGTTGAAATTATTTAATAGTTTTATCTTTTGACCAAATGGCCAAACGTTTCTAATTTTATTCACAAACTATGAATAAATCAATTAAAGGCTAGTAATTATAAAACCTAGCTTCTTTCCCCTTCTCGGTCTATCGGGTATGATCAAAGTGTGTATCTGATAAACTGAAAATTTTAATTTTTAAGAAATTTTAAAAACACCTCAATTCCACGATTTTTAATTACTATTTTAGTTCATTTATTAATAGCTATACAAACTAAAATCACACTTGTATCGATTTCAGCGCAGGCCATATAAGAATATCATACTTTTATTTTGAATTTTCCTATTTAACAGGTTACGACCAAAATAAAAATTAATTTACTGCCTGCCTACAATTTTTTTCCCCTATGGAATGATAGCAGAAGATCATTTATTAAAATAAATGATCTTCTGCTGTCATTCCAAATTTCACCGGCAATTCCATAAACGATAATCATTGTTTTTTTTTTTTTTTTTATAAATAACTTATTACAAATCTTCGTTTTCTGAGTGTAATAATATTCTGTAGCAACCCACTCTTTTTCAGTTAGCAATAAAAATAAAAATTAGTTTACAGTCTGGAAACGGAATTTGTTAATTTTTTTTTTCTTATGAAGTTTAATAAATTATCTCAAATTTTCATCTATTAATTCTGTTCCTATGATTCCCAATTTTACCAAAAGGACTAAGTAAGCTTATCATATACTTAACTGGATTGAAATTCTAACTTAATAAGCTCTTTAAAATGTAATCAATGACATTTGGCTTAATTGCTGAAGAACAGGTTTGAAGGAGGCCTTCAAAAAGCCGCAAGCGTTCGGCCCAGTTCCTGCACAGCGTCCTTGCCTCCAGAGAAAGTCGTTTTATGTTTTGAAACCGAAACCGCCAAAACAGGTTGCCTCGTCTTACTTAAAACATTCCGTTAAGTTTATTACTCAAACACGAAGTAATCAAAACTATTATGAATAAAACTGGAAAGAAATCTTGTACAAATAAACTTTCATAGATGATCTATGTATTTGTAATGTATATGTTATATTCATTTGTATCACACGTATCTCCTCTCCCTTTGACCTCTATTTGCTTTGAGGATCAATTACTCTTAACTTCTGGAACAAAACGAAAAATTATCAATCAGAAATAAAAGATTTGAAAAAGAGTCATTTCCGAAATAACTCTGTCCACTGAAACCCATTAAAATCTACATCTTACCCAGGAGTTCTCATCTTGAAAGGGTTAGAAAAATGGAGGCATAATTGCGGTCGGCGTATTAATAATAGGAAAAATGTTCATAAAATATAAATCAATTAAATAGAATTACATCAAATATTATTTATTTATATTAAAAACTTCTTTTTCGAGTGTATATAGGCCGCTGGTCCGATATAAACATTTTTCCTAATAACTATTAACAACAGTGAAAGTTATCCAGATTGTATAATTTTTAAGGCAGATATTAATATTCATATACTGAAAAACAGACGGCTTTAAATACATAAATTAATTGTATGGGAATCGTGTGTATATTGCTTTATATTTTTATTGAATTCATTTTATCACACAATGGTCGGAAAATATTTTTTTAAATAAAATGTAAACTGAGAGAAAGTCGGTTGTAATATTTCATTTCCTTCCTGTAAAATGTCAATAATTACATGTTAAAAAACATTTAAATTGATTAATGCATTAATTCATATTGTCTTGATTGTTATAAAACGGTTCACATTCTGGGAGATGGATATGTGCCACTGAGTTCTCCGTCCTACGATCACTCTTAAATTAGGAAAATATTGATTTCCTGGAGTCTTGCCTGGTTACCGAATAATAAATACTACCGCTATTTTTTAATTGATATAGAATGATAACTAGTTTATGTAATGAAATACAATTTTAGGAAAAAATTAATTTCCGACAAATTTTAAATGTGTCTTCTTTTAAATCTTTTTTTAAATGTGTAAAATTTCTGTTAATTTTTATTTCTTGAATTGATACAATCTAAAAATAATTAACGTTTAAAAGAAACTGAAAAGTTAGAATATACAAACTATTATCTTGCCTACACTTCTGTACGAGTGTGAAAGGTGGCCGCTAACCTTGAAGGACGAACAACGCATTAAGATCTTCGACCGAAACGTAGGTGGGAGAATTGTGTTAAGGGTGATCTTATGGATTTAGGTTTGGACGGTAGTCAGTGGACCGAGGTTTGTAGACAGCGATTGGTAGTATCGGCATCGAATCTTCGGGTTCGCTAAATCTTTTATTATTATTATAAAAAATAACATTCCGTGCAGTGATCTTCATATCTAATGACGATCTAAAAAAAGATAAATACCGGATTTATTTTCAAACAAGGTAGTTAGCAATTCCATCAGCTGATTAGCAATATCAAAAATATTGAAATGATTACAATACATGGCATCATTAAGATTATTTATTTACTTATAGAATTCTAATAATGTGCAAATTTTACCATGGTTTGATAATTTTATAATCGAAATATACCAAATCATACAGTATTTGTATTATGCTTAGTTAAAACAACGATTAGCTATATGTACAAATATTTCAGATTTATATGTTTTCAGTCTCGGCGTAAAAACAATTCAGTTGTCAACCTGAAATTACTGTTGTATAGTAATTTAAAAATATTTTGTGTTGTTTATTATTATTATTATTATGACATTTGTAACGACATCTACTCATTTTATTTTTAAAACATAAATTACTGTGTTTTAACAACTCATTTGAATTATCTTATTGTTGCGCCAATAGCCAATCAAATCGATCCTAATCAGCATTTGGAAATCCAATTTATATCTATAATGTACCGCTATTGCCGGAAAAGTGTCTGCAGATTCATTCTCAGTTATCAGTACTAGCTTTCCTATTAATTAAAACTGACAGATCGCTCGTTTTCTACAACAAAGCGCTATAACTCGAAAATTGCGATTCTTTAGTTAAAACCACTAGGAAAATTGCAGCGGTGTGAACTTTAAATAGTAGTGTCATTTCTGAAATTTTAAAACCAGTCGTGCCATTTTAAACAAACATTTCAAAAACATTTCAAAGGTACCACTTAAAAAATCGTGAATTACGAGTTATGACGATATTGCAGCAAATGGACGATATGTTCTCAACAGTCGCTGAAAGTAGTCAGTTTCGCGAATGTTATATTATATCATATTAATGTTATATAATTATATTATATTAATTATTTTCATGAAGGAACTTGTGTTTTCTTCATCGGATATAACTTATTTCGGTGAGTCATTTATAAATTCCAGCTCAATGGATGATTTTAACTTTAACGTCACTGCTCCAGACTTGCTCCAAGGAAACCAAAGCTGAACTATTTCAAGGAGGTTATTATACAGATTTTTTTTTTTTTATGGTCAAAGTTATTATTATTTTAATTATTAAATTAATATATATTTATAATAATAAAATAATAAAATAATTAAAATAATCCAAGGAGGGAGAGTCCAAAACTAATCAATACTTAATGCATCAATATTTATTATTATATAATTTGTTTCTAAAATTCATAATATTTCCTCTTCATCTACTCGTCTTCTTCTTATACTTTGAATTTAGTGATTATCATTCACTTATTGACAGTTGAACGTTCAGTCGAACTGTATTCAGTATAAAAGCCTAATATTTGATGAACATTCTGAATCAATGGCCAGAAAACATTTTTCATTGAGGATGCTACCATAAAATGTTAAAGTTAAATATCAATTTTAAAAGTTATAAACAATTAGAATGTTGCTTTTATCACAGAATTTTATTTTTTTTAAATCACATTCAATTGTTTTATAATGGATTATTTACAAACACTAATGCATTTTAGTTGACCAGATGAAGCTTTTTTTCAGGTAATAACGTACCAGCCAGTTAGGTGAAATTTGTCATTGATTGGACTTCCATCGTATTTTTATGTTATAAACATTAGGCTTTTCAGTTTTATGCTTACATTTCCCCTTATCTATAATTGTAATCCTATCGATCGGTTAAAACTCTACTATAATATAATATATTATAATATAATACAATATAATACTCCGTATGACTTATGGTTGATGTATACTATATGTGTAAATAATAAAGGTATGCATTTAATCTTTGTAAATGGTAAATTAAACATAGATTTGATTATGCCGCTACTTATCATAAATTAAAATACACTGAAGAAATGTATGTTTTATTTACCTTGATCGATACCCAACAGCTATTGGTATATTAACAATGAAGGACGCCTGCTCCTTTGGACTGAAATGCTTAGACCAGCAAGCGGCTTCCATTGTCATTGCTTGCGTAACCGAAAGCCAATTCTGCGTCGGGTTCCTGGGATGGGATAGGACCCAGTGTGAGATGGTCTTATTTTGCACATACCCTAGCCCAAGACCATTACCGCAACGCTGATAAAGACATTCGCCTCCAGCAGCTGTTCCAGTTTCCTCCCCCCTCCCATTCATGCCTAGTGCTCTATCCATTCATAAGTTGTGACATTGTCACTAGTATTTATTACCTTACTAATATTGGTAGCATTATTATAGCATGGCATTCCGTTTTAATAGTATCTTGATCATTTATGTATATTTTATTATCTGATAGGTGTTATATTCGAAATAAGATTTTTTTTTCCAAAAAAAAATGAAGTTAATTTCTTAGATGTTTTTAATGCCTGGTAAAATAAAACTTTTCAAATCTCTCTAGATACATCGCAAAAAGCTTGGCAATGATACACATAATTCCTAATATTTGCAAATTTTCAGCTAAATAATACCATCGTAAGAATACATATTCAAAAATATATGCTAAGGTATATAAAGATTATTTATTAAAAATAAAAGTATTTAGTTTTGAGAATCAAAATTATTTTTTCGCATAAACAAGCCAAACGTTTATTATTTCTCTTAAATTCATTATTTCTAACATATCACGATAGAATTTTTATCTGATGTTTATTGATTGCCATTAGCTAGTCAGTTTTAAGTCATAAAAAATTTCGAACCGAAAGGTTCGTTGGCGACACTTATCAAAAGTCGCTGACTACACAGGGTGTCCGAAAAAAATATTTTAGTAATTGAGGGAGGGATATCATATAAAAAAAATAGTTCAGTGCAGCCAACCACCACTTTTTATCTAAATCCGTTTTCGAGATTTTTTAAAAAATAATCCTTTCTCGAAAACGGATTGGGATAAAAAACTGTGGTTTGCGGCACTGAACTACAGTTTTGACCGAATATCCCTCTCTTAATTACTGACATTTCCTCCTTGGACACACTTCATAAATAGTAAACAACTTAAAGAAGAACATTTTAGTGTACAACCGTTTGTTATTGAAATAAAAATCAACTTACGAATTAATGCACGCGATTGAAAGAATGTTAAATAAATCAAAATGTTAAAAAAAAAAAAAAAATCATACATTTGACAAGGAAGCTTTTTGAATTTAAATAGGCGGGGAAGTATTTTCTTCTTATATAGCGTAACCTCTCGATCTTAGCTCCGGCCGCAGGGCTCTCCCTGAAGTTGTTTGTCTATAATTCCCTCCACAGGTCCCCTTAAAAATCGATATCTACAAGATTCGACATAAAAAATTCCTCCCTTCTACTTCTTTAACGCCGCGATGTTATTACTTCAATTATATTTTCTCTAGAATGCTGTATTGTTTGCCCTTTCAAATTTCTCAGTGGAATTATCTTTATTTCATCTAAATATTTTTCCAGTAACATAAGAGGCAATGTTTGCACCCGTTAGATAGATTAGGAATACAATAAATTTTTTTTTACCATTGATAGGTTTTTTTTTTTTAATCGACTAAAAAGAAAATCTAAAAATAACTTGTTTCGAAAGTTAACGTTTCGATCAATTTGAAGTGTAACATTTTACTGACAAACACACAGTTTGTAGTGTTCTCATTCCACCATAAGAATGATATGGTATAGATTGACTATTCGAATCTAATACTTTAAAATACCGATATTATTTAATAATTATATTAGGGCTGATTTAATGATATTGAGAATTTCATTAAGCCTTATGGTTTTAATGTTATTTAGATAAGCTACGAATGATAAGGGTATTTTCTTCGGTGTTTTAACTTTATACTATACTGTACTGTTAAGTTTAAATATAATAAGGCAACCTAAGATTCGATACCGGTATCAACAATTCCACATATTTTTCTTTACCCATTACTCCCATCAATCTCTATAATCATTAGATATGAATACTTCAATTTCTTTTTTTAAATAATCATTTTATAATATTATAGGTAGATCCAAAAAAAAATATCTAGTTTTTTATATATAATGGTCCATAAAAGGATAATCTGTCCGCCAGAATTGACCCAAGGTCTAATTTATTTTAATAGTTCTTTCGCTTTGATTTTTTTTTTTTAACTCATTACTTATGCTGCTATTGCTTTTTTTAAAGAATACGTTTGGAGTATTGAGTTGCAAATTAACACACAGATTTTCTCTTTAGAATTCCGAGAAGATATTATTTCGAGTCATTCATTATTCATATAGTGACATTCTATGAAAAGAGTTGACGTTGAAGCACTACGTCGCAACGTTACTGAACCAGGTTGATGCAGAATGGATCTCTCAGATATTTTGTTAGTGTGAGATAACAAAATATTTTTGGTTATCGCCAAATTTATTATTTACAATATAAACCTTTACAGTCGAACCTCTTTTTATCGAATATCATGGTTCCTTGGAAAAAATCGATACATAGAAAGATTGCAGTTTTTTTTTTTTTTTTTTTTTGTCATTCTAAAAACAAACAGTTATTTTTTTTAGGGTTCAAGTAGTAGGCAATTTTTTTCGTTTAAGAAAAAAAAAGTGAACAAAAAGTATTATTTGAAAAATTGTAAAAATTACAAATTTGATTGTAGATTTAATGTGTAACGCTGCAGTGGAGGTACAAAGACCTAACTTCAAACCATTTTTCTAAATATTTTTTTGGTAGTTTGCCCTAAATAGTCTAAAAAATTGGATTAGGATTTGGCCAATGGATTTCGAGTTATCTAATGTCATAAACAGGTGTAATTTTTAAATCAACTTGAATACACAAAATAAAAAATATTTAGAAAAATTATCTGGAGTTAGAGACTTCTAGCTATTTTCACGGCAGAACTATAGTGTGTACCTATTTAATAAGAACATGTATTAAAAATTACTTTATTATAATTTTCAAGCAAAGTAGTTTCTAATGTCTTTCTGTGTGTAATTCATCATGGAAGTCTTGTATAGGAGCCATGTTCACAGCAAGAAAGGTAAAGTTCAAATGAATTTGAAGGAAAATTGCACTCTGTCTTAGTTAGGAAAGCAATTAAGATAATCTCACTCCAATGTGTACAATTGAAAAAAAAATATATATAAATAGTTTATGTATAAGCTTTTCGTGCTATCATCAAATTGTTAGCGCACAATATAATTGAACATAAAGTGATTTGTTGTAGCATGGCACACTGACTCAGTTGGTGGAGGGAGGCTCGTGACATAGTATAGGAACAATGTGTCGCGACTATGTTCCTAGGTGTGACTAAGCTTAAAGTAATATGCTTAACGTGAAGTTGGCAGTTCCTTCTAAGCAATCGATCCAACACAGTGAATAGTAAATGCTAAGTAAAAGAAGGCAGTGATTTTCTTCGCAAATCACTCATTTAGTAGGGACGAGATCGCCCAGTGTACAACAAAATACTCAAAGAGTTTCCCTTTCGTTTTCATTGTATTCCATTTTGAGTTTTGATATAACAAAGAGTATTCATCCAATCTTCGGTTATGCAACAAGGAGAGTTATTTAAGGAGCGGAGTGAAAGAGAATCTCCTTGAAATCCTCCACCATACTGCATCGATGGCATCCTTGAACTTTGCGTTCAAATGCCATTCATTTCAAAAACTCTTTCGGGATATCGAATACACTGCGTGAACATTTCTTGGTATGCCTGTACCTACTAATTATTTGCTCGTAGAAAACAGACAACTAAGAGAACTTGGAAAACTACCTTTGAGAAGAAAATAAGAATATACAAGGCGTTAGAATTTTAACTTTTCATGGCAAATTGCACTCAGATTGAACCTCAGCTGTTTTCCAATTTTTATGAGATTAGTGATTAGATGATAAAGGATGTATGGTTTGTAATTTTCTTACGAAGCAAACATGAACGATGATTAGATATCAGAAGGCTCATGTCTTCATATCTTCATAAAACTAGTGTCTGGTTACAATGTGTACAGGAATACTGTCCAAAAAAGCTACCAAAAGGATATCAGCTCATATTTGCTAAAAGTTATGAACTGATTTCATTAGACCATAAACTCCTGCTAAGCCCACTGTTCTATTTAAATACCCACCATATAATTTATCCTGAAGATGGAGAAACAATCCCGAAACGTAGATACGGTTAGAAAAATAAAGTGGATGTGAGAAAAGAAAGAAATGTAAGGAATGCCATCATTGCTAAGAGTTAATAAATAATTGTTTTAGACTCCCTAATGTGCTGTAATAGAAAAATAATTAATAGTGTCAAGCATTAAGAAATGCAGATGAATATACCGTCCCCAACTCTTTTAAGTAACGAATATGATAAATCTCTTTTTTTAATTGCTTAATCTTCTTTATTTAACAGAAGCATATTTGCAAAAAAACAACATATAAACACAAATCTTGGGCCTCGGAGAATTGAAAGACCCATGAATAAAACATTTGCAATGGGGAAGTTAAAAGTAAAACGTTAAGTCCTTATTTTGGTCTTCTGAAAATAAGCACTTTTCACATTTGTAACTACTTGGTCATTTTTTATATATTTTTTATTTTATTTTACAAAAATAAATTGTAGTGAGATTATTCTTGACATAAGAAAATTAGAAATCTCCGCTAACTAACCGTTAGGAGTTTCGTAATAGACTACCACTTCGTTATTAGCAATGACTTGAGAGATCTAAGGCTTTCAAAATATAAATTTTTAAAGAGGTAAATGATATCATGCCTCATGTCTTATATTCTTTTATTATCTCCTTGTAAAACTAAAGTAAGAGATCTTTTCAGAAATTCCTGATGACGGCATTGGGACCGAAACGTCGTAAATAAATATAAGGTGAAGTATTTTCAGCTTTATATAACATGATTTAGATAGATGGTTTGTTTTTGGAAGGATATAAAACTAATAACTCACTTTTAATGCTAGTTCGTTTTTTGAGCTTTACTCTTATTGCATATAAATTTTATTGTTGAATGATTGTTGACTGTGATTAGCCTTTTTTATGCGGTGATTGGTCAATGTTTTAATAAATTATTTAAATTATGTTTTACGAGCGAGCGTTTCGGCCCAGACTGTAGCTGTGATGAAGGCCAAGATTGTGGGTCGGAACGTTGTCTATCTAAATTAAATAATAATTTAATTTGGGTGTTTTATTAAAACTTGATAGGACTTTTTCAATATTGAAAAAATTAGGTAAGGAAGCTAGATTGTATCTTTGTATTAGTATTTGACATTAAAGTTCTTTTTATGACAAAACTAAGTTTTAAATATATAATTAGGGATTGATAAATTATTTGCCACTTCCATAAATTTGTTTTATTGAAAACTAGTTTCGAATGTTATACATTCATCCTCAGTTCAAGGTTTAAATGGATTATATCAAACAGAAAAGTTTGTACTGGTTTCTTCTCGCATTGTACTAACTATACATATAACTAAATATATAAGCTCAATATATCTCTAAGCTCAATAACTAAATTTATAATATAACTAGATATATAAGCAGCAAATAATTGGTTTCTAATTAACAAATTAATAGTTGTTAAGATTGTTTTTGCTTTACCATTCTGCATTGATTACATTCTGATTACTAAATAAATAATATTATTGGTGCCATTATAATGCCACTAGTGATTAAAAGTATATATTCAAAAACAACGCAAAATTATTATTGCTTGTAAAATCAATTTGAAGCATATTTATATCTAGCGGAACAAACTAGAGAATTTTCTACTTTATTTGCACAGATTCGTATCTTCGTTATTTTTACTCCACTTTCGCCGCATTCTGGAGGTAGAAAAAGAAGTTAATAAGAGCCTAAACGTTAGCTTTTAAATTAATACTATATTTGTAATACCACTTTCCGAAAACAAGTATGATTTACTCTATAATTTAAAAAATATCTTTTTTAATAGTCACATTAGTTAATATTCTGTAAAAATGTTTCTGAATGTTCTCGAGCAAATATTAAAAATAAGCACATTTTTTTCTAGGAGTACAAAATATTAATTATCATGAACCATTTTCCGTTACTTTTGTTCTTACAATGAATAATTGGATTTTATTTATTTAAGTGCGGCAATTGAATTAATACATAATTAATGTAAATACAATTAACATTAATTATTTAGTTTTTGCATTAAAATTAATATCTCATTAAAAAAGCCTTATACAACATCAGGAGTTTAAACCTACTAATTTTTGAAGCTTTTTAGTCATATTTTTCCCGAATAAAATAGACTATTGCACTGGGTCGAAGGTCGCCGGTGAGTGGCGGGACTACGTTTTCTATCCGTTTCATAACCCCTAGAGCACGATTATGGAAGTTTTGGAAATGTTTGTGTTAATATACATATGTTTGTAATAATATACATATATACATAATATACATATAATGTACTATACATATACATAATATACATATAATATACTATACATATACATAATATACATATAATGTACTATACATATACATAATATACATATAATGTACTATACATATACATATAATATACTATACATATACATAATATACATATAATATATATATATGTGTACATATATATATATATATATATATATATATATATATATATATATATATATATATATATATATATATATATATATATATATTTTTTTTTTTTTTTCCCGCTACATTTGAGCTGAACTTTGGTATCTAGGGTTTTCGTCATAATTTGAGATCCTGCTATCTTCGAAAATAGTAACCAAAATCAGGGTCACTTTTTGAGCCATCGATTTATAGTTTAATAGCCGTACAAGCAGTGCCTCTTGCAGTGCCCACGTCAGATATTTTCTTTTAGTGAAAATACCTTAGTGACGGAGCTCTGCTGCTCATGGTTAACAAATTAATTTTAAATGTTTTAGGAGTTATTCATTTATTTATTATAATAAGTTTTATTATGCTTTGTTGTTTTCAATAATTAGAACGTTTAACTTTTAATAAATATGTTTTCATTATATATTTCAATATAACAACGAATGAATCTGATGTCAGTATTATAAGTATTTTATTTTAATTTTTTATCCGATTAATTGTAGGCTTCAAACATACGTTATTTATTTTAATAACTCAACCTTCATCTTGTAATTTTGTTTAAATCTATGTGGCATTCGTTTTCAATAATCAAACATTTTATCGAATTCATGAAATAATGTGAAAAAAAAAAAAAAACTTACGTAATTAGTAGAAATCATTTTGGGATAAAAACTCACCTGAAAAAGAAAATATATTCAATTATTTTTTTTATTTATTATTGTTATATAATTTAAGTTATCAACTAATGCAATTTCTTAAAATATAAGTTGAATCAATGTGCCTTGTTCCAGACTCTTAAAGACTGTTAAAACTTAAATCCAAAATTAATTAACGTTTCTGAATTCTATAATAATAACAATTTTCATTATTGCTATTATGTATTTTATGGTGTGATGTTAGCCAAGTCCCCTCTTGATCAATGTCTTTAATAAGTTTTTGTTTGTCCTGTTGAAGTAGCTAACACTTGTAAATAATATGAGCGAAGTATTTTAGCAGCTATTACTTTTGCCATCTTTCAGAAAGTAAATAAAGAAGGTGATTCAAAGCTTATATTAAAACAAAAAATATATATATATATATATATATATATATATATATATATATATATATATATTTACTTTTTGTAAGATTTCCTCGTTCGGTGAGATTTCCAGATTGTTTCAGCCCATTGCTAAATTAACTTAGATGCATGATTATCTAAAACCTGAGATCATGCAATGTATATATATAATTAATTATGTCAAATAAATATATGATTCTCTTTTTGGCACCGAATCACGGATATATGAGAATTTATTTTTATTAAATTATTTGATTATTAAAAAAATAAAGTATTCTAGATGTTTCACCAACAGCGAATTGGAGGTTCGTTCGATAGTATTTAGATTGGATTATAATAATCATTTCATATTTTAGCTTATGTACAAAAACCTATTATTTTTTTATTTTAATTTTATATTAATAACGTATGTTATTGAAATTCAATAAGACAGTTGTAAATAAATAATTTTGGTGTTTAATTATCTATAACAATAATGAAAATCTACAAAGAATAATGTGAATGAGTGAAATGAATATAATGTACTTATATATATTTTATGATTGCGAATTTCAAGTAGTCTTACTGAAAACTATGTGATGAAATGAGAGAAATTGAGTAATTTTAAGCAATTGTAAATAATTTTCTTATGAGATACAAAACGAGATTTCGTGGAAGCCAACATCCTATGGTTTCACTAATTATTCAGAGGTAAATAACTAATTATATTTTACTTCCTTTGAGGATATCCGGACGATGATATTAATTTCTCGAGATCATATCAACACATTTTGTAATAATCTTAGAGGACTATTGTACATACGATCTTATACGCAATTAATAGCTATCAAGAAATATTTTTCTATAACTAATTGCCTATATTATACTAATCTACCTAAAAATTATCACTTAAAGATAATTCATTTATCTTAAATATTTGATGAAATCTGTAGAAGTAGTAATCATGATTCAGTTGCACGAAACATCGACGTTGTTTTATGAAAAAGGCTTGAGCGACAAAAAATGGAAATTCAACTTTAAAATTATTATGAGGCATAATCACAACCTCTAGGATTCCTGCTTACAATGTATCGAGAAAAAAAAATTGAAAGTCATAAAAATTTATTTGTTAATAAAAGTTTTGCCACCTTAATTAGCTCCTACTGTACACAATAAAGAATAAAATAAAAAATATATACATTGAGATTTGAGGGAAAGACGTTTTGTTTGCTAAACAATTTTCTAAAGGGCGCTTACGACTTTTTCAAAAAAGCGACTTCGATATATAGTTCCTTTCTTAGACGCTCCACTACCCTCTGGAATTCCATACCTTCTAATATTCGCCATGCTTGTTCCCGATCATCATTTAAATCCCTCTCTTTCCAAACAGCTCTCAAATCATGAAATTTTAATTTAAGATTAAACTCTTGAACAGAAGTGATAATAAATTTAAATTATTATTTTTTATTTTCTCTATTTTTCTTCCTTTTTTTTTGTTCACTTTAATTTTATTTTTTCACGGAAGAATTTATTTTTATTGCCAGCATAGTAAATACTAATTGATTTTTATTATGTAGAATTTTGGCTAGAAATGTTTTCCATTTTATTTGAACTTTTTGGTTATTTTCAATGGACCTAGTCCCTGAATAAAATTCTTTCAGATCAGATTAGCTCCAGAACTTTTATTAATCAGATAGAGATGAGCAAACCCCGTTCTATTCAGGATCGCATTCGAAACATACTCACTCACTGCAATGAACTAATTCTAAATTTATTCAAATAATTGTTTTTTGTTTTTTTAAGTAATCAACTTTTATTTATTAATATTACAATATGTGTAGCATAGGACTCACTCATTACATTAACATGCATATTGCACGGGAAGGATGTAAAAAGTATGTGAAGGGGAAGGAACAAATAACAAGAGAAAGAAAAAACTTTATATGATTCCAGTGCTCCACTCCCATCCACGACACTGATATTGAAACGTAAGACGTTCAAGGATTAAACATTTTTTTCTTATTCGTATCTGTTTAAGATATTATTAACCTATGTAAAACGGGCGTTAATGCAATGATTGATTTAAGCAAATAGACTAGAATTTATGTCGAAATAAGAATGAGGATATGTAAGGCAGCTTACTGCGTGGGTGAGCAACCTTCCTCTCACTTTTTCATTGAGGCATTCCTCTATTGTTGAGGCTGACCCGGAAGCCGTGCGGGTCATGTTCAGTCCAAACAGATGTGAATTCTCGATTGATCTGTCTTTAAAATAGAATGATTATTATTTATAAACAATTTTTATTAGCTTTTGTTGCTACCTGCAGGCCTGTATAACTGTACTTCATTGAAAGACTGCGTAGGAAATTAGTCAAGGTGGTGTCGTCATAAACGTGCCACTGAAGGCCGTTAGCTTTTCTTTTTTCAATATCTTGAAAGGCCACATTGTTTCAGTTAATCTGTTTTGTTTATTGAGCCAATTAAAACATTTTACAACTTATTATAATAGACTAGTATGAGCTGATGACTCCAATTGAAATAGAATCCTATGGATGAATATGTACAAGTTAAATGAAAATTGTCCTGATGATGGGGGAACATCCCCGAAACCTTGATTTTGCTGTTTACGGACATGTGAAGTTAACAAAAAATAAACAATTTGGAAAGTCAGAATTGCTCCTTCTGAGAAAAACTTCAATTTTAATTTATATATTTTTCATTGTCTATCAGGTCATGATAGAATCTTAATTATTATCCGTAATTGTAAGCGAAGTTAAGAGTAATAAATTTGGCTTTGCATTTTTAAATCTACTTTTTTGTTGATGGCGCTGTAAAAGTTTTTTTTTTCATCGTACCCGATAAAAATAAGATGTTTGATGTTGATTCAATAATACAAACTTTTTTATTGGAATAAATAAATAAGAAACCTTGAATTATTTACCATCTGCGAAGAACCACTACAAGGAACACTGCAAAATTTTCCAGAAGCATAGAAAAAAAATCTGAATGCTGATTTTTATTATTTGGATACCATCATGTATATAAAATTGAATGTGTAACAAATGTTATACATTTATTAGTTATTTCAGATCCAAACCAAAATTGGACCTGGCCGGACTTGTAACCCATGTGTGGACGTAGCAAAGTAATTCCTTGATGTTGGCTTTTAAAAAGATAATTAAGTTAATAAGACACTTTTTAATTACAAGCTTACCGTCTTTCAATGTTT
Source organism: Rhaphigaster nebulosa (assembly GCA_948150685.1). Classification (NCBI taxonomy): domain Eukaryota; kingdom Metazoa; phylum Arthropoda; class Insecta; order Hemiptera; family Pentatomidae; genus Rhaphigaster; species Rhaphigaster nebulosa. The sequence continues at coordinate 34,155,500 of OX411308.1, forward strand.
AGCATGGTTTTTACTTATATTTTTAATGAGGCAATAATTAAAACTTCCAATAATTTTTTCACTACAACAGCTCAAATAAAACAGCAAACATTCAACGAAAGGTATGGTGAAGCTGTCCAAAGTCGCGTGGTCCGAATACTGAGCTGTGATTGGCTCCACTGGACTAGAAGGCCGTATTAGAAACTAAGAACTATATTCAAATGAATTTTTAACACGTTGGTATTCCATAGAGCATGAAACCACCTGAGGGAAATAATGTCTGCCACATTTTGTGCAAAAATGGACCTAGTCGTGTGTGCAACTGGACTACTCATTTATGTTAATATGTTATATTTTTTCTGACAACATATTAATTTCAAAAAATGATCGAGCTTCATTACCTATATGGGTGATCCTCAGAAAAAAGTAAAAAATCTTGTCTCTCGTACAGTGCTTCATTCATTTCGCTTTCCAACACTCAATGACAAAGTTAAAACCTATGAGTTTTAACTGCAAAGAAGACCCCGACCTTTATAAATGATCCACCATTCACTCTATCTTCAACAGTTGCGTATGATTTACGTACGTTCGGCTAGTGTTTTTTTTTTTTATTCTTATCGTTACCGCTCCTTAATACAAGTTTTTAAATACTCCTTTTCTCTCTGAAGTTTCTGATTTGCTTTTTGATATAGTTATATTAATTTTACCATGATAGGCTCACAAAGTTCAAATTATTATTACAACTTCTTAAATTTTCTCATTACTGCCGCAATTTCATATTGAGATTAAAAATCAATTACTTTATCACTTTTATCAAATATACAATCAATAGAAATTACGTCTCCAGTATCTTATTTATGATCCTTTATTTTGCCAACGTGTTAAAATTAAATTTTAATCACTTCCTAAAAATTAAAATTTCACATAATTACTAGCATGGAGGATGTTTCAGTTTTAAAGTAATTCTTCATTGCATGGTCAGAAAGTATGTTCTTCATTGCAGCCAACCATCTCAATCTTATTAGCTCCTCACCAAAATAAAAATTATCATTGATGCCTCTTCTTAAAATTGGGAATTTAAAATCCCTGGCGCAAAATTTGGAGTTAAGCTCAGTACTGCCCTAAAACTAGTATCCCTAGACCACTCATGAATTTTTTTCAGATTTTTTGGAAAGAGTGCCCCGAAAACGTTTCGGAGGACTATTTTTGAGCTTTTTCTGAGAATCACTCGTGTATACCAAAATTTAAATATAATTCTGGGGCATTAGTAGTAATAATATAATATTGATTGAATATAACGAATTAATTTTATTCATTAGCTATTAATAACGTAGATATTATCGTTGGTTATCTTGTTTTATCAATTCTGCTTATGAATTCTATTTTTTATTGAAAGTAATGTTTGCCTCGAATTTTTCAATTTTTCGCTAATTCAGTCACCTGGCATGTGTTCTAGACACACTATGGATACAAGTTAATAGCTACTGTATTCTAGGTAATTCTCAATGTAATTCGATGCCACAAACTTCTGCCACAAAGCCTCACAATAGTGTTCTTGGCAAATCATTTCTTAAAGCATAAAAGAAAATTTTCTTTTAAGATATTGCCTGAACTAGAAAAATCCAGAGAATAGAAACTTGATTTTTTAATCTATGGAGACATCCATAAATCATGGTTATCAGTTTTAATATATATCAGTTATCGGTTTTCACTGAATTTGGCTAAAATTATCAATAGTTAAAAGACAATAAGAAAAATGAATAAAGAAAGTAAAGATTAATTTAATTATTATCATAAATTCCATGTTATAATTACACGTCCATTTTTTTAAAGTTCAAAAATGATTAATAACAATTAGGGTTTTCTTTTATAATAATTACCAGCAGGTTCAATGCCGGTACACCTACTCCAAATAAACAATGTCCAAATAATAAGAAGAAAAATTCATTGGAAGGAAATGTTTATATTTCATCTTTTATGAGACAAAATCGTTTAAAAGCACACTTTTAAAGAGTTTCAGAAGAGGTCTTAGCATTGTCTAGTAATAGGACTGAAACAAATTCAACCCGTTTAAGCATTGAGGAAATATGATGTCTGAGGCCTAATTAGCAGATATTGCAGACATCATACTTCCTCAATGCTTAAACGGGTTGAATTTGAGTTGTATTTGTTTCAGTCCTATTACTAGAGAATGCTAAAACCTCTTCTGAACCTCTTTAGAAGTGTGCTTTTAAGCGATTATGTCTCATAAAATACGAAATCTAGAGACATATTTCCTCCCAGTAATTTTTTTATCTTGCTATTTGGACATTGTTTATTTGGAGCAGGTGTACCGGCAATGAACTTGCTGGTAATTATTATTAAGGAAAAGCGTAGTTGTTATTAATCATTTTTGAGCTTAAAAAAAAATGGATGTGTAATAATTACATGTAATTTATAATAACAATTAAATTAATCTCTACTTTCTGAATTATTACACTGCATCCAAATATATATGCACACGCATTTACATTTACATATACGCAATTTTTCCTAAATCGTAAATGGTCTGAAAATGCTGGGCTGTCAACTACTAAAAGTAGGATTTGCCATCAGAGGAATGACGCATTTCCTACAGTGAGATAACTGCCGGCTCGATTGCGCGCTGTTTTTTCTTCCTAACTGCAGGCTGGGACTTGAGGACTTAAATGGTGACTTATCCAGTAGGAGAACGGAAGAGCACCGCACCCTTTGGTACCGCTACTCCAATGCAGGACATCGGGTTGTAGCTCCCGTAGTACCGGCTTCTTCTTCGCTTCATTCATGTCGACAGCCGCTCATTGACTAATGAAAAGGGAAGGAGGCTGAGTCCGGAATGATGCCATTCTTAGTTTTAATTCATTCCAAAAACTAATTATTCAAAAAGATTTTTTTTATACTCATTAGAAATGCGACAAGATTTGTTATGCAATTAATTTACAAAATTGTCTTGAATAGGCTGAAAAGATGACTTTCAGTTATTTTTTATTTTGCGTTGTCATTATTTTTTACAATTTCACTTTTCTGGGTTGTGTCCCGAAACGTCAACGCATTGTAGAAAAAGGAAACAAGGAATAATTGGAAGTCCCCTTCGGCTCACCTGTTCAGTTCAAAATTAATGCAAACTTCCTCCGAAATTAGAAAAAAATATTATTCAACGAAATTGTCTTTTTTACTTGCTTGGGTTAAATATTTGCACCATTCGCTGTTTTCGACGTGTTACCGATTATGCTTTGTGAAAATAATGTGTTTAATTAAATTTTATTTATTTTAATTACTTGGTATTGTATGGGGTTCTGTGCAAGGAGGGGTGAGATCGAACATAATATGCCTAAATATTATTTAGGTAGTGATCATTTATTTTTAGGCATCGAAAATCTCGAGCTCACCAAGTCTTCCTATAGCAATTTCTAATTGTTTGTTGTTTTATAGTAAGTAGCATTCGCACAATTTAGATATCTAATTTCTAACATCTTATCCGGCAAATATAATTGAAGTCGCTATTATGGATGAAATTAAAATGATATAAAATTGTTGGTGTTGATAATGAATAAATAAAAAAGCGTGAGTCCTAAAATACAACGAAATCTCGGCAAACGTACAATGAATCAGCCAATATATGAATGGGAAGACTGAATTAGTTCTCCAGGTTTTATAAGAAATCAGTTCTGAATTGCTAAGCCTTTTTATTATTAACTAGCCTCGTTATAACATCTTGATACAAAAGTTTCATATGTTTTACGAAACTTTAAACAAATAAGCGTTATTTTAAATATTTATTCCACAAGAACCTAGAGAAACTTACTTATGTCTGCATGTTCGGCATTCCATAACCAATATTAAAATAATGACTATAATTTTTTTATATTGTTCATCAATGTTGAAATCCTAAAAAAGTATTATTGACAATTAATTACTGATAATGATGATTTCATCATTTAAAAAAATAATGGAATGCAAATTAATTTAATAATATTGCTGGAATTTGGTCGGAATTCAGTTAGAACTATGGCACTAATGAGAAGGTGTGAGGATTCCAATGTTGTCCCAGAAGTGAATGAGAAGATAATTTAAATTTATTCGTATAAAAATTATATTTTGATAAAAAAAGAAATAATGTCAAATTTAACCAATATGAAATTGGTTGTGCCATCAGTTTAAAAATACTATCTAGCATATCCAAGAACGAGCTTCGTCTGGCCAATGGATCTTGGTGACGTCAGCATTTACGAAATCAGAGTTATTTTAATCAAAAGTTTCATATCCTACCTAAGGCTCTGGGAGCTAGTGTAATTCGTTATTAATACTACAATAGCATTAAAATTTAAACTGGTATATTGATTGCACTCGCATACCTATAAAATCAATAACCCTAATTATTATTGTTGATATTTAATTCTTCAAAAATGTTTTGAATTTTGTAGGAGAATCATGGTTGGAGCTGCGGTCAATAAATTAACACACAGATAAGAAAAAAAAACTTATTATAATGTATGCCGACGTTTCGGCCTAAGTTTTAGGCCATCATCAGGGCTAAGAAAAATCAAGGTACGAATAGATAGAAGAAGTAGAAGTAACAGTAATAATAAGAAAGTTAACAAACAGTAAGATGAAAAAATATAAATTATAAACAAAAAGTTAACAATAATGTGAAAAGTAAGGAATATAGAAGAATATATTAATAAAGTAAAAAGATTAAAATGGTAATCCTAATGAGAAATAAAGAACAATATATTAATGACAAAAAAGGAATTTAAAATTACTGTGAAAATATATATGGATAAAATATAGAAAGAATGATAAATAAAATTAATGAAAAGAAAGATATAGTAAACTATACGCAAAATACTAATTATGATAACACTAAAATGGAGATTTAGGATGAAAAGTATCTCAAGATAATATGATAACGTACATCTTCCACGGTCGATGATGAAGTACATTATACCCTCACCGCTTTTAATTTTGATATTCCTTGAAAATCGTTTAACTAATCCAAATTGATTCAAATGTATGCAGTTTCTTTGAATTTGTTTATCTATAAATATTAGTACAATATAAATTTAAATATTCATAATTTTAAGCTTCCATATGTTTATTATCAATGTACAATTTTTTTCATCATTCATGAATTATAAATGCTTTTAATTTTTTTGAGTATGCGAATTTTGGATGTTATATTGCTCATTTTCTGCAACAGGAAATTAAATCGTGATTTTTTAGTTAATAATTGCAATGATATGAACTGTTAAATAGGAGAGTATCATTTCTCAACTTCCAAGGTAAATTGTGCCAATTTTTCACTAAAACTAAAACAATTCAGTCCGAAATTCTAAAAAAGCACTATTAATATACTATCTTACCAAATCTGAGATATCTCGCTTGTGATTAAATATAATTTTGAATATTAAATATAATGTACAAATTTAGCCAAAATTATAAAACTTTTATAGTTTTTTCCAGATGCTTATAAAAGTCTATCATGACCTTGCTTATTACTGCATCTAACAGTATTTGGATTATCCTTCAAAATATTTGTTCTTGTTTACGAAGAATGATATATTGTTTTTGCGAATTTATTGCACTGATAGCTTGCTTTGAGATTTTCCAAGGCCTTTGGATGTCTATATAATAACCATTTACCAGTTTGTTGGCAGTCTATTGTACATTTATTCCTATAAAGAATGGAAATAAAAAAAAAAATTTTTCTTGTTAAGTTTTTCGGAAAAAATTAGAAATGCATTTTTTTTTGTTAACATTTTTGAAATGGCTATTTTTCAATGCGCACCAAAGATTAATAACAGTAATCATATATTATGTATGATTAATGTTACGGCGGCTTAGATTAATCATAAAATTTAGGTAGAATTTACTGCATTATTTAATAATGCAGTATATCCTACCTAGTACTTATTAAGGATGAGCTGTATCTATGATCTTTTGATGCCATTTATTTTCAATCTTTATACTACTTACCATTATACGGAATTAACATTATTTGAGAACAAAAAAATTCAATTTCCTATTATAATAATAACTAACGACAATTTACTTGGCCAATTAGTTGTTGCTTGTAACTGTATGTTTGTTCCATAAAATAAATTTAATAAAATATTAAAAATAATGCTAGCCTACTTATTACAAAGCGTTTGAAGTTTTAAAAGAAGCTTAATTCGAGATCGACACTTTGCTACCGAAGCCCGATTTTTACAATTCTTTATTATGTCCTTTCTTTTTTTTTTTTTAATTACTATAAATGGGGACTTGATACTGTTTATATATATATATATATATATATATATATATATATATATATATATATATATATATATATATATATAATACTATACATGAACTAACTATACATGAATGTTATTGCAACTTCATTTCATTGATTTTTATTTCGAAAATTATTGTAAAAACATTTCAACTTGAAAATTTACTATGGTAAATTAATTTATACTAAAGGTTTACCTATTTCTTTAGTAACCAGTAATGATGTCGTTATATCACCCCTAGAGTAAAAAAAAAAAAAAAAAAAAAAAAAAAAAAAAAAAAAAAAAAAAAAAAAAAAAAAAAAAACCCTAATATGAATGTTGAACTTTTTCTAAAAAAATTTTCTTAAGATCCCTGTCAGGCGACGTGGCGATGGCTGCAAGGTTTGGCAAAGAAGAACCTCAAACTTGTTTTTAAATTTTGATAAATTTGGGGTTCGTTATTTTGCTTTAAAAACCTTATACATTTGTTAATGTAATTACAATACTTTCCTTACCTACTAGCGATAGGAAAGAAAAACAAATAAAAAAATCAATAGTAATATGGCAATAATGTCTAGTAGGCCGTGATGGCAATGTTTGGATTCTCGTTTAAAGCGAAAGTCCGTGATTGTAACAAGGATGAGAAACTGTTAAGAATGTAAATTATATTAAAAGAAAAAACTTTACATAAATATTTGGTGTCAATACTTTATTGACAAAAATAGACAAAAATTGAAAGAAATATACATATCTGTATTCAGAACAAGATTGTTTTTCAACAATTATTCTTTCCTTCATTATTAACATTCTTATATTCTTTTGAAAGTTCAAATAAGTTGTCGTTCAACGAAATATTTCCTAAAAATTATGTCTCCTATTGTTTTATGATGGCATTGCATACATTTTTTTTATATTTTATTGTTATAATAATTTTATATTATGCCACTTTTTTTTTTTTGGTGGCTTAATGATTTAAGAACCATTTTGAATTTTAATCTCATTTCAGTTATTTATATATTTCTCATTAGTTGTATTATCAGACAAGTAAATAAACACTGCATTAGCGTGCAAGAACGAACTTGTCCAGCTACACAGCATCATGACGCTTGAATATTTTTGGCAATCTTTATTTTATCTATTTATACACGGTCCCAAGTTTCAAAAAAAATAATTTAATTTAAGAAATTGTAACAATTTTTGAACAAGTATGTGTTTATAAAATATATGTTTATGCACATATAAAAATACACACATACACACACACACACAAGTGTAAATGTATTCTTATTTTAATTTTTGGGTAGGTTGTCGTGACATTTACAATATTTGCTGTTAATACAGCTGTGTGGACGTGCAGTGGAATACCGAAGTTTACCCATTCATAATCTACTTTTGTCCTACTTCTTGACAAAGTATTGTTTCTTTGTATTCCTGGCAGTTGCGTACGCAGGGAAAGAGGTAATGTACCTCCCTTCTCTCCTCCCGAATTATACGATATTACTTTCATACCAACCAACGACAAAAACACTAAGATTTGTATTTTTAGTAATATTTTTGACAATTTTAGCAATAATTTATTTTCCATAAAATATACGGCCAATTTGAGGCGATTATAGATATTTCTGTGATTATTTGCCATGAAAAAATAATCTAAGTTCGTCCCTACAAAAATCCGCTATGAGTGGACAAAATGAGCATGTTAAGACATTTCATATTTAATTACATTTTTTAATAATTGTTGAAACGTTATACAATAGCTCTGGCTTAAAGCAGGTTTAATTAATAAATTATGTTTGGAAATAAATTGCGGTTGTTTACAACATTGCTTAGAATTCTGAATTCATTGTAAGCATGTATTTGTTCGAGCTGACAATTCTATAACTTATTTTATTTTCGATCACCTTGAGCCCTCGTTCATCCATGTTTCGCTCCCGTATAGAATAGTAGGATAAATTTGTTTCCATTAAATTATATAATATTAGAAATTATTAAGTTATTTTTTACTTTTATACTATTAAATTACATTATTACAGAGTGCATTGTTGGCGACTTGCTGGGAGATTCGATCGCATCCGTTTCCTTTCGGACGCGCTCTGCTTTCTATCTAGGTGTATATTAATATTAAAGCATGGAGGATATTAATTTTTCTATTTAATAAACAGAAAGCGTTTAGTTTTTTAATTAAAAAAAAATAAGTTAAATCAAAAGTGGTTAATTTTTTTCTGCCCTTACTGAATAATTGATATTTAATATTCAAACCTACCCATTTTACCGGCACCTTACCTTTTTTTGAAAAACAGTTATTTCTCAATAGGAATTATTAATCTAATGCTACGTTTTGAATTTGACCGTCATTGCCACGAGAAAATATCCTGTGTGCCATTTTGGTGATTTTTATATTTTGGCTCCATGTTGTTCATTTGCACTATCGGCATCTATTAAAATCTATTCAAATCACTAGACTCAATTTAATTCGCCACCAGCTGTGCATTTAAGAAATGACCTATGCAGACTGGTGAGCTGTCATGAAAAATATCCTATGTGCACATGAAAAATATCTTTTAATCCTCTTCTATCGCAGTTGTCTGGAAATATACAATAAAATTTGTTTTTGAAATTGCACATTATTGACATGTATGATTTACAAAACAGACATATACAAGAAACCTGATAATTTATTTTATTTTATTTTTATCTTGGTTTGTTATTTAATTTATCTATTTATTTTTATTTTGTGATGTCCATATATTATTTTTTTTTATTTTGTCTCAATATATATATGTTACGAATGTATACTAATACCTATTGCCCTTTAGTGTGGCTGCTTGTATTATTTTTCTATAAAAAAAAAAAAGAAGAAAGATATTGCTTGATAATTATTTTATTCAAGCAGATAAAAAATGACTGTTTTGATTTACTGTTTAGTCCGGGGTCTTTCTCTTTGAGTAAGTTCAAATCTCTGTACTAACACCGTTTTTTAGTTCAAAGTAATGCTAATGTTCTAACCAACTGGATTTATTTATTTATTTTTCTGCAGAATATGATAATATAATTAACTCCACTTAATATGTGTGATGAAGTTATCCGTATTTAGTTTAACTTTTTAAAAAAAATGTTATATGTATCTCTAGTTAGTCTGCCGTTTTGCAACAACGTTGTTTTCATTCATGATAACAGATTTCGCTAAACGTTGATTATTGAATTATTAACTGCTATTTGTGAGGCACGTGTATTTATTTTGTTATCTTCCAATAACCTGGTAATAAAATAATTAATTAAAATCTTGTTATATTCAATAGATCAACATTTTAACTGCGGGTAGCGATTAGATCGTTGAACTTTCCTCAATGTTTTGCTCACTAAAATACATATTCTAAACAACTTTTATATCCTTAATTTTAAAGATTTATATTTACGTTTTAATCTATTCCAAGATATATTTTCTTACTTACATCATAGTTTTTCCAAATTCTCTATGATTACTATATTGATAAGTCTGCTTAAGCTAAGCTGTATCGTATCGATAAGCATATGCATTTTCAATAACTATATATTATATATTCTGTTACTTTATTAAAGATTTTTTGTACGCTTTTTCTCTTTGAGTTAATGTATTGGGTTGTCCGGAAATTAATGCAGATTTATGATTTTGAAATGAAACAAGTAAAATAAATAATGCGAAACTATTTTAATTAATCAAAATACACTAAATTACTGTCAATGTGTTGGTAACTATTCCATTCCCTCTGAATAGAATGTCGAATCGTTATTATTAACAAATTCTGATCAATAAAATTTTTAGCTTTAAAAAATCAGCCCAGATGTCTAAAAAAATGGTAGTCCGTAGGTGAGAGAAGTGGTGAGAAGGAGGTCACCCCTCCTTCTCACCACTTCTCTCACCTACCTCACCGGCAGAGTCTTGTTTAAGCCAAGAAGTGCAGCGCAAATTTCATAACTTAAGATTTTTTTGGTTGCCATTTAATGCATGGGGAATCCAAGTTTCAAGCTTTTTTATCTTTCCCATTACATTGAGGGGGTCGGCGATGATTGATTTGCTAACTGAGAGTTTTCTGCAAGTTCTCAAGCAGTTGTTTTGGGATTTTCTTCGAAGATCGTCATCAAGGGGAGAAGCCCAACCCTACCATCTTTGTGTTCAAGGCTGAAGTCTCCCTCTCGAAATTTTTTTAAACCATCGTTGAACGGTGCACCTCACTCACACTACCTTCGTTCTAGATTTCATTTATGTTTCTGTCCGTTTGGGCCCCGTTCTAATCGAATTTAAACTCGTATAATTATGCGAAAATCTCGCTTTGACATCTTTGTAAAAACTGAATTATTTTCAACCAGTGGAATGCTTCAGAAGTTCAGATGTTTAATATAAAGAAAACATAAAATCCTGCCTTATTTTCCGATAAGGTAATCAAAAAACAACACAATACAATAAATATTTTTATGCTCAATTATTATACGAAAACACTTGTGAAGTTACTTAGATTTCCATTCTAACGAAAACAATCCAGTGAATTGCGTAAAACACTCTGGAAAGTGCATCGATTGTGTAACTCTCTGAGTACTTTGGTCATTGTTCTCATTTTATTGGGGTAAAGACCCGTTTTACGTGCCAAGTTGAATCTCCGTAGTCGATTGGGATTTTAATTGGCAATACATTAACAGAGAACTATATTAAAAAATGATTGATGTTTAATGATCATATTTTTGATTTTTAGTGTGTATGGTTTAACCTAAGATTAGGAATCGGGTAAGTGATGGGAGACGAAATAATGTAATCAATGCGCTCCTAAAGCTATGTCCACAATGGTCGATTTTCTATGGTCGTTCGTTTTCGACATCGTTTCCCTACCCTCTGACTGATACCTTGAAAAATCCTGTTTCATTTATAAATGATTTCTTTATTTCATTATAAACACTTCCTATTTCATTCGCCACATATATTTTTTTTTTTTTAAATAATTCATTTTATTCCGAAACTATCCCAAAAAATATTTTTGTTTTTACTTGAAATAATGTTAAAGACGTGTATATACTATTTTTAAATATTAAGAATAAAGGTTTGTTTATAGTTTTGTTTTCATTAGAGAATTTAAATTATGTCAGTATATGTTAAAATTGTTTTAACATTTTTTTTTTGCATTGAAAAATAGTTATTAAGGTGAAACCACTGACTATCTAACTATTTCCCTTTTCTTGACATTTTGCAGATATTTACGACCCCGCATCTCAGTATCTGTTCCGAATTTTAAAAGATATTGCAAGTAAAACTTGTAGAAAATTTAATGTTTATTAAAATTGATTATTTCGAAAGTTTTACCTAAAATGCACTGGAATCGAGTTATTGTGGAAAATCTGAAAACAAGTAATGAAAATTTCGAATTGGTTGACCAAACATAAAATTTGATTGCATTCGATTTAGGGTGACAGACATTCGTATGTCTAGTCTATTATGAGAGTACTCTCGGCCTACTCTTTTTTGGTCTCAACTCTTAGTCCATTATCTCAGTGGTGTTCTGTATATATTTCTTTAAATTTTAATTTCATCCGAATAAATGTGTAATTCGATCGTGCACATTAACTTATATACCTGTTTTGTATTATACACTTAGGAAATAAACCTGATCAGAGGATTACTAGGTTACGTGAATATGGAGTACTTAGTTTGTAATATTTTTTTATTTTTGTTCCTATTGTAAAAGTGTTTATATTTGGCTTCGGTTTCTTATCGTCGTTCATGTCATAAGTTTCTTTTTCTTTTTATAGTAACAATTAAAGTAATTTTTATAAAATGTATATATACAATAACAGTAAAAGACTTAGCAAACCCGAAGGTTCGATGCCGATACCACCAATCGCTGTCTATAAACCTCGTTTCATCGACCAAACCCAAATCCCTAAGATCACCCCCAACGCAATACTCCCAACAACTTTGCTGGCCCCTTTCAACCTTCGTGATATCACTTCGATTATATTAACAGGGTGCATTTCTCTGCACTTTTACGAGTGCGTAGGGCAACATTACATCTGCAGGATGTAATTTTGAACAATATTTATAAATTAAATAAAATCCACTTCTTTTCTTTTCTAAATTTCTAGAACCATTTGCGGGCATATGGTTATTTGACTTTTTTTCTCTATGTATAAACAGAATATTACCTTGAAGAATGGACCTTCAGTCGTGGGGTACTTTTCATGATTTTTAATAATAGTTTTAGAGGCTTTGTGTAATAATAGAACGTGAGCAGGAGAAATCTTTCACTAGGATCGTATTTTCACGCAAATTCAAAATTAAATATGGGGTTAAACAAGGGACGAAAAGGAGGGAGAGAAGGATAAGAAAGAGATACAGCATAGTTCGCTAAAAGAAAAAGAACCAGAAGATAAAAAAGAAAAATCTTCAGAAGAGAGAGAAAAGATGGGGAAGAAAGCAGAATTCAACTGAGAAGTGATAAGCCCTTGCATAGAAGTGATGAGTCCAAGAAGGAAAATTTGGGTTCCAAAAAGATATACAGACTCTAGAGTATATTTAGTTCATTTTAAGGATAAAATAATTTTGTTTCTTTTATTTTTTATACCTAGACACATAGAGTTTATTTTTTTTTTATACAAAGGAGGATATGCTTGTGAGATTGGTAACACTAGGAAGGTTATATAGATGATGTATGTTTTTGTTAATAAAGTTAGTATTCATAACTAGTGTAACTTATTATACACGACGACAATCCAATGCATATGACATGCATAATCGTGTTCTCGGGATTGTGAAACGTATAAAAAATGCACTCCCAATTGGACATCGCTGAACTTCCATACAGTGCAATAGTCTATTATTTCCAGAGAAAATACGACCTAAAACGTCATTTTTTACCGATTTCTGTATTTAACAATTCAACCGATCAAAGAAGAGCTTATATCATACATTTAATCGTAATTATTCATCTTAAATCGCTAAATATTAAATGCAACTACATTTCAACTTGGTTCATTTATTAAAATCGATTAAAACAAAACTGTTTTTTCCCAAATTCGATAGCTTGATAGTACAACTAAAAAGAATAGTTAGTACCTTTAATTGAAAAAATTATATTTTTCCCAAATATCAGTTGCGAATTTCCCAATTGGTTATTATACAAGGGGATTTTTACAAAAAAAAAAAAAGATAGTGACTTGGTTTAAACTTATTTGCTGCAAGAGCAAGGCCTACCTTACGTCCTTGTTTTATTGTCTCGCTGATTAATAGCTCGAGGTGCCCTTTCTGGAATATTTTAGCATACATTTACATAACTAAAATTCTTGTGGTTTGTTCTAAAAAAGAATTCATTATGGCTTTGAACAGTTCGTAAAAAGGTATTTGCCAGAAGAAATCCAGTAAATTACATACGTAATAACATTTTTTTGTTTTAAAATTTAACCGCTATTTATTTCCAGGATCAAGAATAAAATTATTTTACAACTGAGTTGATCCTTGGTATATTGAGATATTAGTTAAAATTTATTGTAAATTTCTTAATTATTTTTTTTCTACATTTCACAGGTTTTGCGGCCGAAATCACTTAATTATTGTGTATATTGATTTTTTGTTTTTTTTACCAAACCGAAATTCGCAATTGCAGCTAACTTGACTAATTTCTTAGAAACACATAAAACAGTAATTTTTTATTTACCATTGACCTAATGTTTAATATATCTATATATTATATATAATAATATGACAATAAAATAATAATTAAAAAAAACAAAACAATTAGTTTATTAATATAATAATTTTTATTTCAGATCAATTGCTTCCTTTAGTGTAGAGTCTTAAAGTTATCTAGGTAAAATCCTTAGTTCGTTTTTGACTGCTTTCACGCTGTAGATGTAACAGCATATTTTGACAAGTATGTAATTATTTTTTTTAACACACTACATACACCAAAATATGCAATAAAACTAAAATTGTTACTTACAACTTAATTAAGAGAAGCTTTACAAGTTCAAAAATTTCCTGGAAGAAAATAAAGTTGTATATATTTCTTTTATGTTCCACTCAAGCAATGATTAATATAATACATCCACAGCCTTTTACAGTTTTACGTAATAATTGAAGAAACAAAAATAATCACTTTAAAAAAGAAAACATTGTATTTGTCTGTTATATTTCCAGGCGGTCTGTTATATTGCAAGGACGTTTTTGTTTTAGATAACACGCGGACGAGTAAACAAAAACTTCATAAATAAAATTATATTTTTAACACGTTCAATGATGGAATTTTTTTTTTTTTTTTTTATAATCCTATCAATAAACACTATCTTCAATCAATCTGCGATCGTTACTGCAGTAAGGTCGAAAACTCTGGGTTTTGAGGTTCAAAAAATCAAGTTGTGCTCCATCAAGCATTGATGCTCTGACTGCAGATAAACATGTTTCAACTGAAAATATTGATGTGCTTCTTTTATGGAAGTGGTTAGCCTTTGTCCTGTCATTCATCGAAATGCACCCATCTTAAAGTCACTTTTTATTATGCGATACATTGATCTTACAGAGATTCCCATTTCCCGAGACAAGATTTGTTATTTTCGAATGGGATTTCTCCTGATTCTAGCAGCCACTGCTCTCACTGCATTTGCCGTTCTCACAGTGCGGGGACGGCCCAGTCGAGGTCTGTCATACATATAGGCTCTCATTATATATATTTATAGTGCGGTATACGAACATACGGCTGATATCCAAAGGTTTCAAAGTGTTGAAAATCTCTGACCTACATTTTCCAACTTTGTGTAAGGCGATCACAGCTATTCGGTTTTCTTTATCACCCACTCCATGTTAACTGAGCGAAAGAAAAATACAAACTAATTGGAATTATTATCCTGACATGTAAAGAAAATAACCTGACAGAGGTAAGGATTATCTAAATTATGTCCAAGGATGTAAACAAAGTTCAACTTTTGTAACAATGTTTAAGGCAGAACTAGGTACATGAGTAGAAGTACAGTAAATTTTGAGACACGATAACATTTAAAATATTAAAATTTAAAAACAGTACATTAAAATAAAAATTGAAAAAATTATTACATATTAAAAATTAAAGACGAACATTCCAACTTGTACTTGTACTTTTTTATGAAATAGGCACAGGAAGGTGTTATATTGACTCTTACTCTTCCGACGTGTAGTGGGTAACTCTGCAGGATAACTATCTAAAAATTTATCGTTCTACTTTGGTTTTTATCTATTTTTTTTTTTTTTTAAGAAATCTAATAAAGATAGTATTCTAATCGATTATTTTTTCTAGGTGACGTTGATTCGTTCGTAATTTAGTAAGGATATTTTTTCTTTAGTTATTTAATAATTGAAGGTTGTATACATAGTTATATCAGGTTCCCTTCACGGAAGGAGGTGTACCCTATAAGTGAGGTTGCCTATCTGTTCCGGCAGAGGGTTCCGTAAGGCAGTGGATTTAGACTTGGTCCAGTGGCCAGTAATCGTAACCGGCAGAGATTCTCTGCCCGCATTGGGGCTTAAAAGTTCATACCACGGGCGTGGAAAAGTAATAAAACTGCGCTATACTTGGATGCAACGCCAACCACAAACTCTTGGGTGTACTATCAAAAATAGAGTAACATTAGAATTTGCAGTACGATTGCATAACATGGTATATTATATGTTGACCCCTTTCAGGCTTCACTTGTAGGCTCTTCACTTTCCATCTTTGGCCGGTAATGATATATTTGCCATAGAGAAACTCGGCAATCTTCAGGACCGAAGAAAGTTACCGTCAATCATTTATGCTCGAATATATAAAATTATTTTGCTGTTTATTGAAGAATCTTCAAATTGCATAAGGCGGGTTTCGTCACAATTAATTAATGTTTGGATTGCAAATTTTTGATATTTATGTAATTAAAAACCCAAACATACCAATTACAAAATCAGTGGAATATGATAAAAACGAAATATAATCCTAAATGATTATACTTTAATGATTTTAAATTATTTTTGATATAAATCATCAATGATTAACTGTTAATTCAGAAGAGTGCTGCTAAATTGGAAAAGATACCTCGGAAGTTTAAATACCATTTCTTCTAAAAAAAACAGTCTATTTTTTTTGTACTGTTCCCCACTGTAACTAGAGTCCTAGTGATCCACACCTTCGGAGATTCAAATTCTTAAAGAAGTTTGAAATTATTCTTTTAGTTAATAGTTAATATATTGAAAGAAAATTTATCATGATAATAAATTTTCTCCTAAAAACGAAAATGAAACTGTATGAGCCAGAATTTCGAGCGATGTACTCAGTTTCATTTTTGACAATAGAATTATTTTTTCTTTCATTCGGTTATTTTTGGAAGTTCCACCAACAAAAAACTCAAGTCCCTCAAGTTAAAATTAATTCTTAATATCTTTAGCCTAATTCAGTCATTTTCCTTTTTTTAAGTCTACAATTATTTTATGAGTTACCAATTACCTAAATGGAATGCAGCAAATGAAAATTTATTCCGTAAGACTGGTTTTTATTAAAATGATCAAACATGATCATCAATAGTATTCCTGATTCCTGAATATGGCGGAATGTTGAACGGTTACTTTATTTATTCTCTTTACGAAAAAGATTTGGGGCTTAAGTTTAAAATCTCCTAAAAATAACCTTATGATAAAATGTTTACTTTATTTTCACCTTTTATCTACCTTTATTTTATCCACCTTTTATCTAAAAATAAACTTATGATATAATGTTTATTTTATTTTCACCTTTTATCTAGTTTCATATAGTATATGGTCAGATGGCAAAATGTTGTCAGACACTTTTTCATTTCTTCAAGATGCCTAATTATAAATAACATTTTGCCAGGGATTTTTTCCGGTTTTCGTCGACTTATTACAATTTTCAAGCATTGTTCACTCATAAGGTAAAATGAAAAACACAAAAAGGAGAATATTAAAAATAATAATATCGAGGAATGAGAAAACTCCTTGTAGTAGGAAAAACTTACTGATAATATATATGTCCATCCGAGCACAGATATATATGTTGATTAGGTAATTCCACAGTATAGATGTACAGATATGTTCCCTGATTCAACTTTGAAAGAAAACTCGATAGTCAACATTGACAAATATTCTTTTTCTATTTTTCATTACTATATTCATCAAAGTCGAGTAGAGTATTTTTATTATTTTTTTTTTCTCTCTTTTATGCAGTGTTATTTGAGATATTCACTCACACACAATTTTTAATTCTATTTTCTAATATTACTTTTTTTTAACTACAATTCCATTCTTATTGTGTTTTTTTTTTGTGATTTGTTTGTTTATTTTTATTTAATACCTTGAGAAACCGCATAGAAGTGCCGAAAAAACAGATGTTCATTGTTTCCAACGTTAGAAACAGAACTTCTTGATATTGTTGAAATTGGTATTGATTGTGAAAATTGCGGCCTTGGTCTGTTTTTTAATAGATTTTGAAAGTAGTTTTGCGGTGATTGTGGCATGCACAATACAAGTTTCTCTTTGGGATAGGTGAACTTACGCATTATAGCGGTATTTCGACATGAGTAAAAAATCGTGCAGAAGTTTAAAAAAACAAAAGGAGTTTCATATCATCCCTCTTCCCCTCAAAAACCAACAATATTATTTTTGACCCTCTCTATCCCGAGTCAATTATATAATATAAACCAATGATGGTTGCTGACAAAATTTATTTATTTTTTTATCTATGTAATTTAACTTAGTTGCGCTTCTTACAATTTTTACTGTATTTAAAAAGTTCTCACTAAAAACTACTAAGGCCTCAATTTGACTGCTTATCTCAATAAAAAAAATGTTTTCTGAAAATTTTGGATTTTTAAAGCGTGTTCCTCCTGAGATATCGCAAATTGAATATATCTGTTTTTTGAAAAATCGCTATAAAAAGATAAATTAAGAACAAAGGTGCAACTCTCAGACCTGAAACTTTTTAGGGAAATACAGAAACTATATTCAGAAAAAAAAATTGAAAAATTGAAGGTGAGTCTTAGTTTTATCTTTAACATTTTTAATTTTATATTTATAAAACTGTTTACGTAGAGACTATTTATTTACTTAAAAGAAAACATGATGGTTTTGAATAAATCATCAAGAAACAAATGCTATTAGAGATTTCGGCAAAAATAAATCTTGCTGAAATTTTTTTTTTTTAAGATGATTCTGGAACTGCCTATAAGAGATTCTAAAGAAATTTCAAAATAGAATATTATTTTCCTCGGCGAATAAATTGCTTTCTGAATGGCGACTTCATCCTTGGATTCGAGATTCGACATGGTTCCCTAAAAAAAATGATTCTTGCCCTCGACAAAAGAATTCAACTCCCACTCGGTCTTGAGAAACGTATATCCAGAAACAGGGAAGCGCAAAATATATACTATTACAAAAGTAGTTTTTCCTAAGAAAATAATGACAGTGAAAATTTTTATCAGGCGAGAGTTTCACTTTCGCTGTTAATCACTTTCCATTTCAATGTCATACTGGTATAATGTTAATCACTGGATCCAGAAATTTTTTATACGTTTCATTGTTGTTGATTTTTAGAAAACTTTTGAATTAAATGTTTCAATAAAACCGTTGAAAATGCTGTATTTCTTTTTTATTAGAATGACGAAACATTCTACTATATATATTAATTACAAAATACTGCGTATTTATATATATATATATATATATATATATATAATGTAATAATAATTAGAAGCTTATTAGCTGTGAATGAGTCGTAATAAAAAATTAAGATGTCTGTTTATAAATAAAAAAAACTCTGTTTATAAATAAAACTTTAAAAATTACTTTGGGATTATGGAATATTTAGAAATTGATTTTTTTTTTCTTAACCCCAATTTTAAAAGTTTTGTAAAATAATGTCCAAGATCAGCAATCTCCTTCTACTGTATCATGGATACATTTTAAGGTTTTTCTGATTGATTATTTTATTTTTGTCTTTCCAATATTTCATATCAGTCCATCATGGTGTTGGTGGTTCACCTCTGTATGGAAACTGTTCTTAATGTATACTTAGAACAACCTTGTAACTCTAGGTTGTCATAGCCGTGGAGCCGGCGAAAATGAAAGGAAATCAAATTGTGTAGACATTTTAAAAGCGATTGTAGATATTTTAATGAATTATAAAATCAGAAATGAATTATAATTGTAATAATCTTATTAAATAATAATCATTAAGTATCATTACGAGAGTAGAATCCATAGTGATATTGATTACTATAGTTCGGGTTGTTGGTATCTTTTGATTTATTTTTTACCGGTATCAAAATATTTTGCCCGATATTTCGTAACGCCTTCGCGGTCTCATAATAATTTATTTACAGTTCATGATCCTGCCGACTGGTGCAACAATAGCGATGAAAAACATGTCCATACACAAAGGTGTTTGTTTAAATTTTTAAAACTAAATATTAAATTAACACTTCGGAAACGCCACTCAATGATCATCATGATCTTTGCTTGTTCGTAGAAATATGAACACGATTTGTACAATAACTTATTTGTTGCCTGCAGCTTTATCATATATTTCCAAGACAGTATTTATTAGTGTTCGTTTAGGCCAATGATTAATGAATGAAATTCAATATGTATGTATATTTAATATGAAATGTTTTACCTTATAATGTCTTGTTATAGCAAGTAGCGATTTTATTATTAATAATCGATGATTTGATAACTAAAATATATATTATTTTTTTTCTCTATCAAATATTTGTTCGCACCTGTCTAACAATAGTGACAATAAACAAATGTAGCAGATATACTGTGTGAAAAGATAGTATCTCCAGACAGTATTTGAATTAGTCCTTTAATTCAGGAAAGGAGATCTCTCGTCCAGCTCCTTTTTAGCTTTCTCCTAATTTCTATGTCAGTCGTAGCCATATCGTCTTAACAGTCTGTTGGAATCTCCGTGAAGGTTATTATGAAAACGGAAATAAAGAGTATATATGTATGGGCAATCATTGGTGTATAGTTGGTATATATAGTTTTGTTTTATTTGTAACTAAAATAATAATATTTAAAGCCGAACAATTTTTAAATATGTATAAAAAATCTTGTTCTTTGAAGTTAATATAATTTCCTTAGCTTGTTGAGCAATAATAGTCCAGGTCTATAGTACTTTAACCTGAAGCGTTTTGGAGAAGTTCAGAAAATTTGCTATTTTTTGGAGGGATGTTGATGAGAATTAGGATTTGTATTCTTATTTACTATTGTAGGATTAGCAGGAGTAGTTCTAGCAAATTCATCAATTGATTTTCAATTTTATTACCTTAAATTTTTCCCAGAAATATGCAAAAAGACTCTAAATTAATCTTATTTGTATCTGCTGAAATGTTTGTAAATTGTTTTATATGTGTTCTTAGATAGATGTTTGATAAGGAAATATGTAAACCCGAAACGTCAAACAAATGGAAAAAAGGTTATTGGAAATACAATTATTGTTATTTTTGGGGGGAATTTCGTTTTTGAACTGATCCAATTGACCAGAATTGTAAAGGGCAGCGATAACGTTAGTAGTTAAGAGTTCGGTAAGCCTTATTATTTTATTAACTACTAATTTTAATGAATGTCTTGATAATTATTAGCCAGCGAATTCACTGGTTGTCAACTTTGACAAGTATGAATATAAAATAACGCAAACAAAATTGTTTTGTACTTAGGCTACGCGTTATCTTATAATTATTGCGCATATTGTTATAAGAAAGATCAGGCTGGAGAGAGATTGAAGCCGATACCGGAAGGAATTTTGAATAAGGAAAAATCAGGCCGTCAGTCAAAGGCGGATGAAACAGCAATCTGAGTGAAGGGGATCGACTCTGCACTACGTACTTAGGTTTCTTCTCTTTCTTTCTGGGTGACAGAATGGCCTAAGAGGCGTCTGTTTTTTATAGCGGTTAGGGTCCTCAGTTTTCGGAAAGGAAAAAATGAGAACTAATTTGCAAACACTTTGATTCTTTTCAAAGAGACAGATCGACCTCCGAAGAATTTAAATAGAATATAATAGAGTATTTATATTGAAAGTGTGGGACAGAATGACTAAAGCAGTTTTGAGTTTTAGTTAAGGTTAGATTATAAATAAAAATACTGTTAATTTTAATATTTTGCGCAACAGGAGAACCTTGGGCGTCGAGCACCATATTCATTTCTGTTAAAACATTGATATTAAAATTCAAGAATACATTTTGTTCGTATATATAAAATATAATTACGTATTTTAGTGATGCAAATTAATTAATAACCTCATACCTTTTAATTTACTATTCCGTCATAAGGAGGGTTCTTTCATTGCTAGAGCTTGTATTGATCTAAAATTTTTCTTTCCCTAATTTGATATGAATGTAGTTTTTAACGTGATACAACCCATAACATTACATTTTATAGACTACTTAATAGATTGTTGCTAATATCATTTTTATTTATTCATACGACTCATCTTAATGGAAAAGGGATAACTTTTCAGTATCCTGATGCATTAAGTTCTGAGCTGTCATACAAATTGTCAGCGCATTTTACATTACGAATTCTAATATCATAGATAAACTGCTCAATAAATATATGTACTAAATCTTTTATTATTTATATTATTTGCCAGTTATTATGAATTTTGTTATTTTCAATTATATGTGAGTTATATGGGCTGCTTCCTGCTTGAAATTGAGCATTATCTTTGTTAGTCGTTATATACATAGGACTTTTAGTATCATCAGCTTTGTCTATGTAATATTTAATAATAAATATTTAATAAAAATTAATAGAAAAGTAATATTTAATAAAAATATGTAATATTTTTATATTCTCAAAATCTATTTTCAAGTCTCAGATTTTTAGCACGATTTGACAAAGTAGTAGTGTTTTTGTGTAAGATTTTTAATGCGCATTAGGATTATATATTCTCGTTTTTATGTTAGTTGAGGTAAAATTTATGCGATTTCTTAAATTTTGTATGGGCATTACGTCGTTAGTTTTTGTTTACAGATTTTCAGTCTGGACTTTAAAACAAATTCGAAATTATATATATCTAATTTTTTTTAAATACTTAAAATATTATATTTCAGTTTGTTTACACAGGATTAAATTAAATTTTTTATGGCCCGCTAATGACCCGAAAGGGTAGATGCGGATAAATAAATAAACTTAAATGTATTGTTGTTATCATCTATGGAGGTTGATAATTTGTGATTTTCATATCCTTGGATCGGTTCATTCTCTGCACTTTTAATTGGTGTAGTATAATGAAACAGTCTACCTACAGACGGAAGTATTGTCGAGTTTTTAGTATAATGAAACAATCTACTTACAGACGGAGGTAGCGTTGAGTTTCTAAGTACAACTTCATTCGTAAGCTGAAGCGTTAGAGATCAAGATATTTATTTAAATAAAAAATGGTTTTATGGTCACGATGAGTATATTATAAGAAGTTTTCTTTGGCCCAATAAAATATTTCTGCGTTTAGAAAAATAGTGTCAAGCTATAACAAAGGATTAAAAACAATAAAAAATTTGAACTTTACCATACAACAATTCATTTATAAGTTTAAAATTATTTTTTATCGTGTTATATTAAGTATACGAACAAAACATATATTTCGAAATAAATAGAAAAAAAAATTATATTTGAGAAAATTGTGATTTTTACTTTTAAAAGATTCAAATTAAAAAGTTTGTAATTTCTTGATTCAAAGAAAGTTTTCTTAAACCTTTCACGTTAAGAAACCATTTGAATTTAAGAATACTAATTTTTGAATTTAAGAATACTAATCCACAGTCAGTTTTTAATACTGAAGATTTAACGATTGGATGATGTTGACAGGTTTCTACTGATTCTTGGACTTGCAAGGCTAGAGGCTTTTGATTTGAAATCTTCTAAAAGTCATTTAAATAAGAAAAACTGTTTATATATATATATATATATATATATATATATATATATATATATATATATATATATACATGTATCGTACTACCTACATATAATATATTCATGTATATATTATATAAGTACAATTCAAATAAAGTATCGACTAAATTGAATTCTTGTTTAATTCCAGAAAGTAGTATTCCGTTTCAATAAAAATGATGGGCATAACCATAACTAGATTGAGAAAATTCATACGCTGAGTAAGCAACATTTCGAAACAAGATGAGACTGGAAACCTTGATAAACGAAGCCTGGGAATAAAACAGCAATGAAAGAAATAGAAAGTAGGAAAGAAATAGCTAAAGAGGCACTTCCACTCCTGACATTTGGGTTGGGTTGTCGTCCCCTTTTCATTGTTAGGAAACTGGTGCTTGCGATTAGTTATTTAACGAGAGGACGAAATGTCGGGTCGTGAAAGTCATTACAGATCAACTCCTCCAATGAAGGAAATTGGACTACCAGGGTTTTGATGTTGGATTTTGGTCTAGGGAATAAAAAAAAAAGGTGCTATATAGTCATGTTTGGAGAAATTGTGATCTTTGTAATGTTGATATTTTTATTTGTGATTTAGAAAATCATGTTTTGTAAAGGTGACACCTAGCTAACTACCAATAACTAGGATTTCAAGGAAATTAAATTTCATTTCCCAAAGGTTTTGGAGAAATTTCCCTTAACAAGCCATTAAACCAAAAATTCTTCCACATACCAGGAAATTCTGGTTTATTCATTAAATCACTGGAAAGCGTACTGCAAGAGGATGAAGTTAAGCATATGCACAGAAATCTGACAACCATAATGTCAAACTGATACATAGAACTGTAATTTGAACTTCATAGGCCCTCACCTATTGTTGAGATAGCATTGTTTAATGGAGCAATCTTGCTTTTGATCTTCGTCGATTTGGGATTTTTGGCGAAGTTTTGTTCGGAATGCCGTTCAAGCCTTGGCTAATTTTAACTAATCAGGACAAAATAACATAAAACATTAGCTAATAGTATTTGTGCAAATAATAATAATAAAGAAATAATAACGCTGTTTCTACTAGTAATTAGACAGGATCTTTTTCATTACTAGTTGTAACCTAATGTTAATCTGGTAAATGTCATAAAATATCCAGTGAAAGATCTTCAATTGTGCATATCAATAGCGACTGAACTGTTAAAATACTACGTGTATAGGATAGTTTTTAAATAATTTTCATATATATATAACTTGAAACAAAAATTTGACTATATGGAAAGAAAGAACGCCTCGTTTGTAAATTAATTAATGAATTGATTTTATTATATTTTTTAACCAATTACATATTCACATTTAAAAAAATAAAAATGAAATCCTCTATAGGTAAAACATACTGCAATTACTAATGGGCAATATTAGATGCTATATGCACCTATTGCTATTAAGTACAGGTACTCACTTAACGAAAGGATGGGTGTACACCAGTATCCTCACAATCTCAGTCTGTACAAGACAGATCGAACAGGAAATATATTTTTTTGCAACACCCGGGATTAAAATTGGGCCTCAGTAACTCATCTTTCTTACTCAATATGCTCTTTGTAAAAAAAGAAATTCAAATTATATTGTAAAAAATTATAGAAACTGACTTGAGGTATTTAAAATTAGCAATGCCATGCATAAATTATTTTTATAATATCGGAAAGAAAAGTTGAAAAGTGATCAGGGATGTTATTACTATAAAGAAGCCTTTTCAAAGAAAGATATTTTTCCTTTCTCTATCAAGGGTTCTATATTGTGGAATTAAGTTATGATATCCAAGTTTTTTCTTTTCTCTCTCTGCCTGAACATTGTTTTTACTTCTTATTTTATTTATTTTTATTATAAATGTTAAAATAATCCGTTATTTGCTTAATTCATATTAAACAATCCAATCATCGTACCAGATTCTACCTCTCCTCTCCACAACAAAAATAGTAAGTAACATTATGTTAAAAGCTGAATAAAAGTGGTGAATTTTCATTTTCTCAATTTATTTTAATAATGCTATGTGGTACAAGTTCGGACAAGGCCGAATGGATTTGACAAGAGGCGAGCAGATGGATTTGAATGAGGCAACAAGCCTCAGTAGGAATTATTGATTAATTTTTTCTAGGTTCTTACATTAATTTTTTATTATATTTTTTTCTATTTTTTTTTCTATTGGGTGTCTAGTTTCCAAGGGTATTTAAGATTGATTTTTAAAAAGTGACTTTTTGAAAGTGATTGAGCTTATATTTTTTTAAGGATACAGTTCAAGTTGTTCATAGCGGATAAAGTATTTTGATTTTATTGCTTCCTCACACCAATTCTAATTGCAAGCATCCCGAAGAAAGGAAGAAGTAATGAGAGGAATTTTCGAAAGGCGCGATGGTTATCCTGGTGGACTTCCTCGTACGTCACCCACCGCACGACGCTCAACGTAATATGACATTCTGGGCAGAGTGGAGCCATGCTCTCATTTTTAGTAGTGTTGCCCATGAGAGATTCAGTCGGTGTAAGAACTACAATATGCAGGGGACAGCCTTGGTCCCAATGTACAATGGAAGTCGGTCGGCGTAACACATTCTGTCCGCTCATGTAAAAAATATCCAACTTTTCCTCTCCGTTCTACATTCTCCCTCTTTCTCCTTGTTTCTTGTTCCTCTTATTATATCTTCACTAGATTTAATTGTCAGGTTGCATTTATATATTACGCCAGATAGTAATGATTCTATTTGGTATAATTTATATTCAAAACTTTTAATGGAACAGCATTCTCCTGAATTTTTTAGTCATTCTCTGTTTGAAGATTATTTTATTTATCATTGTAAACTATTTTTCTTTATCATTTTCAATAATGAATCTTTGTAATTGTATAAGAAAATAAAATTTGAATCCCCCTCAAAATTTGAGATTTTATGTTTTAAATACCTGCGTAGAATAAAAAACAAAACAAAAAAAATAAATGCTTCTAATGATTACACTATTGTTTATCATTTTCAAAACACTTTATATTTTTCCTCTATCTTCGAGATACGGGCGTATTATCCCTTTAATTGGCCCTCATTTTGTAACGAAGGAACATCCTGAGGTAACCTTTGACTGGTGCCAAATCTCATTAAAATCGGCCTAGTAGTCTCGGAGAAAAGCCACCACGGATGTTGGACGGATTTTTTTTATTTATTAGTTGCTTGGATTCTACGTATGTTTTAAAAATCAAATTTTGAGAGGGGTTTAGTTTAGTTTAATTGTTTTGTATCCATTATACCAAAGATTATAATGATATATTGGTTTTCAGCTTTAATGTTTTTACTTTAATACCTTTCAATGATATTGGAAATTTTTAAATAGGTATATGTTATACACAACGGTTATGATTTAATTTAATTTTTTTTAAATGAGTATATAGCAAAATTATTATAATGTATATGTGAAATTGTTGTTTACTCTTGAAAAATATCTGGTTATTTATTTGCTTGGAAAGAAAACTCGTTATGAAAATAGCAACGCGAAAATCGTACGTCTCACTACTTGAATTTAAAATATACCCTCTAATATTTTATAGTATTAAGTATATCCTATAAATATTGTTTATTGCATTATATTATACCCATAAAAAAGTTTTTTTAGTATTTTAACTATACATTCTCAAAAAAGGAATCAAATGTATTATATAATGGGGAATCTGTATTCGTATGATCGGAAGTACTGCAGATCGTAAATAGAAAGTTGATCGGTTAAATACGGTTAAATGCTGCCTACTCGTTCGATTCTTTCAAATCTCCTTCCGGTGTTATTTATTTCCTGTCTGACCTGTTAGAAGTATCTGAAAGTCAATCAATTTTCACAAGTGTCTGACCTTTCTTCTCAAGTTCATTACCATATCATTTTTTTGTTTTTTACTTCGCTAACATTTTTCTCAGAAAAGTACAGTACACAAGTTTAATGTCTAATTATTAATTAGTCAGTTACCTAGTAAATACTTTTAAGTGCTTCTACTGGGTATGAATAAGCTACTAATTTATTATAAAATTCGGGTATGTCTATTCAAATTATTTATCAATCAGAACCGTAAATGTGGTTTACTAAAACACATTATTTCACAAAACGTCTTGTATAACGGCAATAAAGTATAAAATCGGTAATATAAGAAAAATGTTGAGGCAAGATATTAATTATATAAGTGAGGCTAATAGACTTTATTTCTTTTTTTTTATAAAAAATATAGAAATTTTCATTACTGTTGTATTGTAAAATGATATGACCCTCCCTAATTTTATTCTTAATATAATTGTAGGAATAACTATGTAATCTTTAGCAGATAATCAGTTAATAGATTGGATGTCTGTAATTTAATAAATAGAAAACTACATTTTCTTGTACTTACTGTAAAAAAGACGAGGTAGATTCTTTTAATGTAGAAGCTGTCACGAAATTTGGAACTTGGGATAGATTTTTCTGCTATATTTTCATGCAACGAGTAATTATTTTTTTCAAATTTATGTAAATGCCTGTGAATTATGAAATTCAACTTCTCCCCAGGTATGAAATTTCAAAAACTTGATCATGTATTGAATGCAAACATTTTAGAAAAATCGATTCCAAGTTCATGATTTCATGAAGGTTATTATAGTTGTTAATAATTGTGAATGAAATAACTGCAAATGATTAGTAACGTTGAAAATGGAGTGAAACTTAATATAATTTTTAGTGTTCAAAAAAGACAAACGCATTACACTAATTTGTAGATAAAGCAGTTTAAAGTTTTGCATTCTATGTTACCAGTTTCATAATTTCATTATTACAGGAGTTTTCATTACTTTTTTATTATAATTTTCTAGTTTGATCCGTTTTAAAATTGGAGTAAAACTTTGAATCGCCCTCCTTTATAATCTAAATAGTTTTTCCTGAAGACCCATCCACTTATTATAATTAAATAAGGATTGAATACAATATTTTAATAAATTGTACTTATGTATGCGTTTGGTGCTTGTCTGTGTGTGTGTTGTGGGAGCACGCTCATTTCTCAAGGTTGTTAATTTCTAAATCTACAAGAAAAATTTAATAAACGCTGAGCCGATTGGTAAACCGAATCGTATGTGGGAGGATTGCTTTAAGGTGATCTTAGGCATTCGGTGGATCGAAGACTGAGATTGGTGGTATCGGAATCGACCCTTCCGATTCGCTAAGACTTTTATTATTATTATACAAGAAAAATTAAAGTTATACTTCTTGGCTTAAACTAGATCAAAAATTGTGTAGAGAGGTAAAGATCAAGTGGGCCGCACGTTATCTCTCTAGTTCATATACTCTTTTCAAAAACACTTTCTGTATGAAGAAGCACTAACGAAGACATGTCCGGACCTTACTAGGCCGATCTAGGCTCTTATCTCCGTACAGGTTTGTTGTCCGATTTCGCTTCTTAAAACTACTACAGTCACTTGACCAATTAGTCTTAACAGCAAGTGGTTTCCTGTGTCTGGACGTTTCACTCCGGATTGTCAGCGGTGTCTTCCTCCCAAGAGATTTCACCGAAGTCCGTTAGGTAGGAAGCGCCCAATTAAGTGGGTAAACTTTCGTCCATTTCGGATGGGCACATGATTTGACAATTTGGTAAAATCTATTGTTATCTAAGGGGACCTCATTATTCCTTCTTAGGCAATCCCCTTCCATTTGTCTTGAGCAATCTAGAAGTCTGTATTATAGGATTGGTCATGTATCCGTTTTGATCCTGATTTGTAAGACAATGGGTAAAATATATTCAGTAAACGAGAGGTTATAGACTTATTAATTATTTTGCGAATTCAGTCATCATTATACATTTAATGCCATTGCATACATTTAAGCTTCGAGGTTTAGATCTCATCTTAAGAATTATTTAATTAATAAATATTTTACATTATAAACCATCGCATATTTTTAAACATTGATAGTTTATTACATTTATTCAAATGACACAATTGACAGTTAATACTGACAAAATATTTATATATAACCAAATGAAGAAGAGTCTTCTATCAAAAGTTAATATAACCACTTCTCAAAAGCCAAGATTTTTTTTGGAGAATAAATATTCTACACGCAAAAATTATTCAGCTTATTTCAAATCTTAAATTTTCCTCTGCCAAATAGGTGTTAAATATCTTTTTCAATAAAAAATTACCTCATCTCCATGAGATACCCCTCTAATAATTTTTTGTAATAATTTTCCAAAAGTGGTTATATTAATATTTGATAGAAAACTCTTGAATAGAAGTATGGAATATTAATGCAAAATTCAGCAGACAGAAATATTTAAGGCGATTGCTTATAATATGAAATATTTACTAACCAGATAATTCTTAAAGTAAGATTATATATTGAGTTATGCATGTGTAAATTAATGTTAATAAATAAATATATATATTCAGAATATTATTTAAATTAATTAAGAAAAAATGATTTTTCACAAGTTTGAAATATTTAAGTAAGTTCTTTTCATAATAATTAACATATGACGTATGTTGTGGTCGTACTTATTTTTATTACTCTTTCGTTTTTTTTAGCGGATGCCAATCCTAGGTACGGAGTGCAAAAAATGAATAAATAAATAAATATCTTTTTATTAATGAACTAATATGTCTCAATATGAAATTATGTTATTATATTTGTTTAAAACATTTTAATCTGTTACTAAAACCAATCCACAAAATTAAATTTTACGTTAAATATATTTGCTTAAAATATTCTTAAGAATCTTTCCTATCTTAGAGAATAAACGATTTCTCCAATAGATGCCAATAAACTCAGCAGTTGATGAACTATAATCAAGATCTCGACTATCTGCAATGAAGAGATTCTATAGAAAAGCAGAATTTTCTCCTCGTACTGTTAAGATTCTACAATTGACAGACATTCACATGTTTTTTCAAGGAAATAGTTAATATTAAACTTCTTTAACAATTGAATAATATTTATAGTTCGGAACATTGATCTAAGCTGAGAAAGGTAACCAGTCATTGCATTTTTTTTTTTTCAGTTTTGACCTTAACGAAATCGAAAAATACAAAGAAATTCATACAGATCAGAGAAAACTGAATGAAACTCACAACTTCACTTGTTATTACTCGAACACAACACAAATGTTTTAAATCTCTTTCGTAGAACGTAAGGCAATCCTTTTTTCTAATGTCTTATTAATCAGGCTTTACTGTAAGTGCACCTATATTGGTTTTCAATTTATATATTTACTTGATTCGTTATAGATTGCTGATTTGATATTATTTAATACCGAAAAAATAATTATCCCGCACAATGTAAATTTGGGTTATTCCTTTGCGAAGCGCACTAAATTTATAAATGTGTGTGATAAATATATATATACATATATATATATATATATATATATATATATATATATATATATATATATATATATATATATATATGTATATATATCAAACAGAAAAGTATTTGCTCTTCGAATCATTTATGTTAATATATAAAACTAATTTTTATAATATACTTTGACGTTCATAGTTTTTCAATCGCCAAAATTTTCTGGAAATGCTTTTCCTTCCTTTTGCTAGTTTTATTACTTCGACTGTTTAGTAACCTTATGTGAATAGTTCCTGACCGAAGACGGTACTTAATATAATACAAAATTTCAAATAATAATAAAAGGCTTAGCGAACCCGGAGGTTCGATGCCGATAGCGATTAGTGGTATCGGACTAATCGCTGTCTACAAATCTCGGTCCACCGACTACCATCCAAACCCAAATTCATTAGATCACTCTTAATACTATCCTCCCAACTACGTTTCGGTCTACCCCTCGTACGTTTACGAGCCGGCTCGGCGTTTATTAAATTTTTAGGAATTCAAACAAAATTTCAAAACATATTAAAATTATAACACAAATCTGACCGCAAAAGAATAAGTATACACAAAGGAAATTTACAGATAGGAATAGATGTCGAACGGGGTTCTTCAAATTTAAAGACACCCACAGGTTACACTTTAGAAGCTCTCCAAATTCATTAAATTTGTTGATTTTTAAATCGTAATTTTTTTTTTTTTTTTTATACCAATTGATTAACTTTTAATCATAACTTGTAAACAGGCCAATTTAATGAGATTATTAAATATTTGTTACCATAACTTAAAAAGCCGTTTGTTACAATTCTATTGTTGTATTGATGAATCTTGTAAGTTGATGTAAACATAAAATAAACAAATACATTAATGTATATTATTTGGTATTATAGACCTAATAATTAACGCTGAGCTGACTGGTAAACGTCCGAGGGGTAGACCGAAACGTAGGTGGGAGGATAGCATTAAGAGTGATCTAATGAATTTGGGTTTGGAAGGTAGTCTGTGGGCCGAGATTTGTAGACAGCGATTAGTGGTATCGGCATCGAACCTCCGGGTTCGCTAAGCCTTTTATTATTATAGACCTAAAGAAAAAATATTAATAAGCAGTTATCATTAAGCCATTATTATTTTAGGAATGTTCTTTTCTTTTTTTCCGAATGTTGAATTATTATATTTAAAGTTATATTTTTGTGATTACGTGCCACTGATTACTTATCCCATTTAGGTCATATTTTCGACGTATCCAGAAAAATAAAAATTCAACAACTTTATTAAAGTTAGGTATCTATTTATCAAAGATTGTCTAGAATTTCCATAATTCATTTTTTTGTCATTGAAAATTTAGAACCACAAATTTACTTTTTATTTATAAAATTTATAGTTTGAAGGATAAAAAAAAATTGACGTTTATAAAGCACAGGATATAGATGAGCCATTCATTACTAGTCTGGCCTTGTCCCAAATGGCTATCTGTACTTGCACTAAACCAGCATTTTGATCCTAAGCACTGGGTCGAACCAAGGTTGGTTTTTATCTAGGGTCAATTCAATTTATAGTTTTAGTTTGCATAAAATATATATATAAGCCTTATTTATAATATATAAAAGTTATATATGTATGTATGTATGTATGTATATGATGTGTCTATATATATATATATATATATATATATATATATATATATATATATATATATATATATATATATATATACACACACACACACATTATAATTCATTAATAAATTATATTTTATTAATATTATTGTAAATTATACATATACATATGTACACACAACACAAAAAAAAAAAAATTAAATCTATTTACCATAACAGTATATCACCTAAACAACTTAATTAATAGGTTTATTTAGTGTCTAATAAAATATAGTATTATCTGAGAAAACCACTATGGACTGAATTTACGTCGTTCCTATAAATATAATGAAAAATTATTTTTCAGCTTGAATTTAAAATAAACAAGCGTAATTTTATCACAATAGTAAATAAATAATTAAATCAACGTTGAAGTAAAATACAAAAGCAAATTTTAACCTTATATTATTTTTGGTAATTAAACTCAGGTTTTCTGACATCTCGTGAAGCTACTCTTCGAGTTCTCTGTTAGCTGTTAACAATTTTGTACATGTTTACATGTCATTGGTACGTCATTTTACCATAGCGGTGTTGTATTGTGTAGTACATTTACCGAATGACCACTCTTTTTTCGGAGAAAGGTGGTTCTGTTTTGCAGTTGCTGATACTGCAGAAGCGGACACTAATCACCGAACTGGGTATTTGCTTTTTTCCTTATACAACTCAGGAAAGTGGGTGATTGCTCCTTCCGGAAATATTTAATGCTCTTCCGCTATCAGAGGACGGGTCCAATGTCTAATAAGCTAATGAATTTGAAAGGCGCCACGAGCATTCCTTTTTTTTATTTTAATGACCCTTAATTTTAAATACCTTTCTAATTCCCTTTTCACTAATTGGCTTATTGCTTTAACTCTGTCGTATACAGGATATTTATATATAGTATGAAATCTCGCAGTAGTACTTCTGTAAGATAAGTAAATTCGTAATTAACAGCAGAAGGTAAGCAAATGATTTACAATTATTTCCATACATCAATATAAAACAGTATAAAATAAAAAAGATTTTTTTTTATCTAATCATAGTTTGGTATATTTTCTTTCGTTCAATTTCCTTTAACGTAATTTGTACAAATAGAAAATAAAGGTGGAACCACTGTGTTTATTTATTAAGGTCTAAACTGTCTTTCTAGAATTTACGAAATGAAAGAGTTCTGAAAAATTCTACGAACAAACACAAAATTAATGAAGTGGCGTTAGAAGGCACTGATTTTATAATTACTCTATATGTTTTGAAGTTAAATGTTAGTATACGGAAAATACAATAAGCTACATAGTTGATGCACAATTACAAAAAAAAATTCAGTTAAATGGTTATACAATTTTTAAAAGAATGTAATTTTCTCTAGGTTTGAACACGTTGAGAAATTTAAGTATTTGGGGTCTGTGATTACTAGAAAAAACGAAATTCAAGAGGAAATAAAGGCGGGAAATGCTTGTTATTTTTCGGTATCAACGCTACTTAGGTCGTGCATTTTGTCCAGAAACTTAAAACTTAGAATATACAAAACTATTATCTTGCCTACAGTTCTGTACGGGTGTGAAACGTGGCCGCTAACCTTGAAGGACGAACAACGCCTTAAGGTATTCGAGAATAAGGTACTGCGTAAAATATTTGGTCCGAAAAAGGATGAGTCAACTTGAGAATTTAGGAGATTATACAACGCAGAATTGCGGAGCATGCACCCTGTTAATATAATCGAAGTGATATCATCGCGACGGTTGAAATGGGCTTGCTAAGTTGTTGGGCTCAGTAACGAACGAATTCCTAAAAAGTTAATAAATGCTGAACCGACTAGTAAACGTCCGAGGGGTAGACCGAAACGTAGGTGGGAGGACTGTATTAAGAGTGATCTAATGAATTTGGGTTTGGACGGTAGTCGGTGGACCGAGTTTTGTAGACAGCGATTAGTGGTATCAGAATCGAACCTCCAGGTTCGCTAAGCCTTTTATTATTATTATTGTAATTTTCTCTGCTAGAATTGAAACGATAGTCAACATATCGCCGTTACACTGCAAAAAGTCACTAATTAAGCTTTTATGTTACGTATTTTTATCTAAAATTACTTACGTAGTTATGAGTTTAGATTATACTTACCATTGAAAATCCTCATTAATTGCACCAAAATAACGCAAACCCAATTAAATGTCTAAAACAGTTGTATAAAGTGCAACTTTGATGTTCTGTTAGTGTTCTGATTTTAAACAGGAAAAAGTCATAAAATTTATAATTTTATATTTATATTTAAATTTTTTTATCTCAAATTTAATAAAATTTTACACGACTTCGTGCTATAAACCGACGTGCCGATAGCAAAAAGTCTTGTGTAAGAAAGTCATTATGTCGTAGCGACGATAGGTTTTAATAAAAAGGCAACTATTTGTTTAAAAAAAAAAAAAATTTCTTATTTGCCGTGTTTATTTCCAAATAATTACATTATAAACCGTTATAACACTTTGTTTAAAAAATTGATGTTGGTTTAAAAAATTTAAATGATCCTGATTTAAAATTATAATGATGGCTCTCAGAATCATGGTTTGGAACATCGAAACCAAATATCGATATTCACCTATAATCGGTAGAAAAATATCGATATATCGAATGGAAATGGACGAAAAAGCAAAGAAACCGTCCATTAAATGAGTATAACATTATGAAATTTATGAGACGGTTATAAAATAATATAATTATTATTTATAGAACAATATTTTTATTATCCATGGATCATTATAAAAAGGATAGAAAAGAATAATACTTTGGTAAAAAAAAATAAGTATTTTAATACATTTTTATCGTGAAGGTTTTTTTGCCATATTTCATATATTATATTATTCTACAAATTTTTCAAAAATAAAATCTTGTTCAAAATTTTTTATTAAGTTTCCATGCATACATTGAGGATTCTCAAAATATTTATCTAAAATCATGTAATTCATCTGATATATGTTTCAGTGCAATCACCATTTATATTATTACCTGTTTGTCTTTACGTAGCATTTATTAACAATATATGTGTTTCAATCTTATCTACTAATCATTTTTGGCAATTATAAAAAATTATTGTTGTTAACATCTACCTAATGTGCCTCGATTCCTATTCTTGAATATTCTGACCTGTGTCTTCACTATCTAGCAATACTTATGTTGTTCTCTTGTAATTCTTCTAGATCTTATTTTTATTTTAAATTTACTATTTTGATTACAATTATTAGTTCTTTCATTAGATATCTATTTTATTTATTATGCCTATGTAATGATTTTCAATTTCATATCTGTTTCGAAATTGAGCACTTCTTTTATATTTCATTATTACTATTAGGATTTTTGAAATTTGTCTTATACTGCTTTAATCTTGTTTTCAAATTTCCCCACTTTTCATTGTATTCTTTTCAGTTTAGAAATGCATAGTATCCTTACAGATAAAATATAAAATAGCATCATTCGTTTTTCTTCGTCGTTCACCTCCCTATTCAAATGATGCGGTATTTTGGAATTACTTCTTATGTCAGAAGCTTTTGACGGAGGAATTGTTTCATTTGCTTCTGATTTAGAAATAGATGGTGTTGCAGAATTACCTGGCCCTGATAAAGACGAAAAAACGTGTGAATGGAAAGTTTTGAAATGTGACCGCAGGTTTGTTATGTTTTCCGATGCCCGAAATATTTTGTGACAATATTTGCACTCCGTACTTTTCTTTCTCTCGATTTAAAATGTTTCCAAACTTCACTTTTTGGCGGCGACATTTTAGTTTCTATTTTCACTTTTATCACCACACTAACAACAACAATGAACAACAGGTAACTGACAGCTAGTGATGCCTATGAGTTATAACAGTATGGAAGTTACAACAGTTCTAGCGTCCTAGATTGATTAAATAATTAAGCTATAATGTAAAGTACAGCTCACGGATAAAATTAAAAATATGATAAAGAATAAAGGAAATTTCTAATTAAAATAAAATAATAAAGTCTAAAATATCAATATCACCGATATATCGGGTGTTAGGATATCGATATAATATATTTGTTTTTCAAATCCGATATATCGCGTTTCGATATTCCAACCCTACTCTCAGACTGGCTGAGTGTGCGAGTAAGTCTTACAGAAGAATATTGTATCAGTATTTAAATTTACCAGAAATTTATATTTAAACAATAAAATGCTTGTTATTTACATCCTTTGTAAAATGGAACAATACTAACATTGTTTCATATACTCTGTTTAATGCCATTTATTAAAAATAACTAAATTAACAGTTTTGATAGCTATGGTAGAAAATTCAACGCAAACTTAAATATACATTCATACTTTATAAATTATTTCATGTAATAAAAAATGTTAATTTATTTAAAATTCATGCCTGACGTGCTATAACTTCCTTATTTTCAGCAAATTTTCGTATTGTTACAATTACTGTGAATAAAAAGTTAAGGTTCAAAGGAAAAAAAAATGAAGTTAATTCTATTTTAAAACCAAATTACATTTAAATTTTGTTAATTTCAACATTTGATTGTTTCTTTTTTTTTTGTTAAAGAATGGGTTGTAATATTTCTTAAAAATTTGAATCTCTCTTATTATTTTACCAAATAGATGAAATAATACATAAGTTGAATTTTTTTTTTTCAACTCTGGGTCCAACGTTTGCCAAAACTTTTTTTTTATTAATGAGGTACCAAAATTGAAGCTGGCAATAAAATATACTAAGTATTTATACCTTGGTTCGTGTTAAATATAAATAAAACTAATTTATTTTGGTATTATTCTAATAAATTAATACATGTCCCAGAAGGGTAACAACAAAACTAAACAAGTTTGCCTACAATTATTTTTTTTTTAACATTTTTAAATCGAAAATTTTAACGCAAATTATTTCGCCAAATGGGAAAAGTAGATAATGAGTATTATCTTGTAAGGTGGCTAATACAGTTTTTTTGGATGATTAGTCGTAACACAATATTTTGTAATCGCTTTATAGATTATGTTTATATTATTCTAATAAATTAATACATATCGCAGTAGAGTCACAATTAAACTAAAAAAACTAATATATTTTTTTTTAAATACTTTTAAATCGATAATTTTTAGACAATGACAATAGAAGGTCATTTGTATATTTTTGTAAGATGGCTGAATGAAATAATGAAAGGGGCAAAATTAAGAAAATGTCTTTTTTTTTTGTTAGATACAAAATAAGACATGATAAGTAGCTAATACATTTTTTTGATTTTGTAATCGCTTATTATATCGCACATCCAGAATGAGAGGAGCACCACTCAAAAAATATCTTCTTTGTTATTACACTAGTATCTTCTAAGGTGGCTAATAAAGTTTTTGGATGATTAGTCATAATACAATATTTTGTAATCGCTTTCTTTATATATCGCACATCCAGAATGAGAGAGACACAACTCGAAAAATGTCTTTTTTGTCAGATACAAAATAAGATACATTTTAAGTTACACAGGAGCCACTAAATAATATAATTATTGTTTATATTAACTTTTTTAAATCAAAAATTTTAACACAAATTATTTCGCCAAATGGAAAAAATTGATAACTAGTATCATCTTGTAAGATGGCTAATACAGTTTTTGGATGATTAGTCGTAACACAATATTTTGTAATCGCTTTATGTAATATGTTTATACTTTTCTGATAAATTAATACATATCGCAGAAGAGACAATTAAACTAAAAATTTTTAGACATACATTATTTCGCCCAATGGCAATTAGAAGGTCATTTGTATATTCTTGTAAGATGGCTGAATGAAATAATGAAAGGGACAAAATTAAAAAAAATGTCTTTTTTGTTAGATACAAAATAAGACATGTTAAGTTACATAGAAGCCACTAATTAATATAATTAACTTTTATATTATTCTAATAAATTAGTGCACGTCGCAGAAGAGAAACTGTTACCATTTTTTTTGGTATAATTTTTTTTTTTTATAATTTTAAATTGGAGATCTAAGGACAAACTATTTCGTCCAATGGAAATATCGGGTAACGTGTATATTCTTGTAAGTAAAGTTCTTGGATCATCAGTCCTAATGAAATATTTTGTAATTTCTTTATATATCGCCCATCCAGAATGAAAGGGCAAAACAATTATGTGGCGCAGCAGAAACTGCTCTGCGTCTCAATGTGTTCCCTAACGTAAAGTCGAGAATAGATCTGGTTGACTGAGTGACTATTCTGATCATCACTTCCTCAATTCGTACCCAAGTTTTGCTTTCCTTTTTTTGCATGTCTGTAGTAATTTCTACACTGTCATACTTATGATAGTATAGTAATTACTAACGAAATCAGGGAATTTTATTCAGTAACTGCAATTCTGTTAAACGCATAGGAATAACTGAAAAATTTGGAGGTAAAATCTTAGCACCCTTGGGCTAATAAAAATAATTTTAAAAAGTCAATAGAGAACCATTTTTGTTTTGTATAAATTTTGTTTAAATTATATGATTAAACTATTGAAAATTTCGGCGATTTAACTTCCTAAATGGTAACTTTTATGTTCCGTAGTTAACGTTTTGGGGTATTGATCCCCATCTTCTGTACTAAAATCAATATTTTTGTATTACATTAAATAATTGCTTTAAGAAGATGTTGCTTTAACGTGAAAATTAACCTATAAAACATTATAATAATTAAAATAAATTCAACTAAAACAACTTTCTATAAGATCTGAAAAATATGAAGACTTAGCAATTGCGTTTAGATCCTGTTAATGCCGAATTCGGTCAATCCTAAAGTTCGGAGATTTAAAGGGTTTATTTTATTATCTTCTTATATTGTGTCTCTAATTTAGTTTAATTTTAATTTTTTACATTGATCATAGAAATAGTAATTCATAAAAACACTAGGGTTTATAAAGAAAGGTTGTCGGAACGTAGAACGGCATCTTTATCATGTTACGTTTTGTCGAGTCATTTCAAGGATAATCTTCGATTTCCAATTTCACTCGACGTAACATTTTCTGTTACGTCCCCGTTTTAATTAATTTAATATTTCTGATTCGAACTATAAGCCTTGATGCTTAAGTTTCTAATGATGGCATTATACAATATGATGTGCGAATGTTAAAGCACTTAAATGAAACATGCAACAGTTGTTCGTTTCTTAACATCATTTATTATTCGATTCAAGAAGTTGGTTAAGGAAGTATGGTCAAAGAAGAAAACACAAATAAGCATCAATTTATATTTTTCCAATTTGTACCGGCGTTAAGTTATAGGCCTTCGTCAAAGCGACGTGTCCAAAATTTCAGATCAGTCCTGAG
Source organism: Rhaphigaster nebulosa (assembly GCA_948150685.1). Lineage (NCBI taxonomy): Eukaryota > Metazoa > Arthropoda > Insecta > Hemiptera > Pentatomidae > Rhaphigaster > Rhaphigaster nebulosa. The sequence goes on from OX411308.1 coordinate 34,194,972, forward strand.
ATAAACTTGGGGTTAAAACATTGGAACACATTGATAATAAGTTTGCACTTATCTGGATTTTTTTCTTTGATCGCACCCTTCTCCCGTTAACCAATTTCTTGAATTTCATCTATGGTCCATGATATCTCAACCACTAAATAATTCTTCATAGTAGAAGAACAAATAAAATTAATATTAAAATTAAAAGATATGATTATTTTTTATTGGGATCAGTCATGGTTAGTGAACATGAAAACGAATCATTAAATTTTTAATATTTATTCTGTTAGTAATTACGGCTTTGCCAATCGTTTAGGCTACAAACAAACTATAACTGAAACTGTTAATCGATAAATAATAGATATAAAAATAACTTAGACTCTTCTTAAGGAGCTTATTATTGTTGAATAAGTAGTTAGTCAACCCTTTTTAATTTCTTCTACCTAACCTCAATGACATACAAATAAAATTATTTAATTTTGTTAGTTCTTAATTATTTAAAAATATAATTCCTTTCCATAATTGTTAATTATTAACTCTCGTGGTACCAAAATTTACGTAATATGAATGCAAACCATCGTTTTATTGCAATTTTTAAGTGCTATTTTTAGTTTTTAATCAACCATTCCCCCTTCTCCAGTTTTACATCGAAAAAATGTTGCTTGTCTTGAGATTGATAATATCCGAGTCGATTCTATTTTATCTTTGCGAGACAGTTTATTTCTAGCAGTTTTTATCGGCAGTTATCACATATTTGCGTATTATTTTTCTTAATAATTGGCTTAAATATTCTGATAAGGTTGTGTAACATTTTTTTGTTGGTCGAATTGTTGAATTTAACAATGATATCGGAGGCATCGTGGATTAAACGATTCTGTAGAACTATTTCTAGTTTTATGAGTAATATTTTAGTAAGAAATACCGCACTTTGCTAGCGGCCGTTATGAAGACAATATTGCCGCCCAGGTGGAAGAATGACGCAACTGCACGATTTGGTCAAATTTGAATTAGTGTTCCAATATCAAAAATATGTACCATAGATTTAATTATGGTAATTTATTTGGGTTACACTTACTGCATCGCGACGCTGGAGCCCATGGTATATTCTTGTGCGACGTAAAATTTCTTAATTTGCTGTTGCGGTATTGTTCTACCGGGGTGGCGACATGCAAAAATTTAGTTATTTTTTAAGACATAGAAAACATTATTGCGAACAATTTACCGCATCGCTACGCTGGAATTCTGGAGTTTCTGTGCTATATATTCACATGCATCAAGTCGTTTTTTAGTTTTCTGCTAAATTCTACAATTTTCAGTTGCGTCATTGTTCTACCGGGACGACGATATGCAAGGATGAGATATTCTTTTGGATGGAGTACATTATTACTTATCGTATTTTTTTTTTAAATTTTCATAAAAAAAATTAAGAGCTATATCCTATTATAAAAAAACTAGTATACACAAATTTAATCTGGTTACATTAGAGAAATCCGAATAATTGGCTTTCTAATTTCTTTGTAAGTTATTTGTATTCTCAGGTGCAAAAACTTTTCGATTTTTTTTTTATTTTTTATTTTTCATTTTATATGAGGATTACCTGCTTCCAACCTCACGTTTGAAATTGATTCAACATATCGTAACCAATTACCAGAATTTTTATTTTCTTCAGAAAGTACAGAAAGCAACGTGCGAAATAAACCTATAAGGCAAAGACATATCTGAAAAGTTTATTTGCTATTTATTGACAATCGAATTATTAAATCTGAACGAAATTTCTAAAATATTCATAATTGCCAACTGTATAAGGAAGAAGAATTATCTGTACACTGTAATATGCCAAATTTATGTAGTAAAATAATATTTTTTTAAAGTTTATAGTTTCTTTCAAAGCTTACTTCTTTTATATATATATATATATATATATATATATATATATATATATATATATATATATATATATATATATATATTTATATATATATTTTAATTTTATTGTTTTGTTATTTGGGTTTCAAAGTCCTTATCTTCTCCAATAAGGACTGCAATGGAGTTATTCAATTATCATAGAATTTGTCAATCTATTGTAGCAAGGTTGGGAATGACGAACAAAATTTATTCCGTGAGTCTTCGACGAAATGAAAGTCCACCACTCTTAAGACCGGATTGGGACCTGAGCCGATTTCGAGATCAGACCGAATACTACTTCCATTATGATCCCAATTGAATTTGTTTTAATTAAGTATATAAGATTACAGTGTGTTTGAAATTTTAATCCCATTCATATTTATCAATTTGTTTTATGTTCTAAGCTGGCGTTTCGCCCTTGTATAGGTTCCAGCAATTTATGAGTGTGAAGGTACATTATAATAATTCATTTATGCCAGGAAATTTATACTCCTATATTTTACTATGCTCCCGTTTAAAACTAAACTGTATGTAATTACATTTATTTATTAAAATTAGACTGAAATGTTTAAAAAAATATTTTTTGTATATAATTAATGAAAATTTAAAACTACTTGTCTAATTAAATTAGTCCAATCCTTAAATTGTATGGAAAATTAAATAAAATTACGAAAGGAATGCATATTGTATAATAGTTGACGGATGATGGATAATGCATAATTCATGGTAGTTATAATTATTAATATTTAAGTAATTTTAATTCATTCTCACATATTAAAATCTTTATAAACACTAAATTTAATGACGGATAAGACGAAATATATGGATAGCAGCAGGAATGGAAGCTATTTGGTGATATGCAAGAGGGAATAGTTTTGAACACATTGAGAAATTCTATAATTTAGGGTCTATCATAATTAGAAAAAACGAAATTCAGGAGGAATAATGGCGAGAAATGCTTGTTATTTTTCGGTCTCGACATTACTTAGTTCGCAGATTTTGTTCAGAACCATAAAAGTTAAAATTTACTAAACTATTATTCTTCCTACTATTCTGTACGCGTGTGATACGGGGCCGCTCCAACTTCAAAGGAGAAACAACGCCAAAAATAATTTGAGAACAAGGTAGGAATTTTGTAGAATATTTGGTTCCAAAAAGGAGAATGCGTCCACAGTAGAAGGTTATACAAAACGGGGCGCGAAGCACGCATCCTGTTAATATTCAAGTTTAAATGCGCGCCGATTGAAATGGACCTGTGAAGTTGTTGGTCTTAGTAACGATCAAATCCCTAAAAACTTCACAAACGGTGATCCAATGGGTATACTTAAGCGTTAGAGGGAGGATTGCAGTAATAGTAAGGGTTTGGGTTAGGACACTGGTCGGTGAACGAAAGTAAACAGCAAGTGATGGTATCTGAATCGAACCTTCTGGTTCGCTAACCCTTTTATAATTTTAATTAATTATTTATGACTTATGTATCACTTTTTTCTTGTTACTTCCCTGTACGAAGTAAAGGACGTAGTGTAATCGCGAAAATTTTCGGTTTTCAGATTTCAACGGATATATCCATTTTGGCCATTCCTTAATCCATTTTGACTAGTTTCGTCCTGACGTCTGTACGTACGTTCGTACGTGCGTATCTCGCATAACTCCAAAACGGTTAAGCGTAGAAAGTTAAAATTTTGCATTTAGGATTATTGTTAAATCTAGTTGTGAACCAACCTCCCTTTTTGGTCACTACATGATTACCGGAAGTGGTACTTTGGCTTGAAGATCATATTAGACTTTCACCAAAAATTATATTAAAATAGAATGTAAAACATCTTTAATTTGGTAAATAGGACTTTTATATCAATGTGGATGAATTTAACAGATTTTGGTTAAAATTGGTGAGCCGAAAAGGGTACTTTTCTTGAAGGCCATAATTAACTTACACAAAAAATTATATTAAAACTATATACATAGATGATACGGTTCGGTAATAAAGTTGCAAACACGATTTTTTTTCCACTCCAATTAAACATTTTTTTTTTACTTGTTTTTAGTGTTAACATTTTGGTGTAAAATACTTGTTATCCTCCCCATTTTTGAGATGAACAAGTCTGCTGCAGGAGAATAAGATATAAGTTAAGTGGGTTCTGCCGCTTAAAATGTTAAAGTCGTTCATTTCAGTGACACTGACAGTTCTAATGTTGTCACGGAACACGAAGAAATCTCTGGGAAACTAGTTACCTACTGAAAGAAAACGAGATTCTTTTTCCTAAGTCAGTTCGGTAGATAAGAACTTTACGAAAAAGGTCTCTGGAAATATATTTCTCAACTTCTGCTGTTTAAAAAAGTAAGTATATTTTAATAGCTCTTGATGAAAACAGCTTGTTATAATTGAAAGTAGAAGAATGAGTTTTTTAAAGTGGATAATTCCCGGTTTGCCGAGGGGGCTGCCGATGGACGTTTCGTCATGTGTGCTGAAAGAGCAACGCCCTGGGCCGTTGTGAGGGCACTTTCGCTCCGCTCCTTCGGAATCCAACCGCTCGCGTATCCACTCTTACTTTCTATCCAACCGCTCATTGTCATCATTGAAACAAACGGCGGTTATGTCCGTAAAATAGTTGCGGTCACGTAGCCTGCTTGATCTTTCTCATGATGGCTTAACGTGGCGGAAGGGAATGCGATACTCGAATTGGGATGGCGGAAGAAGTTTCCCTTGTTAGCAACCAAATATTTTCTGCTTCTTTTAAAAGATGCCATTGAAACAGAAATAGTTTTTTATCCCGACATTTTAATGGTTCTGAGCGTCGATAAATAATTAAACAAAAAATTGTATAATACTATTCCATGAATGCTGATATTACGGCTCACTATGCAGGCCTTCACGGCCATAAGTAAAAAAATAAAGTATATATAATAATCACATAAATAGATAGAATGATAGTACATAATATTATTAATTAACTAAAAAAAAAACAAAGCGTACTAAAAAATAAAATCAAGAGCTTGGATAAAACTGAATATTGGACATGAAAAAACACCGATGATAGTAAATAATAAAAAACTACATAGGCTAGAAAACAAAATGATTATATAAAGATAAGAAATAACTAGGAATATTAGTCACAAATAATACAGAGAGTTGAATTAAATGGATATAAAAATTTAAATAGATTTTATATGGCCGAAATTTATTTTTCATATGAAACGTTTCGACTATTCAAGCCTTCATCCAGGCATGTCTGAAAAGGTCCTAAGTTTTGTTTATTCAAAATTCATAGTATATTATTCATAGTAAACTATAATAGGATTTAGAATATGCTATATTTGCTTATATCACATAAAATATCTAGTATTAATAATATTCTTTAGATCAATAAAATCAGGTTACGACTAATCAAACCTCTTAGTAATTTAATATGTACCAATGCTCACTATGTGGTTAATATCACGAAACACCAATTTAGGAGCCACCTCTGTATTATTGTTTGTTTATGTGAAATTCCAAAGAGGAAGGAAATATTAAGTTTATGATTGTATATGTCTATTATAGTTATTTAGTATATTAAACTATTACCAAATACAGTGGAGCGTCGATTATCCGAACGTCAGTTATCCGAACGTTCGATTGTCGGAACGTTTTTTTTTTTTGTTTTTTTTTATGTATGTTATTTTAATTAATTTGATCATGCAAATTACTTAATGGTATTGTTAAAATGATTGTTATTTTAAATAAAATTAAACGAAAAATAAAATTATTTTTCTCAGAACGTCTATAGAGGAAGCCATCCTTAATTATTTATCAGAAACTGCTTCGTTTTTGTATACTTAGAACTATATTCCTAATTAGTTCATTTCATTTGTTTCTGTGAATTCTTTTCTGTTCATTTGGCTGGTTGTCGATAGCTTACTTTCAGTTTTAAACCGTTTCTTGTGAGGTGTATACCGCTTTGTGATCACTTATTTTAAAATTAAAACATGTCAACAAAAAGAAAACGAGTGGTTCTTTCATTAAAAGATAAAATGGAAATTATTGCGCGGAAATTATATATATATATATATATATATATATATATATATATATATATATATATATATATATATATAATTATTAATTATATATGTGTGTGTGTGTGTGCGAGTACGTGAATTTCGATTATACGAACCACCACTGACAACATTAGTTCGGATAATCGACGCTCTACTGTATGTAATTATTGAATTAAAATCAAAATAAAATAAATTATTCATTATTTATAACAAAATAACTAGTCCGTTACTTACATATCTACAATGGATATTTGTCTTTCTAAGTTAAAAGTTTCTTTAACTATTATGTTGCGTATGAAAAATAAACATTTGGTGAATTACGAATTTATGAAATTATGATTTTTGAATTTTTTGTGTTAGAACTGAAGAATGTACAACATTCGAAACTAGTTTTCAATAAAAAAAAAATTTATAGAAGTGACAAATAATTTGTCAATCCCTAATTGGTTAGTTATTTACTGGTTCTACAGATATTTCAGTTTTTTTTTTTATTAGATTCTTCCAATTATATCTTAAAAAGATTTGTTTTGAAAATTGTGATAAAATCGAGAAGGAACTGAAAGACAATCGGAAACAGTTGATTAATTTTATTCAAAGAGTTATGTGATTACATATTTATTAAATAGAAACGAGATGAAATACAAATGAAAGGTTGTTTTAAGCAAGAAAAGCTTTATTAGTTTCAAGCGCTAATGATAAGTCCGGTCAAGAAGTCTACACCGAACCCCTTCTTTATTGGCAAACCTATCGGCTTATGGTTTAGATTCAACGGTCGAGTGTTTTATTAATAAATAATTTCAATAATTAGGCATAAAATAGGTCAGAGAAATTTTATTAGATTGCACCATTACTATGAACATATCAGTTGTAATTGTAATTAATAGATCAGTTGCACGGATATTCATAATTATTTGGTACTATGTACATAACTTAATTTTCCTAGTAAATGTCACCACTACCGATTAAATAATATTTGCCGGATTTTTTAATCCTATAAATTTATTTAAAGATGTCAAACGAATGTGCATAAAAACATTGATTTTATATAATACATACCGTTGAACTTTACATCATCTATTTCAATGTAGCCGTCATCACCTATTTTAATAGCCTACTAAAAACTCAAACCTCATGAAACTCTTCAGGTATTTTCATTTACTGGAAAATACAAAAGTTAAAAAAAAAAGTATTGGATTAATTTTAATCCAGTTAATGAATGCTCACAAGTAGGCTGTAGAGGGAAATGAGGGAACGGCCAAACTTGGCTTTGTTTTGTACTAATTATGAGATTAACATACTAAAAGTCCTGGGATCCAGGAGCAGAGGAAAGTAAGTAGGGGGACGGAGATCATATTTTTCGATTTTTGTTATTATCTCGAAAACTGTTGGTTCTAGCATTATATCTGAAAATGGAAGAACATTTAATTAAATTTTTTTTTTCAAATTTGTTAATTTGAAGAGTGTATATTTCTTAAATTATGTCAGAAAGGAAAAACATGAGAACATTCTTGTAGGAAATCTAATGTTCTTCTATTTTTACATATATTTTAAACTACGGCGGATTGCTTTCGAGATATGAACGAAAAATAGGGCCTCTCTTTGCCTCTGCTCCTTGATCCCAGGACGTTTAGTATGTTTATCTCTTAACTAGTTCAAACAAAGATGTGAGCTGTCATTTCCGTCTACAACCCTCGTATTGCCTGTCCTATTTTTACTACCTTAAATGCTTAATATTGAAATTGAGTGGTCCGTGTTGGAATAAACGAATCGCGGATTTTCTTTAACACCTCCAGGTATTTTGCCATAGACGGTGATTACCTATTGATTTATGGTGGTTACTCGTTGCCTTTAGAGGACTATAACGAACCCAAAACAACCATTTTCCTTTAACTAATGACCAATCGTGATGGCCCGGAGGACCTCCATTCATTCCTTTTGAGAATGTTTTATGCCGGGGATGAGGAATGTAGCTGACCCACATCTGTTTCGTGTCGTAATCTTTGTGCTGCAATCCCATAATAAGCCGGTCTACCTTTCCTTGCCAGTCCGTCTAAGAAGATTGAGGACAAAACACTTGAGTTTTTTCTTAATCATCCGTTTTAAATGTACTTAAGATGGACAAACGGCCGGGTCTCAGGATCTTTGTTTGATAATGGTAGCCCATGCGGTATCACACAAGACCCGTGTTGTAAGCTATCGAATGAGCTTTGACTACAAATTATAAATTAATTGAGTTGTTTAATTCATAATATGACCAATTGTTCATTAGTCGTGGTTCATATTCGAATTTATTTAATACTTGCCAGCATCCTCATTTTAAATCGCAACCTTCATACTCAAAATAGGTTGCTAAACTGTAGAATACTCCGTCCTTACTTTCATACTTGAAGTTCGTTTAACCAAATTAAAAAAAATTTAAAACAATCTCATCGAACTCATCCGAGCGTTAAAGTTTTTGAGAAAACCTATTCCTTGTCGCTTTACTTCTGTTTTAAATTTCTAAAACAACACCAGTTTTATGAATTTTTTTTTATAAATAAAATCTACTTTAATATTATTTTTTCTTCTGAAGAGCATTTGCATTCTTTTGATGTTGTTAAAAAATTAATAATCATGCAAAAAAAATGTTTTTATTTTTTGCATTATTTTCTCTCAGTTGTGATATATAATTATTTCTAGTCCAAAAAAACAAATTTTATAATATCTATCAACCATATTATGTTTCAAGATTTTTTACAAACAAAGCAGAGACACCTTGTTACTGGATCCAACACCTCTACAACGTTTAAAAAATAGCAAATTTCGTTGAATTTGTATTTATCTGTGTTTATTATAGCATTGCCTCAGGCATCGATATAGACTTAATCTAATTTGGATTAGGATTAGAAAAATATTTAAATTTTGGAACGATACAAAAATTAATCCCAAAGTACATATAATGGAAATTGTCTCAAATTTAATCTTAATTAATAAGCAATCAATGTAAGATCAAAGCTTTACAATTAGTATAGGAATACAAAATACCCGACACAAATAAACACAAAAACTCATAAAAGTAAATTAGAGAACACTGTAGATGTGTACAAACATACACTAGGTATAATAAATCTACTGTATGCTTGTATACATCTATAATACATATTATATACATAAATACATATATATAAACCAATCTTTGTTTTTTCGCATTTAAACCGCTACTTAGTATCCTCACTTTACCCTTTTATCTCCCTTAGTAAAACTGACATTTCATTTACAATAATTAATCCTCTAGGCTTACATATTACGGAATTTGTCACGACCTTAACCTTAATTAATAAGCCATCAATTGAAAATCAAAGCTTCACAATTTATATAGAGATAAAAAATATCTGAAACAATTTTTTCAGAGATATTCATTGTCACACACTCAACCCATAGAAAAAACAAAGCAAGTACGCACTTGTACAAACATACAATAAATATAACATATCTACAGTATATATTATATACGTTTATACTATACGTACAGTATGTATTATATATAAACCCTATACATGTACAAACCACACTTTGTAACTATACAATATCGTATTCGAATTTATTCCATTGTTTGCCAGTATCCTTTTATCTGCCTTAGTAAAACTGACATTTCATTTCCAATAATTTACAGTTTAGGTTTCGATCACCGAGAATGTTTATCCTCTTTGGTTACACTATAAGATATTTGTATGCATCACGATACTAATGTATAATATAGGCGACTAAATTTTCTTATTTATATGTTGCGTGATAGGAGGGTGTGAAATCTGCAAGATGCATTGTCGGTTTCTGCCTCTTACCTCCTGAGTAACAGTTTTATTTCGCGGTCGCGCCTGAAATTAATTCTTACTTTCCCACTAGGGTCCGCTAGTATTAGATAAAGGTGTAGGAGTACCTACTGATATATTTTCTAAATAATTACTTACATACCTAAGATATTCCCAAGTTAAAAAAAAAAAAATTGATATTTTATATGCTGTGTTGGAATATATAAAACACAAAATCTTGAGTCTCAAAGTCCATATATATAGACCTCAAGGTATTACCTTAGGTAAGGTAATATTATAAATATTAGGTAAGGTAATATGTATTACCTTAGGTAAGGTAATAAATACCTTTAGGTCTATATATATGGACTTTGAGAATCAAGATTTTGTGTTTGATATCTTCCAACACAGCATATAAAATATCAATTTTTTTTTTTAACTTGGGAATATCTTAGGTATGTAAGTAATTATTTAGAGCATATATCAGTAGAATATAAAATATATATAGATATAGAACGTATATCAACATATTTTTTTTTTCATTTAAAGCTATATTTAAAAAAAATCTGTATATTGTGATCTCTTGGAGGTAACAAAACGTAATTAACCTATTACAAACGAACTGTAGTTTAACAGTTGTTCTATGAAGTTTTACTGTAGGTTTGGTAATTTGGAAGCTACCGAACGAAAATTGGTGATAGGTTCAGAGAAAACTCAATTTGCTCTCAAACAGTAGAAAATTTTAGAATGGAAAGGACAATTTTTCTAAGGAGCGTATATTGGCAGATAATTGCCTCAAACTATAATATTCACAGGCACTTTTAGTTGTTCTTTTTATAAAGATGGCTCCCGCAGAAACAATATTTGTTGGAAATATGTCAAAAATTATTCACAAAACCGTCACAGCCATCATATTAAAAATTTAGCTCTACTGAAAAGTTTGCATATTATTCTGCCAATTTGTATGTATGTGCGTGTGTGTGTTTATATATATATATATATATATATATATATATATATATATATATATATATAGAGAGAGAGAGAGAGAGAGAGAGAGAGAGAGTGAGAGTGAGAGTGAGAATGCGTGATTGAGTGAGTGAGTGGGAGAGAGCTAGAAAGAGGAAATGAAAAATATTTAAACAAATAATGGATGCTATAACAATAACATAATTACAAATAAACAATAAATTATATGAAAAAACTGAATTATGAAGAAGTATATACGAAAAAGTTTAAATTAAATAAACTAACAATAAAAACTACATCAGATTTTCGCATACATGGTAACTGTACCATGAGTTACTGAACTGCAATTTTTAAGTTTAAGAGCTGATTTTGATTGTATATGATTTTATAATCATAAAGTAACGGAATATCTTCTTTACAACGCACTGTTATAGAATCTTCCTTATACAAACGATTGTTCTATTTATAAGCTAGAGTTGATAAAATTGAGAAATATGAACTATTATCAATCCTACTTTACAATAGCACTGGATCCTCTAAGTTAACAAGATTTGTCAATATTTACTGGCACTGGAAAGATATGAGTATCACTTATCTATTTTAAATAATTATCAAAGTGTCCACTTGACAAAATTTCTTCCAGATTTTATCTTCGTTTTCTTCGCCTAGTAACCTTCTAGAAAATGAATACTTTACCTTCTTAGCTAAGCTCTTATTAAAATACTATTTTCTAGGTTTATTTTTACTATTAAGATAAACTAATAATTAAATTACCGAAGAAAATGGGTGGCGGTCTATAATAACAGAAAACATATTAGAAACTATTGATTTAATGTCGACATTTCGGCCCGCATTGCTACCCTCCTGTTGTGAGTTTGACGGTTTGTCAGAAACTTCGCGTACATTCTGGTCCATATTTGAAAGATTTAAAACATTATAAAAATTGGCGTAAATTGGAGAATTTCAAATACTATACAAGGCGGAATCGTAGGGAAAGAGTCTGGTGAATATAATTAAACTAACATCGCTTCTATTGAAATGGGCGAGTAAAGTCGGGCTAGATATTTAACGAATCAGTCTGTCTGAACAGACCCGTAAATGTCCGAGGGGTAGACCTGATAAGAGATTTGTGCCCGATCTGATCGAGTGTTTTTGGCTTTCTCAGACGTCGTAGTCCCTGATGTATGCCATACGGTTCCATCGGAATTGATCCCCAGCGTTTCCTGGGTCCACTACCATATCATTTGCACCTGTTTTACATAAAACGCACGAATTTTGAATTATTACGAATTTTTGGAAGGTTGGTGGTGTACGAGTGTATAACGTAATTTATAGCGAATTCTTCAGAAAGAAACAAGAGGTCATACTTTAAGCTTTTAATTATTGCATATGCACCAATACAATCCCAAAAACCATGATCACTATTATTATAACCACGACCCTATGATTGGTCGCTAATAACAAACACGATTTTACAGAAGAGGTTAAATTGTAAATCCGTGATAAATATTTCGTGTTGAATTTCTGGTTAGCTTTTTTCTTAACAAGAATCCCACAAGGGCTCCATCTTGGATCACTTCTCTCCACCTCATGCCTGGACCTTCTGTCTTAATCCGCAAACTCGCTACTCCTATTTTGCTTTTCAATGAGCGCAAATCAGGGATGCCCATGTCGGGTTAAAAAGAAGATACTAAAACGCTTTCTCCGCATTTTAGGAAGAGTGAAAGTAAAATAAGGGAAGTAGTGTGCCGCTGAGGTATGAACAGGCGATTAGGTCCACATTAGTGGAGCTGCGGAACCAGAATCAGGGGAAGATTAATCGCATATAAAACTGACGTTTATAATTAAGCAGCTTCCGAAGAATGCTAGCGAAATCATTTTAAACCAGAAATCCATTTACCACCACTTCTCATAAATAAATTATGATAAATCGCCTGACATATGGTCGAAATTTCATTAAATTAAAATCCCCTATATATTAAATATATACATTTTTAGAGTGCAAATTAAACAAATAAAAGTGAATATAAAAATATATGATGTGGACAACACAGGACTTCCTTGTATGCTTATTAAACTATAAATCGCTGGTTCAAAAGTGATCCTGAATTTGGTTACTAGTTTCCGAAGACTGCAGTATTTCAAAAACGACACTCGGTGTCGCGAGATCCATCTGTTGACAAAGACACACTCTTGTTTCTGGAGGTCTCATTCCGTTATTATATTTCCTACAGTAGGTAACTAATTTCCAAGAGATTTCTTCATGTTCCGTGACAACATTAAAACTATCAATATCAGTACATAAAGCATTGATGAAAATCAACAGTTTCAACATTTTAAGCGGAAAACCCACTTAACTAATATCTTATTCTCCTGCTGCAGACTTGTTGATCTCACAAACGAGGAGGAAAACCAATATTTTACACTCAATTTTAACACTTAAAAAAAATAATACAAATGTTAAATTGGATTGGAAACCAAATTGCGTTTGTTACCTTTATTCCCGAAACATGTGATTTCTGCATTTGATTTTAATACAATTTTTTTATATAAGTTAATAATGATCTTCAAGTAAAGTATCCTTTTTGGATCACCAATTTAAACCAAAATCTAGAAAATACATTCATACCGATATTAAAGTTCTATTTACCAAATTTGAGATGTTTTACATTATATTTTAATATCATTTTTTGATGAAAGTTTATTATGACCTTGAAGTAAAGTACCGCTTTCTGTTTTCCAATTTAGACCAAAATCTAGTATGTTATTTAAATCAGTACATAAGTTATAAATAGTAAATTTGAGAAGCTTTGCATAGTATTTTAATATATTTTTTTATGGAAATAAAAAACGACGAAACTAGTCAAAATGGATTCAGGGATGGTCTAATGGTGTTAAAGAAAATCCGTGATTCGTTTATTTTAACACGGGTCACTCAATCTCAATATTAAGCATTTAAGGTAGTAAAAATGGGCCAGTCAAAAAGGGGGTTGTAGACGGACATGACGGCTTACCTCTTTGTTTGAACTAGTTAAGAGGTAAATATACTAAACGTCCTGGGATCAAGGAGCAGAGGCAAAGAGAAGCTATATTTTTCGTTCATATCTCGAAAGCAATCCGCCGTAGTTTAAAATATTATATGTAAAAATAGAAGAACATTAGATTTCCTACAAGAATGTTCTCATTATTTTTTTTTCTTATCTGACATAATTTAAGAAATATACACTCTTCAAATTAACAAATTTGAAAAAATAAAAAATTTAATTAAATGTTCTTCTATTTTCAGATATTTTCAGTTTAAGCTGGAACCAACAGTTTTCGAGATATTAACAAAAATCGAAAAATATGATCTCCGTCCCCCTACTTACTTTCCTCTGCTCCTAGATCCCAGGACTTTTAGTAAGTTAATCTCATAAGTAGTCCAAACAAAGCCCTGAGAAAAGTTTGGCCGTTCCGTCATTTCCGCCTCCAACACACTTTTAAGCATTCATTAACTCGATTAAAATTAATCCAATACTTTTTTTTTTTTTTTAACTTTTATATTTTCCAGTAAATGAAAATACCTGAAGAGTTTCATAAGGTTTGAGTTTTTAGTAGGCTATTAAAATAGGTGATGTAATGTTCAACGGTGTACATCATATAAACTAAATATTTTTATGCACATTCGTTGGATATCTTTAAATAAATTTATAGAACTAAAAAATCCGGCAAATATTATTTATTTGGTAGTGGTGACATTTACTAGAAAAATTGAGTTATGCACATAGTACCAAATAATTATTAATATCCCTGCTACTTATCTACTATTTACAATTACAACTGATATGTTTCTAGTAATGGTGCAATTTAATTGAGTTGTGCGAGATACGAACGTACGTACGTACAGACGCCACGACGAAATTAGTCAAAATGAATATTTCCGTTGAAGTCTGAAAACCGAAAATTTTCGCGATTACAATACTTCCTTTACTTATTACAAGGAAATAAAAAAAATGCTTAAACTTATAATAACTACCTAATGAACATAACTTATCTGCGGGAAAATAAAATCCGAAATTGCCTCTCCTCTTTCAAATAAAATAATGTACTAATTTAAATACATATAAAGTTGATAATTAAATTTAAATAACTGGTCAAATAAAATATTAAAAATACAAATATTTATTTATTTATTTTGTTATATTTATATGTTCAATAAAATAAAATATGATTATTAGATCACGAAGGCATTTGCTGATATTCTGGACTTGATGGTATCCGCAGGTTGAATTGATGGTCAATATTGAGCTACGACTGCCTAATTCAGGCACTCACTTCATGGTCATATCACTAATATTAGGGTATGCTAATATGATAAACAGCACGAATTCGACTTGAACTTAACAGATTTAAAAAAGATTATAAGTTTAAATAGCTAGGGAAAAATAATTTAGTTGTTTTAAGTTAATATTTTTAATTTTCCACGTTTCGTTCTTAAAAATCCTTTTTAGAAAAAAAATAAGAAGGAATGCGAAAAGGTTGGTACTCTCATTTATCTTTTACATCAAACATTTCCCAATTAGGCTTGATCTGAAATGGGGTCTACTTTTATATAGAGGATGAATTAAAAAGCTCTTCCCTAACAGCGTTGGAAAGATTCAATTCAAGCATGTTTTCCACTACGCATATCTTTTGTAATAATCGTACTATTATCCCTATATTTTGCATAAAGCTTTTAAAGTGTTAATATTTTTCTATTTAATTAAGATTGTGAAAGCTCGATGCTTAATATTTTGTAAGGCTGATTCCATGCCAAATAATCCAATAAAAAATTAATTTGACGCCAATCTCCTCAGATTTTGATGAAACTTTGTGCAATTGATTCTATTACTATCTTGAAAACATCAGCGAATATTTATTGAATTATCATTTATAGTTTTGATTTAATTAATTTTATTTTTATTTTTTAATTTGAAGCCTTTGAAGTCGCGCCCTTTTAAAGCTTTTAAAATATTTGTCAAGGAAACTATTGAAGAAATCATCATGAACTTTTGCTGAAAGTTTGTGTGTTATAGTTAAAAGCAGGTAAAAATTCATATATTAACCTATCTCAATCCCCAAAAATATTAATATTTAAATATTGGAACAAATGATCAGTTTAATGGACGCATCTCGATCAAGTAGATCCGTAAAAATGTATCATTTAAAAAAAAGATTGGTCAAAAAATTTGAAAGCTGTTAGATAAATTGGAAAAATTATTTCAATCAGCATTATAAAGACATATTGAATGTGCATATTGAATAATATATTTGGTTTAATGTAATTATTCATCATCATTTGAATATTTAAAGATATACTTCTGTTGCGCACATTAATTGGACATGTTAAGAAAACAAGTATTTTTTTTTTATCTAATAGGCTATACATTCAAGAGTATTTTAAAACAAATTTGAGCATTCTGTCATGTCAGAGACTATTTTATAAAATACAACACCCGTTTGTCTAATTAAAATATATATATATATATATATATATATATATATATATATATATATATATATATATATATATATATATATATATATCATAAAGATTGCGGTAGGTAAATAAGAGCATTTTTCGCTGCTTTTGTGGATAACACACAAACTTCCTGCAAAATTTCATGATGATATTTTGAATAGTTCTACAGAAAAAATTTTTTTATAGTTGTAAGGGCGCGATTTCCGAAACTTCAGATAACACCAAATTAAAAGTATAAAATACTAAAAAAATAATTTAACATATTTAACATATTTAATTATAAATGAAGAGGAATACATTGCAGGTGTTATTAGGATAGTAATAAAATCAATTGTACGAAGTTTCTTCAAATTTCAGATTTCTTCAAAATCATGACCGGGGTGACTTGTACAGAATGATTTTCCAGACTTTTTCTCAGTCCATTGAATCCAATAAAATGAGTGACATGTCTGAAGATAAATCAGGCGATTGGTGTATGGTGTTAACTACTTTATTTTTTAAAATCTTAGTCTTTCGCAGGAGGTTGAGGAGTGAGTAAGAGTAATTTTCCTAGTTGATACTATTAGTATTTCATTTTTTGTTTACCAAAATTTATCTGGTTTACGAATGGTGAATTTGATCTCCTCAGAAAATTCTGCATTATGTCAGGAAGTTGCTGTTTTAAAATTACAATGATTTGGACTCTTTCCAAGCGTTAATGAGATCACTCCCTGAAAAGAAACCAGGTTTCGAACACTTGATTAGTCTAGCCTCGGTTTTTAAACATTTTGTTTTTAGTCTTTGCTCCTAAATGTTTAAACTGCATTTTTATTTAATATTTCAAGAGCTTAAGCAGTAAAAATGATAGCGTCAGAATCATTTTGTTATTAAACGTTTGATAAATATATCAGAGGACTAGTAAATCTGCAGTACATTAAATTGGTTTGGACTAGGAAGGTCATTTATCCATGAATTATTGCCTCCCTAATTATCAATTAATATGATTTTCACTACATTTATGAGCGGTTAGAAAATGAAATAATTAATAAAGGACCATTGTAAGTCAGCTCCGTTTTATTTCATTTTATCATTATAGTCATTATTTCATCATATTCCTGTAGCTCTTGTTCTCTGAAGTGAAAATGGCCCGCAGAAGAGCCTGTTCTAGAGTTAAAGTTATTCGAACAATCGTGAATCCATTAAATGATAAGCTATGGATATATTAATAGACAACTATTGGATAGTTATCACCAAATTTATCATAGACTAGAAAATCAACTAAAAAAATTAAAACAGAACCATTTCATACCGGCTCCATTTTATTTCATAATTAATAAATCATAATAATATATCAGGTTCTTACATTAGCCATACATATTCATATAGCTCTTGTTTTCTAAAATGGAAATGGCTTTCAGAAAAGTTTTTTCAAAAGTATTTGTAATGCTCTAGAGTCGAAGTTTTAAATTCATAAAAAATCAAGCTATGAATTTATTAACATACTACTATTGCTGTGGAAATCAATTTGCAACATATATAAAATCATAAAGATTAAATTAATTATCCCCTAATTTGAATAATGAAATTCGGAACCCTGATTAGGAACATAAATTACATTTCCGTTTTTAAAGATTATTATAATTCAAAAGAGAATTAAAGATAATTTAACTGTACCGTTTTATTGAAGGTACAATTAATAATGATTGACTTAAATATATTTCACATTCAAATTTTTATCTCAAGCGTATTTCACGTTTTCTGTAATATATGAGTATTTAGGTATATTCATATATTTAATAAACAATTATAATAAGGACAAAATTCCTATTGGGGATTATTTTATTTCAGGGAAAGTTCTTTGAATTTTTTTTTCTTTTGGTTTAATAACAACGACCATCACGACCGTTAGGTCGTACGAGGTGTTACGTTCATATTTTTTACTATTGTATTTTTACAATTAAAGATTTTTTCTCTTATATAGTTCATTTTGTAAATTTATTAACAATTAACTTCGTTACTTTTTGTCGTTTTTATTTAAGCTTTTTAGGCATTTCATTTATCCTGATTGAATGCATTTGTGGGATAAAGTGCCAGCGAAAATATCTGTCATATCTGTGTAAAAATATTCATATCTGTGTAATTACTAGTGTAAAATCCTGTCTTACAGCTTCTGTCTTTTTACTATTAGCTTTCTTTCTATTCGGCATTATGAATCCGATTTTATTTTTTTTATCATCGATAATCTGAATCTTCAGTAATTTTTTATTTAGTATTTAGCAAACGCCTACTAGAGAATTACTTAATTGATAGTATGATAATATGTATTTGGTGGCAAGGTTAAACGTCCGAATGATTGATCGAGACTTGAATTAGGTCTTCTATCTGTAGATTTGGATTTTATCTGAGTTTTGTATCCGTTGTAAATTTGGATTTTATCTGGTTCTTCTATCTGTAGTAAATTTAGATTTTATCTGGTTTCAGTACAGAAAAGTGCGTATGTGTGGATTGCTTAGTTACTTTTGATTCGAACCTAAATCAGTTGCTAAGCCATGTTATTTTTTTTTTCTTAAATTGTTTGTTTCGAAGTAGCCAACTATAAATTCCTTCACAGAAATCTGTTTAAACGAGTGAAATTTTATTGAATTATTAAATAAGATATAATGAAGATGTTACTAATAGAGATTTAATAGATTTTTATAAAATAACAAGAAATAAAAAATCAATAAATTCTACTTTTTAGTTATTAAATTGTTTATTGTTTTAGTTGTTCCTTCGAGCGCATTTACCACTTACTCACATAATTCGTATAGCTTGATGATATTTTCTTAAAAGTTTAACAGTATTTTCCGAATCGGACAGCTAAAGAAAATAAAATTATTTTATTTGCTAAATCCTCAAATCACAAAAAAATTTCAATTGTTTTTTTCACCATCATATTTCAAAATACAATTACAATTCCACCGATTGCTGTTTATTTTGTTTTTTAAATTAATCCATTGTAGCTTGAAGCATTATTTGTTAATTCCTTGACAGATTCATCGATTGTGGGACAGATTTTTTAGT
Source organism: Rhaphigaster nebulosa (assembly GCA_948150685.1). NCBI lineage: Eukaryota > Metazoa > Arthropoda > Insecta > Hemiptera > Pentatomidae > Rhaphigaster > Rhaphigaster nebulosa. The sequence goes on from OX411308.1 coordinate 34,214,193, forward strand.
TATAATTGAAGGCATCCAAATTTCATTACGATTATAAGATTTAGTAAATTATAAACTCTCTGATAATTTATAACATGTTGTATGTTCAAAATTTATTTTGTGCATTTTCTTTGAATAAATTTCTGATTTTTGGCTGAAAATTTGAATTTCACTTTTTCGAAATTATTATGTGTTCATAATTTTTAAAGAAAATTGTTCATTAAAAAAAAGAAAAATTAAAATACTTGTGTTACTAGAATGTGATAGGTTTGAAATATTATAGTTTTCTTGTTCCATGATTCTTTTAAAAATATAAATTCAGAATTCTCTTTCATTCATGATAAACATCTAACTACCATAATACTCTGATTCCGTTTCATTTTCTCTAATAGTTGAAATTGATGAACAGTGCCCATTAGGTATTCTGTGCTAATATAGAGCATTCTGTTAGCATTGCAGCCACCAAAATGTATACACAAATGAGAAACATGTTTTGTATTCTCTATACCTATTATATAAATCTAAATTAGGGGAGGAGATTGTTAATGGTGTAAAATTATTCATCAAAGATATTCTAAATTATTCGTTCAGCAAGTACATTAATTTATAATATTTTTGGATCATATTCACATAAATGTTATGCAGTACTGCAGACTAATAAATATTGGATTTTCCTGATTATATTATTCTGACGTAATTTAAACTCTATTTTATTTCATGGTAAGTGCTCAGTTAAGAAACATTACATTATAACTTCATCTGTTATACTGAATGAGTTTCCTAGCTATGTCCCGTCAACTACTGCTTCATAGAATGGAACCTTTTCTCACTATGACCTTTGGCTCGATGTCTCTGGCAAGTTTCGTAATTACAGTATTTGATGAACTCCGATGATGGTTCATGAAATTTTTTTTTTTTAGTTGAGCTATATTTATTCTGAGATGATCAGCATAACGTACCATAATACAGTGTCCTGCCTTTTCTAATGATGCCAGAACATCGAAGTTTCATTTTTTTTTTCAACCCTGCATCCGAATGTTCCTAACGCCAGAAAAACTGGAAGTCTGATAGAAAAAGGGAAATATTGGGAAAGCAGCAGTGGTATCTTTTCACTTCATTTTCCCCGTCTTCTATGGATGTAGGTGAATGCTATTTTATTATCTGGTATTTTACAATGATTTACAGTGTGTGCGTAATTTTTTTTTTTTTTTAAGGTTAAAAGGTAAACAAAAGCGTAAACTATTTTATAAGGAGGATTAAAACCCGCAATTTCTGCCTTTAAAATTATATCTATAGATTAAATTTTCATGTAATTGAAAATTATTAAATAAGGAATAACATATATCATCAACCAATTATCAAAATCTATTTCATCATTTGATTTCTTCATACAAAAATAAAGAATGGTCTTTAATTTTTTAGAAATTTAATAACTATTAGGACACTAGAAACAGCAGATTGGGCCAAATTAATAGCATAACATACCCATATAGAAGGTCTTATTATTTAAAACCATGTCAAGACACCGAAGTTTCCCTTTTTTTTCAACCCTGCATTCAACTATTTCTAATTCCGTAGAAACTGGAAAAATTGGGAAACTGCAGTTATATCTTTTCATTTCATTTTCCCCGTCATCAATGGATGTAGGTGAATATTATTTTATTATATGGTATTTTACAATGATTTTTCTTTAAGGCTAAAAGATAAACTAGAGCCTAAACCATTTTATAAGTAGGATTAAAAATCGCTATGCCTGCTTATTAAATCATACTTAAAATTATATTCATAGATGAAATTTCGAAAATATTATCTCTATTTAATTGAATATTAACATAAAACTTCTTTTCTTTTTTTTTTTTTATATAGAAAGTTTAATCTAAGAAATTTCTTTTTTATTATACTTGAATATACTATTATTACAAAGGAGGTTATTTTAAATATTAATTTTACAGACGAATTAGTGTTATAGAAAATTGTACGATGTATGTACTCTATTAGGCTCATGTAATTCATTTGAACAGTGGTAAAAACCAAACCGTGAGAAATTCTGCATTCAAATTCCTATTTATGTGGCAACATTAATCTGTTTCCGTTATAGTTACATTTTTTAAAATCAATTATAAATGGATTGTGTAACAATTCTCGTTGTTATAGACCTTCATTGTAAAATATTAGAAATTTTCTTATTGCAATCTCTTCATAACTTATTTATTGCTTTAATTTTGACATTTAGAAATAAATTTTCTTCCCATAGTATTTATACAAAATTTTATTATAATTATTCATTGTAGGTGAATAATATATGAGTATTTTTAAGATATAAAAGTGGTTTACTGTGTACGTTGATAATGGTACCGTTCAGGGAGCTTCGTTATCAACTGAGAACTTGAGACTAACTTACCCTCGGTAAAGAAGACCCCCTGGACATGATAAGCCTCCTCCGGGACATTCTGTCGATGGCCCTCTGCCTTCTGGGAGGTACAGGGGGTGGCATGGAGCAAAGCCCCCCCGACCCTAGGCTACGAATGGCCAGAAGCCGGCAGCCCTCAGCAGTCATCACTTCACATCACTGGCACACACTGACTGCCGCTCAACGCCCCTCCCCTTCTCCTCATCGCCCTCCCCCCTTCGCGTTGGTATCCTGGATCTGTTAAACTAGATGATAATGCGTTGGCTTTGAATTAAATATTTTTCTTGATCGCATTACCTCATCAAAATACGTTTAAACTTGTATATTTTTTCACTTTACAAAATAATTTCAATAAACATAAATATGTCCGAGACCACAAACATTAGCTCCAGTCTTTCAAAAACACCTGGACACCGGTACATTGGTAAAAAAATTGTTAGGCGTTATAGATATTCATATCTTCGATTTCGGAAATAATTATCCCAGAATACATTCGTAAAACGTACGGAATAACTAAACATTATTTAAATAGATTTACTTTATTGACAATGATATATGTGATTGTGGCCTACAGACTACTACACTAATCAGATTGAAAGAAGGGACTTGGCCAATGACACGCCACTACAACACATAATAACTACAATGCGGATTCAAAAAAACTTCTAAGCCGTACTGATTGGGAATTTTTAAAGATATAATAACTTGAAATGTAAAGGAAACAGTTAATGATATTAATATTGCATATTTCTTAATTTTAACTAGTTACTTAATTATTTTCATTAATGGGCTTCCTTAAAAATATTTGTTATTTTTGTTTATTTATTCATTGATTTTATTTAATTATTTATATTTCTTCTTTTTTCTCTTTCTTAAAAAAAAAAACTTAAATTTATGTCATTATTTTCTTATAATTATTACTCTTATATTTGTACTTGCACATTGTTTGATTTTTGCATGAATATGTATAACATTTTTATATAAACTCCATATAGGAATACAGTATAAGAGAAAGATCGAAAATAATTTCATTGTATATATTACGTGAATGGTGTTACCGGAGTTTTAGCTTAATGAATGTAGTAAATAATATTGTTAGGTTAAACCTTAATATTATTATTATTTGTTTGGTAAATCTTCCAAAAAGGTTTTTTTGGAGAGAGAAGGAATCCACTCCAACCACATCAGGCTTTTTTAATAATTCAATTATTTATTAAGGATGCTCCTAGCTATCCTTACAAAGTTGAGCAGTTGTAAGGTAAGCAGTAGTCCAGCTTGTCGGTAGTTTTCAAGTAGACCTACCTACCTCCCGTAGTGTGACCATTGCTTGAGATCAACAAAGACTTCACATCAATTTTATCCAGTCGGTGCATATATTTTGTTTCAACCGCTAGAACATAATATTTTCGATTATAATCTGAAAAAATTTGAATAAGTATTTCCGTCATTTGGTTCAGCATTTCTTTTTTATTTTTTTTTTTAATTTTTAAAGCAGTATTTATTACATCATCTGTTTTCATATTACTATTTATCAATTCGATTTCAGGTCCATTAGAATTATTATCACCGTCATTCATTGGATTGGATAATTTCCTTTTTAGTTACACTCAAAGTTTTTACGTTTTACGTTTTAAAATACGTTTAAACTTGTATATTTTTTCACTTTACAAAATAATTTCAATGAACATAAATATATTCGAGACCACAAATATTAGCTTCAGTCTTTCAAAAACACCTGGACACCGGTACATTGGTAAAAAATTGTTAGGCGTTATAGAAATTCATATCTTCGATTTCGGAAATAATTATCGCAGAATACAATCGCAAAACGTACGGAAAAACTAAACATTAGTTAAATAGATTTACATTATTGACAATGATATATGTGATTGTGACCTACAGACTACTACACTGCACCTATATGGAGTATTTTTATTTTTGACTCTGAACCAACTCCTCTACATGTTCTAAAAATCGTTTATAAGATTAGGAAACGGGTCCTAAAAAAATCAGGAAAACGGACGAAGACAGAATATTTTTAAAAAATGGTTTTTGGACATAAGGAAGTTTATTATATGGATTTTTAGAAAGGATATTTTTAAAAATAAATTTTGACAAATTTAAAAAAAAAATTTTTAATTCTTATCATACTTTCTGTACCAGAGTTAGGTATATAAAAGTTTCAATAACATAAGATTTGAAAAAATAAGCTTAACATCAACAAACGCATTTTAACAGTTTATTGTATGGGAATTTTCAGTTTAACAATTGGTGATAGTGATAAGGAATATGATAAATGCTTTTTATAAGCCCCGTGACGTCTTAATCCCTAAGGAATGCTTCAACGAGAGCTTCCCTGTGCTTTAGATGGTTTCCAATAGCGGTTATGTGTTTTCAGAATTTAATTGCAAGCTTACTCTCCACGTACCTTAACCACAACTATACAGCCACTTCCCATTCCTTTTTTAATGTCAGGGGCTGGTTGGGTACCGCAAAATTGTTCAAATACTATGGTTTGTCAATATAATGTATTATATGAATACAGTGTTTGAGGAAGGAATTGAAAATTTCCTGGAAATATATATAGAGGCAAGTTTCCTTAGTTTTTTATGCGATGCATTATTTTTTTTAGACAGCAAAGGCTTTAAAAAAATAAAAATAAACCCAGAATAATAAGCATAACTAAGCAAGAAATGATACTTTGATATTTCTGACTACTCGATGGTGTATATTTAATGTTCAAATTTGATGTAATATATTTATTTCGTAAGATATCCGTTCTTAACAAAGTATGGTGACTACACTATTAGTTTCTTCTTCAACTTTTCAAAGTGGAGAAAGTCGTGAGGTATTCCGTAACAAAATGAAAATATTTTTCCAGATCTCTGAATTTTGACAAATCATTGGTATAAAGCGGTTTCTTCAAGATCGATAAGAACCGGAAGAGTTTCAATTTTTTGTTGGGTGAAGTTGGAGATAATAAAAGTTGAGTTGACCTCCGCATGATGGTATAGAAGGATCAATCTAATTAGGGATTGATAAATTATTTGCTACTTCTATAAATTTATTTTATTGAAAACTATTTTCGAATGTTATACATTCATCCTCAGTTCAAGATTTAAATAAATTATAGAAAAGTTTGTACTCGTTTCTTCTCGCATTGTTAGTTCAATAGGAGATGAAACCAGTACAAACTTTTATGTTTGATATAATCCATTTAAACCTTAAACTGAGGATGGATGTATAACATTCGAAACTAGTTTTCAATAAAATAAATTTATAGAAGTGGCAAATAATTTATCAATCCCTAATACCAAGTTGAGACCAAGGTATGAAGATTATTTCAGAATTCAAAAACTTTCTTAATTGACTTTTTCAGTTATTATTGGTTTATTTATTTTTCGGGTGCTGTTGATTTGGATGAGGAATATCCTTGACAAACTGTAGACAGTAATAAAGTCTGGAAGAGGTGTCGCTGGGTATTACTCTCTATCATGTCACAATATTAAATTTTAGCCATAAAATTCACTGGTTGTCAACATTGACAGGTTTTTGTCAACATTTGAATACAATAAATAAATATATATATATATATATATATATATATATATATATATGATTATATAAAAAACAATGATTATTTTTGTACACTTCTATTATTCTTAAGAATAATTAAAATCCGAAATTTATTTTGACGAACTAAATTTATTATGTAATTTATTTCTTAGAACTTAATGTATTTAATGTAATGGCACTTATTAATTTTCATTTATTTATGGATCATTTTTTTTATAAATATTTTAGTTTGAATGTTGTAAATGTTTTTTTTCATCGACTAATTTCACGTCGTGAATATGGTATTTCTCCTATTATTTGAAGCCAGCTTTCTTCCTCCATTCCTTCGTTATTTTTTCGGATTTATTTTACATTCTTTTCCTTAACACATACGTTTGATTGTTTTATTAGTTTTTTTTTTTTTTAAATGGTTCTTTATAAACCTTGAATATGGTACATTATCATATTAGTTTTATTTTTCTTTATATTGATATTATGATATTTATTTATCTTTAAGATTTTTAGTTTTCTGTGACGCACCTTACCGAGAATTCTCTGGATTTTATCATTATTATTTTTTGTAAATCAGTTTATTGCTAGAAAAAAAAAATATATTGGATTTAGTAGCTATAAATTAGTCTTGTCTATTCATTAGATTATATTGTTAGTATCAAATATTTATGCACTCTTTATCCTGATGCTAGATCCAATATGTTTTAACATTGAGTCTAAAAGAAGTTGCGAGTATTGTTTTTTGTTGGACGATAGTAAACGTACGGTTAACTGCTATAAAACCATTAACAATATTAATGGACTTTATAGCAAAAGCTTCGTTACGAATCAGTTATGGTTTAATGGTTATTTTTGAATTGAGTATTATCTGGTGTGTCTGTGTGTTCGGGATCTATTAGCTGGAAGGTATAATGGACCGCTTGATATTTTGCTTCACAGTACCACCTGTTATGATTGCTTTACGTAAGAAGGAAAGTGTAAGAATTTTTAAGAGATATCGGAGGAAGACTTTAAGAACGTCCAAAGCGGAAGGAGAGTAAATTGGAGGTTTTTAAATTGAACACTGTAATTAGCACGCTCATGTAATGTATTAAATTTGGCAGTTTTTTGCTGGCTCCTTACGCAGATTTAAAAAACCGGATTTTTTAATGCATCTGATTTTTAATTACCATTAAATTTAACCCTTATTTATAATGAAATACCGTCTTTGGAATTTTTTTTCAAAATAATTTAATAATATTCCATATAAATCTCTTAATGCGTTTAAAATTTTTAAAGGGCTTTATAAAAAATCACATGAATGGATTTATTAAAAACAAAGATATTTTTACTTTTTCTAACGCAATTAGAGAAAACGTCGTTCCTGTTATAACTGTAATCCAAGAATAACTTTTGAATATTTTCCAAGGTGATAAATAAGAAGTAAAGGCTGAATTCATATACAGTGGAGCGTCGATTATCCGAACGTCAGTTATCCGAACATTCGATTATCGTAACGTTTTTTTTTCGTTTTTTTTTATGTGTAATTTTAATTAATTTGATCATGACATTTTATATGCCACAGCATTAATTTTGATAAAGCTTCGATTAGATACACTTTGATTATTTTTTTTTGCAAACACGTAAATACATATTTTTGTTCATTTCATTATGTACATGTGACTAAGTTAAACAATTTATATGTACTTTATGACACTGTTTTTTTTCACTATGCACATACATACTATATTTATATAAATAAACAAACATGTTTTTTTTTTTTACAAAGTTGTTGTTTTAGATCTTCCTTTTCCTTATTATATATAAAAAGATAAATAAATAAAAAATAAATTAATTTATATATATATATATATATATATATATATATATATATATATATATTATTAACTGTTCCAACAATGTGTTTCATAAGGATCTTTACGTCTGTTATACTATATGAAATTCAGTATTTCAAAGTATTTCTTAAAGAAATTGTGTTCCAATTTATTGTTATTCCTATTTGTTTGTTTTATTTTTAAATAATAAATGTCTCCTGGTTTGCAGTTTTTACGAATATAAAGAAAATAATGTAATTACTTATCTGCTCTTCATCTTCACAATGGTTTATTTATTAACATTATTTTTATTCCTAAGTTCTGACTCTATAGGCATATAATAAGCAACGATGGCTTCTAAAATTCATGATTATCAAAACTAAAATAATATAATTTCTATGTCATGATCCCTGCTTCGGGGAGAAAATCTTTTCAGTCTGGTATTCGATTTATTTCAAGACGAGTTTCCGTCTGAATTAGACGAAAACATAACAATGAGTCTTGTGACAATAAATGTTAATAAAAAAGAACTAATATAGCCTGTAAAATGTTACTTAATTGACAGATAGTTTGCTATGCTGCGTGGCCTTATACTTGACACGGATATTCCAGAAGGGAGCAACGGTAGCAAATCATTAGTCAACTAAAAAATAGACCCACCCATTAAGGATTTATACCTAATAAAAGTATCGTGCTAAACAAAGAATCATCACCATATGCTAACAAGCCATATTTTTCTTCTTATATTAGTTATTTCCCTATAGATCTCTATTTACTATGGTTTACTATGATGATTTGCGAGAACAATACATTTTCTCCATGAAAGCCAATATTATCAATTTTATAAAAATAATTATACAATGTGTTATCCCTATGGCTGAGAAATAATAATTCGTTTTGAACAACGAATAACAATTTTTAATTATTAAATCATTTTTTATTTAAATGATCCACCGGTCTGATGTCCGGTTTGATTCTGTATTCCTTCAGTGAGAATAAATCCATCAATGGGCTTCACGTGCAATAGAATTAATCAAGAAATCAGATATTTAAATGATGAAAGATATGGATCGTAATGTGAATCAAATGGCGGACCTGATAGGCCTAGTTAGGAAAGAGATTGTGATACGCCTTCATAATAGGTTAATCTTTTGTGTTTCAATTATTTCAAGGCTATTCCTGTGTTATTATTACAAGGAGGAGTGCACAGTGTTTCCGTCGCCGATTTTTTTTCAAATTTTTTGGGTGATTTTACATTGAAAAAAAATCCTTCCGTTTCATCCAATGGGCCTTAGGAGCTCCAAAAAAAAAAAAAAAAACATGCTGAAATTGCTTTATTTTACATATCGCGTTTGGAGAATGATGTTTTTTAAACAAAACATTTGTTTTTTAGAATATATTAAAGGAAAAATATTAATATTAAAAAATAATTGATCAAAAAAATTTATAAATGTGTTTAACAAAAACCCAACCAAAAAATCGTTTAAAAAAAATGGAATTTTCATCGTATGAGGGGTGTTGTTTTTTGTTTTTTTTTTATATACATAGTATCTACTAGCTTTATTTGCATGTCACTCGCTAGTAGTTTTTTCTTGAAGAAAATTCAAAACTTGTATCTATAACTGTTATGATAAAGTAAGATATGTGTTATTTTGCGATTAAGTTATACAAAGAAAAGATCAATTTTATTTTTAAAGAATTTGGTTTTGCCAACTATTATTTTATTTTAAGATATTTATATTCCTTTATCATTGTTTTAATTTTTTTTTTTTTTGTCGTTGATTTGCCACCAAACAGTAATTATTTTAAGGTGAAGTGTTTCTTTGGTATGGCCCTTACACGTTACACGCCTATTTAAACTATTTTACAATTACAGTTAGTTTTAACTACTATTAACAAACAATTGTTGATAACATGTACTATTAATTGCACTAAATCAACCGGATGTATGTTAAAAGTTGTTCGCGGTTTCGATTACATTCTCTTTCGTGAACATTTTTTAGTTTACTTGAAAAATCAATAATATATTCTATTAATAAGCAAAATCTTGAATAAAACATTTTTTAGCTTTTTTGATAGTTAAAAATCAAAAAGTAATTTATGATTTTTTTCTAACGTATTCCTCTCTTATTTTAGACGAGTCGATATCGGATTGTGTACATGGGAAAACGGACATAGAGGACCAATTGAGAAGAAAAAATAGGTCAAAGGTGAGGCGTGATTGTGCGAAACATCAAGGGTCATCTTCGTGAAGGTGGATCTTGCACATTTATTACACAATGCTCTTATATCAAAATGCACTTCCTAGAAATGCAATAAGATATTCTTTGCATATTTTATACATTTAATTCTTCTTACTCTGTTATTTTCCTTTCTCTTTAACTCATCATCGATTATTTCAAAATGTCACGCAGTCTGTGAATGTTTGTAATATGATTATTTGAGGAATAGACATCAACATAAATATTTTGACTTTTATAAATGGAATAAATCTCCTAAAACTAAAGAATAATTCAGTTGAAATCTGATATTTTAACAATTGCTTCCTAGATCTTACTTATTACTAGGGTTAGGATTTTTATTTGGTAAAAAATCCAAAATATGTTCATTAATATGTGGTTTTTATTTCAGAAATATTTATGAATATATGAATAAAATATATTATAAAACCACCAACCATCATGCAAAATAGATTTTAAAGAATACATTAGGAACAAGGAAGAAAATTAGGCAAGAAAATTAAACTAATGCAAAACAACAAAACACTTCTAATTTCTCAGGTACTCTAGTTAAATTTGCACAAATTAGGTGCATTTTTAGATTTTCGAAGCGAAATTTCCGCCGGTTGTCCCTCAACTGCCTTGTAGCGACTATATGATCCGACTTCTCCAAAGCAGATTATGTGAATTATTATAAATTTCACAAACAAGAAAATATATTTGTAAGAAGTCAAGTTTTGAACTTTGTGAACTGAAAAGTATAATCTAACTTTTCATGAGAATAAAAACTAAGAGAAAATTTGAACAAAAACTGAATATGGAACATAAAGTAGTCAAGCACTATTACAAATTATATCAATATCCGAAACCGATGGACGATGGTTGACTTGACCACAGTCACACCAGATAGCAACACGAACTCACCACATCGGCTGTCCACTTTCAGCAAGTTTGTTTTGGTTCTATGGTTGTCGAACCCGCGGCTATTGTCGACCTTTTTATTTATTTTTTTTTTCCGGAAAAAATATCGGTTTCCGACTCTCATATTTCAATATAGATATATTTCTTTTATTTATTTATTAACAATTTTGGGCTATTCAACCACTTGACGGCAGGATTATTTTTGGCCTGTACTAAGCTTACAGAGATTGGTAACTTACAAACTTTTAAGTTCAATCACAACAAAGTGACATTTAATTTAGTTTAAAACTAGAAAGATTTTTACATTTTAGTATAAATTTAAACTTTAAGAAATATAAATTTTCCTACAGCCTTTATGCCTTTTTTTCAAAGTCTCTGTTATATGAGTCCCGACACTGTCACTCGACACTCTTTCAAGATGTGCGATACCATCAATCGTACCCCGCAGGAGATTACATTGAGTGAGGCGGTGTACCCCTCGTCCTAAGATACTCGTAAATACAAAAGAGACTTTTAAAAGATCTATGTTTTTTAAACATCCACAGCGAAGAGGGCTCGCAGGCATGGAGACTCATTCACGTTTGTCGGAAGTAGATTGAGAACACTTTACGTTTCTAGAATAATTGTTTACCTAACCTCTCCTTCTAAGTTTTAAGTTTCTGGACAAAATGCGCGACCTAAGTAATGTTGACACCGAAAAATAACAAGCATTTCCCGCCTTTAACCGCGCCTTTAGAAGATAGAAGATAGACTATCTTGCCTACAGTTCTGTACGGGTGTGAAACGTGGCCAGTAACCTTGAAGGACGAACAACGTCTTAAGGTATTCGAGAATAAGGTACTGCGTAAAATATTTGGTCCGAAAAAGGATGAGTCAACTGGAGAGTTTAGGAGATTACACAACGCGGAATTGCGGAGCATGCACCCTGTTAATATAATCGAAGTGATATCATCGAGGCGGTTGAAATGGGCTTGCAAAGTTGTTGGGCTCAGTAACGAACGAATTCCTAAAAAGTTAATAAACGCTGAGCTGACTGGTAAACGTCCGAGGGGTAGACCGAAACGTAGGTGGGAGGATAGTATTAAGAGTGATCTAATGAATTTGGGTTTGGAAGGTAGTCGGTGGACCGAGATTTGTAGACAGCGATTAGTGGTATCGGCATCGAACCTCCGGGTTCGCTAAGCCTTTTATTATTATTATTATTATTAACCTCTCCTTCCCTCCATTCGCTACCTCCTCCTATCGATGCAAAAATAAAATAATTTTCTCATTAAAAATGTCCAAAATATTCATGAAAATATGTAATTTAGGGTCAAATATGTGAAAAAGATAAAATATTTAAAAATATGTACGATTAAAAGTGATCTATTTTGCTTGTAATTCCTTGAAACGGATTTTAGTCGAGGAGGATCGTAAAAATATTACTTTGTTAAAAATATCTAAAACATGAAAAGCCTTACCCTAATAAGCAATATTAGTAATAAGTTATTACTATCACACTTAATACAATGAGTGATTAAGATAAATCTATGCTTAAATTGAGCTTAACTAACATAGATCCTGCTTCTAGGAGAATAAAAAGACGATTGCATTGATTTCATTTGACTCATAAGGTCAATGTTGTAATGTGGGTGCGCCTGACTTCTCCCGATCTAATAAGGCGAGATTCCCACACTCGGCCAGAGGACTACATCAATTTGCTCTCAAGGCAATGGAACGTTATTTTTATTGTTGACCTTGTGATCTTAAAACTCGTTCGAGCGACCTTCAAGATTAAATAAATATATCTATATATAACTTCTAGCTTTTAAGCCCAGATCCATTATGATTTAAGATAGGTACTCATTCATTTACCAGTTCACAATATTTAACTTTTAAAAAAATATTTGTTTAAAGTGGGAATTTGTGGTTACAACAGAAACAGAAAACGTTGATATAAGATTACAAACAAAATTAATTATCTTGTGGAAAAAAAAACATAATTACTTTTTCGGATATTTCTATTTTTCTATCTGAATTACTATGTAATATGTAATACTGCACATTTGTTTTGTTTTTTTAACCATTCATTGTCATTATTTTCAATACTGCACTAAATATATTTTTAACAACATTAGCTTATAAGTAGCAACAAACAGAAACTTCATCAAAATACTTTTATTTTGGATTACATTTCATTTAGCATATTTTACTATCATAGTTAAATACTTGAGTTTTTATTTTCGATATTTCCAAAAATGACCTATGCAATATTTATCTAGTTATCGAGTTTTCTTCTCAATATTTATATGGTTAGTCCATTTATTTATTTTTATTAATCTAATACGATTATTTAGTTACCAATGGTTGGTACATTTTAATAGTACATACTCAAATTTTTATTGCATAGGTCATTAGAACCCAAACATTTTATTTCTTAATTGCTTTACTGATTACTTATTTCATTGAACGTTAATTACCAACATTTTCTATGCTATACAGAATATTATTAATGTGAATCAATACTAGTGGACCGAACACAAATTGCTTATTCTGAAATCACTCTTATGTATTTAATTGTATTGTACATATTCTGTGCAAGATATCTGTAACCACCAACATTATCTGTTCTGTTCAAAATATTTAATTATTTCCGGAAACTTTTTGAAAATTAAATTTCAATGTCATTGGGATGTACTGCCCACAATTGCCGGATCCAGAGGAGGAGGGGGGAGGGCGCGGGCTCTTCCTAAAGAATAAGAAAATTTTTGGAATAATTTTTTTATTATGTCCTCCATATTTTTATCCTAAACCAAACAAGATTTGTTTTATAATGTAATAAGTAGTTTATATTTTGAAACTCATTCTTCCTAAACTCAGGCACAAAGGAATCCCTTTCACGGTAAAGACACGGTAAAATAGTTTAATAATGTTACTAATTGCTAGTATAATTTTTAATAGGTTTATATATATATATATATATATATATATATATATATATATATATATATATACATATAGGGAAATACTGACCTTAATCATTCAAAGCTAAAATTTGGCGTTCAAATCCCACATGACCCCAGGAAATTTTCTAGCTGTGTTTTCTTGACAGACATCGTTGATTGCAGTTAGGATTCGTAAAACATAAGGGCCTCTGTATTCTTTGAATTTTGCTACAAAAAATTAGGAAGTTGAATACAGAGTTTTTGAAGTTTTTATTTTTTTTATTTCTACTCCTCTTAGTACAATTTTCTGGAACCACCTCTGTTGACCACCACCCCTTAAGACTAGGCATGCGATATGTATAGGACGATGACGTGAGGTAAGATACCGCGCGTCATGAGAATAATGGAAAAAAATAATTATGTTTATGCATGCGCTAATATAGCGAACGATATTATCGTTGTGTAGTTAAAAATCACACTGCATGTTTTAGAGAAACGATGAAACTATCGGATGCGGTCTTTTATACAGAAGCTGAAGTGAGGCTGTTTATGCACTCGCATGAAATTTCATTTCATTTCTTTTTGTTAAGGATGGAAAACGCCTTGTTCGAATGTTTGAATGTTTCATTGATGAGAATTCTGGTCAGGCTCGAAAATGAACTAAAACGTCAAAACGTAAATATAGACACCACAATTATAATCTTTTAAACACATTTTCGTTCTGGGTTAATCGAAATCATCCCTAAATAATGATATTGTGAATATTAGGTTTATTCTAGTTTCTTTTACCCGAAAGAGACAAATAACATTTCTTGAGATAAAGATCGTCCTTGCTCAATATTTTCTTTGATGATGATCATGAAGAGCACCGTAAAATATCTTGAACAGTCTATTATATGAACACTACATCATCTTGCTTTTCTTTGTTTAAGAAATTAACGATACTAAGCCTACAACCTGGTCCCTTTTCAATACTGTCCGATCAAGTCGATTGATAGCATTTAATGGGCCTTTAACCGAAATGCTGCACCAATACTTGTTCACTGCCTGATACGAACGTTCTATATCCTTTAATGATGTCTACTTTTTTACCTGATTTCTTGGGGTGAATGCCCATAGTTACTGAACGGAGGTATCTGCGGTGGTTTGAACAATACTGCATCAGGTTCTACCGCTTTCATTGCCAAAACGTTCTCTTAAAATCAGGTTTTAAGGTTTTAAAGAAAAGAGGTTTCACTTTTAACTTCTTTTCTTGGACAAACAAAAATCGTGTTATAATCAAATGTTTTTGGTCTCAGCCGGAAACACTAAGAGGAGTACTCTTTGACTTCTCCTGATGTATACAATAGATCCTATAGTCGTAAAACATATTATAGACAGGGTTACTTGCAACAAGTGAGGATGGGGATAATTACGCTAATCACCCGAACATATTGAGCTGAGATTGGACGGTAATGGTATTAGAGGCTCCAATAGCTAATGGATAAGGGAAGTTAAAAGGAGCGTTCTAGGTACTGCCATATTGAAATGAATAGCTCATTACATGGGACCGCTAGTGTTAGGACATTGTACCTCTTGGCAAGAGCTTCCAACAGCCCGGGTCAATTCGTGCCTAAGAATACTGAGCAGTCGCTACCGTCCCACATTGTCGTGCTGTCCTTATTCCACCGCTTAGTGGAGCATTTGGCGCTCAAGCCATCTCCTTCTCCAGGAAACAAACTAATGCGTAATCAAAAAATGTTGTAGTTATATAAAATTAAAAAGAGAATTTGATTTGATTTCCTCCTACTTTAAAATTGAAATAGAATATTTTTTGAATTTATACATATTACCTATATGTAAATTATTGCTCGAACTGGATAAACATGATTTTTAAATCTATAAAAATAGTAATGGTTTTATAAAATAATATTGAGTTGATATAGCATTAGTTAAAGGTAAAATTCTAAAACTCATCTGTAGCAAATTGAATTTATTATTCTGAAAGATATTAAAGATTATAAAATTCTTTCTGTATTTTGATGTGCATGGATGCCCTTGCGAGGAGCCGTTATCTACAACGTAAGGGACGGGTAGGGTTATTTTCGTTGTAAAATTTAAAAAAATTAAACTATTTGTTATCTTAGTTATTTTTAGTTTTTGAAGTATTGGCAATTTATATTTTATTAGATATTGAGAATGTCCTTCAATTTTTAAAAATTGGATTTTTGTATCATCCTATTCTTTCCAGATACATTTCTAAAATGTTGCAACCCTCACAAAACATTGTAAAACCGTTGTCTGAGGGTTATAATTTATCGATATATAGATCTGATCTTTCAGAGTTGTATGATACAAAAATCCATTTTTTTTTTTTTTTTTTTTTACAAATAAATGGTTCATCGTTTTACTTTAACAATCTGAGTATGATCGTGTTCTTGCACATGATATAGTATGAAACTTCAATAAAAAGTTGAAAATACTAAAAATATAATAAAATATTTATTCAGTATTATGTGCTAAAATTGTTTCAATACATTCACGGGATACCGCCCAGTAATTTGAGCTATCAAACTCGAAAACCGGTTGAGCGGTTTTATAAAAATAATCGTTACTTACAGACAGACTAACCACATTACTCTTCTTGTGGCGACGACCTAGTCGGATAATAACTAATACAACAATAAACAGTTAACCTGAAAGATTAATTAAACTACATATAATTAATCATACAGAGTTTATTCACCATGAAAATTTCGATAGCTTAACGCTTGTGGGCTACCGAAATGTTCAACTATTGTTAGTTCCAAGTCTATTTTGCTCAATTTTTATATAATTTTATTCCTTGGGAAGTCCTCCTCTCAACCCATAATGTTTCAAGTCCATTTTTTGGTCCATTTATACCTGAAAAGCCAATTAAATTCATGCAAAAATAGTTAAGTTATATCTGGAACATGTATTTGAAACATCGTTTTGGAGTTAACAAAAACTTTGAAAAACGGACTTGGAACCATTAGACATTAAGGTATCGATTTCTTCTCAACAAAACAACAAACTATCAGTTTAACCTTTCGTATGCTATAGTATCCTTCGCTACAATCCAAACTTAACAATTATATGTCCTACTTTACACAAATATATTAATATATATAATTATGTAATATATAAAATATAAAATAAAATATAACATATATATATATATATATATATATATATATATATATATATATATATATATATATATATATATATATATATATGTATATATATATATATATATATTAACTTTTACTAAAAACGAAATTATATTGGTAAGAATAGAAATATTCACAAAATGTTTTTTCCAATTATTTGTGCCACATTATTTATTGAAATCTGCGGCTCGGAATCTCAATGCCATCGTCATGCCATGGATATTGTCAATTTACATATCTCTCTTTTTTTTTATTGAAAGGGTACCGCCCAGTCAGCATTCAAAAATGATAGCATTTTTATAATGCAAATTATTATTTTAAAATATATTTGTATTTTCTGTAATTACAATGATATTTTTAAATTTCTTCAATTCACCATAAGAATTAAAAAATTACGTAAACCAGGAACGGATTATATCTTTCAGATACTTTTTCGTTATTACGTCTAAAGAACAAACAATTGATATATATTCCGTATGAATGACAGATTTGAATTTCAGATTACTAATTCAATGGAAGGCAGTTTTTATTTTTTATTCCTCCATCACATAATGAATATATTACGAGTAATCAGCTGTTAGAAGTTGAATCAAAAGTAATACCAGAAAGTGTGAGACCTTATACCATTCCATTGTGCACCTGAATGGATAAATTATACATTGAATACAATGATAACAAGACGATACGTAACATCTTAACTTACAAGGAGATGATCCCACATGTGTCTCCTAAATTTTGCTGAAATTTTTTTAGCTGAATCTAGTCATTATAACATTGGACCGTGTAGGAGATTAAAGGCCGACGCGCCACAGGAACCTCGGAAAAAAAATCGGAAAGTTTGCATGCGGAAAAACATTTTATTTTATATATCTGGTTCTGATACCATGAGAAAAATGACTAGTACCAAAATCTTCTTATTACCGTGTGGAATAATAAAAAAAATTTGGCAGTTCAAAAACAATTCGAAAATAATAGTTTATTTGATAATGACCCCTCCTCTTTACGAGTGCGAAATATGATTTATTTTTTTAAAGTAATAAATAAAAACAACTTAAGGGTTTTATAAATTAAGTATTGCATATAATATTTGGCCTAAAGAAAAATGAGTCTACTGCTGAATTTAGAAACCTAACCATTGATTGAATTTCTGGAAATGCGTTGAGTAAATTTAATTAAAGTATTTTAACTGTGCAAATTTATTTGGTTGGAAGATAAACCAAAAAGGGTAATTAGCCCTAAACCTAGTCATAGAAGAAAGGTCCAATTCAGTCTGACCTTACACATAAACGTTTTGACGTTTCGAGTTTTCTGGTTCAGTTCGTTAGACCTTATTATTATTTTGGATTATATACGTCTGTTATTTTCTTATTTATTCCAGAGGATCAGATCGAGTTATCTTGTGGATTTATGGTAGGCCAAGTTCTATGAATGAGTAAAAGCCTTTAATGTGATACATATTTAAAAAACAATTTTTTGAAAGATAGGTAGGTGCATTTCCCACCATTTTGGTCTCTATTTTTTATTCGAAATCTCTCAAGTTGCTCCAGCTATTATAGCCTGTTTTTTTGTTTTATTAGTTACCCTAATTGCTAAGTATCAAATTAATTTGAAATATGGTCCTACAGTTTAAAAATTCTTTTTTGGATTTGCAGACATTCTTTCCTTCTAAATTACAGATTTAAAAGATTTCTTTAAAAAAAAAAAACAATTATTCCGTGATTTATATTCTAATATATTTTAAATTAGCAGAAAATGCTTACGTAATAAACTGAACACATCAAACTATTCGAAGAACTATACCTTTTAGTCTCTATAAACTTTTTTTAAATTATTTATTTATTTTTTGTTTTTTGTTTTCTGTGCAATGCAGGATATGGAATGCACTACATAAGCTTGCTTTTTTTCCATTTAACTAAAATCATTGTATTTTAAGAAGAAAAAAAAAAAGAGTTATGTCACCTAATTTTGAATCTTTGTATATATAAGCTTAGTGAAATGAGTTTTTAAAAATATTATTCAAGTATATATAATATATATTAGAAAGGTGATATGCTCCGAAAAAGATATAAACCTGGTTGCTAAAATAGCCGTGCTTAGGTTTCCAGATGATTTGGCACTGTGAAGACATTGAAACTAAAAAACAAAATACAACCAAGTTGATGAAAGCCGGTAAAGAAGTAGATCTCGAAATAAATACGGACGGGACGAAAAATATGCTTGGCGGCAGAAACATGGCGATTTTGATGAAATAGATGTAAAATGAAATATGTTTAAACACATTGAACAATTCATGTATTTGGGGTCATTGATTACTAGGAAAGTCGAATTTTAAGGAAAAACTAAGTCTCGGTTAAATGCAGGAAATACTTGTTATTTTTCGGTACGACATTATTTAGCTTGTGCCTTTTTTCCAGAATAAAAGTTAGAATTTACAAAGCTCTTATCCTACCTACTATTCTGTACGGGTGTGAAAAGTGACAGCTAACATTAAAGGAAGAACAACGTTCCGAAATAGGAGGAGTCCACAGGAGAATTTAGGCGGTTACACTAGCCGAAATTGCCGAACATGGATCCTGTTAATATAATCGGAGTGATAGAAACATTTGAAATATGCTTGTAAAGCTGTTGGGCATATTATTGATAAACGCTGAGCCGACTGGTTAACGTCCGAGAGGTAGACCGAAACGTAGGTGGGAGGATTTCGTTAAGGGTGATCTTACGGATTTGTGTTTGTAAACAGCGATTGGTTGTATCTAGGGTTCGCAAAGCCTTTTATTATTAAAGTAGAAATAATAAAAGAATGTATTTGATTAACACTTCAACTAATACAAGCACACTAACTATTGATACAAATTGCAAAGGGTATTATCAGTTCTATATAGTATTCATTTATTTGTGTATAATGCTATTTATTTATTGAAGCAAAGGCTCCTTTTTTTAAAAAGAAAAAAAAATGTCATAATTGGATTTACAACGTTTTGAGCTTCAGATCTTCTAATTAAGGACAATTTATTGAATCTTGTAAAGATTTGAAAGTTGTGGTGCTCTCTGTGATCGCCCGCGAGAACTTTCATCAGTTTAGTTCCGGTAAATGCCACCAGAGAGCAGCATATGCCAAGCTACAATTGAGGCGAAACCTATCGCTGGAATTAGGTACTAATAAGGAAATATTCAAAGAATAAAGTGTTAATTTTTTATTAAATTCTTCGTGATCTCACAGGATTAAGAATCTCGCTGACAGACTTTTTTTAGTGTCATAAGTTTTCTGGGTAATTATTATTTTTGCAATGAAAAAAAAATACGCTATTAAGGCTGTTCCCACTTTAATGAATTCCACTTTGAATTTTTATTTATTGTGATAGTCATGCGATGCAAACCGGCACTTCAATAACCATTATTAATACTGAAAACCATAGTGAATGTGGTTTAAAAAAAAAATTTCACTATCTATTTTATTTAATTTAATAATTTTGTGAAAACGCAATTAGATCAAAGTTAGATCACTTTGAATAAAATCTAAAAAGTTTAAACTTGTTTCTTGTTTGTATCATGGCTCTACTGTGGATCCCTTAAATATGAGTAACAGCTTTTAAAAAATATGTTATATGCATTAACCATCCATAACCGCACTTAAATCTATCTCTGAAAAAACAATCACTTATAACCCTTGGCTTCTCATTTAGTAACGTATGGTACTTCTGTACAAAATATTATCACAATTGATTACGTAAAAAATAATATTATTGTCAACTTGAATTATTTAAAATAATGTAAGATAATAAACAAATCCATAAAAATATCCATTATTAATAAATTATTTATTTAAATAAGGGGTATATTTGATTAGATCCTTATGGTCTGTTTGTAGTTACGGGTTTCTCGTTCCACCGCCAGATGGGGTTGATATTATCTTCCCTTTTCATTTATATTTTCTCTTATTTTTAAATTACAATTATTAAATTTAGTACAATATTTTATAAATACCAAAGAAAAGTTTACCCTGAATTGTCGTTATTTTATTAAATACGGTTTCCACTAGGTTATTCGATATTAACAATATTTATATTTCATATTATATTAAATTATATAGCACATTAAGTTATGATATATATTTCATTGAATTTTTTGATTTGAAACTTGCATTTTAAGTCAAAGTATTGTTTTGTTAGCTGTCTGGAGTGCAAAATATTCTGACAATTCCCATTCAATGAAATATTAGAACCATTTAATGAAATATTGTCATATTTCCAAAACTATTAGTAATTGTTATAAAATTATTGTTTGATATTTATGAATTTAAACGATACATCTGACTTAGGTAAGTCAGATATGTTAAACTTCAACTAGGTAAGTTTAAAAAGCCTATATTTAAGTAATGTGTATATATTTAAGCTAAAATGATTTTCTATATTATTCTGTACTGCGTTGCGGAAGCATTGTTTATTTGTGTATTAACATTTTTTCAAATATCAGCAATGAAGTAATTTAAATTACCTCAATTGAGGAGTTTTTCACCTCTATCAAATAGCTGTTACTAATCAAAATTTTCAGTAAAAATTTGCCTTATCTCCATGATGTGCCTCCCTAATGATTTATGTAATAATTTTCCAAATGTGCATTTATTGACTTTTGATAAAAAAAAACTCAAATCTACTCTTACTTATATTTTTAATTATTTTACTGGTAGATTTTATTTATTTGTTTTTTTTTTGAATTTATAGCTCATTACATTTTAAAAACCAAAAAACGTTATGGAATGTTATCATTTTATTACTTATCCAAAAAACAGCATTATTATCTTTTACATAAGATTATTCATTGGCCGCAGTTTTAATGAAGTCGTTAAAAAACGGACTTAAAAATCTTTGATGAATTTCATGAGTTCAGAACCTATTGTTTGTTAATTGGTATACGAAATTAGTTATTACTAAAGAAATGGCATAGTATGTCAACAAGTTTATTTTTACTTATCTCAATGTTAAGGTTACTCTAGATACCTTAAGACTCTAAGAGATTTTTTAACATAAAAGACTAAATCCATTAATATTTTCTGATTGAATACTAAATTATTAGAAATATTAAAGAGGAATATCTAGGATGATGATGGATAATGGTTTTTAGTATCCGTATTTTACTTATCTTTTTAAATTTGAATGCGCAATACTTATCTCTTATTTCAAATTCTTGTTTTTAATTTGACCTGCTATATAAAAATAATAATCACTCAATAAAAAATAATCCATATGAGGCTTAAGCATGTAGTTTTTATGATAAAAACTGTATTATTTGAAGCATTATACGCAATCGTTAACATTTAAACAAATTATAATAGCCCATAATATATTGTTGTAGATTGCATTTTTTTTATTTTTTTAAATTATTATGAAATTATTGATCAACTATATTTTGGCCCGAAAATAGGTGAGGAGATAGCTTAAAAATTTAAAAAGTTTTGAAATGGCAGGTCCTTTAGAGTTTGGTGTGGTTTAGTGGAGGGAGGTGAGAGGAAGTATATAAAAACGATTTTAGTAATAGACGGCATCGAGCCTTCGGGTTCGCTAAGCATTTTAATTTAAGAACAACGACCGTTCTTGCATTTTTCTGGTTACTTCAGTTATGGCAAAATTATTTCCGAAGCTTTTCGAATGGTAATTAATTAGTTTAGTATATAAATTAATGTGTTTATGATGCTAATTACTTTAATAAACCAAACATAGGTTTTGGAACCAAGGACACCATTTTCCTTAAGATTTACGAAGTTAGTCTGCAATTTTAAAAAGAAGTCTTCATCAATAAAGGAAGTGGCATTAAGTTTTTTCTGATGAAAATTTCAAATTAACATTATGGTTAGGGACGATCGTAAATTTGGAACATTCTTTCAACTGCTGTCAAATTAACATTAGAGTTTTTTATTGATGTGCTTTATGTAATTGTACAGTATCGACAGTTGCTGAATTCGACTTCATTTTTTGAAAAAGGTTTAAGCGCCGAAAATTCGAAATTTAGGTTTCAATTTACTGTGGGTCGTAAACACCACCTCAATCGATTCCCACTTCCCATATATATATATATATATATATATATATATATATATATATATATATATATATATATATATATATATATATATATATATATATATATTGTTATTTGGGGAATGTTATTTATTGTTTCCTGTAAAGTTCGCTAAATGGAGCTTACGCCTTTTTAAAAAAACGACGTCGATAATATCATTACTCCACAATTACTAAATAATCATCAAAAAAAGAAGCTATGTCATAGGAGTTTTAGACTGGCTCTAATTTTTTTGAAATTATTTCAAATTTCTTACTTATGAGGGTTAAACATGTTTACAATGTATGCCTGTTTCAAATTATTATTCATTATTTCAAAATGTATACCTATCTTCTTTGGTAACCTGAATTTTTCCTCGGCGAACGTGCTTTTAAATACATTTATAAACTATATCTTTCTTAATAAAATCTTTAAAAAAATCGGGTCTACTTTAAACTATTTAGAGTGTTATAGAAGATAAGTTTATTTTGCTAGGTATTATTTTCAAATTTAAAAATGTCTTTCTTTATTTCCGATAGTGTGGCTGGTGAAAGGTGATGATGGCAAATACATTCCTCCTATTAAATTTCAATTTATTTCTACTTATAAATTTTACTGTCTGAATTACAAATGATTGATAAACAGCAGGTGATAGAGATGTTTACAACCCTAGAGCATGATTTCTGTGTTTTGAAATTACGAGGAATTCCGAAACTAGTATGTGTGGTGAAAATATTTAAAATTAGAATTCTTAATTACTTAAAAAATATTTTTTCCTAAATTTAAATATGTTGTAACTTATACAATAAGTTAACTTACAGATTGATTACTTTATTTGGTATACTAATAAGCTTCCTATTAATTTATTGGCTAGTAATTCCATAAATAGGTTATTTATTATTATTTATTTATTATTATCAATTATTATTCGCGATTTACTTTTAAAGTGGATGAATTAAAAATGGAAAATATCTTCAAATGTGCATTTGGGTTCCTGATTTTTTTTCCAATCCAAACTAATAATGATATGAATATTTATTAGTGACCCATCACTAGAATGATTTTGTGTAATTTTTTAATTATGATTTAAATACAATTTAAATTTGAGGTGGTTGGTAATGAAAACGTCGCAACTTTATTATGGTAAATTTTACAAGAGAAACAAGTCAGTGGTTTAAAAAAATGTATAAAATGACACAGATTTAGTTGCTATAATTTTTACAACATAGTTAAAACCAAATTATAAACAGATTCGAGATCCTTGATCGCTACAGGTTACGCTAAATATTTTTTTGTGCCGGCTAACAGAAGCTGGAGGGGGTAGGGGCAAGTGCGCACTTGATTTTACAAAGTTTGACTTTACAGGATAGTAAAATTTTTATTTTTGAACATGTATATATATGTATGTTATCTTAGAAAATGTTTCTAAGACGATTATGTTTAAATATTAGATTCAATCCTACGTTTCCTTATTCAAGCAGGAGCGCTTTTGGGGCAAGTGCAGAATAGTTCGGTTTATGCAGGATAATTATAGTGATGTTTTCATCGATAAAAGTTAAAGATTGTCTGAGATTCACATTTTACAATCCTCATTGAGTTATGAAAGTGGGATGCGGAATTTAATGGAATAAATGAACTTAATTTTTTTTTTTTTTTGTATTAATTCGCTAGTCCGTACTTGCCTCCATAAAACATGATAGTTATGGAAGTGTGCACCACGCTCATTCGTCACACAACCGAGGGCTGCTCTTAACGAGAAAATTACGCACTTACCCCTCAACACCCAACGTGGTTTTCATAGCCTGGTGGAGTTACGAGGTTTTCATTGCCAAGTTTCCAAATGACTCATATTGTTACGCTACATTGTTTGATGTCATGTAATTATATTGTTTATTAAAAATAATAAAGTGCAACATTTAATTAAGATTATTTTTTTATTTAGTTCAAGTAATTATGATCACAGAGCTTGATTAAAAATAAATCAAGAAAACCTTATTACAAACAAAATTAATTTTACAGTCATTTAACGGTCTTTTTCACCCTTATTTTGTGGGATATTAGCTTGCCAATTAATTTCCAATATTGTAAATTTTCTTAAATATTGAGATCTTGATTATATTCTCACATTTTCGTTTTGTCGAACTTATATTGGAAGCAATATATTTCTATAAAGTTAAATATCAATATGACAAACAAAAAATGAATGCGTGAATACATTGAATTTCTCCCTCGAAACTTTTTCCAAAGGAACTTTGGTCTTCGAAATTTGTTGCCTATAAGGTATTTTATTGCGAATGGTTAGTTGTTCTTTAAGAAAGTTATTTTCTAATAACAATGATATACATCAGCATAAACTGTACACCTTGTGTGGGCTGGTATACTGGTTCACTAGTAACAGGTACGATTCGAAGGCAGGTCCGTTCAGAGATAAAAAATCTGGTTGCTGGCGCCAGACGAACACAACTGGGACTCTACAATAGGGGTAAACTTTTTTGCACCTTTATTTGCTATTTAATATCAAAATATACTGAAATTTTAATCATCCCGTAACATTTGAAAATCAATTTATTTGAAATCATTGAATTATGCCCAGATTAATTTGGAAGATGTTTCAATTGCGTGAACCGCAGCAACAAATGATCTATTGTGATCTATTATTAAAATTTTTTTTGGCTACAAATAGAGAAACTGAATTTCACTTGGTTGTACCTATAACAATGCAAAGGAACTAGGCTATGAGAAAATGAGATCCGATTTTCTTACTATACCTTAATTTCTAAGCTTAGTGAACGGAAAGTAATTAAGAGAAAACCAGTGCGAGAAATTTCTCTCAAAGGCCGTACCTGACTGTTCGTTGTTAATCCGAAAATGGCAATAGAAATCTTGGGCTTACAGCTTTTAAAAATCATTTCCGGCAATACTCTGGTAGTATATATACTAAAAATGTTTATATCATTTTAATATAAAGTACGCGTGATAAGTTGGTTTCTTCAATACAAATTCACATTTATTTTTTTCGTATACCACCGATTCACAGCTTACTCAAACAAACGCATCGGCCAGAAGTTTCTTTAAACGATATATTTTTGTTTATGTCTTCGAAACAAAATAAATAGAAGTAAAACAGATTTGGGTTTCGTTATTGCATCCACAACTAGAAACATACAATGTTTTGAGACGATATATTGGCGATACTTCGACAATAATAAAAATCTCTTTTGCAAGAAAATTAAGGTCACGACTTACACTAATGCATTTTACCGCATTCCACATATATTTACAAGGTTTTTCATTGCACATTGAATGTGAGGTAAAAGAATTTGAGGGAAGGAAGATTAATGAAAAAAAAAAAATTTTTTTTTAAAACATCTTGACCAAGTATAGATTAAAAATTGTGCATTCCATCTACA
This sequence comes from Rhaphigaster nebulosa, assembly GCA_948150685.1. NCBI lineage: Eukaryota > Metazoa > Arthropoda > Insecta > Hemiptera > Pentatomidae > Rhaphigaster > Rhaphigaster nebulosa. The sequence goes on from OX411308.1 coordinate 34,240,664, forward strand.
CGCCGCAACTGAAAAGCCAATTATTTAGAAACGGATTGTACATCTTAAGTACGTAAGATTTTTTTTGAACAAATCTTGATGTTTCTTTACACTACACTGTGTCCATTCATTAGTTTCATAGAAAAGATTATGTAGTTATAGTAAAAAAGAAGTCTTCAGATAGTTTTCGACAGCGAGTATTAAGACAACAATATTTTTATAATCCACTTTTTTAGACTAAGGAAATCTAAAAAGGTTTTTTTTATATCTAGAAATGTAACTATAAAAACTAACGCTTCGGTTATTTTTGTTAAACGATCCCCTAACCTAGTAACCTTCCTCTAGACCATCAAGTAGGATATGCCTTGAGATCGGTTTAACCTGGAGTATCGTTATACAATGAATTGTATTTTGCTCATATCTTTGCCATGGAACATTACTGCGTTCCTGATTATAGCTACATATCGTCGATTTGGAATAAGACTATGATAACTTGAAAAATGATTTCTATTTAGAGGTGTCAATTAAAGTTTTTGAAATCTATCTAGTTTTAATAATTCTGCATTGAGCTTAACCCTTAGGGCCCTGTGGTTATGCCCAACCTAAAAGTATAAAACTAGATAGATTTGCAAAGCTTCCATAGTCTTGTTCCAAACCGGCGATATATATTGCACATCCAGAATGAACGAGGCACAAACCAAAATTTCTAACGCAAGCAATATTAATAGTTAGATCCCTATCATCCCAAAGAGCAGTACCAGGCGAAAACTATAGAAACAATAGCCGACCAACCAGTAATATGTGCTTGAGGAAACTCTCTGGGAGCTTTTATGTAGAACTTTACTCGTGCCTATCTATGTGCGGTGTAAACAACGTTTCATGGAATAAGTTTAGTATTTTGCAGTTCTTAGACTTGGTCAAAAAAATTTTTTTTTACATATGATATTTGAGCATGTAATCCTAAAGATGTAATGTATCTAAAAGATGTAAATGAATTAGTATCTCAATAAATATATACATATATTTTTAATGATTTCAATGCTTCCTGTTGTAAAGGTAAGTTAGATGATCTGAGACAAATAGACAACCCCAACTGTTGTCGGACTAAATTGCTTTACTCCAAAATACTGTTACGAATTTGGAGAGATAGGTTTGATTTTTCGAAAGGTATCTATACTCTTTTTAGGCTCGCTTATAATTCGTCGAATTTTATTCACTAAATATATCGGAATGCAGAATTGGTCCTTGACCTGGAGGTCCCAATCGACTTGACAATACTCACCGAGTTTCCACGGCATCTGGTTAGAAAGTCGACCCAGTCCTTTGCATGATCTGTCCGTCTAGTTCCGAGCACAGTTCGATACTAGAGGACAATGAGATATAGTACACCGTTGTTTTTTCGTTATACCAATCGTCTCTCTCTTTCTCCCTTGTTTGGGGTTTCCACTTCATTCTATATGCCATGCATTTTTTATGTACGATCGATAGGTGTTCACTAAGTACAATTTGCTTAACTACTTCCTTCAGGGCAATTTAGGCCATCGCTTTTTTTTTTAATCTAGACTAAGAAATAAGGTTCCTAAATGTTCTGGACAAACTTGGTATCTTTCACCATCACTTGTTTTAAGCCTAGGCTTCGTTTTCTCAATTACGCGACCGAAAACTTGTTTTTTTTTTACTGAATATCAATAAAACCGATAGTTCTGAACGGCAGGAGTAAAGTTTCACAAGTAACATTTTAAAAGTTTTACCGGAGAGCAAAAATAGGTTTCGGATCGCACCGTTTTGCTTCGCGTGGATAACTATCTTGTAAATATTTATATTTGTAATGTTAAACTTTTTACTACCCTTTTAGCTCATTTACGATAGTTTATCTTGGAAAATAAGGCCGGAATAATGCAAAATAGAAATCAGCAAAATTGGACCAACGACATTTTACCTCCGACTTCTGTAACTCTGTAGTTATGCAGTAAAATTTACCAAATCAACAAAGGATCCACTCTCAATTTCATAAAGAGCTTTTGATATTGTTTTTGATTTCTTATTTTTTATATTCTGTTATCTCCCTATATTTTTTTTATTTATTTAATTTTTTTGTGGTCGTATTTTCCTCGTAAATAACAGATTAGGGCATTGTACCGAAAGTAATCGAAGAAGGGTGGCAGGCAGTGGATTTTAAATCCTTATCCTAACCCTTAAATTAAACCGTCATGGGAGTTTCGGAGCGGCCTGGCATATAAATATATATTATATATATATATATATATATATATATATATATATATATATATATATATATATATATATACATTTTAGAAGACTGCCCGCTTTATGGCAGCTACTTTCAGAATCTATGAATAGAAAGAAATCTCCAAATGATGTTAGGAGATAGCATCACAAATACAGAGAAAATAATCAAATAAAACAAAACAATATTTTCAACATAATATAATGTAACATAATAGTCAATGATTAAAAACAAATAAAGAAGGACATTAAAGACTCGAACAGTTGAGTGTCCATAAGATGCTTAACCAACCCTACAAATTTATATTATTTATATAAATATATACAAATATATATATATATATATATATATATATATATATATACACACATTATATAAATATATAGTAGGTAATAATAGAAAATACAGAAAGGGGAGTAAACTCAACTAAAAGGTTCCATTTCACAACTGATACTTAAGAGGGGTCGATCGCCGCCAATCGAGATGGATAGTCTGTGCCTACGGAAAAAACAGACAAGGTTTTGGAAGATACATTGTGCATGACTAAGTTCACATAACTCTTTTAGGTTGGTTCCATAATTTTATAATTTTTATTGAATTTGAGATTGTCTGATAAGATGTTTATGCTGTAGGTAACTTTCACAATTCACCAGATGACAAAATGGAAAAATATAATCTACTTTGCACTAAGTTGTCATTTTCTTTCTATGTCCTTTGTATCCTTTTTCTTCGTATTTAAAGAATGTTTAATTCTTTTTTTTTTTTTTTTAGTATTTATAACAAAACATCAGCTTATAGCTAATATTTGTTTACAAGAATTTTGTGTTTAACGTAATTAAATAATTAACAGTTATACATTTGAGATGCAAAGACGAATCTGCCGTTTCCCCTATTTTTTTTATTTTATTTAACTCATCTGCCGTGGTAAGATAAAAATCCCTAACTCCGAATCATTTCTTTTAATACATCTTTGGATTGTACTCGAATTGCTCTAAAAACTATACATTTTTATTACATTAGAAAAACCTGAATCCAATGTTTAGATCCTAATCATTGTTTTTAGGACTTTCTAATGTCCTAAAGAGGTTCAGCTTTTATAGGAATTCGGGTACAATATAAAATATGTAATATAATTATACTATATACTATAATTAGCTAGGATTAAAATAGCCTACTTAAATTAAGAAAGAAATGACTAAAACGCTTAGGAAACTGAAATCCAATTGGACATATCTATCTCTGATTTACGGGACAGCTAACTTAATTCATACATATAAAATACAGGTATTTCAGTTATAAACAGTGAGATTTATTCCTCGATCTCCATTTTCCTTTAACAGTAGAACATTGGTTACATACTTGCCATAAAAAGAAAGATGATATGACTAAATTGAAAATAAAAGCCCAGCAAACCGGATGGATCGATACCGACCCATCAATCGCCTTCTGCATATTTCCCTCCTCCGTTTAACTATGCAAGGTCTGCCTTGCCAAAAACTTCCCACCTACGTCTCGGTGTATCACTCTGACGATTAAGATATTAATTAATATTTTAATGATGCGTTCATTACAGAACCCCTTTACTTAATACTGAGTTGTTACTAAAGTCTTTGTGCATAGAATAAGTTTTATTTAAATTTCAGTATAAAATCTACAAACATTACTCTTCAAAATAAAGGCCATCATTGCTAATTACTTTAAACCATATTTCTACCAGAAGTTGAATTTGATTGTCCTTTTCTGAGAATCTTTCTTTGATTAAGAGTGAACGATGGGCAAGAGTATTGTCTTGCTGAATCATCACTTTAATATGATTGACCAAAGCAGAGGACCCCTCTTTTAAAACTCTATATGCTCTTTCGAGTTGTTCATAGTAAAGCTTACAGGAATGACAATTTTTTCTTCCAGCTTTATCAGTGAAATTTATAAAATGGAATTAAAGGTAGAGACAGTTGCTACACGTAATTGAATAAAGGATTAGTCAAAGTTATCAACGATATATGCATGGTTTCCATCAGTGTTCAATAAGGATTCAAATGGAGACTTTAATGTCAGCAATGAATTAATGCACGAAGACTTTTGTAACAACCTAGTAGTTGCAGCTCACGCAATTCGTTTTTTTCAATTCCGCCGTAAAATAATCCTTCTTTCCACATATTCAATTCGAAACGTTATTTTCAAATATTTTAAGGCGTTGTGCTTTCCTTAATGCTTGGAACCATCTTTAGATTCCGTAAAGAACAGCAAGAACTTATATTCTGACATTTAAGTTTCATTAATATAGAAGAGCAAAAACTCGACATGAGATATAATATAGTTATTAAGACATAAATGGAAGATTTCACACAACAGGGGCGAAGGCTGGTAGAGGGGGAGAGAGATCAGAGGAATGCATTTCTCTCCCCATTAGCTTTGTATTTTAAATAATAATTTTTGTTTTAATAATGATTGTTGTCTTCCTTTTATTAAATCCCACTTTGAAAAAAAAATTTAAATCTCCTCCCTAAAAAAAAGTCCACGTAGCGCCTGTCTTATAGGAAGCCTCTAAAATACCGGTAAACTACTGAACAGTCAACCGGGCTTCATTAGGACAGGAATAATAAGATCACATACATGCAGCACATCTCACACCGACACACATACATTGTATACATACCTTCATGAGCGGAATATTTCATTTATATTCTGATTTCAGTTTCTTACCAACTAAAAAAAAAAAAAAAAAAAAAAAAAAAAAAAAAAAAAAAAAAAAAAAAAAAAAAAAAAAACAAACAAGGACTACCCTCCATTATTATCTAGTATCACTTTAAAATAATTTTAATCACTTGAAAACAATATTTGAGGACAAACTTTACATCCATTATAATGGATTATTCTTGATAATGGCAAGCCAGAGGTTAAGAAAGAGTTGGAAAAGGAATCACTTTAACTAATCACAAGAACTAAGGTCAATAGGTGACACCGAAGGATAGTGGTGGATGTCTTGTGTCAAATGAAATTGAAGAATATTCTATCAAAAATCAGTATAGTGGCACCTCATGGAGATAAGACAAATATTTAGTAAAAATAATTGTTTTGTAATACCTATTTAACTATGGAAAATTGAAGATTTTAAATAAACTGAATATTTTTTAGGTGTAAATTTTTAATTCGTTAAAAAAAGAATTTCTAACTTTTCACAAAATACTCCTCAATTTTTTTTTTCTTTCTTACTAATTCGCTGCTCTTCATTAATCTGAATAATCAGATCATTTCAAAATATAACATTGATATTTTTAAGTCCTCTTACTGCTATTAGTAAATGCACTTTCATCCATGAAATCTAATTTAAACATGTCAATGGTATTTGAATTATTTATCAGGCATTAATTGAGGAAATAATATATTAAATTGTTATTTTTACGATTTACTTTGTACTGTGAAGGAGAAAGAACCAAGGTTTGTTATCGGTAGCAGTGAGCTGTAAGCTGAGTAGAGTGGTAGTAAGAGATAAGCCTAAGAGATAAGACGCAACCATTTGATCTCCAGGTACCCTAGTCTTTGAGTCTTGTCCGGATTCATGAGTCTCTTTAATACATCCAAAAAACACGAAACATTCTTTCCCAAATGGAATGGGCCATGTTTCCAAAATATATTGCCCATAATATAATAACAAATTTCGGCATGCTCAGCTGTTTTGGCCGAATATAATTTTCAGCGTGTTTTCATATGCCCTCGACCTTATTTCGTTTCGTGTCCTGTCGTATTTGTAATCTTGAGAGCGGCTATTTTTATACGTTGCTCTGAGAAACCTGTTTAATATTTTCTTTTTTTTCTGTATTCCATCTGTTGAATACTAATTATTGCAAATGGTTATCATTTTTTTTAAATCCTCAATTAAAATTAATTTATTAGCGACAACCTTTTAGAATAACTGTGCTGAGTAGCAAGCACTCTCAAAGAAAGCTATGAGTAAATTTCTCGAAAAAAGTGGAAGCATCATCTATGAGTAACCTACACATTTTTTACAATTCATATTTTATTCCCATATATTCTTATCCTTAAAATATTCATTATATTACCTAATAAGAAGTAAAGCAATAATTCCAAAACATTAGTATACAGTAGTAACTATTCATATGGAATTTTTACTGATTTTAGGACGGTTCCAGTAATTATTTATTTAGTTTTAACTTAATAACATTTAAATTTGAATTACATCGCCGAATATGCTAGGCTAGTGTGACGGTGCAATTTGCTCCGATTTTGATTTGGAGAAACCTTTTAATACTATTCTTCTGTAAACTGTTATCTGGACAGAGAACGTTTATTGGTGATATATTTGCTAATATCCCTGTGTAAAACTGAATGTCTATAGATAAAAACGAAACTAGGAGGTTTTTCGGGACGTTACTAGGCTTGTTTTACATAAAGTTTTTGTAAATGTGTTTAAATAATACGAATTCATAGGCCATTTGATATGTATGTATATATATCTATCGGAAGACACTAAAATGCATTTATGGGTTCATCAACTCAATTTGACCCTCGCTCTCATCATCAATTTCAATGACCAAGGATTCCTTAGTTCTAGATCATGGCAGTAATTTTATGGTGCGGACAATGAGTGGCGTTTTGACGAGGTATTGTTATATGTATTAATTGTTATTATTGTCCAAAATGATTCATATATTTTGGGACAGTGCGTAATAAATAAATAACAAAATATAAATAAATTAATAAAATATATATTACCTCCACAATTTTAACGTAGTTGAAACAGATTTTTGTTAGATGGATAGGTTTGTTTACGAAGAGGACTTGGATTTTCTGAAATGAGTTAGACACGATGAGTTAGAGGAGATGAGTTAGACATTCTTAGACACGAAATCATAGAGTAAATGATACGCTGTTCGTTATTTCTCTTTTGCAAAAGTATTTTCGCACCTTACAGAAGATTTTATTAAGATATGATTGCACAGCCGTTGTTGATGTCAGGCAAGGCCGATTTTTGAGAAGAACACGTTTTAAGTTTTTCGAATAGAATTTTGACGGTTTTAAATAGAAAGGAATTATTAAAGCGATTACCAGCATAGATATACCGAGAGGTAATTCTTTGAGGAGTTCTGACCACCTAGATGTGAATCGGAGGATAAATTCAGGAACAATGTTATAAATATATATATATATATATATATATATATATATATATATATATATATATATATATATATATATATATATATATATATATATATATATATTCATTTCATATGTTTGTTATTATTTAACAATAATAAATTATGTTTATATCCTATAAATTAATAAACATTTAAGATTTTAGCGACGGTGTTAATTATAAAATATATGGTTGGATATTTAACGCATAGTATTAGTTTAGCTTTCTTAGTTTGATGCAAGAATGACATAATGATTATTTTATCTGGGGCATTAAAGGATAAATTCAGGAACAATGTTATATATATATATATATATATATATATATATATATATATATATATATATTTTTTCAGTTCATATGTTTGTTATTATTTAACAATAATAAATTCTGTTTATATCCTATAAATTAATAAACGTTTAAGATTTTACCGACGGTTTTAATTATAAAATATATGGTTAGATATTTAACGCATAGTATTAGTTTAGCTTTCCTAGTTTGATGCAAGAATGACATAATGATTATTTTATCTGGGGCATTAAATTTTTATTGTCTTGGCCAAAATAGATCTACGTCAAAGTAGAAATTAAATTGAATTATATGTTTTGCACTTTTAAGACTAAGCATCTATAATCTATAGATCGGATTCCATATTTTAAACAATTTCATCAGAAGTGTGATGGATTTATGTTTTAGATTAACAATTTATTTTAGTTGATATAGTATCTGATGTTGCAATATCCTTGGAAAATGTAAAAATAAACGTGTTTACTTACTTCACTCGTTATTTTTTTTAAATTATTCCATTCCTAATTCTTTATTCAAAACGTATTCATGCTTTGAATTCATAAACTTTCTTATACATTTAAAACTTTTTTTAAATTCCACTGCAGCGCCTACTGTTAACTATTTTTTTCTAAGTAGTAATTACAAATTATAATATTTCTAGAATGAATAGAAAAATAATAGGTCATCTATAAACTAATTTATATTTTCTAGATAAAAAGAAAAAAAGGGACATTTTTCTAACAAAGGAATAATTGAGGTAATGCAGTTTGTATAGCATTAGGGTTTTGCTCCTTTTCAACTTAAAGTAGTATTTACAGTAACATTTTCTGAAAAAAAAAATATCTACAATGTACTTGCAAAAAAGCTTGTAATACTGAAATATATAGGAACTTACAAGATTTTGCAGGTATACTCTGTCGATATGTTCCATTTTAAAAAGTTACCCCACCAATCACAGAGCCTGCATATAACAAGCTTTTGTTTCTCGTTCGTACTGCGCTTAAACCCTTCACCTCAATGAGCCAGTTATTGAGCGAGCGGTGAACTTAGAACTCAAGAGCAATTTCCAAAAAAAATAATTAGTCAAAGAGGATTTTTTTTTTTGGCTTTGGCTGCGCGATGTGGTATTCTTACAGAAATTTATTGCTTGCGGGAGGACATACAGCCTGGAAGAGGTTACCCAACCCCACGTTTCTACGATCCATGGCTCCCATGGTGCAGCGGGCAGGCTCACCATAGCTCCATAATCGGTCCCTTAGGGGCCAATTCGGCAGTGTCCCTTCCCACCGACTCCCTCAGTGGACAGTGGCAAACCAGCCGAGATCCAAGTATTACGGCTGCTCGGGGATAGCAGGCGTACGAGGACCAATATTTCTTTCTTCGAAGCAGACCGTCCATGGACCAAACCTCCGGGCGGACATTTTCTGTCCTGGGAAAACAACAACGCGATTCGCAATTTAGGCACTCGGGGTAGGGCCATCACTTCTGTGCCCGGTCTGTGTGAGTTGCCTCCAGGAGGCTGACGGGCCTCCTCACATACCCGATATATAAATATGTGTGTTTATATATATATATATATATATGATTTATTTAAAGTTCAAGAAAAGCTCATTCAAATTATTAATTCTTATTCGGTAAAAATGAGAACTAAAACTAAAAGTTGATAAGGAATTGATAGTCGTTCTTAATGACGAATGATAGGATAAAGGATCATTTTCGTTTATTATTTACTTTCTTTTTTTAATACATTATGTTTTAGTTTGTAATTTTTCTTTTTTCTATTTGTTAAATGTTATTTTAATGAACTGACGGTTGTTTTGTTTTTTAATTTCACATGTCCCTATATAATATTAGTAGCTGAAATTTAATTATTATTTTTTTTAATTTAAAATTTTTAAATAATTCGTTCAGAAGTAAATAAATGACCAAGCTTTTGTTTCGAATAGGCTATGGCATATTATTTCATAATGGCATCTCTTTTCTATCTATAGAATATTATGAAAATTGGACAATATTTAAGTGCTCATGATCATGCCTAGGTTTTTTTAACATAGCCTTCGACGTTTAAAAGTTGGAAATATCTCTTTGCATATCTTTTATGTACGTATTCTTATGCATTTTATATATTGTTCAAAGGATATTGTCAATCTAATTGAAGCGAGATGTTGATTAAATTTATATTCTATTTTAGTATCAACTTAGAAATTAAAATACATATATATTTTATCCTTTTCAGCGTATCTTTGTAGTTTTTATTTTATTTTTAAAGGCTTTAGTTTCATGATAGCCTGTAGTTGAAGATGAAACCTGTTCACTACGTTTTGTAGTCTATTCAAAAAATTATTAGTAATTTTATATAAGTTAGTACTTACCATAGAAATGAAGTAGAACTGCTCGAAGTCCTGTTCCTGCTGCTTGATGGCCGGAAGGGTGGTCGCCAAGTCTTTGTGCCTCCTCAGCCAATCGTCCCCCTTATTGCTTAGCCAAGAGAGGACCTGTAAAAATTATAATATTTGTAATACTGAAGGAAGTAATGACGAAGATTTGAGAATTATATTTTTTTTTTTTTTTTTGAAGGATCGACAAAGGATAAAAAGGGAAACTGTAACCTAATAAATAAATTAAATTGCTGAAATTAATTGATAAAGTTGTGGATATATTGCCACTTCATATTTTGTTTATTGACCTTTTTACCCGAAATATTATCTCTCCATAAATATTGAATTTTTATCGTAGTATAATGTTCCTCCTCTGACTGAACTTATCACGCAGCATTTCTTAGGCTCGATTAAATGGATTATATTACTAACAGATAAAGTGGATTACTTTTATTTTCTTTATCAAATCTATTTACATAGATGAGATAAAAAATCCCTTAGGAATGTGTTGGGTTGTATCCGTGAGATAAGGGGTAATTTTTGAAGCGACAATACCACTCGGCTTGGGCCCAATACGCGGCCGGCAGGTCGAGTGACCAGATGTCGGTCCCCTATCAGTGCCCAACGTTTTCCTCCTAAAATATAGGGCACTAGCACCGCCCCCATTTAAGCAAGCCAATTATCTCGCGGAAGTGGGTTAAACCTTATTTGTAGTTGGTGTGCATATAGCCAATACTAAGTAAGGGCATATTGGATCGGAGGTACTTAAAGGAGAGTTCACAGCTAACTATCGACTTGATAAAATTAGGTAAGAAAGGCTGATTGCAAAGCTATTGGTTTCGATTTGGAAATTAATACTCTTGTGAGGTTAGCAGTTAAGGAGCATAGTTTTCTTGTAAAAGTTTAAGTGAAGAGAAAGCTTCCTTATCATATCTCACTAGGACATAAAAGGTTTCAGTGTGTTTGGTACATGTCGAGGTCTTATAGAATTGCTGTGATACTTGGCTCAAAGGATCTACTTGGCAGGCAAGATATTGCCAGATGGTTACCACGTGTGCACAGCTCTGAGATAAAACATACTGTTTTATTTTTCATATTGACTTTTTTATATCACTTAAATCGTTCAAAAAAAGAAAAATCTAAATATCTTTAAAATAGCTATAGCCATTATTAGAGCTGTTATATCGTGAATAAGGTTATTCAGTTGGATTTTGACAAATTTGTGTGGAGGGAGGGATTAAATTCAACAATTTTTATAATAAAATTTTAACTATTTTTAAAAACCGAACTGTAAATTTACAACTTCTAGGCAGTGAAATTATATCTTATGTATACCTCCATTTATTCAATTATATATTAATTCATAAGTAATTAATAAAATATATCATAATAAATAAATAACATAATTTTTTCTGTTGCATGTAATCTCAACTATTTTGAAAAAACTTATGTTGTTATCCGAAAATTTATTTTGTCCATTTAATTTAGAAATGTTTGTTTAAGGAAGGGTTAAATTCATTAGTATTTGTAATAGAATGAAATTCATATTTAAAACACAAACTTCCAAGCATTAAAATTTTAGTGATAAGGAGTTTTTTATTTATTTCTATTTTCATATTCTTATATTTTTCATGATCTAGATGTGCCTTAAACGTAATGAAACTTAAAATTCCTAGTTAAATCCTTACATTTTTAAGAATGTATTAAAAGAACTAACGAAATTTCTGTTAGTATAATCCTTATTGAGGATTATATTAATGCTTAGTGTTTTTCAACGAGACAAAATAGCCTATCTTTATTATACTTATTTTTTCAAAAGCCTAAGCAATAGATTTATATATTTGATATACTTCTTTTATTTTGGTACTTTTTACGTACCTTATATTTAATTTCCATTAATTTATATTTATACCTTACATTTTTGAACTATTGAAAAATTAAAATTAAAATACTGCCTGTGGCACATAATTATTTATTCTGTCATCAGCCATGGATCGACCCTGTGGGATCTGGAGATCCTCCTGGGGTTCACCTAGCCTCTATAAAGTGGGTACTCTTAATTGGGAGAAAATCTGGCAAAATCAGTTCCTCGCACAACCGTTGGCTTAGAAACAGTACGGTCCTTTCCAAGTACTGAGCTGTAATGGTACAGTTTTTTTTTTTTTTTTTTAATTAAAATACTAATAAGATCTCGGATTTCTTTGTAATTCCTTTTTTCCTCTTTACTATTATATGCACCACTGCCAAGTTTGATACCTTTTTACCTATATAGACATTTTAGCTTTAAGATTTCCATGGCAAACCTGACAAATATGAAGGCTTTTCTACGAGTAATTTTGAATTGAAAGAAAAAAACAAGACGGATCTCCATGTGTAATTTTTCCAGTTCTGATAATTTTCCAATTGCTCTTCGGATATACTTCCAAAGCTTGACCGGTTTGGGCTAAGTAGAAAAATAAAAACTTGTCCCGTATAACATTGAAAATGAACAAGATACCAGATGATATTTGGTTTATAAATATTTTACCTTCCTTTTGATAATTTTTAAAGTATTTATTATTTATTTACATATTAACGAGATTGGACAATCTAATCGAAGTTGTTCAATGAGCTATGGAAAGAGGATTAGAATTCCGTTAACCCTGAACTCTCTGAACTCTGGACAAGAGATACTGTTGTTTCCTTATACCAAACCGATAGTGACTACCGTGAGAAAATTACTATTTGAAAAATCCGGCCACTATCGAAAATCCAGATGGATATGCTTCTTTAATATACGTTCGTCCACGTTTGTTTTTATTATTCTAAATCGAAAATGTTTTTTTAATTAGTCAAGACTGATTTTATTTAAGACCTATCACTGATTTCATTCTTTTTTTTTTTTTTTAAACAGACAGCTGAGAAATGAATGAAATAAAATATATGACCATTGGAATCCGCTAGAGTAGGTGAAACAAATGGTATCCATCCACATTAATTATAAGAGATACAGTAATACTTCGATTTACCATCACTCCTTTATCTGTGAGTGCAGTAGAACCCAGAAAAAAAGTTGGTTTTTTTAACTCAAGGAGTGAGTATTTCAAAGGAAAATATTAACATAAAAGTAGACAAATAGTTATATGCAGCAATACGAAGAATAATTTAATTAATAATAAAAACATATGCTCCATATTTATTAGATACAGTTGTTTTGAGGAGGTTAAATTATTTTCAGAGGCTCAAAATCTCGGAATTATTGCTGAGCAAACAACGAAGAAAATCATTTATAGGCTCAAAATTTCGGAATTGTTCAACAGAAAATGAAGAAACAATAATGAGAAAAAGGGGACTCTAAGAAAATTAAAAAATAATACGTTTAATACCCGCTCAAATACGTTCATCCATCTGATTCTTTTGTTATGCACAGGTATCCAGAATTAAAGGTGCAGAACGAGGCAAAAAATGTGTTTATGTTAGAAGGAACTTATTGTGTGTATTGTTGGATATATATAAGTTGTTGATTTTGAAATATGATATGTATGCTATGCTAGACCTTATTATTCTCACTGGAAATATTTCCAATATTGATTAATTCATTTTATTTATACGGGCTTCTTCAAAGTGCATTCCTCATCATCTTTCTTGTCATTATTCCTCTCAACTTTTAATTCAAATTAATACTAAGCGAACACTTTTTAAACTTGTTTCAAATTTAAGTAGAATATTTAGAACATACATTATTCCGATTAAGTGTAGCGACATCATTTTTAGCTCTTCGGTAGTGATAAGGGATGACCAATAGTGATTGTTTAACACTCTATGGCTTCCTTGTACGCCAGTTAAACTGTTAATCGGTGGCTCAAAAAGTGACCCTGACTTTAGTTATTGGCTTCCGAAGATAGCGGTATCTCAAAAACGATACTCGCCGTCGCGACGTCCATCTATTGACACACACACACACACATGCTCTTGTTTCTGGAGGTCTCATTCCGTTATTATTTGTCGTTTTCTTTCAATTGTTAACAAATTTCTAAGAGATTTCTTCGTGTTCGTGGACAACATAAGCACTGTCTATGCCACTAGATAAAGAAAGCATTGGAAATCGAAGGCTTCAACATTTAAACCGGAAGAGCCCGCTTAACTTATAGCTTATTCTTCTACTGCCGACTTTTTCAGTTCACAAATAGGGAGGAAAAAAGTATTTTACACTCAATTTTAACACTTAAAAAAAGTAATAAAATTGTTTAATTGGAGTGGAAAAAAAATCGCGTTTATAACCTTTATCACCGAACTATATGCACTTAGTATTAAATGCTTTTGATGTAAGTTTATTACTGACCTTCACAAGGAAGTAAAAATATATAAGGTAGTTATTATTTAGGGAAGTATAATTTGTATTCGTCATAATATACTGAATTCACAAGTACTTTTGGTTTACTTACAAACAATACCAATCAACAAAATGTAAAAATTCTTGGAAAACCAGCTCTTATGCTCAAATTCAATGTTAATGAGTTTTCTATATTGCCTTGAAATAATAATAAACTACTTTTTATAATGGCCCACATTTGTTAAAAAAATGTGAACTTGGAAATTTTGTACTAATTATGAAAAAAAAAATAGAAATTTCTTTAGTATCTATTATAAAATTAATAATAATATTTATATATTTGATAAATGATGACTATAAAAGACAATAATGTTTTTTAGTAAAAGACAAATACTAGTGAATTAATTATATACAAATTGTACTCCCCTGAATAATTATTAGCTTCTCTGATTTATTTTTTCAAGGTTGTTTCAAGCTTTTTATTTTTTAGTAAAAAATTGAGTTGCACTAAAAGAATAAAATTTTGAATTTACACCTAGCGTTTTGTTTTTCGTATTTATTGAAACAATCGCTAATGCTCATCAGCATTGATGAAGTAAACCTTATTTGGGTACGCGGCTTAATCTATGTGTAATCTAAATCTATGACTTGAATTTGAATTATATAATCGTGATAAATCGTAAGACTATTATTTTATGAATTTTATTTTGAGAGATATTTGAAAAAAAAATCTCAAGCCATAAATCAATATTTTCTACTATTAAACAGTTTCGTTACTAAAAACTATCAATAGCGTGATATGTCATAGGATTAGCCCGTGTGTTAAATTCCTATTGAAGTTTACATTATACACAAAACTGTATAGGTTTCCATGACATTTAATTGGGCAAACAGTTTTATCTAAATTCTACGTTTCCCAAAGAGTATTTTTTTTTCACACTTTCTCATCCGATGCTTTCATTAAACGAAGACCTAACGAATTCCGTAATAAGCAGACCAGTCTCCTTTTAATAAATTTGGTAGTTTTGCATCGAGCTTGATATTAAATCTTCTAAATAGGTTTCTGGGCCAATTAATGCTAAAAATTTATAAAAGTGAAACTAAATCTGGCTAGATTTCTCCTTAATTTTTCAAAAATATCTTTTTAACTTTTAATATAAAATGATCTATCAGTGTTATACTTTCATGTTGACAACTTCATCATGCATTAACGCTTTAGAACATTTTTCCATTATCAAAATTAGTATTTATCTATAACAAATTATTTATATCATATATAACAATTTATTGCTATACTATAAAATTATTGTACATAGAAGTTAATTTGTAAATAGATACATCTCACTATTTTTATTTTTATTACCTGTATATCAATCTTCTGCTTTTTAATAATATAATAATATTCGTATTAATTTATTTTTCTCATCTACATATACTACATTATTGGCCACTTGACTGCACATTCTATTGTCATATCTTATCCTTAAACTTTGAGTTTAAACCATCCTAATTCTTTGTTTTTAACATAATAAAATCTTGTATAAAAATTAAAAACAATTTTAAATTATCTAATTCATTACACTGAGTAAATTTCTTTAATATCCATACCTTATATTTTACTTTTGACCTATTGCATATCTAGCTACTAACTGGCTCGCGTCCAGTCAATTCTGCAATGCCTAATCTTAATTATCTATTTATGTTATCATTACTATATTATTTATATATTTACCCTATTTCATTATTTATTTTTATTATTCAGTGCACATCTATTTTATTGATAACATCGGTGTAGTGGTTAACACAACCTCCCATATTGCTTTTAAAATTTACTATTTTATTTATTAATATTTTTTGTATTATATTTTGCTTCAATATGTTTTCGTACACTATTATTTTCTGCCTCGTCAATTATTAATGTATTATCAAAATCAAAATGATGATTATATTTTATAATTAATAATAATAATGAATAGTTTACTAGTGCTGATATATTTTTTTATTTATTTTTGTTGTTGTATGGTTTCTAATTTTTGAGATCTGTCCCCTATATATTATTTATCTGTACAATCTTTATATTTTATTTTGTACACCTCAATTTACCAATCAAGTGTTTTTATTTTATTTTTAGGATTAGTAATATTTTTGTCTAATTTATTGTTATATATCTCTAACTTCAATTTTTGTGCTCATAGCATTTAAAAGTTTTTTTTTCATTTGATTAGTTAATCCGGGGATGTATCACAATATTTGATAATTATGTTGGTTAATCATATTGTAATTTGTTATTGCTTACGTTTTATTTTTATAATCATTAAATCCATCAACAATTAGGGTAAATACATAAATAATTTTATTACAATAACATAAATAGAAGATTAAAATTAGGCACTGTAGAATTGACCGGACATGAGACTAGCTGGATATGAAATAGTGAAAAAGTAAAATACAAGGTATGAATATTAATTTAATTTACTCAGAGTAGTGAATTAGATAATTTTAAATTGTTTTTAATTTTTATACAAGATTTTAATATGTTAAAAAAGAAAGAATTAGAATGAATTAAACTCAAAGTTTAAGGATAAGATAAGACAATAGAAGAATGTCGAGTGGCTAATAATGTCGTATATGTAGATGAGAAAAATAATTTAATATGAATATTATTATGTAATTAAAAAGCATAAGATTGATATAGAAGTAATAAAAAGTAACTATGAAACTAAATATAATGGCGTTGATGAAAACCGGTATAGAGATAGGGCTCGCAATAAATAAGACGATTTATCTGTGGCTAGCAGCTCAAACGGCTCTTAAAAATAAGAGGGGGACCGTTAAAAAACGTTGAGAAATTTAAATAATTGGGTTCTATGATAATTAAAAAAACAACATTCAAGAGAAAATAAAGGCGCGGTTTAAGCGAGAAATGGTTATTACTTTTTGGTGTCGACATTACTTAGCTCGTGCTCAGGTCGAGAAACCTGAAAGTTAAAAACAAAATTATTATTCTTTCTACTATTCTGTACAGGTTTAAATGTGGCCGATAACGTAAAGGAAGAAAAACGCCATGAGGTCTTCTATAATAAGGTATTGCGTAAAAATAGATCCGAGGAAGCAAGAGTTTTTTGAAGAATTTGGGATGTTACACGAAGCGGGAAATTGAGGTGATAGCATCGCGACGGTTGAAATGGGCATGTAAAGTTGTTGGGTTTGGTAACAAACTAATCCGTAAAAAGTTAATTAGCGCTAAACCGACTGGTAAACGTCTGAGTGGTAGATCGAAAGTGAGGTGGGGAGGATTGCGGTAAGGCTGATCTTAAGGATTCTGGTTTAGACAGTTATCAATGAATATAGGTGTGTAAACAGGAATCGGTGGTATCGGCATTAAATCTTCCGGTTCGCTAAGCTTTTTATTTACTTATGTATATATTACCTATGTAAGTTACGTCCTTTTATAATCGACAATACGCTGAATAATACTATGTTATTTTTTACCAACTGATTTTAATATATTTTCTACAGCTATTATAGCCAGAATGAAACGGCATGGTGAAGCTTTAATATGCTTAAAACAAATTTAGAATTAAACGATTGTAAATTTAAAAAATAATAATAAAAAGTTTAGCGAAGTGGAGGGTTACCTAGTCGATACCTACTTCCACCAACCCCCGGTTAAAACCCCAAGATTATACACAATCCATAGACAAGAAATACATTAAAAGTTAAATTATTTTTTATTACTGAAATCAAGATGTAATTATCACTTTATGTTAACCAGTTTAATGATTTCTACTTGCCCTCATTTTTACTTATGTTAATGATTTAAATATATTTCTAACCAAGGAAAATTTACAATAATTTAACTTCGTAATATGCTTTTTTCTTTTTCGTTTCTTCAACAGTATATCCTCTGGAATAAAAATCATTAACATTTCATTTACACCTCATTATTTTGAGTATTTTAATTTTAATCACTTCAATGCTCCATTGGGTTTATACAAGGCTGGTTAAATTATAGTTCCAGAGAGCTACAATTACACACCACTTTCTACCGAACTATTCCGACTCCAAGATTAACAATGGAACATCGAGAAACTGAGTGAGAGTAATTTTCTCAGTAGTAGCCGGTAATCTTTTATTCAATTGAAGTTGTTTTTAACAGAACTTATACTTAAACAATATTTTAAATTTAAGTTTAAATACCTAAAGTTCCAAGTTCACGGCCTTTTTAGATTTGCTGCGGGTTTAATGGATAAAAATAAGTAAATATATAAAAAGCACTCTAAAGAATATTTGAAGTCTGTAAGTCACCTTTTCAAAACGATTAGATAAATCGGGATGCTTATAAGAATGACGTGAATAAATCTTAATATTTTCTTATCTTTCTTAGAGGATCGATTAGTTTTATTGATCAAAACGGTAATACTGATAATGGAGATTCTTTAGTTAACGTTTTTTCGGATCTTACCAACGGAGCAGCAAAAAAAAAAAAAAAAAATTAGCAATGCAATGATTCCGATAGTTTTTATTTAATTTGTTCATAATAATTCTTTCACTGATTTTTTAACAATTATAAAATATCCCATATTTTTAATTGGTACTATTTTTATCTAGTTCTGCTTAAATATTTATAAATAAATATTTATTTCAGGTTTCAAAACAGTTATTTGAAATTTTTCAAAAAGTTTCAGTTTAACTGTTTTACAAGAACTTTCGCAATTAAAGTTTTAACATAAAAGTTCTATACAAAATACGTACTCATAAAAAGTTCCTTGAGAACTTACATCATTAAAAATTCCGTTAATATAAGTTCTTGCCACAATTTTTTTAAAAATAATATTTCTTAGTAGAAGTTTCTGCCAGACATAAATAAATAAGAATTAAAAAGAAATAAAAATAAAATAATATAATAAAAAGAAATTCTAAATAGATTATAAAATATTATTGGAAACATGCATCTACCTATGGAGGGTCATTAACATATGTATTATAATATGAATACTGATGACATATAGCAACGGTCATCAATGGCCGGAACGCGAACCTTAAAGACCGAGTGAACAATAGAAATAAATTTCATTCTGTTTAAATAATAAATGGTTTGAATTTTTGATAATTTCTTGCATATCGCGTGATGGGGAGAAAAGAATTTCTGGTGTGTAGTGTTAATATGCTGTTTGTTGTGTTTTTTGCTAAATAGTATGCGCTGTTTTTTCATGAATTAAAAACAAATTATCAAAACAATATTGAAAAAATACAAAATAAGAGTATTCTCTGACTAGATGAGGGATTTTCAGTTTATACCTTTAGTAGCTGTCATGAAGTATTAAAATATGAAGAAATTGTCCGATGAAGATAAATGATTTGCTGTATGTATATACAACTATTAAAAAGTAGCAACTGGGTCGTGACAGATGTTTTTGGCTTCTAACAAGATAAAATAAGAATAACAGATAGATAAAACTATGTTTGTCTAGTAATTACAGTAGAGAATACGATATTAATAAAATGTGAAAAAAAAGGATTATTAAAATTTATAAAATCATTGTATTACATTTAATGTTCATATCACAGTAGTTATGAAATAAAATTTTCATCCCGTGATTTCAGAACTTTTCTAGGTATAGCATTTTTTCTAATAATTAGTACAAATCAATATATAGTATTCATATGTAGTATTCATCAAGTTCGAAAAATATGGAAAATAATATTTTCGGCAATGCTGAGAGTATCCCACCCTTCAATATGTAACTGTGTTGGAAATAAGAGTAAAATGATTAAAAAAAAAATTGTAAAAATCATCAACAAAAATACGATGCGCTTAGGAAGGAACCGTCTTATAATTTATTTTATCTAGCATTTTTATTCAAAATGGTATAAACAGAATATCACAAAAATAAATGGTAGGAATTATTTTTCTTTATTGTTAGGTTTGCTGCTGAAAATCATTTGTACGCAATAGCTATATTGTCAATATTATGAACATTGGGCAACCAATGCCCTAATTTTTTCGGTAAATTCCAAATATTAGTTTAATTAAAAAAAAATGATCATAGCATAGAAGTAAGATATGATATTATACATATCCCAATTTCTTACTTTTCAAAGCCACTGTCTAATAACGCCAAACTATCTCTTTAATTATTATTATTATTAGTCAATAATTATTATTCCTACATTGTTTTCACTATTACACATCGCAATATGAGTGAAGGACTAGGACAATAATTAAATAAATAATTGCAGATTATATATATATATATATATATATATATATATATATATATATATAATGATATATAATATTAGCTAGTTCATTTGAGGGATTGTGTACTAAATTACTTATAGATTTTCTGAAAAGATTGTGTTGTATAGAATCGAGCATGTAAGATCGTTGCGCAAGAGAATTTTTTTTTTTTTACAGGGATACATAGCTAAACTCATATTTATTTTGTATAATGTATAAAATATCTTTTGATACCCTCTTCATCGTTTTTATTTTTTTTAAATGCGAAAATAATGTTTTATTTTTTTAATAAAAAAAAAAATTGAAGCCTGATCCTAAATTAATGATTATCTCAATTAAATGAAGACCAATGGACTGTTCTAAAAAATCAGTTTAATTTTTAGCAAGTTTCAATGACAATGAAGATGATATTCCAATACTTCTAACGGTTTGGTTTCGGAAGAAAACAACTGTAAGAACACAACTGTCTTCGTTTTAGAAAGGTTTTAAGACTGTATTTAGTTAAACAGCTGTCGAATTGCCTAAGCCACAAGAAGCAATTATCAGCTCAATAATGGACCTATAAACCATTGCTTCAAGTAACAATACTTTAACAGAAAAACTCCAATTTCAAAAAGTCATGTTTTTTATTATTTACAATTTTCTTGAAGACTAGATAGCCAAATTAATTTAAAAAAACTTGCGTCTGTTTAGAACATCTATCTCATTGTTTAAAGCGTTTGTGAAACCAAAGGAGCACTAGGGCCAGAGAAAAAAAAATGCAGAGTCGAAAATAAAGGAAAAAAATGTTATTGCCGGGCCACTAAATAATTTCCTTTTGGCTCTTTTTATGTGGAAAAGTTTTAAATTACTCCACAATAGGTGAGAAATAATAATACGGAACCAACAGGATGTCTTAATCGCATATAGTAATTGAGGAAAAGACACAAATTGCGTTTTTAAGCTCCTCCGTCTCCCGCGGCATGGTTTGTGGATCGTGCAAGATAGTTTTGGAACTATAAGGGACTCAACCTGGAAAGGACCATTGTATAAATGACAACTGTTTCTTTACAGAATTTGATTCAGATCCAGGTACAAATAAATGGAGTAGTTATTCTTTCTACGACAGGAAACATCAATTGTTTTTTAAACTATAGTGTAATTATTTTTACATCCTATTTTTTTTTGTATAATGGAGGATTGTTATTGATTTCCTTAAGGATTCCAGTTTCTATTCGTACAAAAAGCATAAAGTTGTTGACGCTTTCTTCAGGCAACACTATCGACCACGGGGCTGAGTAAAGACATCGGCGTTCCAGAGCTAATCGTTTCTAATCAGTCCAGTCCTTGTAAAGATTTCCCGTCCACCTTATTGACAATGGGCTCTTACCATTCCACCACAGCATCCTTCCGGGCTCGGCACTTCTTTCCATATCCCTTTGACAACTTATAGAAAGCTTATTATTCTGTCTCTCTTGTCGATGAAAAGGAAAAGCTTCGAGGACGGTGTGGGGAAAGGAGAAAGGAGCTATTCAGGGCTACCTGAGGGACCAGGGTGTAACTCAACTGTTTTGCTTAGTTGTAACCGCAGTTAGTTACAAGTTACATAGAACAAATATGCTTCGACGTTGTATATTATTCAGCTTGAAAACATATTACTGCTGAACCCCTTCAATACGAACCTCTGAATTGAAAATCGCCCTACATCACATCGTTTTCAGGAATCTTGTCGTTTTTTTTAAGTAATACTCTTCTTTTTTTTTACCCCTTCTAGTGGGTTCAATATTTTATTGAAGTCTCATAATGCTCCTGTATTAATCTGAAAGAATTTCCATATATTTAGAATAACATATATCTGAAGTAGTGCATTCTTATTCAATATAATATACCTTTTCCTTTTAAACTTGAGAAGGAATATATACATTTGAATAATTTTATGAAAAGTAAATGCATATATTTTTCGTAACGAATAATTAAATAAATTTTTCTTGAAATCAATATTTGATCAGTTAAATATCTGAAAGCTTTAAAAAAATAAAATAATTTTGAACTGACAACAAAGCTATATGAATATAATATTTTATACACATAATTAAATGTTATTTTTTATTATAACGAAAAAAAAAACAGTTGGATGTTTCTATTGGTCTTTTATAAATTAATCATATTTTAATTTTTTTTGCTTTGTAAAATACAGAGACAATTACAATTGTAATAAGATTTGTAATCAAATATATAACATAAATAATTTTTTGACCGAGTGATTTGGTGTTTGGTAGCACCTTCCTCGATCCAGTCAGCATTTAAAATTGCACCTAGCTGAAGATAAGTTTTATAAAACGACGTACTGTATAGGATAAGTTCTCGTCGCCTTGTGCATTTATAATATCTATTTAAATTAGCCAGACGTTTACACTTTTGTACTACTTTAATTTTAACTTTAACTATTCTGGAAACTGTTTCAACGTGGTAATATGAACTCGGATACCTATAAATATGGTTATAAAAAGTATTTGATTTAATTAATTTAAGTGGAATAAATAGACGGAGATACATAAGATATAAGGACCAGTGATCGACCAACCCACTGGCCGAGGCACTAAAGGAGAAAGCTCTAGTAATTAGCTGCTTTGAGCCTGAATTAGACGAACACTTCTAACACGACCCTAATCGGCCTAACAAGTGAGCAACAAATTACAGACCTTGTTAATCATTTTTGATTTTGTTTTTAATCGTAGTAAAAATTACAACTATTGTTTATTTTTAAAGGTTTGTAATTGCCTGAGACATAATTAATAGAATTGGCAATTTTTATGTTTAAAAAAAACGGTGTTATGTTGAAATTTCCTAAATTGTTAATAAGTAAATAAATAAATTAAAAGCTTAAGGAGCCCGAACGTTTGATGCCTATACTACCAATCGCTGTTTGCACACCTCCGCCTGCTCGCCAAATACAAACCCCGTTCCTCAATTATTAAGGTTTAAAATTAAGTCTCGGTTTTTAATCTCTATATAAAAAGTTAGAATAATATAGAAAAGCAAAAACTCTAAAAGGGGAAAAATAATTTTTGAAATATAAATGGAACATTCCACAGACGAAGGCCTGAGTCTCCAAAGTACTGGTAAACAACTAAACAGTCGAGGTTTCGCTAATAGAGACATCATCAAGAGAGGAAACGAGAAAAACAAACAACTGAGATAAATGAGTGGCACATATCAGATCAACTAGAGTAGAACTTCACTCCTAAATGAAGGGTAACGGGCAAAAAACAGATAAGTCACTAATTTTTTTAAAAGTATCAGAATGAAACAGTAAATTTTTCTATGGCGTTAGAGTACGGAAAAAAATCTGGTTTTAATTTGAAATTTTTTTTTAGTTTTTAGATGATACTTTAATGGCTAATATTTTTTTTACTTTCAACTTTTTTTCATAAAAACAAAGTGACACCTGTTTTTCTCGTTAGCCATGAAATATGGTCTCAAAGTTATTTTTATTTTTTGTAATGTCTCTAGTCGATGTCTTCCTTACTTAACTAATATTCCTTCAAATGAATGCATAGAAATTATAATCAACGTTTCTAAATCAATTCAAACAATTATTCCTACTGAAGTATAATAGAATTTTTCCAAATTTTAACAGTTCAAATTAACGGTAATAAATAATGATTGTGATTAAACAACTTTTTTTCCTGCAAAACATTTGGAATTCGCATTATTTCAATGTGCCTTCAAAATAAATAAAATGAATAATTAATTAGTAATTAGTAACTTTGATATTTTCAAAGTTTCACATATTTCTAAGAGGAAACAATTGGAATTTTGGAAGTATTGAAAAGTAGCTAAATGCAAAGAGATTATTTAATTAAATAATTTAATTTTTCAGAAATTGTCGTATAGGAAAATAAAGGTAATTTTGTCGCATCTTATTTTTCGGTACATAAATTTCTTTTGTTGAGGTCAGAGTCAGGCCAAAGTATTTAAATATTTTTTTTTTTTTATTTAATAACTTACAAGAGTTTTGTATTATTTTTATTTATTTGTAAGCAGATTTTTTCTTTTGTCGGAATTTCAGTCGGTCTTTATGGTCTTTACTTGAAAAGAATGTTATATTATCTAAGCCTTCATCAGATTTTTACGATCCAATTTAACATGCCTTGCGTTGTTAGCTCTATCCGAAATTTATTTAAAATTTCTTTAATAAGTAGTGAATCAAGCAGCCAAATTCAAGTGAATATTGTTGCAACTTTATGCTGTATGTTGCTTTCTTAAGTACGGACACTTTTACAATCCAAATGCAAAGAGATTATTCCATTAAATAATTCATTTCTTCGGAAATTAGTTTATGAGGGTTATTTTGCCACAGTTATAAACCGGGTTCTCTTAATATAAATTTCATTTGTTGAGATTAGAGGTAGGTGGAAGTATTTAGATATAGATGTATTATTTTAGTTATTTGTAAGCCGATTTACATATTTTCTTTTGTCGGAGTTTCAGCCAGTCTTCTATGATCTTCAACTGAAATGAATACATTATCTACACCTTCACCAGGTTCGACATGCCTATAGTCAAGGAGCAGGCGAAGGATTCTTTCAGCCAAAAGACTTACAGCTAGAAACCACTTTAAATTCTAGATAATCCTCTTATGAACACACAACTCAGGTTTGTGTAACGAACCGTTGCTTTATACACGAAATTTTAAATTGAAATCGCGAAATTTGAAATTTCATTTAACGGGCTTACGGTTGAAATTTTGTTAGGGCGTATAGTTTTGTGTTCCGGAGAGAGAGTTCACCTTGACTAGCTGCGTACTCTGTTGCGTATTGAAAACTGATGGTGGAAAGTCACAAAATAGATCAGTAAAATAAGGATTTTTGGTGGAAATAAATGTTGTAAGACAGGATATCGTCTTGATCGGTTTATTGACGTCACATAGAAGTATGCTAAGTTTGCACGAGCCCGTGACGCGGTTTATGTTTTATTCAGTTTTTGATTTATAACTCCAAAATGGTCCCAAACATTGCATATATATATATATATATATATATATATATATATATATATATATATATATATATATATATAGAACATGTACATTGTTATATTGGTAACGGCTTTCAACCAAATGACCACACTTTTGTGTTCATATGAGGTTTCTCTAGAATTTGCAATGGCTTCTAGTCCTACAATTATTTGATTCCGTTGAAGAATCAGTCGCCAGCTTCTAGCTATTAGAGTTGTTTGTTATTGGAATATTGGACAAATAGTATGAGCGTTTGGCCTTATACAATTACGAGCCTGTTTGACTTAATGCATTGCTATTATACGTGGAAGCATATGTGTTAAAACAATACATAAACTAAAAAAAAAACTGTAATATTATTTATCATGCTAGGGTATTAAAAAAAATATATATATACATATATACAACTCAGGATGTGTTTGAGTTCTCTACTTGGTGGCGAATTAGTGTTTCTAAACTCATAGTAGGTTTACTTCTATACGATCTCTTAGAGGCGATTAGATTTTTTGGTTTATGTATAATGCAAACACTATCAAGCCAATTCATTTTTTTAAGTAATCATAGACCAAAACGAGGGAAGGGTATGTATTTTTTTATGCATAAGAAAAGAAAAGAAATTCAGGAGGACAAATTTGACATCTATCTAGTAGGATGAATAAATACCATCGCGAAATTACATACTAGTCGTGCCGATTAGAAGTTAGGTTCATTGACGGATCAGTTACCCATGTAATCAAAGATAGGTTCCTCCCCTTCAGGTCAAACAAACAAGAACAAAACCTCCTGCGAAGACGAGGAGGGCAAGATTTTTATCTTTACTATTCTTTATTATCTCATTAGCATCCTTTCCTGCCGTCTAGGCATTACTTTAGTTTGCAACAGCGAGCTGATCTGCATGGCTGTGTAACAACTCACTGCTGCGAATTTAACGGCATGCACTTCATATCATCAGCTGTGCAAACAGCATGCTCTATTCTTATTCTTCAGTTGGGACACCTTACTTTTTTATTCCTCCTCTCTCTGGAGAATAGGGAAGGACCCCTGGGCACTAGGTTCGCACACCCCCAAGTAAAGAATTCTGCGTACGCATAACGTTGGACGGTTAGTTCTCCTCGGTCGTTAGATGAGGGAGATCGCTCTACGTCAGAACGTAGAGCCTTGTCTTTCTCAGTAGCTTGGCCCTCAATATTTCTATTGATCAATTTCGAGAAAACTAGAGGGACTGTACTCTATAAAGAGACGCCAGGCAGCACTTTCCGGATGATGGACCGACCGTCTGATCCCGAATATGGTAGCATAGTTTCGCCAAGCCTATAGTGGGCCGGTTGAATTTAGATGATGAATCGTTGCCAATGTGTGTCCTCATACATGGAACCGTCGAACGTCCCTTCTTCTTTTATCTTTTCCTCACCTACGAAAAATAATAGCAATATGGGACTCAGGACCAAAAATCGGTCCCGGAGGATCTTTGTTATGTTATGCTATTCCAATAGAAGAGAGTTGTGTTTCAGAAGCAGAAGAGGCTGCTTATATTGCCAGAAAGTTTCCAGCGTAGGAGCCAAAACGTTAAGGCCTGACTGCTGGGTAATAATAAAGAATCTTATATTTAAAAAAGTAAAAGAACAAAATAGGCAAAATAAAAATGATCACATTAGCTGTGGTACTTAACAGCTTTCAAACCTCTTCGAAATTCAATGCTTTTTCTGTGGTGAAATTCATTTCGAGACGCATCATTATCTATATAAAAGGAAATTCAAGGAATTCAGAAATGAAAAATATGTTTCCCCTTGCCTCTCAATGAGGCTGTAATTATAATATCGAAAGTTATAGAAATAAGTTTCGTCTGTGACCGACCAGCGGATTTCACATCTCACGTACATCATCCCACAATCCCATGGCTCTGCCACTTTCCTTAATGGCATCAGTGGCTAACTGTGTTATCTTCAATTTTAAATTCGGTAGTAATTTGATCTTGTTAAGATTTTTTTTATTAGTTACATAGGTAATTTGCGGGAAGGCGAGAAGCAGTGAAACTGCCATAATTACTCTTATATTCTAGAAATTCATGATAGAGATTTGGAGTTCGAAGAAATTTCCATTATTTCTGTTGATTCTTTCATGCTTTTAATGAACCAAAGAAGTAAGATATAATACAAATATTCGAATTTATTGCCCCTAGTCCGTTTCTTTACGAAAATTATTTAATTCTAGAGTATTCACTTTTTTCACATCATAAAACTAAGATATATTTTTTATAAAACCATATCTGGATAGGTCTACAAGCAAAGGAATTGTACACAATATTCTATTAATATACTTTAATGAGTAAAAAAAAAAAAAGGTTGCCCCAGAAATTTACGAAAATTATATCACATGACACTGAATTAAAAATTGATCATCTAAATAATTCGGTTTAAAATTTGTTTTTGTTTTTTTATACATGTACAGGATTTGATTCGATGCAGCCGCCACCCAGCCCAGTGTACAGCATGTCCTTTTTGAGTTCCAAATGCTAATGTTTACTTAGGTATTTCTCGAATTTGGCTTATACATCCTTATATCAAAACGTATGCGCGAATATTCAAGACAAACATACAGAAACAGAATTAAAGAAAATAAATTAGTGTAGTAAATATGAAACCGTTCATCAACCATAACTAAAGAGGAATAAGTTTGTCTAAATTCTATATATATTAGATTTTCCAATGACAATACTTGAGGCTAAATATAGCACCGCTCATTTCATTGTTTAAACGTCAAAAAAGATGTTTCTTTGTCATTTTCGCAGGTTTGAAGAAAAATCCATATCGTATGATTTTTATGAAAAGTCAAGCCTGTGTGGGAAGCCATTATTTATATCGTCAGTGCAGTGCCAAAGTGGCGTATATATTTTTGTATTTTTTTTTTTTTTTGTCTTCACAATCTCAAAAATACGATCAATTTAATTAAGAAATTAGCTACGTTACTTATGCAAACTCGATATTCTCTGATCCACAAATTTTCAGATATGCCACTTAGGCATATTATGCATAGGCGATATATTAAAACCAACCTATTCATGTCATTACAGAATTTCCAATTTATTTGTTTAGTACAACTTTCAATTTAAATCAAATTAAATTGCTAATGTGCAATTGTAAGAGAAAATAACCAACAGTAGGATATGAGAATAAATTTTAATTGAATTGAAAATTAAAATGTGTATATTATACAATGATGATAAATGATACACAAAAAAAACTAAAACTAACGACACTTTTTAAATGGTAGGCTATTTAACTTTTTAAGTTTACATGCTTTAAAAAGCTTTCACCTATTCAAAAATGAAATAATACTCTGAAAAA
The DNA here is from genome assembly GCA_948150685.1 of Rhaphigaster nebulosa. Taxonomy (NCBI): domain Eukaryota; kingdom Metazoa; phylum Arthropoda; class Insecta; order Hemiptera; family Pentatomidae; genus Rhaphigaster; species Rhaphigaster nebulosa. Next base: position 34,269,614 of record OX411308.1, read on the forward strand.
ACAGCGATTTTAATTTCCTGCAGACACCACGCCGTGATATTTAAAATTTAGTAATAGTCTTAATGCATTTAGAGCATAAGCTTAATGCATATAAAAATATTTAAAATGCAGGTAGGAGTTATCAATTTTTCAACCGATTTCAGTAGTAAAAAATAAAGTTATAGATGTGTATATATACAACAATAAAAATTATATATATATATATATATGTATGTATATATATATATATATATATATATATATATATACATATATATAATATATTGTTACAACAATAATATATACAACTTAAAAATTTAAATAGCCTACAATTTACAAGTTATCGTTAGTTTTAGTTTTGTATATCCAATGCAAGTTTTCGTGTTAGATAGTTATATCATTTTATAATATACAAATTTAATATAAATTTTTTCTTATATCCTTCCTATTGCCGATTATTTTCTATTATAATTTCATTGCATTGACATTGTCTTTTTTCTGCAGATTAGGAATTTAATTTTATTTAAATTGAAAGGTATACTAAAAAAGTAAATTGGAAATTCTATATTTCGACAAAAGTTAGTTTGTAAATACAATGGGAAGTTAAAAATCGCTTTTTATTTCAAAGTATTATTTGATCATCGAAATAGTGAAAGCTTTTAAAAAAAATTCTATTCTATTCTATTATATATATATATATATATATATATATATATATATATATATATATATATATATATATATATATATATATATATATATATATAATGCTTAATTATCATAGCAATACAATTTCCTCATTGCAAAAGCGTTTTCCAATGTCTCTTCTAGTTATCGAAGTTACCCAATGTACATAAAAAATGTTTTCAATCGAAATATAAAATTGTCTAGATATGTTAAAGGTAAGTGAAGGAGACGTCTGTTGGGGATGCAGTGCTTCGCAAGGTGGAGATAAAGGACCACTTTTATTTTCTTTTTTTCACTTTAATAACAGATTCACCAATGGCGATTTCACTTGTTGCGGACTTTCGATTGAATTGGGGTTTCTTCTCCTAGTATTAGATCATTGATTAGGTTTGCCTTTAGTGAAACTTGTTACTGAGATACCAAGAGAGGACGATAGTAATAAGCTACTTTTTTTGTTTTCAATGCTTAGTGTAAAAAACTGGTGATTAATTAAAGTAATTTGTAATGCTAATGATGGTTATATAATAGATAGCATTGATGGTCCTTGGGGAGATTAGCAGAAAAAGTATTAACAATTAATAAAAAAAATTCTAAAACTGATAAATAGAATAGAACGGAAAAAAATAAATTTATACTTCTCAGATTTTAATTTTAAGAAAACTTGTTGACTTTTTAACAACGAAATGTTCATGAATTTTTAAGTAAAATCTATGAACTTTATTATAAAAGAAACTTTATTCAGCCAAATTTCTCTATGTTTTTTCCTAGCTTATTGAAGGGTTACGTACTTACGAGGATATGGTATATTGAAAGTAATAGTGTACTGAGTCGATCCACGGTTAAGAGAAACAAAACAAATTTATTCACAGTAGACTCAAACCCTTTTTTTGTTTCGTTTCAGTAGCCTGGATTAGGTGTTAATAAATGAGTTATAAACAATAATTTTTGAATTTATAAAGATGCTGTTACGATTAATTTTAAAACTAAATATTTAACTTAATTATTTCAAAGGATTAAATTTTAGAAGAATTCTTTTAAAATATTAGGCAAGACTAAAACACCTTGAACTGAAGATGAATGTATAACATTCGAAACTAGTTCTCAATAAAAACAAAATTATAGAAGTCGCAAATAATTAATCAATCCCTAATAAGACTAAAATACTTTTATTTTTTCCAACAAACCAATGTTCAAACTATTTGAGGATTAAATTACTTGCTTCACCCACATTTTAGAGATTTATTAAACTGGTCTTGGTTATGAAGACCGTACTGAATCTTCGTAGAAAGCATTAACGATGCTTTAGCCATTAGTAATGAATAATAATAGTGGAAAAAGTAAATTTACTTTAATTACTTCAATTATATATGTTTTTATCACTATTATTATTATTTTCCCTCCATTTCAGATATAATTATTGTACTTTGTAAGGTGTAAATATTATGAAAAAAAGGATATTATACCTTTATATTTATATTTATAGTACTTTATATTATACTTGATAAGGACAATAATTATAGGTCAAATAGTTTGGAAAATAAAAATAATAAGAATCAAGTTTTTATTATATATATAACATATTCAACTCTTAAGCCCTATGAAACAATTTATTTTGTTGTTTCTTTCATATTTTATCGATCAGAAAAAAAGCAGAGAAAAAAAAAGAAACACAGATTTGGAGCTTCTCGGTATACCTTAACTAGTATTAGTGCTTATCTGTGATGGATGTGGGAATTGATAAAACTTCTTCACATCATCCGACGATGATACGGTGAATATCGCAGGATATGTTTGTTACTTAGGCTTTGGGTCAGTGGGCCAGCCGGGTTAGTGATAAACCATATAATTTATTCACGGATCTGGAACGGGCGGTAGATTTATTCAAACCAGTGCTCTCTTCCCGCTCAATTTCAAATTCAGACAGGGCAGCTATTATGATAACGAATTTAGAAAACGAATAAATTTATCAAAGGACTTTCTGTCCCCCGGCGGAGGAAACCAAGCCAACAATTTATTTTTCAATATATATATATATATATATATATATATATATATATATATATATATATATATATATATATATATATATACACCACTGAGATTCCTAAGTTACTTTTTCGAAAATCGCATTTAAAAAAACTTGATTTGAAGTTTCAAAATAAATAAATAAATTACTTTACATGCGCCTTTCAGCACATAGTAATGTTTTCAATTTTTTTATATTTTTATAAATAATTATTTTTCATGTTATAATATCTGGTAATATTTTTCAAATAATCGTTAACCCATAATTTGAGAATTATATTTTCAATTTTTTTTTTCTTTAGTTTATTAAATTCATTTGAATATACGTTACCATATGAAGTTTCTAGCGGGGAATTCCAGATCTAATTATGAAAAATATTTAGCAGCATTTCAAAATACATTTATTTTTATGTCAAAAAACCATAAACATCTAAGTTTGGTTTTTAATTCCTATGACAAGCTAGCAACCCATGATTTTTCTGTAAGTTTTTCCACCCATTTGACCTATTTCGTAGAATTTATTTCAGTTCTACATATCCAAAAATAAGGGTATTTCTCACTGTTTTCCATGCAGTTGTTAGAATTATTGTTAAGAAGATAAGTTAAAAAAAAATGTGTTTATAACAGATAATTATTCTTTTTTTATTTAATGTTATAAATATTTTTTATATTCGTTTTCTATCTATAGTATCCAAAGTATTGAGATTACTTTACTTTATGTTGGTACGACCCGTGCGTTGTTCGAATGTATACATGTTACAAAAATAAAATGTTGGAAGTGTAATATATATGTCTAATAAAGCCTATAAAAAACAAAAATAAAAAATGTTTAAGATTATCATGCAAAGGTGACTTTTTGATTACTCCTACGGAAAAAATAAATGATTCCTCTATTTAAATTTTAGTGAAATATTTTGACTGGACGTTAGATAGCAAAGAATTGGTCTTCATTGGATATTCATGTAAAATACTGACCAATAACATTTTTCGTCATACTTCTCTTTATCTAATATGATTTATCAGAAAAGCTGAATTCTTGATAATAAACTAATTGATGAAACCATGAATTTTAAAATTTTAGACTACCGTTTAGGATACTTCTGAAAATATATTAATTGTAATTTTGACTAGTACAACCATTCTCGTTTATTATAATTGACATTGTAAATTCTTGATATCTTATTAATAAGTATGATTAACATCAAAATGAAAAAACACTTTTTATTTATTTTTTAAACTTTCTATTGTACAAATGATTTGTTTAAATTTGTGATAACCATTGATCACCTAATTAGATCGTCATTAGATGAAAGATTTGTTGTTTCTTTTACTTAAAGTGCCTTTTGATAAAAGGTAATTATTCCATTGAAGATCGATTTCAAATAAACAAATTTTTAATTATAAATATGAATATATTAAATATTTTATGACAAAGGGAGCATTATGAATTACTAAATTAAAGTTTTTTACATTCTTTCGTATAAGTTGCTATCAGGCATTCCCGCACGGGTCGGTCACACAAGCTAATCAACCAATTTTTCATGTTTAAGTCGGTTGCAACTCATAAATATTTACAATAAAGGGTTATTGGTTATATTAATCAATAAAGTTTTTTTTTTGAAGTTTCAAATGTAGCCTTGGATTCAAGGCAATTGTATAATGAAAGTTTTTCATGTCTTAATAATTTATGTAATTAGTCTTCTGCATGTATATTTTCACGCACAGTAATATCCATTCTTACATCATTGAAGAAAACAAACGGCCTTATTTTTGTATTAGTCATCAATTTCATAATTATTTATAGTTATTTAATTCACACATGATTTATTAGTCGTTAAACAATTGTTATCATAAAATGTCAACAACCTTTCATTAATCTAGACTCTTGGCACAATCAATGTAAATGAGGTACTCGTTCGTAAAACATGGTTTCTAACATTTTTTGTGTATTGAAGTTTTTGGCAACAAATGATATTATAGGTTGTTGAAAGAATGCGTAGGAATTTGTTTGTATAAAGTAGGTATTAAGTTATGGTTGGTGAATGCTGGTTGAAGGTAAAAAATTGCATCTAACATACATTTGACAATTGTTGAAGTTTTAATTTTGTCCGTTACCTTATTTTACGACTGAATGCCTCAAATATTAAAAATTAAAACAATTTATATCTGGGAATAAAATGTATGCCTACATAACAATTGTTCTTATATAAACAATTTCACATAGTAGAACGTTAAGTTTCTATCGTAATGTATGTACATATTTTTTTTTTCAATCATCCTTAGAGTAGAATTCCTTCTTAATTTCTCACCTTTACAAAAGGATTATTTTATAATTCGTTTTTATTCAATTCTTTATGAAAAAAATGGTCTGTATTTTGTTTAATGAGCTGATTTCATCTCAAATTTCGTACTATTCCTAGTATATATTATTATTCGTTGTATTATTCTTATTCCTATATATTCTTGTAACGTTTCTGCATATTTTTTTTTCTTTCTTTTTCATCCTAATTATTTCTACGAATTCTTCTCTCGTCAACTTTTAAGTATGTTGTTTATTGAAAGAGCGGTGAAAGCTGGTTGCTGAACGGAAATGTAACAGTAGACTTGGTCGTTAGGAAGTCTTTATTTCCAGCTTATGGTTAAACTTGAAATAAGCATTTCTTAATAAGTATGCCATACTTGCTATTATTTCCATTATTTTTGTCTCTAAAATTGTGGAAAGTTTGTTTCCTACTTTTTAAAAGTTACTTATCTTTAATTTTAAATATGCAAATATATGTATACGTATAAGCGAGTAAGATAATGAAGCTAGAGTTAAAATGAACTAAAAGACATGTTTACCTTCAAAGTGTTAGTCTGAGTTGAGTCAAATATGTGTTTAATTTTTGGTTAGTAATACAAGTTATACATCAATATTAATACTGGATTCCAGAAAAAAAATGCATTTTTTTTTTAAATTATACTAATGCTTAAAATTATGTAAATGAAATAAGAATATGTATTCATTTCAATAAATTATCTTAGATATTCATAGCAACATCTTTTGTTTTAAAAAGTTGCAGCGTAAATACAAGAACGAAAATTTTCTAATATTTTTTGAATTTTGTTTTCGGATTCAACATATTCTTGTAACGTAAAACCTCAAATTTTGACGAGGAGTTAATTTTTATCAACATTTTGAATTTTTTTTTTTTTTAATCTGACATACCCAACCAAAAATTATTATTGGAAATCACCATCACAATGCAGCTTTTGCAATATTCCACTTTTATTGCATTGTTAATGGGTTATCTGCATTTGTCCAATATAAAGACAGATTTACGTATGAATATTTCTCTTGTTCATTCTTAAGAAGGAGACTTTAGAAACGGCAATAATGATTTCCCACATAACGCAAGTGACTCGGAATATCTTAACAATTACTGTGAAATCTTTCGAGTTGTAAATGGACATTCAGAGTATAACATAATATGACAAGACAGGAGTGTATATGTTTGTTCTGCCGTTTCAGCATAATTAACACAATTTCAATAGCAATTGTATTATTGTCTCAGCACATTTTCCCAGCCATTCACCAGCAACCCAATTTCACACGCTTCACTAACCCTCAGAATATATCTTAGTTTAGTTGAATGTAAATAAATAACAGTAAACAGAATTGGCATTTAAAAGATGAAATTAGTTTTCCAATTTTATCCTTATTAACTTTTTTTAAATAATTTCATTGCCTTGTAACGTAAATTTTATTGTTGCTTGCTTTACTAAAATAATATTTCAGAGTTTAAATTACATTCGGTGCTTAGCCAATATCGCCAAATAGCTGAAAGCTAACGTATCTACTGTTTTAAATTAGAATGTTCTAATTTAGTTCTAAGAAGATTTTAAAAATATTTTTGAAATTTTATCACGTACCATGGTAAAATATCCCTTTTGTATGTTTTTATGTTATAAATCTTGCTGAAAAATATAAAATAAATAAATACAATTGTAAAATGCTTTATACCATTCATACGATATATGTTAAGTTGTCTCAGATTATGAATTTTATGGCTTGTCGAACGCAGTGGTCGGTAACAATTTACCTAAACGGTAGTTGTGTAATTTGATATTTTATTTTCGAATAATTGAAAGTTTTAAAATATGACCACTAAATTTTAAAATTAACACCCCGAATTTCAGTGCTCGGGTGATTAATCTCAGATTCTTATATTTGATATTAACTTTTATTATGATGAAGTATCGGAATATATATTATGTCCATTTGGAAGAGGGAGTTACGTAATTATGATAAATCATGAAGTTACTTTTCTTGGAGCTGTTTTTTAAATAGGGGCATATTAGGACATACTATCACAAACTAACACCGATCAAGGTTATATACATCTCTCTCTCACTCTCTCTCTCTCTCTCTCTCTCTCTCTCTATATATATATATATATATATATATATATATATATATATATATATATATATATATATATATATATATATATATATAGAGAGAGAGAGAGAGAGAGAGAGAGAGAGAGTGAGGGAGAGAGTTATAGTAATTATTAAACAATTTACTATATTGGCCATTTGAAGAATAAATTATTTATATAAGATTAATAATTAACGTTTTTAAGACAATTCCTTAATTGAAATAAACAGTTTTATTTTATTTTTATAAATATTCTCAATAATTCTACTTATGAATGAATTTCACAAATACGTATCCATTTGTGAAATGGATTCTCTTAATAAAACAGCTCAGTAGATATGACTTTTTTTTTTGTTTTAGTTACCGTTATAATTCAGTTGAAATAGATTAATTATTTTAGCCATATGCGCTGTGAGTTCATTATCGATAAAAACCAAAAAAATATGGTAATTACGCTTATTTCAATTGGATTTAAATTTATGTTAAAAAAATTCGAAGACTGTGGATACTAAACAGGTTAACATATCTTATATATGTATGATGATCATTCACCTTATTTAATTTAAAACTAAATAAAATGCGTAATGCTAAAATTTTATATGAATGAATTTTATTCATATGAAATATAGGAGTATTGATCTTTTATATATTTCTATCCTTACATTGTAGTAACCACATTAAATCTTATATCTTTGACTATTTACCTACTCCATTACTTTATTGACAAAGATTTGTCAATCGTTCATTTAAGACAGCGTTGAAAAAATAATAATCATATTTTTATTTTAGTTTGTATTAGTTCGTGTTAATTAAACAATAATTAAGTTAAAATTCGTATTAATTTCGTAAACACTTGTTTTTTTGTTTATTCAGCTTAATGCATAATGATATGTTATAGGTTAAATATTATAGTTTAACATATTCTTCCTATTAAAAGGTGATTTTTTTTATTTTTAGTTAGCAGCAATTAAGAACAATGATAATGTATTTATTGTTTTTGGCATTTTTATTTATTTCCTTCGTTATGAATGTTGTTTTTCATTCCATTAATCAATAATAAAAAAAAACAATCTCCGTAAATAACTAAGCTACAAAAACGATTGGCATCATTTTAATTATGTAATTACATCAGTTCCGAGAGAAAGCTGGTTGATTGAAATTTGTTTAATTTGAAGTGTTTAGTGTACCGCTAAATTCGGAATTAACGTTCAATATTTAATTAAACTTAGTTGGCATATAAAACTTTTCACAGGTAAGGATTAGAAATCTAATATCAAGCAAAATATTATTTGAAAATCATTATATCCATAATTCGCATCCAACGCTCATTATAAACGGGTGAGTTCAATTAAATAGATTCAATCAGCAAGCACAAAATTATCTTAAAATCATACGTTTTTGTTTGATTCTGAGTAATTATTTTTATCGATTGATTTAACTCTTAAATAATTATACACACCCATATAAATATATATATATATATATATATATATATATATATATATATATATATATATATATTATATATATACTGTTAATTAATATATGTCACAAAAGTGTTAACTCAGGAAATTAGATATGAGATCGATTTTGTATGTTTATGGAAATATTCCTAATATTTTTAAATAATAGGCATTCCTGCATACCCGTGCGCATAACTGTTTGAAGTACACAAGTATGGTTAAAAAAAATTATCCAGTCTGAGGGTAGAATATGTACAATAATTTAGTTTTGTTTTTTTTAACGTTCATAATTTTTTTATAATATATGTTATTTAAAAAATATATGTATGGATGAAGGTAGTATATTAAACGTTTAAACAGTAGTAAGAGAAAAAGTTGTATGTTTATTTTACCGGATTTCATAAGGAAGGTTACTGACTTACGAGCGATTTCCACGGACGCTAGAAGTTGAACGTGGGGACCAAATGGCGTAATATTTTAGATCGAGATACACAGGATTCTGCTGTCCCTATAGTTATTATTAAGAGGTTGAGGATATCTTCTCGTTCTACTATTGATGCATCATATGATTGACTATTTATACTTTTAAGTAGATATGCCAGTACAGTCCGTCCATGGAAGAATGCGGTTATGAGTTATAAAAGTTATATCCGTGGTCCAGATTTTTAGTTTTTTATTATTACTGTTTTATTAAGACATTTATTTATTTTATGTTCTATACGTTAAAATATCTTTACTGTTTTTTTTATTTTTCACACAAAATCGTCTTATCTTTTTATATTTAATGAAAATACTGTCCATCAAAATATATATGCGATTATTGATATTAACAAAGAAGCCAGAATCTTATAAATGACACACCTTCAAGAAAGAAGCTTTCGATGTGTTACAATTTCTCATTAATAAATAATATGTTGCCTAATTCCATTTCTTTATTATGGGGTTCGGAATGGTATTGGGGTATTATTATTTAATTATTTGGAGTATAGTATTGACGCATTGTTTGAGAGCATGCAATTATTTTGTTATACTATATATATATATATACTTTCTTTTTTTCATCTCTATGTTCAGATAAGGAAAAACGTAGTTAGTTGTTTCATTACCTCTTCTCCTTAAGTCTCAACTCATATTATTTACCGGGATTATTAACCTGGAAAAGCTTACCCATGTACCGAAAATGTAACTTTCATGTTGTGTATTATTTCTAATTGAAAAAAAAAAATTAATTTATTGTATTTTAACATTTAATTTTTTTAAGCCGTAAAATTCAAAAATGATGCAATCCTTCAAATTGGAAGCGGAATCAATGGACTTCAAAAATTGAAGAAACAAACAAACATTTTTTTCAAAATTTATAATTAAGAGAGTCAACAAATAATTGTGAATTCGCCTGCACAATAGAAAGAAACGGTATTTAGATTTTAATAGTTTTCATCACAGTCGATTTTAATTTTTAAATATGTAATATCTTCTATATAGAAATGGATTTATGTACATAATTATAAAAGTAACAGCGGTGGTAATTAATCTCGATGATAAATTTACTTTCTCCATTAGTGCTTAAAATAACCTTTAAGTACATCATTGATTATATTACCATTAATAACATTATTGTTTTGTTTTTCTCCCCTTACGTCATTTAAAAACTAACAGGTCATTCGTTCTTTGACTAGTCAGTCATGCTGTAGGAATTCAAACAATTTAACTAACTCGTACGGGAATAAATTTTATTGCTATTTTAATTGCTTTTCTAAAAATCCTAATATGAGACTACTTAACATATAAATGATTTTTTTTGTTTTTTGTTTTTCACTTAAAGTATTGTTCAGACATGTTACCGATAGTAAATTAACTGTCAACCCTTATCTCCTAAGAATTTCACAGGTATCATCTACCTTGTTGATCTTTTCCGCGATGATGGGATCTTCTTGAGCACTGCCAATCATCCTAGAGGAACTCTAGAGCACATGACACTCGGCACAACACAGAACAGACTGAAGCCGGCCGACTCCCACCACAGCGGTATAGCAGTATCACTCTCTCCTAGGCGCTGCCCTCTTCACTATGGTATGCGTCTGAATTCTTTTGTAGTCTTGGCGGAACCATGCTTAAATATCTTCCTAATTTGACAAAATAATAAGCCGAATCTCTCCGAGGTTTATTTTCTTTCTTTATTCAAATAAAATAATTCTGAATAAGTCCTAATTAAAACCGTATTAAGGAATATCATGTTTTTTTAGTGTAAATGATTATGCTTTATTCAAATGTAACCCCCAAAAAATGTAAATAAAATTATTATTTTTTTTTTTAATCATTCGAGGAATTTATACATGAATAGCTAACAACTATTATCAATGTATCTTTAAAATTATCTCGTATTATCTTGACTATCTTTAAAATTAGTCTCCCAAAACATAAGCGGAATTTGTAAAATCTAGTTTTGAAATACTATAAATTATATTCAGGTATAGGAAGATATTTTCATGATTAAAAGAATACTTTTAATCAGTATTATGGATATAAAAAACAAAAATTTAATTAAAAATGTGTATGTTAGACACATCTTGATGTTTGACGTTTTTTTTCAAGTTATAGTAATAATTAAAAAATTATTAAATTATTTATTCACGTAGTAGGTCATTTATTAAATTATTTATTCACATAATAGGTCATTTATTTAATAATAACTTTTTCCTTAATATTATTGTATCCTCAGGTATGTCCAATGCAATATTTAAAAAAAAATAATACCGCAACACGAACTAAAATTATCAAAAGTATACAGGTTCTTCATTATTAGATATAACCAGTCTAATAAAAGATCTAAAGACTAGTTATGTCTCAATGAGACATGGTTCCTTTTTCGAGGACAGTAAATCCAAGATGAAACATTATTATGAAATATATGACTTACTGGACGAAGGAGTAGTGTAAAACTATTCCTGTACGTTATTACTACACCTATTAATGTTAATCATGTACATACAGTTTTATTTATAATAAGTTTCTCACGAAAATCATCAACAGTTATGAAAATCGACTTTATCATATCTTTTAATAGAGAGTGTTTTAGTTTCAACTAATACTATAATTTACTAGTTGTGCCCCGCGTTTTCACAAAATAATTTCACACTTATTAGAAAGTTTGTGCAATCAACTTGCTTCAACGGGTATGAAGTTGTCATGAAACACGCATCCAAGTTGGACACTTTTTCTCCTTACAATTTATTTATTATCACTTATTTATTATGCTATGTTCCTGTGAGTCGTAGCGTTATGTTATAAATCCCAAAGCCTATCTCAGTGTGAACACAGTCTGAATCTAACGCAAAAAAAAAAGATGATAGTTCCTGAAACAAAACAAACTATTCAGCTTTATATATTAAAATAAGTATATATATGTTACCTTCCCTCACTATACCATATTGCATTTTTTAATTTATTAAAAATTTTTTTTTTAAGTCACTTTAATTAATATCCTGAGAATTCAAAATCCTAATATCTGATGTGACAATCTACTGAGCGAAGCATAAATTATTTTTTAAATTTGAAGTATTATATTTTTTAATCGCGTAAATGGCAACATGTGGTGAGGATATTCAATTTATTGGTAACTGTTCATGTTAATTTTTAAATTTCAGCTCATACGGTTGGGTTGACTTGATTTCGATCGCCTTCGCCGGTGTCCTGATATCCAATTATTTATTTTTTTATTTCTAGTTTTAAAGATAAAATAATAAGAGTATTAATTAAATACGATTGGCTAAATGATCAATTCAGTGGTCTGATCTTTGAGTCGCTAAAATGTCGGTAGAAATTTTGACGTAGGGTTGTCTCATATGTCGGTCAGATCGGTGATCCGGTCTCTTTATAGGGCAAACTTTTGCCGGCACCCAATTTAGATAATAATAACTCAGCATTGGGAATAACGAAAAATAAAATTTTCTGAAGTTCGGCAGGAATCTCAAGCCATTTAAGTAAACAAACCAGAAATCATACATTTCATATCGGCTATTTAAAGATTAAAGATTATTTATTAATAATTAAATCAATTATTCCTATTTTACTTTTTAACGTCTTTTTTTGTTGTTCGAGCAATTCTAAATATTGTTAATATCAATTCAATCCAATGCTTTTATCATTCATATGTTTTTCAAATATTAATTGAAATTTAGAATAATTGAAAATAGAGCACATTAATCTTGTAAGAAGTATAATGCTCTCCTTATAAGCTATGCTTCAATGAAATTCAGAATACAATTGTTTTCGATAGAACATTTCCGAATTATTTAAAATATAATATTTACCGAACAATTTGACGTAGTCCAAACCATGATATCAAAAAAGCCACAATCTACGTTTTTATTTAATATCCCGATAAAATTGTATTTGATAAGTTTTTTTTTTCCTAACAATTCTAAATTTTTTAGAGACTCTATTGGCATTTCACGTTAATTTTCTTGGAATATTCTGAAAAGAAATTGTATTCTTAATAAAACTTTTGGTAAAAGTATTGATTTTTGGAATTAAGTACTCTTGATATGATTAGGGATGAGAAACCCTTCCTTAATTGGAAAAATCAAAATGACCGTTTCTTTAAGACAATTTTTTTATTCTCAAGTTATTGCAACTTTAATTTAAAAAATATGTTATCTTCTAAGGGCTCTTTTCATTTTAATGTTTTACTTTAGTTATGAATTAACCACCGATTAGAACTCGAGAAAATGATAAGAGTTGCTTTAAAATATTTATTATTATAATGGCCATACAAGATTTTTTCATAATGCATTTAAATAAATCTGATGGAATAGAATTGAGGTCAAGTTTGATAGCCTTGAACGACCTTAAATAATGCGTAGGAGTTTCTCTGAAAGAAAAATAATGAACTACTCCTTAGTTTTAAAAATTTTAATTAGTTCTTGGCACAAATCGAACATGATCACTAGAATTCATATCAGAAGTTCATTTCAGAGCAAAGTGCATTACATTTATTTCAATACATCATGTGTGGTTCCTTAGTGCCCTAGGCCCTGTTACTTGTATGCTACATTTTCTTAAGTAGGTCAGACTTAGAATTTCAATTAACATCAAACGGGACCCCAAAAAAAAAAGAAAAAAAATTATAGCTGTTGTAAATTACTATAAAGTGAAATTAATGATAATTCTTAAGATTACATGTTTTCCTTTTGGATATAATTTAATTTATATGATATTGTATATTCTAGGTCACTTAAAACATATTAGAAACCTAATAGTGTATGCGTGGTGTTGCTCAAGGAGATCAACATGTGATTCTATTATTTTGCTTTAGCTGTTCAAATTTTAATATGCTTTCAAAAATAATTCATAGCCTTTTTATGTTTCATGTATGAATTTGATATACTTCACATTAAAAAGTTATATTCGCTCCGTAGACCATAATTAATGGCAATCCACCGATTACCAGTAGTTATAATAGTACTGTCTATTTCATTTATGTATAACTTTTTTTTTTTTTTTTATTACTTTCTCTTATTTCTATATGAAATTTATAGTAAGCAGGAGTATTGCGATCGTGAAAAATTTCGAATTGAGTTTTCAACGGAAATGCACTTTTTACCCTGAGTCCAAATATCCAAGTCTCGAACAGCCTAGCTCAATAACGAGAAGTCGTAGTTAAGGTAGGTTTTTCGGTTGTTACAGCAACTATTTCGTCAAAATCCACTAACCGGAAATGCCTCTTTGAATAATCAATTTCACCGTTTCTTGCAATTTTTTCGAAAACGGCTATAACGATTTTGATAAAAGTCGCCTAATGTCTTCTTAACGCTTTTAACTTTTCATATATTTAGTGCATCACCGAGTAAAAATCATAAAATACATAAAAATCAATTGAAAGGTAATGAAATTCTCTAGCAAACAATTATCTAAATTGGACTGGTATTAGCTAAGACACACAGTATCTAATAAGAGAACTAAAAGACCCCAGATGGAAAGCCGAACGCGTCCGAAAGAATACGGATGCGACCGAACCCCTCCCACTAAGCCGCCGACCGGTTTTAATCCAATGTTATAATGTAAAAGTGGAAATTGACTTAATAATTTCTACTTTTATTCTATTTAATGGAAACCAAATGGAATTTTCATAGAAACTAAATCGAAACTTTGAAAATATATTTTCAGCTTTATAAACCAAAAATTTATATAGTACAGCATTGTCATACTAAAACTAAAAAAAAAAAAAAATATTTTACATTAAGGAGAGAAGACTTGAAGAAGTGCATTCTGCTGAGTTTATTTCAATTAGGTCTATGTTAAAATGGTTATTATTATAGAGTTGTATGTGAAAATTGTGTGATGCGCACAACATAACAGATTTTTTATTATTTTGGTTTATTATTTTTAATAATCGATCAAGAAAATAAATTTAATCACCCTCAACTTTTGAGGTGTTACGTTTCAAGATACGTAGAATTTATAAATAAAGAAAAAAATATCCTTTCGTTCGCTGCCCTCGGTTTTTTCTCCAAGACTACTGGCCCGAGTTTTATCAGATTTGGTACCTAAGTTGTAACTTCTGTAGGTCGGCCACTATGATCTTCAGTGCTCGACATTCCATTAGCAATTTATGAAGGTAGAGGAATAATGTAAAGTGGATTAGAATCGGCAGCTCTTGAAAAGTACGGGATTTTGACAATCAAGAAAAGTGAGCCCGATTTACTACTTCTCTAGAAGAGAGAATAAAAAGATTGAATCTTGAAGGAGATGTTGAGGAGCAATTTAATAATTTTAAGGAATGCATTTTGAATTTTGCTAAGGAGGTCTGGCATAGCGAAAGGTGAGTGGCAAGAAAAAGCGTTCAGATGTGATGATCCCATCAGGTAGATGGTAAAAAGGTTTTTACCATCTTTGGAAGAACAATGGAAGCTAGATCTGCAGGTGAAAGACCAAGGATCTCCTCTCAGAATATACCCCAGAGGATTGGGAGTAATAGAGGCAATACCCTCGCTAAAATGAAGCAGATAGGGAGAAGACGCGACGATGGATTGAGACACCTCAGACACTTCTACGCTAATAATAATGGCTCAGAGTGGAAGAGAAAGAAGAAGTTTCAATCTGTATAGCAAGAGTAAATAAAAAATTAGAAACGAAATTTTCAGTTTTTTTTCTAGTCTTGTTATAATGATTCAGAAACCAGAGAATTGCGGTTTTTCAACATCTAAACCTCCAATTCAGAGACTTGTAGTTATTAAACTGTCACATTGTAATCCTACAACGTTTTTTATCATAATCATGAACACCAATCGTGAAAACATAATCGAAAAAAAAACAATTCCGTTACCATAAACAAAAATGGTTATGATTCTTAATATACTCCTAACAGTTCTTTTTTTTTTTTCTAAATAATTATATTCACATTTAATCATTTTAGAAGCACGACATTATTAAGAGATCAGTGATGTATTGATTGAAGTTGGATGAAATATTTCCAATTTTTGGACTGTTTGTCAAACTTTCAATTATTTTTTCTTAGTTTAGATAATAAGTAATTCGCTGAGAAATCCCTGTATTAATTTTATTATCAACTTCAAACATTCCAATTCAAAGGAATGCAGTTATTTAACTGTAACATAATAATTCTAGATTTATTTTTTTTACGAAGATTTTAATACCTAAGATAGTGACAGGAATAAACGAACTTACTCAATTAGTCCATAATAATCCCGAAGCGTGTTTTTATAAAATTATTAATTAATTATGATTTTTTATAATCAATTATTTTAAAATGACGTTAGGTAAAACTATCATGATTATTAAAATACTCTTGCTTACTTCTGTTGTAAATCAGATTAAATTAAATTTCATTAGTCCTTAAGGGTAGGCACTAATGACGATGTCTTCAGTGTTCTCTCCCTCTTACCAAGTGCCTACAAGATCCTGTCAGGAACACTTTCTAAGAATAATTTGCCTTATAATGAGAGACTATTGTGTAAATCTGAAGAAGTCACTCCACTATAGAAGAAATATTTTTCCTGATGATGATATTGGAGAAGAGCCGTAATCACGGAAGAATGGCCATCAGAGAATCCCTGATCCAGGTTGGTTAAACCAACTCCAATCGACTGGTTGAAGTATTGGGATACAGATGATATAGACATTTTTGTTGGATCCGAGCGTTTCCTACGTGAAGCCTTCACGAACATTGAGATCCGCCAGAAAATTCGGTCTAGTAGCAAACTAAATACATGTGGGTCGGTGGTGAAAGAATCTTGGATGAATAGTTTGATGCTGGAGAATACATGTTCCAAAGAGAAAGGGTTTTGTCTAATTGGGATCTGAAGGAATGAATCAAGGGATAAGTCGAAAAATTTTCTTAGGAATCGGTGTTATTTTGGCCTCTCCCAGCACATGAGAAGAAGGTTCATCTCCTATCAGACCCAAGTACGACTATACAAGGCCCATATCCGCCCAGTCCCCACGTATGGAGCAGAAACTTGGTACACAATGACAGCAGATGAGAGTCGGCTCAGTATATTTGAAAGAACATTGAGGAGAATTTACCAAAGCATGGATGTGGTCAAGTTTATTAGCCTTGGGAGACTTCGTTTGGCCGGTGATATAGCAAGGATGAAGGAAAACTAGATCCACTCGTCCGAGAGAAACTTATCGGATCACGCATAGCTGGAAGACCAAAACTAAGGTTAAATAGATTGGCAGCAGATACTAGATTACTTCTTGACACACGTAACTGGATAGCTGATGCGCAGGATAGAGCCTACTGGCGGAGGCTGGTGGACGAGGCCTTGATTCAGCAATGGATTTTTACGCCATCAGTAGTAGTAATTATGATATTGATACACCATCACGATTCGTTACGCATTATTGTTAACTTCATTAATTATTCTTCATTTCGATTCTTTTTCCTTGATTATTTCATTATTTAGGCTAATTATAAATTCTTTAATGAATTAAATGACCTTAAGTCGTAGCTAATAAAAACGTTTTTACTTGTTTAATAAATATATTATTAAAATTTAGTAATAAATACGGATAAAACGAAATAAATGGTTAGCAACAGAATCAGCGACGATTTTGATGATAACAATATAGGAGAAAATAGGTTTGAACACGTTGAGAAATTTAAATATTTGGGGTCTATGATTACTAGAAAAAACGAAATTCAAGTGAAAATAAAGGCAGGAAATGCTTGTTATTCTTCGATATCAACATTACATAGGTCGCGCATTTTGTCCAGAAACTTAGGAATTAGAATATACAAAACTATTATCCTGCCAATAGTTCTGTACGGGTGTGAAACGTGACCGCTAACCTTGAAGGACAAACTACGCCCTAAGGCCTTCGAGAATAAGGTATTGCGTAATATATTTGTAGTAATAGATTATATATATATATCAACTGGAGAATTTAGGAGGTTACACTACGTGAAATTACGTAGCATGCACCCTGCTAATATAATCCAAGTGATATCGTGACGGTTGAAATGGGCTTGTAAAGTTGTTGGGCTCAGTAACAAAATAATTCCTAAAAGGATAATAAAAACTGAGACGACTGGTAAACGTTCGAGGGGTAGACCGAAATGTATGTGGGAGGATTGTGTTAGGGGTGATCTGATGGATTTGGGTTTGGACAGTAGTCGGTGGACCGAAGTTTGTAGGCAGCGATTGTTGGGTTCGCTAAGCCTTTTAATTATTATTAATAAAATAAAGAAAACAATTTCATTAAATTTGAATGATTATTAAATTGTGATACAAGATATGTGATATCATTTGATTAATAATTTATATAACAACAAAATGCATCAACGAAGAATTAGGTTAGATTGCATTGTGTAAAAACTATATATTTATGTAAATTTGATCAGAATTTTTTTTATTGCTAATTATGAACAATTATGATTGACGCTACTATCAACTTATTATTCTTCTTTTTTAGAGTATATTGATGGGTAAAAATTATGAGAATATCTGAAATTAATTAACGAAATAAAAATCGAATAACCTTAATATATTATATTTTGACTTTGGCTCCTTTTATGACACTGACAATGATGTCCTTTTACATTTTTTATTCCTTAGATTTATTATAGCAAAATATCACCCCTAATAGATTTCATAGTTCACAATTAGTGAACAAATAATTTATTTTGTGGTGAACTAACTGTGAGTACTGAATAGTATTTACAGAGAAATTTATGTCGTATTTTTCTGATTTTTTTTTTCTCATTCCATTTCTGATAAATTTTATTATTCTCTTCCTTTTATAAGAATAAAAAAAAAAAATTATTGGAACAATTTAGTTAGTTTAATGTTGACTATTGTGGTTGAAAATTTTTCTAATTTACTAAATTCTTGTCATACAATTTATTTTATTTTTAAAAATGGCTTACCTTCTACCGCAAGGCAAGACCCCTCCACTCTTCCATTGTTCGGTCGTCTCTAACTTACCAAGGAGTAGTTCAATTGGTTTTAATCGCTTACAATATAGAAAAATCAGGCTAGTTGAGTTAAGCAGGCAATTTGAGTGTGTACCGGATTGATTGTATCTGCATCGAACCTTCGGGTTTGTTACTCTTACTCATTTTTTTTCTATGATTACTATTATGCTGCATGCGTACATCTTATGCATTATATTTTAAATACGTATACCAGAAATTTTAGCGTGCAAAATATTTTATACTGTGTTGGCCATCGAAATTCTATACCAATTTTTTTCTTGCGTCTTCGTAGATGTAATTCAAATATTAATAACTAAATCTTTGAGAAAAAATAAATCCCTTAAATCCCTTTCAACAAGAAAATCTAGTATAACCAGCATTTTTTTTTTGTAAAATATTACATACGTAAGAGGGGAATTAAACTCATGCACACAATATATTCCTTTCATTTGTCATCTATAGCAACAGTGAAATCAGAAGTATTTTTCGCTTTTAATAGTGGTTTTATCATTTAATGAATTTCATTTCTTTTTATATAATGTATAATATAGTACTTTAATATTATATTATTATTAATTATTGCACAACCCACATTATTTAACTTCTGAATAGTGATCAAATCTCCTATTTTATCTGTATATACAAAATATCTGGCGTTTCTATCACTAATCGGGTTATTTTTGAAATTCGAGAGAAAATAATGCAAACGCCAAACTCAGAAAATGTTTTTTTTTCTTAGTTATTAAATTACTGAGTTCGCTCTTATTTTCCAGAAATCTTAATATTCAAATATACAGATGTAGAACAACGATTAAACTTCTTCAGAAATAGAGCATTTCTTAGAGATCATTTAACCCGAAACATTCATATTTACGGGTATTTATTTAGCGGGTTTAATGAAATGAATTTAAAATACATTTATTTAAACCCCTTTATTTCAAAAAGAAAATGTAATAATCCCAAAACTTTGAATTTATGTGGGATTATTAAAATTATTACTGATTTAATTATTTATTATTAATTATCCCTCGCTTAAAAGATGAATAAACCTCCAACGGATCCTTTACAGTTAAGGTCGCAGACTTACCGTAATTTAAATTTAGATGTTTGTGTTATGGAAAACCCATGCGCATTCTCACAGACTTTATTCCAATGGAATAATTCCAAAACTTTAATCTATTTTCTTTCGTGGAAGGTAATTCCCAAATTTATATCCTTTTTTTGTCAAAAAATATCACAGAACTTATTAATACGCAAATTATAAAATAAACAAACCACAGAACTGATTATAAGGGTGTAGGTTATAGCCGAAACCAGTAGACGTGTGGTCGGTCGCTTAAGTACCTACCTTTCTAATAATGTATTACTGTTATGAATAATATAAAACTTAGAAACGCCTCTAATTAATAATCAAGTATAACTAAAACGAATAGAAGTTGTATTTACAAAACAGTTGCAAATGTGGGAGGACTGGCGTAAGGTGAGTGGGTTACTGTTCCACCAGCGGCCTGGAGGGAGGTTGGGGCAGGTAAGTGATGGCAGGTGAGGACTGAAACCGAAACCTGGCAGGAGTGACCTTCATCCCTTCGCTTTCTCTCCTCTCCCTCCTCATTATTCGCTAATTCTCTTTTAGCTGCTGAAACATAGTCTTTACCGGCCACATATCCAATCTGACCGCAATGGTTCACTACGGCGAAAGTTGTTGTCGTTCGAGATCCGAGTCAACTGAGCCCAGTATGTCGGTTTACGGGTTTCGGAAATTGGTGGCGATCGTGTGAAATGGCGGCAATTTCTACTATTAATTATAACTCTCTGGGACCCTTGAATAGCTAGATTTATCTTTGCCAGACCTTCCTAAAATATTTATAATGACTGCTTATTTCCTATAACCCTCTTTTGCTATGCCGCTTTTTATGGACGATATTTTTTGATGCCGGCAAAAAATGAGATTTTCAACATTGTATTAACAAGTAAATAGCCTAACAGAACCTTTTGTAAACTTTCGGATCAGGTTGATAGGTTGGGTAAATTAAGGTACGATTGAAATTTTATTCCAATTTTCACACTATTCGGTCATCCGATGTATCCAATTTTATGTATGGATCTGTATATTCTAGCAGTTTATCCAAATTTCTAACTCTGGTTTTTAGAATATTAGACTTAAAACTAACGATTACGGAGTTTGAGTCTGAATATTCAAAGTTTACTTTATTTAAAATTTACGCCAACTCAAAAAAAAAATCATTACCTCAGAAGTTCGAGTATAATGGAAGTTCGCAAATTAAAATTAATCAATCCGTACGAAAGAGTTTTTTTTAGTAAGCTCTAATATTCTTTAAAATCCATTAGAATAGAATAGAAAAAATTACTTTAAATACATTAAACCAAAAACTTATGTACCTCGTTTGAAATTTATTTCATAATATAAAATGCTACATTACTAAATAAGCTATTTATTTTCATTATATTTTATTGGAAACCATTTAATTGGAATTAGAAAAAAACACCCTAATATGTTGTAACCAATATTTTTTATGAGTTCCTCATAAATGTAGATTTGATGTTTATTTTTAATAGCACATTTGAATTTTAAGTATAAAGGATTTTACTTACTCCAATTGTGAAAATAAATAGTAAAAATTTGTTTACCTGAAAAAAAAAAAAGAAGTTGGATTAAAAATCGACTACACCTTAAAATATATACATTTATATTATACGAGTATATACTTTAGTAATATTTATTATGAGTTGATATATGAAATTCTTTGATACATAGAGTTTTTTATTGAATCCCTATGCACGAAAAATATAATTCTCAAAAAAATATTATATTTTTCATAAAATGAAAATTAATAAGGTTGGACTACAGAAAAAAAAAATGTCTCCTCGGCAACTGAGAAAATCTTCTGTTACTCAAAATTATTAAAAACATTTAAAGGCTGCTTTTCAACGTCTACCCCTCGTTATAAGTTACCAAAGGTATGTAAATAATATGTTCTACTTCTGTATTCTCTTATTGGACTTCAAGTCCTCTCTTATTTATAATAGCAGCCAACTCCATAACTTGAAATATCCAAATGCTGACTTCCATAATTGAGAAAGATTTAATCTACTATGAGCGATTATACCTCTTATTATTAAAATTCAAATGTAAACTGCCGTAAGTAACATTTTCAAAATTTTAGATGAGTGCAAAAAGAAGTTTCAGATCGGAATGTACTGCTTATTATGGATAGTGGTCAATTTTAATATTTGTAAGTGTTGCATATTTTAGCTTTTTTACGATAAAATATGATCAAAAATAATGCAAATACGCTAATAAAATCAATTCAGTGAAATTGGACATAGGACAGTTTACTTCTGGCGTACAGATATGTATTTTAACAAACATATTTCTATTTAAATTCACAAACATTGTTTGATTAATTTTAAGTGTCCTGAAGATTATCGGTGCATCTATTTAATTGCTATATATTTTTTTCTATCTGCAGGAAATCACACAGGATTTATTTGAACGCACAATTAGTGGGATCTGCTATTCAGGTCCTTACCTGGACTGTGGGAAAGCTTTTGTTGACGTTCAGGTACTAACTTCAATGGCTCAGAGATCCTTTCGTCGGAATTTTGGATGTTTTGTGTGGGCGGTATGGTCATGGTTGCTTATCTGTATAGGGATTGCCTACTCACGGTCTCGCGACTATTTAAATAAATTTAGAATTTTCCTTTATAAATTTCTTGAACTCACAGAAAAGTATCTCATGGTACTAAAATTAAACGTCTCTAAACCTTTTTTGCTGAACAATAAGTCTGTCTTTTCTGCACCTTCTATCTTGCTAAGACTTATGAGGCGCCTAACCAATCAATGTACACGGTACCTAACCTGAGCTGGATAAGGAACTCTAGGCAATCAAAGGTATCACTAGGCAATGTCCTCCGTGTAGTATTCTTGGTTGTTATCTTTATTACTTCAAACTTGGAAACTGACTGATTTATCATACTTTTTTTACATTTTCTCTCTTCAATCCAATTTTCCAATCGCTTGTAGCGATACCTGTTGTTACTATTACACTATTCTTATTTCTTCAAGAATTGCAGAAAGATAATAGATAATATCTATATTATAAATATCCAAGCTGAGAGGAGTAGGTCACTGGTAGCAGGTCCACGACTTAGCCCAGAGTAAACAGGTCTTTCTTCGTCGACCGGAAACCATGTTACGTTCCTTTTGGAAGTCGTGATGTGAAGGTAAGAAATTAGTGACTGAAGAAAGAACTCTTACTTGGTCGGGGCTGTTAATGCTTCATTTTCTCTCCAGTTCATGTCTGATCTTCAAGTCAGCTCATGTACGCAGGAGATTGTAGTCCAAGGTTTTTTTTTTTTTTTAATTTGACTTTATTTCTTTTCTTTTTTTCATTTGTTTTTATTTATGTCTTAATTGAAAGAAAAGGTACAAATTCTATGAAGTAATTTCCTTGCTTGATTGTCTGGAACGTGTTTGACGAGACTGTAAAAGTCTATTACTGGAGTGTATGTAGCTCACCAACTACATCCAGTATCTTTAATCTCTGATTAAATATCATATTCGATTTACTTCAGAAATAATATTAATAATAAAATCTATAAAAGGGTAGGAAAAAAATTATATCTCAATTAAATATAGATATAAATATTTTATAATAAAAAAATATAAAAATAAACTTGATAGGCTAGAATAAATACAACAAAATGAAAAAAAAGTATTATTTATAAGCACAAATGTTTAATAAAGAAAGATTGTAAGAAGTTAAAAGTGTTGTTTATTAATATCAAATACTTCCTAAAGTAAATAACGTATGAAATACATTAAACCGAATAAAAGGGTCATATAATTGACTATATATATTGGAAGTGGTAATTACAAAAACTAGACGATTCCCCTGGCAAATTTATCTTAATTTTTATGGTGATAGAAAATTAATTCCGATGCATGCTGTAAATTGTTATTTTACCTTGGGTGATATCGGAGTGTCGATTTTTGAAGTACCTACTGATGTACGTTTGCAAAGTTAAAAAAAAAAAATCGTATTTAAATATTAATCATTAAAATAAATGGTAGTACTAAAATTTTCATCTGAAGATAAGGTTTATTATTTAAAATTTTTGTTTTAATGCAATAATAAAAATTAAATTGCAAGTATCATTAATGATTAATGATATTTGTTAATGATTATTGAGGATATGATATTAAAATATATTCAAAGAAGACTTAGTAATAAAAATGCTGGAACTTCTACTACTACATTTTTTTATCGGTGTGGAGAAGGAATGCTTTGACTTATTTGTGTTTATTGCGGACTCTTTACATGGGCTCGTATATCTTCTCTTTTTTTTTTTTTTAGTTTTCTCTTCCCTTTTTAGACAGTCAGTTTTTTCCAGAATATAATTCAACAGAGATGTTATTTTACGAATGCCGATATTTATAGCCGCGTGATGTTGAAAGTAGGTAGTATCCTCTTTTACCGTATTAAGATATGATTTATGTTGGTAAAACATCTCATGATTCAAGATGCTAATTATTTGTATGTTATAATTAGTGGTAAATGTAATTCGAATGATTATTGATTTTCGGCAATAAGAAGAAAGAAAAAAAAATACAATTAATAGCTCAAATTAAGAATACTTTATTTTTTTTTGTCATAAAGATCTGCCGAAAAAATATTGTATAATGTTAAATTTAGAAACAAAACATTATCGAAAGTAATCACAATAACAATTCATAAATAATTCTTAAGCTATTGAGATGGTCACACTTCCAACTAGTACCTGAAGATCTCCAGAACGCAAAAAGTAATACTTAGCTACTGTAAAATTGTACTCGGAAGCTCAACTCAAGTGCTTTTAAGATTTTTCCTGCTATTCGACTTCAATGAGGTATTTTCGGCTTTAAACATCAAATACTGTTCTTGCAGGTAACCATTAGTTGCCAATTTCAGACCCTCTTTTCTTATGGCTATAAAAAAACCTCTGAACTAGTCAACGGAAATATCTTATTTCTTTCAGGTAGTATTTTTTTTTTTCTGCATTATCATAAATTCTTTTTAAGAAGTTAATATTTTTAAATTAATCCAGCCTTCTATATATTTAATTTTAACTATGTTAGGAATACGATGTTAGTAGGCAATGTTGGGCATAGCGTGCTTGTGTTCTAACGGAGGTTGGGATGAGATGCTCCGATCGGCGTGGGTGGGTGAAGGACCGAGGATCAATGAGAAGATGGGACAATCGAAGCCCTAGCGGTACCGCTCTGCTCATATTGTTACTTTATAGCTACTCATTGGGCTCTGTGTGGTCCCTAACCCATTATCGCCATGCAAATTGCCCACTCCTTGCGTCAACTGGCGAAGTCATCATCCTTATTTGTCGAAGGAAGCTATTCTTTAAAGTGCCGCCTATTAAGCAGATGTTTTAGAGGATTGAATAAGATTATTTGGGTATTAAACCTCAAATTATAAAAAGTACTGCACTTAAAATTATATTATTTTTAATACATTCCAAAACCCTTAAGTATCTCAAGTTTATCTTTAGTTCAAATCAGCAATAACTTCACCTACTACAACTCAAGCCTTTTTGGTACTAAAGTCGATGAAATTCAATAAAAAGTCACCTTTTTATTGAATTTGATCTACTTTTATTAATTATGTTTAGCATATCTTCTAATTAATACTGTGCAAATAATTTTAATGCATTGCATAATAAAAAAAAAAATTTACTTTTTATTTAATTCGCAGGACAGATTTTATTTAATTTGGCAAGCATAGTATAAACATTCCATCATCTGTAGTGATTATAAGGCTCAGCGAACCAAGATATTCGTTTCTGAAACTGGACCCTATCTAAATCGAATCCAGAAAAACTAGATCTATTGAAATCTTCCCATGTACGTCTAGATATAGAAGTATATACTGTGATAATCTTAACTATTGTCAGGCGCAACTGCTTTACATTCCCATTTCAATTGCTGCTATTTTATTTTTTCAATAATATTTATATTGTGCATTTCACGGTGTTACTATTTGTGTGGCCTTTTATTTGCTTTACTGAGTCCATCGATTCGCCATGCCTTAGCTCCTATGATCTATTTTATTTTCGAAACCATAAAGAACAGTATAAGTAAATATAAATTATCCTTATTCTAACGGAAGTTTTAAAAATAAAACTTATATGTAATCTCGTGTTTGGTACTTGTTAGATTTCGTTAATTCATTTCATAATATGTTCCTTTTATAGGTAACGTATTGATATTTTAATTCCTAAGGTTTTTTGAAATATTATAGGTGATATTATTTAGCTTCATGAAATTATGTCTCAAACACATTTCACCTCTAATGTACCTAATTGAGTTGAATTCTTCCACAAGAATTTAAGAGGGAAAAGTACAACGAATCAGTTTTTTGGCATTGATGATAGTTAAATAATATTTAACTGAAAACAGTCAAAATTATCAATTTCGTGACGATAATTCGACCCACAATCAAGTTTTTATAAAATCGTCAATTGGTCAGGTCACGCGAATCTCGCTTAATTTTATTTTATTAGTTCTTCTAAATTTATTGAACTAGTCGAACGATTGAGTAGGGACACAGTTCTTCGGAAAGACACCACACCGGGATGCAGGAGTTGGTTTCTTTATTACAGTGAGTTTCATTATTTGAAAAGAACTCCTCTTTCCGTTTGCTTAAAAAATAGCACGCTGGAGGAGCTTAAATATTGATCTTGAGAATTGTGGTTTCAACAATTTCGGACGGCAATTAATTGGAGAGTTTGCGAATCCTCACAAATCTCACTTTTCAAGTGAGAGTGCTCAATTTTCAAGGAGGGCGAGAACTGCTGGGCAATTACAAAAGTGACCTAATATCCACCGAATCATGCCAGCATAATTCCATCTTCGCTCCAAGGGAGAGTGTAGTCTGGGGCATGAAAAACCTATCGATTACGCAGATACTTAAGACAATTAGAAAATATGGTCGATGGTGAAATGGAATAACCATTTTGAGATAATTGAGAAAGTAGTTCTCAATTACCGACGGCCTATAAGCAGATCTGAGGATATATCCTCGTCAGTAATTGTGTTAGTAACTCTGCGGTCGAGTTTAGATTTCGATTTGAAAAGATCTTTCTCAGCGAATGGATTCAATGGTTTTGGTGATTAATTTATTATGGTTTGGGCTTTTGACTTATGATTATGGTTTACGATATAAGATATTATTTAACTAGTTTCACATCTAATGAAATAAGGAGTAATATTTTATATCAGGCGTTTATTCCTGTAATGATGTTTACCTTGAATTTAAATAATTCTGACCAAAACAAAAGAATAAAATATTAAGTAATTACTAATAGCACAATACGTTTCCATTTATGAGCTGTGGATTAAAAATAAAATTAGTGAAGTAGCTTTTTTTATTCAATAGTAATATACATAATTTAAAAGGTATATGAAATGTCTTGGAGTTCCAGGCCTCTAAATCACTCAATTTCACTTTTACTTTATAAAAAACAGTGATTCCAAGATTTTTCCTTTAAGAAGAATCAGCAACTATAGTGTTTGAGAGGAGGTTGGTGTTCTTGTGCTTGAGCTGGCCGTCAAGAGCGATGTCACGTTTAGCCTTGTTCTGTTGCGTTTAACTTTAAGAGAATAAAACCAGGACTAAGGCTCGACCCGTCGAGTTTTTAGCTGGATGAACTTTCACTGCAATAGTTCCACCATAATAATAAAGTTCTTTATCAAGCGAATCTTCTAAATGTAGATGGGACTCACCTCGATTGACGGGTGCCCACCGTTTTTTCCTGGGGCGCTTCCAGATAGAGCTTCTTTTATGATGTTTATCTTATTGAGACAGCCTAAAATGCTTTCAGTTTATTGTCAGATTATAAGCTGTTTTTCTGTGCCTTCGGGAGCAAGCTGGAGGGTAGCGGGAGCTGGGCAGTGAGGAAGTAGTTCAATATGAAAAGGATTAGCGTTAGGGTCCTATTTTCTTCTCCAATCGAAGGACGAAAGAAGAAGCAACAACCTGCTAATCGGCCTCTTAGTTTATTGTTCTTGAGGAGGATAGATCTAGTCTTCAGCGAAAGTAACCCAGGACATTGAGGTCCGCACCTGAAGGGTACAAGTACATGACTAAAAATTATTCTTTGCTTGACATAGTTAGGATCAATGAGCACAACTTCTATATGGGGTCAACATGAATCACATGGTCTACTAAGTCCCTCTTTCCTAAATAAATACTAATCTTTCTATTTGGTTAGCCCTTTTTGAATACTCTTCTTGCCTGTATACGGTTGTTGCAGTCGTCCATGTCCCGGGCCGAGGCAATACCTCGCCCCAAATCTGGTACTTTCTTCCTGAGCAAATATCTGGTAAATTACGAAGAGTTTAATCTAATCTACAAAAGGATAAGAGATACATAGTTATTAGCAAGTACTTGGTCATTCTATCAAGCCCTACTTGGGATCGCAAGCTGTTCGTTCGAGGCGCAACGTTGGCTCTGATTTGCTTCCATTACTCATTAAGAAAATATCAACAACGAAGCGGTTGGTTGTCCTTTCTTTACGAGATTTCCTTCGTGTGTGACATGAATTGTCAAATTATCGTTATAAAGTTTTACAAACCTTTGAAAGCATTATTAATAAACATTTTTAAACAGGATTGAATTGCGTTTTGAAAATATTGCTCACGAAAAACAATTAGAATTATATGAAATAAAAAAATAAATATTGAAATTTACAAGTAGAGTAAACGTTTCCTTTCAACGATTATTGAGTAGCAATATTCTTTAAGTTGGAGTTTAGGGATGATGAGAATCAGATATTTTTCTGTTACTAATTATTTTGAATGTTGGGTGCTCGAACGTACGGATACATGTTTGCGGTGCAACTTAGATTAGAAGAGTTGAGACAGGGAAGATATCATCCGAAATTTGGAAGCTTTCAAGGAATAGCAGAACTCCTCTAAATTTAATACGAATCTTATATGTTTAAGCCCGAAAGGTAGAGAAAATCTAATAACTGGAACGGGTAACTAAATCATCAGCATCACCACCTAACACCTTTAAGAATCGATTTAAATCAAGGACAGTGGCTTTTCTAAAAGGAGATAAATGGTACGACTTTTTCCAGAAGCGAATGGACAAATTACAGACATCTATCAGTTTGTTTGTTAGAAAGCGTGAGCATAAAAATGAATTGAGGTACTCAATATGGTAATAGAGAGAGACTTTAAAATTCCTAATCATTAACGTGCATGGAGGAATGGCGGCACGTATATGACGACAACTATTTTAATGGAGTGCTAAGGTAATTGGTTTAATAATTATCATTTATTTATTTTTTTGGGAGGATTAGAAATTAATTAAATCATTAAAGGATGGCATATTTTATTAAGTTCGTATCGTTTGTACTAAAGACTATTGTAATTATTCCAATTTATTTACTCAGGTGAGTTCTAAAAGCTTTTATACTTTTTAATGATTACTTGTTTTTCAGAACATTGTTCCATAGTAGGATTTAAAATTTACTGTTATGTGATGATATTAAGATTTATTAAAAGTCTACTGAATTTGAAATACGATAAAATATATTTGGACATAAGCGGACTGACAATACTTCTACACTACGTAATTCCTTCTTGTTATGCCTTGATGTCGTCTCATTTTAGCACAAATACTCTTCGAACCTATTAATACGATGAGGGTATAAAATTACATTAAATGTAATTTTATACAATTCACTTAAAAAGAAAATTCATTACAATTAAAAATATCTGATGTGCACAACATATGACTTCCTTGCACGCCTATTAAACTATAAATCGCTCGCTCAAAAAGTTATCCTGAATTTGTTACTAGTTTCCGAAGATTGCAGTATCTCAAAAACGATACTCGGCGTCGCGACATCGAACTATTGACACACACACAGACAGGCATACTCTTCTGGAGGTCTCATGATAACTGAAATTTCCAAGAGATTTCTTTGTGTTCCGTGAAAACATTTAAACTGTCAATATCACTAGATAAAGCATTGGAAATCGACAGTTTCGACATTTTAAGCGGAAAAAAATCCACTTAACTTATATCTTATTCTCCCGCTGCAGACTTGTTCATCTCACAAATGGGATGGAATACCAGTATTTTACAATCAATTTTAACACTTAAAACAAGTAATCAAATTATTTAATTAGAGTGGAAAAAAAAATTCGTTTATAACCTTTATCACCGAAACATATGATCTCTGAAATAAATTTCAATATACCTTTTGATGTAAGTTTCTTATGACCTTCAAGTAAAGTACACCTTTTGGATCTTCAATTTCAGTAATTTTAAATTACTTATATTAATATAAGAGTGTAATTTATCAAATTTGAGATGTTTTACATTATATTTTAGTATAGTTTTTGATGGAAGTATGACCTTCAAGTAAAGTACAACCTCCCGTTTGCCAATTTTGACCAAAATTTATTATGTTATTCATATTAATATGTGAGTCTTAAATACCAAATTTGAGATGTTTCGCATTATATTTAAATATAATTTTTTATGAAAATCCGTAATGATCTTCAATTAAAGTACCACTTCCGGTAATCATACAAAGACCAAAAAGGGAGGGTCGCAACTAGATTATACAGTAATACAAAATTATAACTTTATACGGCTAACCGTTTTTGAGTTATGAGAGATCCGTACGAACGTACGTACAGACGTCACGACTAAACTAGTCAAAATGGATTCAGGGATGGTCAAAATGGATATTTCTGTTGAAAACTGAAAACCGAAAATTTTCGCGATTACAATACTTCCTTTACCGCGTACAAGGAAGTAAAAAGGAACTAATTTATTTACTTTCAAATATTGTTATAATTACCATTTATTCGTTTTCTATTATTATTTTCTTAATTTCAATTCTGCGCATTATGTCTCTGTTTGCTTATAAGATGAATTTATTTCCTTTTCTTTTTTTATATATAATTTTCCTTTCGATGTATATACTTTTCCCATTCTAAAGGGACTTTTTTGGGGGGAGGCCATACTCCTTGGCTACGCTGTTTTATAAGCCAATAATAATAAAAAAAAAAAATAAAAAAACTGAAAGTAAGTATTTTTCATTATATTCATTTTATCTTTATGATTAATTTAATTCAATTAAAATTTCAAACAAATTTAAATAAAATAAAAGATAAAAACCTGTGAAAATACACCGCCGATCGGTTCCTGCTATCTAGTGAAGTAGGAGATTGCATGTTTATAGAAGTGTACGACGGATTGTCATAATTAAGTATTCAAGATTTTTTTTTTCTGTTTTATAGTCTGATTCGCTACTTCTAAATTTAGTATCTACTCAGTTATAGCCTAGAACCTGAATATACATCATTCCACACCTTATAATTGGAAATAAATAGCCAGATTTATGTGTTAATATTTCTATGGAATACCTGCAAGATTGATAGAATTATTATGATACATGGAGATATTTATAAAATTTAATATTACGCATAATTCAGGCTGGAATGAAATTGGTCCAAGTGAAGTTTAGAGACATTAAGAATTTGGTTTGCTTGGCGTATTTTATCACTTATGTTTTAGAAATTACAGCATATATATGATTTTTTCAAAGCTTATTCCAGAAATTTATCTTATTAAAAAATATAATTCAAATTTTATATTTTTACTCGTATTATGAGTACTAAGGCCTTGAGTTTTTTCACCTTAATATAATTTTTTTAAATTAAGCCTCATAGTTTATAATACAGTGTATAATCATTGAGAGAAATCATTTTTTTAATTAGAATAATAATAATTATTATTATGACTGTTAATGTAAATGAAGAGATGTTGATTGTTGAGGGTGCAGTCAGACCTAAATAAAATACAGTAATAAAATAAACCCCCAACCATTAACTACAGCTAATTATAGCTTATAAATTATATTTTAATAGTAAAAAGTTTTGTTTATTCATATAGAAAACAGTTGTTAGATAGCGTCGATCCCATGTGTTGATCGGTCGTACATTTGGTCCAGCGACAGCTCATTAGCAGTGATATCCAGGTCAATGGCTCGCTTTCCTTTGAAGTCTAAACGATTCCGGCATGCCGTTTTTTTTTTTTTTTAATTCAGTATCGTATTAAAAAAAAATATTTGTAATAGAGTGTTATAGTATATCAATTCAAAATAAAATCATTTGCTCAATTATAAAAGTGACTGCAATATATAGATTTTAAATAAAATAATAACATTTATTGAAAAAAAAAAACATTTACGTTTTGGTTTTTTAACGATAGGAATAAGTTTGAGCATCGGTCAAAATATTTCTTAGAAGCCTCACTTAATTTCCTTAGGGATTGATTTTAAATTATTGTCCACGCTATACTTTTTTAATATAATTATAAATTTATCACGATAAAAATATTCATATATTTCTTGCAAAAAATCCAAATACATGTTTATTCATCTCTTCTATGATAATAATGCCTACTTCAGTGCTGTAAATCGATTTTAATTAACTTATTGTGCTTCAATGCAGCGCCAATCAAAACACAATTTTATAAAAGTTGATTATTACTTCGTTTATAATTAGCAACATAACTGATGTAAGAAGGTGACATCATAAAAAAAAATTATAACGTTTTATGAAAAAAATCTAAATACTAGTTCATTCATCTCTTCTATGATTATAAGGCCTATTTCACTGATATAAATGGATTTTGATGAACTTATTGCGCTTCGAAGCAGCCCCAATCAAAACACAATTTTGTAAAAGTTGAATATTACTTCGTTTATAAATAGCTACATAACTGATGTTATGTATGCGTAATACATAATTGAATTAAGAAGAAACCTATAATTACATCAAATGACATGCATTAATCAAACGTTTAAAATCTCCTTGAGGACATTTTTTAATCATTTATTCATTGAGATCACCCAGTTCTCACCGACTTGGATATAATATTATTCAAACCCCAATAAACAATAATTATAAGTGATAATAACTATAATTCCAGTTTATAAAAATATTTATTAGCTCTGATAGTTTGGTTATTTCTATTGCGTAGAGAATAAGTATATTTTTATTTATTTTTACTTTCCCTTATCCATATACGAAGTATATAGTAAGGGGAAGTATTGCGATCGTGAAAATTTTCGAATTCGAGTTTTCGACGGAAATACACGTTTTAAGGTCCTCTGAGTCCAAATGACCAACTCTCGCAAAATGGTCGGTGTGTCTGTGTGCATGTGAACAGTCTAGCTCAAAAACGAAAAGTTGTACGATACTGAAATTACGTATTTAAGGTTGGCACATGCATGAGATGTTACAGCAACATTTTCGTCAAAATCGACTTACCGGAAGTGCCACTTTATAAAATCGATTTTACAATTTTCTCAAAAACGGCTCTTAACGATTTTGATGAAACTTGCCTAAATTATTCTTCATAAAGACCTTTTACTTTTCATATTTGTGTTACATCACCAAGGAACTGCAGGGAAAAAAGTTATGATGAAATAAATATTTTATTTATGCAT
Organism: Rhaphigaster nebulosa; assembly: GCA_948150685.1. Lineage (NCBI taxonomy): Eukaryota > Metazoa > Arthropoda > Insecta > Hemiptera > Pentatomidae > Rhaphigaster > Rhaphigaster nebulosa. The sequence continues at coordinate 34,303,179 of OX411308.1, forward strand.
CACATCATAAGCGTGCAATTTATGGTAAATTATCTATAGACTCGTATAAAAGGTAATTAAATCATCTAAAAAACAAAAAAAGAATCATCAAAATCCGACCAATAATAGCAAAGATACAGCGCATCGGACTTACCGGAAATGGTAATTATATCAGGGATATTACAATTGTTTACAATTTTATCGAAAACGGCTTTAACGATTTTGATGAAACGCCTAAATTATTCTTCATAAAGGTAACATTTATGTAGTAAATCACCAAGGATTGCAGGGAAAAAAGTTATGATGTAGAGAATATTTTATTTGCCTATAGCTTTAAAAGTATGGATTTTACGGAAAAATCTGTATAGAATTGTAGAATTGGAAGGTAATTAAATTATCTAAAAAAGAATTAGCAAAATCGGACCAGTATTAGCAAAGATACAGCAGATCGGACTAACCGGAATTAGCTATTATATCATGGATTTTACACTTTTTTACATTTTTCTCGAAAACGCCTCTAACGATTTTGATGAAACTTGCCTAAATTGTTCTTCATAAAGATCTTTAACTTTTTATTTATGTAGTAAATCACCGAGGATAGCAGGGAAAAAAGTTATGATGAAAAGAATATTTAATTTGCGCATAGCTTAAAATACATACAATTTATAGTAAATTATGTACAGAGTTGTATAAAAGGTTATTAAATTTTCTAAAAAAAAAAATAAATAAATAAAATAAAATAGAAAAAAAATAAATAAAAAATTCTTAAAATCGGACCAGTATAAGATAAAGTGCAATTTTTGAGGAGCGTAAAGTAGATGGATAACCGAGTGCATCCGAAAGGAGATAGATGCGACCGAACCTCCTCCCACCAATCCACCAATATGTTGTAAACAATACGCTCTGTAACAAAGTAATTTATGAATGCAAAATCGGAAATTAACTTAATAATTTCTACTTTCACATTATTTAATGGAAAAAAAATGTTTCAATGTAAACTAAACCAGAAACTTTTAAAATATATTTTCAACTTGACAAAGTTAAAATATATAGGTAGTGTACAGAATTGTTGTACTATAATTGTTTAAAAAACTGTTTTATTGTACTTAAGTGGGAGAAGAAGTGAATGCTGCTGAGTTTATTAGAAGCAGTGTTTATGTGAACTCTTTAAAATTATATTAAAATGATAATTATTATAGAACGGTAAGGGAAATTTGTGTGATGCGCGTTAGAGCATTGTGCTAAAATCTATTGTATAAAATTTATATTTAAAAAATAATATTAAAATTATTGCCTTATAATAGTTTTTTTTTTAAAAAATAGAAAACCAAAATACAATTTCTATTTTTGGTCTCACCAATTTTCTGATTCATACTGTTTCATCAGTTATTTAAAATCACTGCATAGTAATTAATTAAAAAATTATTTTTTATTTTTCCAGAAATTACATACACACGAGAAATTTCGTTTGTTTCATAAATTCTATTTTCTCCCTTCATTTCCTAGCAATTATTTTTATGATGTGAGGTAGCCTAACTCTGGTTAAGCATATGGCACTTAACTCTTAACCATCGTAGTAAGATTCCAGTCTTGCAATAGAAAGTTTATTTTCTATCCCACTAGCCATGGCTCAACTTCTATAGGTTTTGGACCCTCTTGCATTATACCTAAGTACAATTGTTAATTTGGATACCTTATTGGGGAAGAGCTCGCTATTAATATTCATCCTTTCCACAACCGTTGTTTCAGAAACAGTTTGTTCTTGTCAGGTACTGAACTCATGACCCTTGGGTATCCTTTTTCATTAATGTTTTTTATATTCAGTTTAATTATTGCTGATCGTGCATTATAAAGCTGATCTCTTGAATAAATATTTTTCTAGGTTTTAGTTCAAAATGACAAGTTCAAGGAAATTTAAATTTCATGATCACTACATATTAAAATACACCGAATAATGTAAAACTTGTCATACGAATTTATATATTGTTGATATTCATTGCTACTGTTACACCTAGTATTTTGTTTTTTCATTTCTTTCTTATTTTCAGATACAACTCATGTTTTTTTTCTCAATGAAGCCTAATAACATAGAATTCGTTTGTTGTTTTCTTTTTTTCATTTATTACTTATTTTTAGATATAGTGTAATATATTCACCAGTTCACGTCTGTATTAATACAACTTATGTTTTTTCATTATTAAACAATAATAATTTACATGTTTACGATAAAAATAAAAAATAAAACAGCCTAAATTTAAAATACATTATATCTTCGAAAAATACGCTTATAATAACAATATTCTCAGTGGCGATTCTGAACCAACCAATTTCTGTTTTTTTTTTTTATTATATATACTATTTTGCCACAACGTCACAAAAAAAAATATAATAGTGTTAATTTATATACTCCTCTTTGTATGTTTTGGGGATAATATGTCCCCTTCAGCATCTAATATTCCAGTATTTTCGGTTGATTCAATTTATATTCCACTACTGAGTATTTGATGCTATAGAAAGGGACGTAATATTTCCGAAACGTACAGTGAAAAATTACTGTTTTTTGTGATGTTGAGTCTAAATAGAAGACGAAAAGCTATATAAATGGGAGGTCAAAAATTGGAACTATTAAAAAAAAAGTGGTGAACGAAAACGCCGGTAAGCATTCCTTCTAGAAATAAAGCCTATAAAAGCCAAGATTTTTTAAATATTATTATCAGTTTAATTTTATTTTTTTAATATCTAAACCTCTATTCGAATTTCACATTTTATCAATAGAATCCACATTTCATCCAAGAATCCACTGTCCTATCCCTGAACGCCTTTATTCCTTTATTATTCCTTTATTTATTTATTCAGTTTTTGTACGTTTGATACATATATAGTTTAGTTTATTTTTACATTAAATATTGCAAAATATTTTTTAGAAATTATTATTATTAAAGTCCCACGATCGTTCGGTACTTCTTCTTTACAAATCGCATTTTACATTAGTAAGAAAATGTGTTTTATAATATAATTTATAAATATTAAATGTGCTACATATAATTGATAAGAAAGTTTTTTCTTTATTAACGTTTAGACGAAACCTTGGAAGCTATATTTTTTTAGTATTTTCTTGATCGGGCATGGGTGTAGCGATGAACCTAGAATGTTTTTAATCGCATAACGCTAATGCACTTTACAACTTTTTGTTTACTTGAAATAAAAATTAACTTTAAAAAAATAAATAGATATAGACTGTTCATGCCTATCGGTGCTTAATGAACATAAACTATTCCATTGTAATTCATTATCTATCCAAATCCATCCTGACTACACCAGTCCTAGATTGACCTGTCAAGATTAAAGTGATGGGTGATGAGGTAGCGGATCTTATGGGGAATTGGTATAGGTCGGCTGAACATACGACTATCGGCGGAGTCTTTGATCGTAGCCAGGCCATTCATAAAGCACTAGCCAATGCTCCGTACTCCTGGACTCCTCAGATCGTGAGCCCGGTCGCTCTCTCCCCTCAGGCCATATACGGCAAGGGAAACGCCCCCTTACACCTAGCCGGGGTCGTGGGAACTCAAACCCTATTCAACACAAATGCACATCATTAATTGCCAAGAATTTTCCTTTATTCCATATGCACTATTATCAGTTATCACTTTTAAGGTTGATCTCATCGTCGACATTTCACGGATCATCTCTTACTGCACTGCGCCTTATTAATTAATATGTATCATTTAGGAAACTCAGGTTGAAATTTTGCGAATATTACGGGTAAAGATTAGTTTAAATTATTCAAATCTGCGGCTGGAATCATTACGCGTAAAGCATTGGTTCTAAAGACGCTATGAATTAATTATAATAAATATTAATCTTTCCACGAGCGGATCTCATTTTGGCGTAGGGATGGTGGATGATCGGTGTAAGTTTCTTGGAAGTTCCTCCCGGATGACTCCGAGTGATTCGCTGACCAACTATGACAGGGACACCGCTAGCTTGCTGGAGGATCTGACGTAGGTTTGAACGTCCTATTTATATATTTTTAGTTCACAAAATACCACCAATACTCACAAATCTCTCTGAGGTAAAACGCTAACTATCCGGAGGTAAACTTGTCTCCGGTTCGTGTTTCCGGCTGGGGACTGCTCCAAGTGATTCATTACGCTATGTAAAAATTATTAATCTTTATATCATCCGAAGAAAGATGACTTGACAAGTCAATAACGCCTGCAATGCTTTTAAAAACTGTTAGGAAACATAAGGTATGAATTATCGAAAAAGTAACCAATAATTGATTAAATGTTCGGGAGTAGACAGACTTGTATTGGATCATTTTACTATGTCTGGTATTGTGTATTTAGGTTTTTATGGATAGGAGGTCCAAGGATAGGAGTGTTTTATTATGCTTTGATGTTTCGGTAGCATATGCCCTGTTTAGATGTAGATATTTTTTCTTTTAAGTAACAAATATTAATAAATTAAAATTTTCATAATTGAATATGAGATTAAACGAAAAATTCGTTAATAACATGAACTAATGATTATAATTAGTTACTTACATTTATAACCATGTATACAAGGAAATACAATATTTGCTTGATACATTTATTCATGCATAAGATACCAGTTAATTACAATTAAAATGGGAAGTAGAAATTGTGAAATGTATTTATCTAAAATTTTTATCGGTAAAAATAAACCCATTAACTTTTAAATCACTATATTTTAATTTAACGAATAAATAAGTTGGGTTTCTAAATATATAATAAACCAAAATAATTATATTTAGAGACTGTAAATCTGACTTAATAACTTACATCTATTTTGGGAACATGATTCTTATAACTCGATAATGAAGTAGCATATCGAACTGGCGCAGAACTATGTACAATAAACTAATGTTACTGATGTATAAAAATCACCCTGTTTTGTTATAGGTTCTTTTAATTTTTGCATGCCAAGCACTGTGGAATCTATGATGAAACTTTAGTCCTAGGTGGTTTTTAATTCTCAATACTCTGTACGCCTCTCTGGTTCAAGAACTTATAAAAAATGCACATAGAATGATCATACTTCTTTGGATTGCAACACATAACTATTTCAAATAGTTTAAACAATGTTGGTACAAAGCTCTTCAAAACTACAGTCAAGTATAATATCTTTCATAAAAAACTATCCAACATTCAAGTTCATCAACCTTTATTAGTTATTTCTTTAAAGCATTTATTTTTAACACTTTTAATGCTAATTATTATAATATTTTTAATCACGAAAAAGATAAATTTTGTTTGAGTATGATAAATGCTGATATACGAGTATGCTGATACAACATTAAAACCCTTTTCCTTACGAGTCGTTTGGAATGTAAACTTGGCTGAGTATACAATACACTACTTTTCTGATCCCTTCGTGAAACCTTAACGTTAAAGATAGAAAAACATAAAGAATTGAGCACATGATGGATGAAGGTATTTTTCAATTTTTTTATATTTTTATTTTATTTAGAAACCAACACAATGCAAATTACTATTATAGCTATATGATGTTCAGAAACAAAAATAAATTTAATAAATAAAATAAAGTTATAAAAGTTATAAAGTATAAACACAAATTAAAATTATCTTCTATAAAGCAAAGTTAAAGGCAGGCCATTTTTAGCATATCCAATACTTATTTTATTTTTTTGCCTGGGATTGTATCCCAAAATGAAAGAGAGAGAGAGATAAGATATAGGAACGTGTGTGTGTGTATATAAACTATAAACAATCGGAAGATTCCAAAATACAAAGCCTCAAGTCTCTAAAATACCGGCAACCAACTGACCAGTCAACGTTTCGCCAATTCAGGCATCAGCAGGACATGCACCAAAAATCACATCTATGAAGACCATACACAGCGTCCAGAAAGACGCATCAAACAGAGACAGCACATCATTCCAAGATTGATGTGCAGTCTCTGTTTGATGCGTCTTTCTAGACGGTTGATGAGAGATGTGCTATATTCGATCTCCATAGATGTGATTTTTGGTGAATGTCCTGATGATGCCTGAATTGTCGAAACGTTGACTGGTTAGTTGGTTGCCGGTATTTTAGAGACTTGAGACTCTATATTTCGGAATCTTTCAATCGTTTATAGTAATTAATTTATATCTCTTGTTGAGTTTTTGCTATTTTATATATATATATATATATATATATATATATATATATATATATATATATATATATATATATATATATATATATATACACTATTGATTCACGTATCTCACCGTTAGTTATTATAAAAAAGGATAAATATAAACCATAAAAGAATTAGATAATTAATTAAAACAGTATTATTTCCTCTTGTTGAAAACTGGGATTATGGATGCATATTGTAATTTATGTATGATATACCGTTGGAAAGTTAAAGATTTTAGAAAAATTAATATCTAACATGTAAAGCCATATATGGTAGTGCAGTGTGTTGAAATACGCCTATACTTAATTATTATTTGTTGTGTATGATTTGTCGAGATTGTAAATAACTAACGACTTTTATATTATTCTATCACAGGCGGTAGATTGCTGAGGTTGTGCCACCATCATCAATTTTAGCCACATTAAGGCATTTTATAGTGCATAGGTAATGCTGTTTTCTTCCTTAAGTGGTATTGACCCTAGGAATTTGATGTTACCAGAAAGCATTTATGATCTGTATTTTGATGTTTGATTTTGATTAGTTATCTTATGCAAATTGGAGTTGATCTAAGCCTACAGTGTTTTTAAGCGGTGGGGGAAATATTAAGTAATTTTCCTGTTAGAGGTAATTAATGCACAGTTGTTTCAAGAGTAGGAAACAACTGCGCATTCATTTATATTAAAGTGCGATATATTATGCCGATATTTAATAATTATTAATAATATGGAATTTAAAAATATGGTTTAGTTGCCACCTTGAAACTTCCTGTGTGTCAAACTCATGATTTTACAGTACAAACGAAAGATTGGTTTATAAGCAATAACTAAGCAAAATTGATAAATAACTGTGATACCAATTATTTGAAGAATTGTCTTGGAACAATAACATGGGTGATTTCTAATGATAATTGTTGCTTAGGTGATAAAAACTAGCTTTAGTTGGATTATTTATGGCCAATTTAAATCATGTTGCAATTTTTTAACACATCAGTGCTTTTTGTCAGCACGATTTTCTTTTCTCAGTTCGCAGCTACTATCCACAAATATCTAAATTTTATAATTCAAAAGATTATTAATTCTTCTGCTATTTTTTGTGAGTGGGAAATTTAGCCATAAAAATAGAGTATTGTATAGAATATTTGGCCCGAACATAGACTAGTCCGGTAGGGACTTCAGAAGCCAACACATTGCAGAATTGCGTGATTTACTCTCAGCAAATATAAGTTCATAAAAATAAGGCGGTTAAACTGACAGGTCTGACTTCTTAGATGTAAGTTTTTACGGTCTTCAGGGAGAACAGGTAGCTGTCTGAATTATAAGGTTAGCTCACCCTTCTTCGGTCTAAAACTTGATTCTAGACTAAGGACTTGTCTACGCAAAACTTTATTTTCAAATGCATTATGACGTTGTTCCTCCCTTGATACAAGCCTCCACACTCTCCATGCTTAAAGAACAGTTACAATTGTAGTAGTTTAGCGAATTCTAACTTTTAATTTCTGAAAAGGAGAGAATGAAGTAATTTTCTATAGCGCGATAATTTGTATTTTCCGCCTTTTCAGTCGCCTAATTTTCTCTTGATTAATAATGATGACAATTATATAGCTGCTTGTAATATTCCTTGCAAGATTAGCTAACATAATATTTTAAAGAATCAAATATTTTTTAAAACGATAAATGCAATCCAAATGCAAAATGACACCATATATACGCCAACTTTTTCAGGCACCATTTTTCGTTTTATTAATTAAGATATAAAAAAAAAGAACATGCTTACTATTTCATTCGGTAAGAATGACGTCCAAATTAGGTTCAGTTCTTCTAACAATTATTAATGATTTATAATTAGAAACATTTTTCAAGCTCTTTATCCTCTTGATATGGTTTGAGGTGAGAGCGCGGCCAGCGATACTGCATCGTATATAATAGCATTGTCCTACACGACCCTTTGGAAAGGTCGCCCCTTGTCCCACCCGCAATTCCTTTAGAGCGACGAATAACAAATTCGCGTCCTGGCAGGGCACGACACGGGCCAAAAAGGAAGACTAGAAAGCGGGAGAGGAAGCAGGGCAGATTGTCTATCGCCACACGACACCTACACCTTATCCAGTAGCTGTGCCCTAGATGTCGAGCCATCAGGATTCGCATTCGAGACCCTCGAAGAAGAAGTGTTTTCCTAAATTTCAGATATCAACGCTTGCAGTAAATCAAGCCTATTAATGATTTGACCATCTTGCAATTGTTTTCGAAGTTTAAATCTTTTGAAATTTGTATGTATAGTTACAGATAGTTGAATTGGGTATGTAACTTTGTTTAATTCCCAAAAAAGGTAATTAGGGCTAAATTGCCGAATAGAACTTTATTAAAGCAGCCGACAGCGGATTCGGATTCAAACTTTTTTTTCAAAACACATTTTTCATAGTTCTATCTTGTGAAATATAACTTCTTATTCACAATCAAAATGAAAGTACTAACTAAAGTGTCACATCTGCACATTATATCGTGGCGTATCTGAAAATGTTTGGAATGATAAAATTGGGTTTAAATTGTGGTTGCAGAAGTATAATAATTTCTTAATAAAATTGGTTGCATTTTTTATACTTCATTAGGGACGTCACTTATTCAGTTAGGCATTTTTTGCTTTGCGATGTGAACATACAACTATACGTTAATATGCAACAAAACCAAAAATTTGCAGATAAGCCTCTTCGGCATTGCTCCGACGATGTAATAGGGATAGGGTGTCTCATCTCCATGCTGCAGAATCAATAGATTGGTTAGCCCTTGATTAGACAAGGTGTTCACCCAACCAACAGTGACCTCTGTAAAGTCCTATCACACTCACAGGGTGATCCTGGTCCGTAGAAAGAAGTGCGAAAGTTCTTTCTTTACAGTCTCTTCTAGAAACAGCTTAGAATGTTGCCGAATGTTTCTTCAGTGTAATCTTATTGCCTATAGCTACCTTAATTCGTCTTTTAATATAGCTGAGGCTAGTACCTCAGATACGCTCCTCAGGTTAGGATGGTACCTATTCTTAGGCCATACACTTATTTCAATTTATATTATGACATTTCTAATGATTTCGGTATTTTCTTCTGACATTTTTTTCGTCAACTTCAACTATTAGTAAGAAAAAAAAAATTAGGTTATTTCTTTAGAAATATTAGTATAAAACTTATTTTTTGAAAAAGAGGGGATTAGATTTTATTGTTTAATTTGGGGTCGTTGGGTTAATTAATAGGTAAATTCGATTATTAGGTTTTCGAGTTTCTAATTTCGTATTGTGAATTGGATTTTCAACTGAGTATGCGCATTTCGAATTACTATTACATTTTTAAGCTGTTGTATCATTTATTAGGTTTTCAAGGGTTATATAAGTAAAATAAAAAAGTCAAATGTATTGGTAATTTGAAATGCGAATGCTCGATAAAAAAAATCCAATTAAAAAAGCGGAATCACACTCTTCGAAAGTCTAATAATCGAAACCTATTTTGGAGAAAACTTTGACAGTAACAGGAAATCGAAATGCTCATGTCCGATCAAAAATCCTATAGTAATTTCGAAAATAGCTTCTTTAAGAACTTAGAAGCGATACCTACACCGAAGAATTTTGCAAGCTAATTATTAATTATAAATTCTCGTGCTCTAACACACTTCGATAGTAAATTCGACATTAGCTGCATCCAAAACCTGATGAACGATCGCTTAAAATGATGGAATAGCTTAAAAGTTTTCGATATCTCTTTTATTTTTTATTTATTCATTTCATTTAAAAAAGTTCTAGCACTATCGGAAGTTTCCCTTTAATAAAAAATGTATATACAATATACAGGGCTTTAACTGTATGAAACGAGTGTTTATCTATTTTAATTAATACTGTTAAGAGTTCCCTGAATTTTTTCGCTTAATTTATTTATTCTATTTCTAAAATAATAAAAAAAAGAAATATCTAAAATTATTCCTGGAAGATTGTGTAAGTTGAATTGTTGACAGGCGATTTGTAGTATCGGTATTCTAAAGTGAGATAAAGAAGTTAAGTATTTATAAAAATTGTAAGTAAAATAACATTCCTTTTTTTAACGTCCCCTATGTATTAAGGATCTCTCATGCTTCTGTTGGTTGTACAATTACACTTTTCTAATTATATTACTTTCGGATTCGCGAAATTCAATTGATTTTCTTTGAATTATAAATTTCTTTGCATATCTAATATAAACATGCATAATTGACACCAATTTTTGCATTTGTATCATTGAAGGTGAAATTCAGCTATTTAAGAATCATAGTGCTTCAGAGGTGCATACCCGGTGGATAATATTAGAGAAGACTTCTTATTAGAATATTTTAGAAACCTGTAGGTTAGTTGATAATGATAAGTTCAGTAAAATTTTGCAAAACATGGTTTTTGGTTTTTTTAGTTCTTTTTTTGGCGGGAGGGAGGAGGGGGGTTATATTTTATCATTGTCATATAATGATCTAAGAGTATACGGCAACGTTTTCAGAATTTCCGTCGGCATTTATCTTTTTCTACCAATAGGGTTAATATATAATTTTCATCATAAAAAATAGCCCAAATTATTAAAATAAAAATAGGTGTTACAAATAATAAAATTAAAATATTTATGTTTGCTTCCGGTTTCATAATGTTTCTTTTATTTGGTTTACATTCTCTACTACTTTAAGTACAGAAAGTATGCGCTAATGAATTAATAATTTTATTTTTTAGATTCTTGCTTAGTTTACAAATTTTAGGAGGCTCTTATAAGTATGGGATGATTTAGTTTTACAAACTGCTGTTCGGTAGGTACAATAACTGATCTGATTTTTAATTTGTTTGTTTGTTTTTTCTATGTAAACAAACGGTGTCATAACTTTTTTATTTTTTCGAAACAGGATGTAGATAAAAATAAAATAATTTAATACAAAAATTTAAAAAAGCTTACTCAAATTTGTGATAAAATATATAACCATTCATATATTTAGTATTTTTTCTTTTAAATAAATGTTTTTCTACGTAAAATATCGCTAATAACATAATATATTGTTAAGTTATTTTTGAATAAGTATAAGTATAATTACATTCCTCCACCTGTAGTGTTAGGACAGAAAAAATTTATTTAATTTTTGGTGTCAGTTTTAAACGCTCATAGCTACGCTTCTATAAATGCTAAAAAGCGAGAATTGGTATATTTAACAGAGAAAATGCCATTAGAGATTGCAAAAGAATTTTGGATTTGGATTTTCCCCGGAGTAAGAAGCCAGTAAACTGAACCAATTTTCGAGTGGTGATTTACTGAAGTCTCTGCTCACAACATTATGATTTGCAACATTTGACTGGATCTTCATTCACGAGATTGATATTTTATAATTATAATATAATAATGTTCGTTACAATTCTCATTACTTTCTTCGCTTGTAGGAAAATCAGAGACACTTTTTTTTATTTGCTTGTTTTTTTTAGGATGGGCGATAATCTATTAAATACTCAACTAATGTTGTTTAACACTTTTGTGATTTTATTAAATATAACAAGAATATCAAAATAACTAAATATCCGAAAAAAAAATCGTTTTGATATTTATTTATAATTATATGTATTGTACATTTTAGCAGAGTTAATTGATGTTTTCAAATATTAAAATTACAAAAACTGTTGAATTAGAAAACATTTATTAAAATGAATAAATTATAATGTTTATAAATTATAATGGGGCCGATGTGTTATCCCTATGTATGTAATATATATATATATATATATATATATATATATATATATATATATATATATATATATATATATATATATATTCATGTTTTATATTTTAAGCTTATTATTTCAAAGAATTTTATTAGAACTAGAAAGAAATAATTTATTGAAAATCAGTGCTGTCCAAATATATTGGATTACTACAATACACAGCGTACTGATCAATCCTTAATTGGATAAAATATTTATATGTGTATATATATATATATATATATATATATATATATATATATATATATATATATATATATATATATATATATATACACATACATATATACCGACAATTTACATTTATTTCTTTTTTTTCCTTCCCTTTCCTTTTTATCACTTTTTTCCTTTTTATCATTCATCTAAATAATTCATAGTATTTTCATTTTTATTCAATTACACTACTTTTTTTTTTCTAACTTTTATTTATTTTAATCCATCCAACTGCCTTCTCACCTCTCCATAATTTTTTCTTCCAATTAAAAATCAACCCTTAATCAAGTTTGTAAACTCTAGATAATTGGAAAATTTATGGTTCTAATCAAAAATCAAAATTTGAACGCACACATATATAGATCAACAATCAAATATGTGCTTACCTGCCGAATTATTGTCAATATATCCTTCATGTTAGGAGCTCTTTTGGGGGACGGGAGAGAACACAGACTGGCAACGGACCGAACCGACAGCACTTCAAGTAGGTTAGTGCTAACATTTGCTAAAACGCCAACCAGTATCGCGTCGCATTTATTGCTGATTCTTCAATTATATTTTTTACAAATATTACAAGAATGTAAAAGCCTTTAAATCAAACTAATGACTATATTAAGCTTGTTTTCTGTAGTTGATTAATCTAACAAATCATCAGTATCAAATAAGAGACCTGTATAAGAAATAGTCTAAACTGCACACACACATATTACAAATTCAGAAAATCAGAAAGCTGTGATAAAAACTAAACCCTTTTTAAAATCATTAGATAATCAGAAATTTTGATAATATGTATATAAAATATATACCGTTACCGAAAGAACTTTAGAGGAATTTAGAAGTTAGTTAATATTCGTACAAATCTTCCAGGGCAGGGTCACGAAATAAGAAATATAATAACGAGCTAATTCAAAATAAAAGTCTCTGTTTTAATAACTACAGTAACAGAAAACCAATATAACGCGAGTTTTTCAGTTTAGTTGTATGAAGTTATTTGCGGAACTGTTCGATTTTCGATATTTTTAACTGTTCTCTTCATTATATATATATATATATATATATATATATATATATATATATATATATATATATATATATATATATATATATATATATTATATACACACACACACAATATTTGTGTGTGTGTACAGTTTAGACTATTTTTTAGACAGGTCCTTTTATTTGATACTGATGATTAGTTAGATTAATCAACTACAGAAAACAATATATATATATATATATATATATATATATATATATATATATATATATATATATATATATATATATAAAATAGTGTAGTTAAAGTTCCGATTGGCTAGTGAATTCATTTTAAAACGGGTTTAATTTTTATCGGAGCTTTTTTTTTTTTTTTTTTTAACGCTGTTTGTGTGAATTACGCTTCCTCAGCCGCCTGAAGTTGAGAACATAGCCAGTCTTTCGAAAAATGTTTTTCACGTTTCTGTTTATTAGTTTATTCGGACGTTTCAGGACCCATCATTATCCTAAAACAGTAAACAATTTTCGATAGAGCTTTAGAGGCATTTAGAAGTTTGTTAATATTCGTACAAATCTTTCATGGTCGCGTAATGATGAATATAATGACGAGCGAATTAAAAATATAAGATGTAATAAAGTTCTAATAATAACTGCAGCAATAGATATAATATAAAGCGAGTTTTCCAGTTTAGTTGTCTGAAGTTAGTTGCGGAACTGTACAATTTTCGATATTTTTAACTGTACTTTTCAATATCAGCAAACAGAAATTTTTTACTCTTTCTTTTTGTCGGTTTATAACGCATTTTTCAGAACTCATATCAATCAAATGTTTTCTAAGAATAAAAATACTTTAATCCTAACTGAAGTGTAACATAGATGTACATCATGCTATTAATTTTCTTTAAGTACAGAAAAGATATTTTTTCTGCAGCTTCAATTTTTTTCACAGAAATCGTTTCGAAACATCCTCCTCTCCAGTCCTTTTCCAAAACTAATGAACTGAATTCGGCAATCATTTACGGAATCATCATATATAAATATGAATCACTAAATTTTTAGGTTTTTTAAAAATACAAGCTTATGATATGAAAATTACTCAATAGATACTTATTACACAGGAGATCTCAGATGTTGTTATGCGACGAAGAAGTAAACAAATATCGTTGATAAAATCATCGTTTTAACAAGTTCAATGAGATATTTACAATAAAAATAAAAATGAATTATTTTTATATTACACTTATATAAATCAATTATATAATCACTTATATAAAACAATATATAATTAATGAAAATTATTTAGGCCCTTACCATAGTGAAGGCTAAATCAATAACATTAGTCTTGAACAGGACTTAAGAATTAATTTGAGCTCTCTTTACCTTAAAGGTATGTCCTAATGATAATAACAATTCATTTATATTCCGAAACTATCCCAAACAATATGTTTTGTTTACGTCAGATGATATTTCAGCCATATTTAGGCCATTTTTAATGGTTTCCATATAGTGCTATTTTCATTAGAGAATCAATATATTAAGCATTATTTCCTAATTTTAATTAATGAGATTAAAAAATAATTGAGGGACAAGACCAATAATAAATTACATATACATGGCTATAATATAAAATCTCAAATAAAAAAAAAAAAAAAATTCAATGTATTGTTTTGGTACAGTTTCGGAATAGCACGGATTAATACAAATGAATTATTTCTTTTTAAAAAATTTGGCGAATGAAATAGGTAGTGATAATATAGAAATATTTTATAAAAGTAACTCAAATTTTCAAGGTATGAGAACATTAATTAGGTAACGATGTCGAGAACGATAGCGGATGGAAAAGCAACCGTGGACATATCTTAATTAACATCGATGCTTTAAAAAATAAAAATTAATCGCAACATACTTCCTTGAAAAAGATTGATGATTTTCTTCTCTATACCCAAATATCGCACTTCTGATGGGTATACTTTTTTGTAGAGTTTTTTGTGTTATGGGAGTCTTACTGTAGCTGCTGTAATGTGAAATTGATAAACTTTTGATTTGAGGTTTTTAAGCATTATTTATAATTTATTGTTTCTTAAGCAAATTTACTGTAATAAACTTTGTTTTGCCTATTAAATTATTTTTATAAATCAGTTTGTATTTTTTTATGAAGAAGGATCTTCAATATTGAAATAATAACTTCAGACAGTGATACGCAGTAATAATAAGTCTGGGAATTCCTGTTATAATAATTTACAAAGATATTTTATCCTTTAATATAATTATAATATAATCATTTAATATAATTTTAACTCTCAAAATTAATTATCTAATTTATCACATTTAATTTACGATGTGTCTGTCAAACAAAATCACTTACATCTAACATAGTTTTCCAAAATATTATTTATTCGTTTATCTAGTTTCATTTAGGATAGTATCTGTCTATGAATAACCAAAACCAGAAGAACAGAGGTAAACGCTATGTTTTTCTTCCAAACTGAAAATTGGAAAAATTTGTTCTACTTCCTGAAGCACAATTATGAAAATCTTAATAAGGCGCCTCTAAACTATCCTATTGTAAACTGCACCTAAACTGTAATAAAATAAATTAATTCATCTAATATAATATTAATGAATTTTAAAAAGACATTTAAAAGCTGTGAAACTCGGAAGTTTCACTATTAGAGTTTAATGTTCCCGGAATTGACAACCTCGTGGACTTAGGTTTATGTGAAGTTATATGAATAAAAGCCGGACGCAATTTAAAGTAGAAAAAAAGGGAAATCTTGAATAACAGGTCGGAGTCGACATGGAAATGTGGACTTCAGATGCTTGACCGCTGTGAAAGACCGTCAAAGCGGACTTGGATATGTCAATGAGAAGAGGCTGTAGATCTACGGTGGGCTTAGATTGTACTTAATTAATGGAAGCAAGATCCTAGTTGGGACTCTGCAACCTACTTCTCGACCACACAGTCCTCGCTCAATACGAAGTAGCCAATTACTGCAAGGCCGTCTGTCGCTTTTCAATCTTCTTCATTTTTATCACTATTTTCAATGTATTCCTTTTTTAATGATTGGTGTTTGATTAAGTGGTTTTGAATGTATCCGATTCGTTATTGACTCTTAATTATTGAGGAATATTGCCTCAGGTATATATTTTTTTCTTCAATAAATAGGGTTAGGATTTTTATGTGGTAAAAATATACAAAATATTCACATTAATATGTGGTTATTATTTCAGAAATATTTGAAAATTTATATAAAATATGTAAAAAAATTAAAATTAATTGAAAAATGATATAATTACACCAACAAAATATTATTGATATATACGTACTTTATAACATTTAAAATTTATTTAACAAAATTGTAAAATCAATAACGAAAATTAAATTGAAGAAAAACAACAAAAGACTTTAAAAATTGGATTGTATCGGCTAAATGACGTATCTATGTCAACTGAGGTGATGTGAGTACACTTGAATAAGGGAATTTCCTTTGCATCTAATTCGGTGGGTTCTCCTACCCCCTGTTTTTTTTTCACCCTGGAGAACATCAGCATTGCTCTGTATTATATCTAGATCGGGTTTTTTTCTTTTTTTATGAGATCTTCAGTCTTCTGTCTTATGGACTCCCCTTCACTTCCGGGTAGATCACGAAGGGTCTCGATCACTTCGTTTAGCACCTTAAAATTTTAAACCAGAGCAATAGTCTCTAATTGTGTGATTGTCTTGGATTAGAAGGATAAATTTGTGCTTATTATACCGACTATTTCTGAAAGACGAGTCAAACAGCAGGCAGGCTTTTTCAAGACCTGAGCCTTGAAATGACGCACTTAGCCTTTTCAAAGTTAGCGCAATGATATTCCGCCGACTCAATCCAGGTGCCCATCTTGTTGACTGGTTCCGGTGGTAAATTTAAGTAAGGGTATATTTCTTTTAAAACATTTACGTGACTGGGAGTCTTCAGAAATATATTTTTTACTGTAAATACCATCTGGTCAAGGTTGGGATAAGGATTCTTTCATGAAGAATAAAAATGAAGAATAAATTTAAACCGAAACTGAAAACGAAAAAAAGTAGTCAAGTACAATTACAATATCCGAAACCCGTTGTTTTTAACGTTAGACGTTTATTTAACTGTTAGACGGCGGATGACATGGGAACAGGCAATATAGATAGCAATACGAACACGCAATACCACTAGTCCACTTTCAAGTCTTTTATTGGTTCTTTGTCGAAACCGCTGTCCTTGTTCATATTTTTTTTTGTTTATTTAACTTTTGGGGGGAAAAATATCGGTTATCGATTCTCAATATTTTAATATCGATATTACGATATATATATATATATATATATATATATATATATATATATATATATATATATATATATATATATATATCACCTATTGGACAAAATATCGATATATATCGGTATTTCGATATTTTTCTAACATCTCTAATGGAGGGGGATGGGCGGCATACAGATTCATGCACGTTTAACGGAAGGGGTTTGATAACACATTAAGTTCCTAGAATAATTATTTGGCTAATTCCCTCCCCTTCGCTATTCTCCTCCAATTGATGTAAATGTGATTTTTTACTTTATATTTATATTTATATATATATATATATATATATATATATATATATATATATATATATATATATATATATATATATTTCTTTGGTTTATATTTCTTTGATTCCATTTACCTAAAATTAGTTGAAAGAGCGGGTCAAATTAATGATTACAAGCAAACTTAAAACCAGCTGAATTAGAGATGAACATTTAAGATCAATTTTAACAAAAATAGGATCCAAAATTATTAGTTAAAAATTTTTGTCATTCATGTTTAATCACATTATTTATTTGAAATTTTAATTCAGTCCCAACAGTAGAACGCCACATTGACGATTTAATAAGGGATTTTGGACATGAGATCATATTTTCATTAGCTTATTAAACTGCATATTTTAGAAATATATGTAGAATAAAGCGATAAAAAATAAAACCTGAAGATGTGTTTTAAACCATTTTTTTTCTTATCATTCTAATTATTAGTTTCTAATTAGATAAAAATGATGAACGCATTTAGTAGTATATACAAAAAACAAACAGTCTAACCGTAAAAAAAGAGAACATAATCTAGGGAGAAAAGCCTCAATCTGACAGTTGTCGACTAATAGTAAACAAATATTGATATCAATTAATGACGTAACTATAAAGTAGAAATAAAGAAGTGGAGTTTGTAGGAGACTTGTAACCCTACTCACGATTCAACGCGGTAGTATGTTATGTAGTATGAATTGCTTGTAGGACGATCGGAGAAGCCTACAAAGATCCAACACGCTATCTGTAGTCCCTCACCCCCATTCCTCAGTCAGACTGTAGTCAGATATTTAGTGAGGTCGTACAAAGTTGTCCTACATGTAGGGACGTCTACATGGCTGGCTTGATAAGACGAATTCCTGTTTCCACTGTGTAATTCTGGTGAGCCTAATTATATTTCCTATGTGCAGTTTATTACATTGTATCATTTTCAAGACCTTAATTAAGTCCTTCTGAAGTTCTCATCTTCAAAGATGTTGATGGATACGATGACATCCTTGAGAACTGCTGATTCCAAATGTTCCACTTTCACGGAACCGGCTTCTATATCTCATGACTGGTACAAAAGATACTGGCAACGGAAAGGATTTCCTATTCAGGTTTTTTAATACCATCGTAGTCATAATGCTAAGTTTTATCATTATTAATCGTTTGGATTTGCCTTCGGGTGATTCCCGCGTAGTAATTGGTTTTATATAGGCATTATGCAGATTAATGCAAATAAATTTTAAATAAAAATAAAAGCCATAATTTCTTGTAATATGAAACCAGGAAGAAAGCGTGAGAAGAGCCTGTTTCATTTTCAAAAACGAGTTTCGGATTGAGAGGCATACTTTTCAAATATTTTAAAAATACTAAAATCGTGGACCAATTTATGGATCTCAGCAGTCAGAAATTAAATTATTCTCAGAAATTAAACTGGCCATTGGATCTAATTCAGCAGTACACTGTAAGGTTTATCAATCGCTATCCAGGAATTAAAGTATTGGGAATTGAATTTGAGTTACTGAAACGTTAACTTAACAATGTCACAGGATGTTAATTAAAAGCGATGCAAATGAAAGTAAAATAAGTGTAAACGCTAAATTTAAACAAGTATGACAGTCCACTATTTACGCTTCTATTTGTTATGTTTGCGTTGCAATGCCAAAATTGTAGCATTCCAAGGTGTGGTTTTTTATTCATTTCACAACATCAAAAATACTTAATTGCATATGTGTCGTTATTAATTAACAGAACTTACTATATTAACAATATAAGATCAATTTAATTATAAATTACCTACCTTAGTTCTGCAACCATAATTTAAATCCAATGCCTTCAGTTCCACAAAATTTCAGACACCCAAATTTGGCTTTGCCGAATTGAATTGGCTATATACGAATATTGAGGGAATTGAAGGTCTATGGCACCACCTTCGATTATATTTTCCATATGTCTTCGTCAATTTACTAATTCTAATATAGATTTCCGAACTCCTTTTGTTATCCAACCTTACTTTTCTTTTGTATAGAATCAATAAAATGCATTAATTTTAAACCTACATCACCTAATAGAACACTGATATAACTCACTGTCTCATTAGAATAATGACAGATATTTTTTCATTTAAGCTCGATAGATACTGATAGACTTAGTTGTGTAGACCATTTTTAGTATAACAAAGAAAAATATGATTTTCCTAATCGTTTTTCTCTATAGATAATTGATAACACAGGGCAACCGTAATTTCTCGGCGCAGAATTTAAGAGTCGAATTTGGATAATGCCAGTAAATACGACAAAAATATCAAATATGCCGAATCTACTCCAGTTTGTTAGATAAAGGCAATACGTGTTTGTTAGATAAGGCAATAGTCTCAAATTTAAAAAAAAAAAAAAAAATTTATTTAAAGGGAGAAGTTGGTGGGAGGGGGGGGGGTGCGGTCAAAGAATTACACTACCATAAGCGAACTTATATATTTTATGCCGACGTTTCGGCCTAAGTTTTAGGCCATCTTCAGGGCAGAGGCGTGTGGTCGAGCGCCAACTCACTTATTATCTGTTTATTTAGAGCCTGACGAAGTTTCGAAGTGCGTAGCAAGTTTAAAAAAAAAGGTTAGAAATTTCAAATCTGTTATTCATTAATTTCTATGAAACAGTCAAAACTTTTATTTTACAATAGCGAGATAATCATGAATGATGATTAAATAGAATTAATCAAATGAGAATCTATATTTTAATATTAAACTAAAGAAAAAGAAATTGAGTCAATTGGACAGAGTAATTCTACGTAGTGTATAAAGTAACTAACTTAGTGCATTAATGTCTCTAAATTCACTCCAATACTTATACTGCAAAAATAAATAAATTGAAATAAAAATATATTTTGTTTCCCACTGTTATCAACTTCGATAGCCAACTTTCTAATTAGCACATTTTGAACAGATCAGAACAAAAAAACTCGTAGCTTGGGATAACAGTGACAAGTTTTCATTTTAAAAGTTACTTTTTACAATTTGTTATTCATGTTCTACTTTTTGGGTCACGCCCTACTTTACTTGGAATTCACAGGAAAAACAAACAACTTCACAAGAGCGATAATAAAATACATTGTCTGAACGTGATATAAACTCGATTTATTGTTGGTTTTTTTATTACTTCTGAGACTGACTGATATTTGGGATATACTGAGTGTAGAAAACTTTTTGAGTAAAGGTGAATTCATGTTTTTAATTGGAAGTAACACTTCAGATGAATTAAAGGAAATAGGACTAAATCCGCACGAAAAAACAGTTGACAGTTTATTAAGTTATTACAGTTGTACTATTATAAAATTGTTCACAGAACTTATGCTTGTATTGGATTCATTCAGGTCGGATGGCTAATCAATAAAATATTATAATTCTCAGAATTAAATATAATTATTCCATTGGTCCGAAAAAGGATGAGTCCACAGAAGAATTTAGGAGGTTATACTACGCGGAATTGTGGAGCATGCAACTTGTTAATTTAATAGAAGTGATATCAAAATGGGCTTGTAAAGTTCTTGGGTTCAGTAACTAATCCCCTAAAAAGCTAATAAACGCTTATCCGATAGGCAAGCGTCCGAGAGGTAGACCGAAATGTAGGTGGGAGGATTGTGGTAAGGGTGATCTTACGGATTTGGGTTTGGACGGTAGTTGGTGGACCGAGGTTTTTAGACATCGATTAGTGGTATCGGCATCGCATCTTCGAATTCGCTAAGCCTTTTAATATTATCATTTCTCTTTAGATGACAAGTGGCACCACTACAAAGATCTCCCCTACCACCCATCAGGTCAGCCACAGCAGTCTCATGAGGAGTCATCTAATCTACAGAAGTTTTATTATCATTAGGGAGTATTGCTTTGAAGTTTTTAAAATTAATTACTCTTATTCTCTATAAAAGTCCCAGCAGAAAGGTATTTTGGTTTTTTATATAAACTCCATCAAGATTACTTTGGTTCAAAGTTCAAATTATCACTACCGCCACAATTCCTTTTCGTGGCGGTAATGAGACAATGGCGTGGAAATGAAAACGTGATTGAAAACCAATTACTTATGTTACTTATCAATAAAGCAATAAATTGAAATTACATCTGCAGTTTCTTTTCTGTGATCCTTAATTTTGTAATTGTGTTGAAATTAATTTTAACTACTTTTGGATGGTGTTGGGACCACATTTAAATGTTCAGCCGAAAAAAAAAAGTTACCAAAATGCATGATGTTTCAGCCTTGAAATAATTTTTCATTACAGGGTTGGAAATATGCTTTTCATTAAAGCTCACAAACAAAAAAAATTGTTATTACTATTTGCTATTCTGTCATTAAAAGTTGGCAACTTTGAATTCCGTGCCAATGGAGTTCAGCTCAAAATTTTCTTAAAAATCATTTATTGGTATCTCTAGACCACTCGTGCATTTTTTAGATTTTTTGGAAAGATTTCACCAACTCACTTTTTTTATTTTTTCTTAGAATACCCCATGGGAAGTAAGTGCAGATTATAGTGAAGGAAATTTTTTTGTTTTTAAGTGCGGTCAACAATGAATATTATATACTTTATTAGCTTATAAATAAATAAGATTCATATTTTGAAATTTATTTTACGAATTAATTTAATATGTTCAAATGTTAGCCACATTAATAGTTTGCCTTTTTTTTACATTTACCCAACATTACAGAATTTTATTTTTTATTGATGTTTTTTATAGCTGTTATTCATTACAAGGAAAATTTAATAAAATCCAAAAAATTATAATGCATAATCATTCTTGCTAGAAAAACTTATTTCCGAATTGTACTCGTTGAAGAATAAAATTATATTTCTCAGGAATTTAGTTATCCGATAATATCAGTACTTGCCTATACCTTCAATTTTGTTAAATAATATCTGATTTCATTAAAATAAAAATAAATCTCCACGAACTGGTAATGCATGTGGAAGTAAGTGCTCCTCCTCAACGATTGGCAAGATCCCCCTCTCTTTCGCTTAAGTACTTCCATATTTATTACACAGAAATAATTGTGTATTATTTAATGAATAATCGAGTACTGATTAAACTAGTGATTTTGTTATTTTTGAACTATCAATCACGATTTAATGTTTTCAAGTTAACAAGAAGAATGGACCAAATTATGGGATGGGTTGTACTGAAAATAATGTAAATTTCATTACAAAATGTAATCATCAATATGTTGACTTTTTGAGTCCAGTTTCTAATAAAACACAGGATGATATTACCATGATGGTTTCTATCAGGCATCCGGTAAATATCGAGAGTGATTCTGAAAGCATTAATAGTAATCAGCTACGAGAGATAAGCTTGAAAGATATAGACCAGGACATGGATGGGATGATATAGTTTAATTTAATCATGAAGATACAGCAGTTGTATTGTGAGCTGTGGGCTGTTAGAAGCATTAACCATCACCATCGCACTTGATATGTGTTGTACATAAAAACTAGGATTAAATCCTTCGACCCCTAAAAGCGATCTGAAAACAAATAATTTTTTTAAGTTTAATTTAATAAATCTTTTAGTGTTTGATAAAGACTTCGTAGTCATGAAATGAAAATATGATGTATTTTGCCTGTTGCCATCATTTATACTTCTGACAACGAGTTTAATGACTATACGTCTAGACACGTCTATGGGTGCCATTTACGTCAAAGCATTAAACGTTAATATTTAAACGTACATTTTATTCCAAATCTTTCATGGAGCATTGCTTTATGTTATAAATAGTAATAATAATAAATTCTCACACTCCTCATCAATCTTTCCACATTCCCTCCTATAATAAATAAACAACAATAAAATTACTGAAGCACCCATTATTTAGATGCTACTCCCATTTCAAAAAGTATTTTTTTATCAATGCTTATTATTTTGACAACAATGGAATAATTTAACAAAAATATTATTAAATAAGATCCAATGTTCTAGTAATATGTAGTCATAATTAGGTATGATTAATCATTGGTATTTATTTGATTAGTGTATTGTTTTTATTTTCTACAGCTGCATTGGACGTTTTTCTAATTCTATTCTATTTGGCCCTCACCTTCACCAGAGTGTAAGGTTTGTAGTTCTCCAGATTATGAATGTGATAAAGATTAATTATTATTATAAATTATTCATTCTATGCATTTATTTTTCCTGTAAATATTGTATGGATGATTTATATATCGTTTCTACTATTTCTAGCTATCGAATATACGTCACATATTTTTTTCATATTCGTCATATTGAAATGCTCTAGTTGAGGCGGCATAGTCTTGAATTCCTAATCCTCAAGGGTTGGCGCCTTGTCTTATGGAGGTTAGGAATTCAAGACAATGCCACAATACCTGCCTCAACTTGACCATTTCAACGTGACGAATATGAAAACGGCATTTTTGCATATTCGATAGTTGGACCTACCATGGACGATATTACACTAATGCCCATTGCCCTAAAGTGTGATAGATTATATAATTTATAAAAAAAACAACAAAAAAACAGTTTATCTATCTATATAAAAATAATCCTATATCTAAGATACTGATTAAATTTGTTACCACCGATCTTCATTATTTATGTATGGCATTGACACTTAAACCGCCTATTTTCATCTGAACACTTAAGATTAATTGAGAAACAAGTTTATTCGGGGTTATATAATAACATTTTATTTGTAATATATTTTTCTCTATATTAATACATGTGTTTTTTTTTCCAAGATCCTATACAACCTGTGTTGCCATACCCTGAATATGACCACTTATTTCTGTAGATTACTGTAAGATGGGGTAACTTTGTGAAAAAGTTTTTGAGGTTTTCTTGATTTTTGGTGAACAAGATAATTTATTTTTCACATTCTGCTATTTTTATTTTTAATTATTAATTTTGTGGTTGGCACGCTATAACTTTCATGAGTTTTTGATAAATTATAGAAGTTATCCGCTTCATTTGACCCATGAGAAGGTCACGTAAGGTTCAGAAACCTTCGAGAATCATATCCTGCCCACAAGGTATCATTTTTTCTGCTAGTTTTTGAATTAAAAAATATGAAATAAAGTTCTGGTCACAAAGTTCCCCCATCTTGCGTCTTTTTTTTTTTGGTAAGTTTCTAATTTGTATTCACACTTGTCAATTATCTTATTAACAACCAGTGTATAGGATGAAATATCTCTATGATAACATTGTATAAGAGGAAGCATTACTCGGCGACAGCCACCTCCTGGTGTGATATCTACTAATAGATTATTAAATAATATAAATTTAGTAAAAAATAACTATAGATTAATGAACAAATTTAATTAATATATGATTAATTTCCCTAAACTATATATGAAATATATAGTAAGGGGGAGTATTGCGATCGTGAAATTTTTCGAATTCCAGTTTTCAACGTAAATACACAAACGTTAGTGCGAAAAGAAAATTTTATTTGCTTATAACTCAAAAAGTAAGCCTTTTATGGAGAATTATGTATAAAATCAGTATGAACGGGAATTAAATTATCTAAAAACAAAAAAAAAAAAATTATCTAAATCAGACCAGTATTAGCAAAGATACAGAGTATCTTAGAAGGACTAAATTGAAAGCCGAACACTTCCGGAAGGAGACGGATGCGAACGAACCTCCTCCCACCAACAATACACTCTGTAATAATGTAATGTAAGAATATAAAAGAAGAAACTTCTAATTTTATATTACCTACCTAATTAATGGAATTTCCATTGAAACTAATTCGAAACTTTTAAAATATATTTTCAGCTTGGCAAACGAAAAATATACGGTGTACAGAATTATCGTACTAAAAGTGTTTAAAATTGATAGGATATATATCATGTATTGATTTGGATTCATTAGCTAATGTATTTGTTAAAATAACACAAAATTTTGTTCTTTTATAATTTGGAAGTTAGTTTTGTTAATGGCCATGACATGTACACTGCAGAATGCTCCTGATGATGGGGAAGAACCCTAAATGTCGGTTAATTGCTAATCTTATCGTCGATAAATATTAAAACTGGGAAAACTTTCCTTTCACTATGCTTTTACAAGATTTAAAAAACTATTTTATTGCACTTTTATACTAGAAGGCGTGGAGAAGTTCATTCGTTTGGGTTTATTTCAAGTAGTGTTTATGTGAACTATTTAAAATTATGTTAAAAAGATCATTATTACGAAACAAAGCATAATAGACAAGTATGAGCTGATTACTTTTATAAATAATATATGATGACAAAATAGAATTTCTATGTATAACTACACAAAAAACAGAAAGGAAAAAGTGCTGATGATGGGGCACATCCCCGAAACGTTGGCACTGTTAAAATTGAACTAGTGAACACGCAATAAACACTTTGAAAAGTCATAATTGCTCTTCCTTTTATTAATTATTTGGACTTCAAGTCAATTATTGGACTTTTATCAATTATTCAGACTATAAAATTTTAATAGAATAATTATTATTATAGGGTGCGTAAAACTTATTATAAAACGTCGTAAAACTGATTATTTTCTTACTGATGTTATTTCGATGCAGATATTTGTAAACGATTTATTTATAGTTCGTTTCCTTTTTTTTTTTTTTTTTTTTATAACAATTATAATGAAATGGTAATGAACGATTTCCGGTTAGGTATGAGAGAGAAGACCTGATGGATTGTAAGGGCTGCGCCTGATGGGTTGACAGGTGAATAGGGATTCCACCTTTCGTCCACACTGAACGGTCGTACATCTCGGCTCGACTTCTCATTGTCATGTCCTTCATTTAAGGTGTTATCCCGGACAGGGTGGGCTTTTGATGCCTCCTGTTACCGGTTTCCACCCAACCTACTGACCGATTAAAAGAAGAATGCCGGTTGAAAAATTGGAGTCCATTTGAAGGAGGAATTTAACAAGTCGGCCGCCGTAATTGTTTTACATGAAGTTGTATATCATTCTTAAAAAGGAAGCCCATTCCGGAGGGGTTATGTGATGGTGGAATTTAAATTGATCTTAAACTTGTCTGGAGTTATTTTTAAATCTATTAATTCCCGATCCTTCGTTGCATATGCTTTTTATTTGTGTTTGTCATCGGAATAGTTATCATTCCAAGGATTCCTATGAAGAGCTGGCGTAAGACGAAGTTGATATATCTCATGGATAAAATAGGAATATCCTTATAATTTTGCGATATACATATCCTGCCAAAAAAGGCGAATCTGGACACATTTTTTCTGAACAGACAATTGAAGTTTTTCCAATTTTTAAATTGTACTCGCTCAAACACCTGTATATTTAACACGATTGTTTTATTGATTTGGAAGTATGGAATTAAAGTTACATATTATTCCAGTTTATATTTTTTTTTGCACGTTATTGTTCATACGCGCTTTTAGAATTAGCCATTATCGGCTGAACACTTTGGGGCGTTGAAAATATTACATGTTTTTTATATTAAATAATTTTTAATTGCTAGGGAAGTTAATATATTATGATAAATTAATTTGTGAAGGACAACTTTCCATTGATCTTTAACTTTATATTTAAAAAAACAAAAACATTTTTATATTGGTTTCGACGTTTTGAAGTAGTTCTTCGTCATCAGGATCTTTGCTTTCTTTAAATTACAAAGTCACTCCTTCATTTTTATAATGAAACCAGCAAGGATTGAAGAAATAAATTTGTACAGATGTAGGGACATGGGGAGAGCATTATGCAATTTAAAGAAAACAAAGAACCTGATGACGAAGAAGTACTTCGAAACATCGAAACCAATATTATACAAATGTGTTATTTATATTGTATTTTATACTCAATTGTATAGACAGTATCTATTTTAAAGATTTAAAGCATGCTTAAAGATTTAAAGGTTTTAAGCATGCGGTCATGATCATAGACATCTTCCACTGTAGTCTAGTAGGTATATGCGTCTAAGGTGAAATAAATACCTTGATACTTTTCAGAATTCACTCTATAGAGTAGACTAACACAGAGATCTTGCAGGTCCTTTTGTTTCCTTGAAGTTATTGGAATTTTGTTTTTATAGGCTTGCCTTGGGACAGAATCACTTACAAAAGGACTTTTCAAACTTGATTTGTTGGCATGTCTTGTTATTAAAACATTAAATTTTCTTAAGTTAATCGGATTCCCTTCTGGCTTTCTTGTGATATTAAGTTAAGTATATTTATCCAAAAATTCTGTTTTGAAAATCAAAGAGTTTATCTCACTTTCTATAAACAAAAGCACCTAACGCTTGTCCACTTCAAGTTACTAAAGTCAATAATATGGCACATACGCTCTTTGCCGTGACGTAATTATTTCACGAAAGTTAAACGCCCCAAGATTAACACTGTAAATCTCATTAAATACTATACCTCCAATAAAATATCTACTAAAAAATAAAATGGCTACCTATAAAATTTTGGCAAATGTACTCCTTAACAAATGGCATTGGAAAAATATCTCAAAATCTGAAAATTGTTCGTACGTCCTTATGACAGAAAGCCCTCGATTTATTTGTTTTAGTATTATGGAAGTCCATGTACATTTTAATATCTGAAGAATTTTATTAATATGGCAATACTATTTCATGACATCTCACCGAGTGCAAGGGAATTTCAAAAACCGCAGGAAATAAATACCTAACTCGGATGAATGGTTTTCTTAATATTTCTTAATTCGTAATATATCTTAATTTCTTAATTAAACTGAATTTCATAATTATTTATATATTTTTAAGACGGTTTTTTCAAAAAGAGTAGTGAACTCTTGGTAAACTAAATAAATTGTACCGAAAAAGTTCAGCACGATAAGTATAATCTTAATTAAAGTCTTAAGTAAAACTGTAAATTTCATTTACATAATATTTATTATGTTTTTTACTTAGTAATCTTTATTATTTTAATGTTCCTTTTTATTGAAAATGACTCCATCTGATGTCCAGCGCAAGGGTTTTGGGAGGAAAATGCAAAAAAGATGTAACAAAAGGATTATTAGGATTTATTAATTTTTTTTTCATACTACTTGTCTTGATATTATCGATTAGTGAATTTTTAAAGCCGGACATCTGACAAGATTAGAGCATTCATTTTTTTCTTGATGGCAATAAGGCTATACATTCTACAATTGCAGATTCTTTATATGAGAAGTTGAATTTCATAACGCCTCTTTTCAATCTTTCAATATATTTAGATAATCGCAAAAATATTGCTGGCTTTTTTATGTAAAATACACTTTTCAAAATTTTCAATAAGCTTAGAGATGTTTAAAACGAAAAAGTTTTACTTTTAATCATATAGTCTCATGGATGTACATGATTTCGAAAAATAATGAAAAGGACATGTATCCAGTATCAGTAGATACACTATTCATAAAAAAGCATCCAGCTGATCAGATATGTCCTCAAGCGGTCAACTGTATCCAATCTCCCTGTATTTCAATTGGTTCTCACTGCTTTGATTCAGATTTGCCGCAGGTATAATCATGCCAATGTTAAGGTATATCCATACTGTTCAACTTTCGTTTCGACTATTCAGGCGATGTCGCATCGAAAGTCGAACAGTGTGGACATACCTTTAAGTGCATTTCGTTCAGATGAGAACTTGGAATGCTGTTTTAATAGGTATTCGAAGTTTGAAACTACTATGCGTTATTTTGCAGATACATGATTATTTATTAACAAAAACGGTAATTTAGCATAAATAAACTTTTTCTAGCTCTTCTTAGGTGAAAATCGTTCTACCAACGATTTTCCTTACTCCTTGAGCAATTGTCCATTATTTTACGTATCCATATCTAGATTATTTATCTTTAGGAAAAAAATTATCAGCTGATCTTTAATGTAGATTTGATTGCCTTAGACGTAGTTTATCCCTTAACCTGATTAATGATTAATTTAATTTAGTCCTGCATCACAGCTAGTTAAAATCTTATGATTATCGTAAGTTAAATCATTTTTATAAATATTTATCTTGCTTATGCAATAGATAACGTACAGTTTTAAACATTTTATCTAATACAAATTTTAAAAGTTATGCTAATAATTGTTTCAAAATAAAAATGATTGTTTTTTACATTCTCTTCGGACTCGGAATTTCGCACTCTTATTAATATCAGAATTCCAGTTTATACATTATTAGTAATTTTATATTTATGGTGTATAAAAAATGTAATGCTAGAAAAATAAATTTATTTTGCATAATGGACGCTTAGTATTTAAGTATGTTCTTCTTCCTATACTTCTTTTAAAACATATGAGAATATAGCTAACTAATTAAAATATAATATATATAAAAAAAAATTTATACAACTGAAGAAGATAAGCAACATACCTGTTCTGTTTCTTTTTCTAGCGCTTTTACTCTTTGGAAATCTTTCAGCTTTTCTCGCCTCTTTTCAACCATGTCTTCCAATTTATCGGCGGTTCCATCCACTTCTTTGAAGAGTCGTTCAACCCTCTCCAGCACAAACCTGTAAATAAAACAGCATTACAGTTTACTTCTTCTAGTTCATCGTCTGTTATTAATCGACTCGGTACCTACCTCACGTCTTCGCTTGCTGGTAACCTCAACGCCTTCTGGGACAGTACTTCGATGTCTTTGGGCCCTTGATCCCTCAGCTTGATGAGAGTAGGATCGGATACGGCCCTCGAGAGCGCTCTAGCATCTTGGACGGCTTGCTGCCTTGTCACTTCGCCGCTGAGGGAGGACATGGCTGAAACTAGTCTTCTACCGCACTCTCTACACCGTTCAGTGAACGATTCAGCGTTCTATAATAAAATATAATATTTAATATAATTATAACTAACTACATTACAATTGTTATAATTAATTAGACTAAAATACTTAAATGAAATAAATAAAAAATTAAACCAACTTCGTTCATTCCCTATTAAATCACTGATGAATCGTGTTGTGGTCCTAATTAAGTTGTTGAGAAATTCCGAAAAGTTCAAAATTATACCGCTTATAAGAATGAATACGTATTATACTTGCAAAGTGTACATAGCATAATTTTCTATTGATGGAGATGATGTTAACCACAGATGTACTCAAAGACATGATTGGCGGTGCGGTCAGGAAAGAAGCACACGGTAGGCTAAATTATAATGCTTCAATGCCTAAGTTGGAGGCCTCTATCCAGGTCTAAGCAAATCAAGGTACAAGAATCATAGAATGAGGAATGAATATGTTTTGCCAATCCTGTTGAAGACTTACAACTTAGGCCTAAACGTGGCATACCTACATTAAACCAGTATAATTTCCCTTAATATCCTCCAACCATCTTCTCGAAAATTGATGTAATAAAATTTATTTAAAAACGTTATTTTTAGTTATTTTTTTTTAACAGTTATTTTTAGGATATCATTGGAAGATTACAAAACAAAGCCTTAAGTCTCTCAAATGCTAGGAAATTAATACTAGACAGTTCAACACATTTATATGCTCTGGTATATTTTGGAACTGTCTTGCTGTTAGTACTATCTCTTTTTGGCTTGTCATTTTTACATTGTTATCATGAGATTTTCTGACCTGTTGATGCCTAAATTAAATTGGCGAAACGTAGGAGGTTAGTTATTGGAGAAAATTGTAGCTTTGTATTGAAATTTTCAGAATGAAATTTCTTACCTGAATTGAAATCTCTTACCAATGGATGCAGTTTTTTTAACCATGTATTTTAGGGAATGGGGAGGATAGGACGACTTTTGTTGAGCCCTAATGAATAGTATGCTTTCCGATGTACTTCGAAAATTAAATTTTAGAAGAGAGGAATTTATTTACTATTTGTTTTATTGTTGTATGATATGAAAGTATAAATTATTCTTTTTACTTTCTGGCTGTTCTTCTGCAGAACATTATTGTGAACTTAAGAAAAAAATAAAAAAATGTTTAAAAACTATA
Organism: Rhaphigaster nebulosa; assembly: GCA_948150685.1. Lineage (NCBI taxonomy): Eukaryota > Metazoa > Arthropoda > Insecta > Hemiptera > Pentatomidae > Rhaphigaster > Rhaphigaster nebulosa. The sequence continues at coordinate 34,334,779 of OX411308.1, forward strand.
TTCTTAGTTCTTAGTCCAGTCATTACATGCTCCAAAGGAAGGTGTAAACGCAAATGAGAGAAATTGGCTTCAGGGCTTTTTTGGACTAGTTAAGTGGTAAACATACCAGAAGTCCCCGGATCTAGGAGCAAAAGTAAAGGCAGGAGGTCATGTTTTATATCATGATTGGTCCTAGAATAGAACATTTTATGTAAATAAACTGAAGATCATTAAATTTCCTACAAGAATGTTCCTATTATTTTTTTTTGAATTTGCTACAGTTGAAATATATATATATATATATATATATATATATATATATATATATATAGGAAAAATACAGTCCAATTTTTTCAAATTTGTTACTTTGAAGAAAATATTTCTGCCTCTGCTACTAGATCCGAAGACTTTTAGTATGTTTAACTCTTAGACAGTAAAAAAAAAAAAAAATTCCTGAAATCAGTTTCGGCCTTCGCGTCATTTCTGTCTACAATCTCCCATTTCTGTCTCCTCTCATTGACTGGTCTATCTTTACAAACAAATTTTCGAATTTAATACATTTTACAAAAACAAAAATTATAAATCATATTTCTTTTAACTTGACATATTAAAAATTATTAGATTAATAGAACTGTGTATCATGAGAATTAGTGAATTAAAGAACTGAATGATGTGTCCTCACATGTGTCATTTCCAAGTTTAGAGTTAAGATAGAGATTGGCTACTTCTGAATCAAATGCTCTACCATCTGAATTCTTTTGTGAGATAAAGAGGAGAAAAAGCCAAATTCGGTGACGGGAAAGTTCTACTCTGAAGAGACGATTGATATTATTTTGCTTGGATTCCACTGATCCAGACTGCTCTGTTAATGCAATATAAAAGTCACTTTATGTTTGAGAAGTCTAGTGGAAAACGACTGAAGAAATTCCTTGGAACAGATCCTCGCACCTCTCTCATTACAGATGTTGACTTATGACTCCCGCGGCGTACCCTACTCGCGTCCTTTCTAGTTTCTCCACCAGCGTCCGTCCCCTGCACCACGGGCATCAATAAGCCTCGAGCTTAGCCCTCTGTCCCATTTCACACGGCTTTCACTAGCTATATCTTCCTCACTCCTGCTTTCGTACATCTGAGGGTTCATACTCGTCCCCTGACCTCAGGCCGAAGCGTTTCATCCGAACGTTGGCTATGGAAATCTCAATACGAATGTGCCCCCGAGGAGCGTAACGCTCATCCTTCTCATTACTCATTCAAACATCTCTCTCCATAAATAGAAAATAACGATCGATCAAAGCTAGTTAAACATCTCAATGGATGCGATAAATGACTTCAGCCTCGTGGACGTGGGAAAAAATGTTGATAATTACTGAAGTTAAATTATTTTTAATTTAAACAAACAAACGACTTATGAGCGGGAAGGGATATATCAATATTTTAATTAAAAGATATAAAGAAAGCGACTCGATGGGCTATAATTACCCATGTTAAATATATTTTATGCAGAAAAAGGTTCATAAGAAAGATATTAAGGTCATAGATATTGACTGTTTAGCATAATCAATAATAAAATAATGACGTTTACATGCCGTTTTATTTTTTTCTTCTTGGTTTCAAAAAAATCCCCGACACGTAATTTTTTTATCGGATGGGACGGCCGTATTTGTTGACTTCAGGAAATGCGGTTGGAGGTACCAGCTTTTTCCTGATCTGACATCTATTTTTCGAAGTAGCTTTTTAGTGAGTAGGAATCCCGCCCTGTTGTGTATACCGGTAGGGTTGGTCTGCAAGATTTTACCTCCATGCTTGTTTAAAAAAAATAAACAAGAAGCTTTGTGACTTTTTATGTAACTATTATTTGGTGTTTATCCTCTCATAAAACTAGAATACCATCTTTCTTACGAGAAAACTTCAAGGCAATGTTGATGCTGTGGTTTTATCTTATTTGTTAACAAATTACCTCAATTGTGTTTCCAGCAGAACTGTTTTACAGGCCCATTACGAATTATAGGGGTATGGGTAAGATATTGCTAGTACCTTATCTCGTGTTTTTAAAAATCAAACAATTAGAAAATATAATTATTGAAGAGTCATTTACTTTATCATTGTGAAGAAGTACTTTCAGCTTTTATGCTAGTTCTTGATATTTTCTCAAATTGTGTTCCATTGTGGGTTGTTAATTAGAACCACTCGGGCCTACTATATCCTTTATTATGATTATATAGGCTCATTACATGCCGACATTTTCTACTTCTAAATTCTTACGACGGATTAGAATAATGCATTGAAAATAAGAAGAAAAAGGGTCCTCTTTTTGATGGAGTTTTCATTTTTTAGTAATTTCCAGTCAATTATATAAAATAAAAAAAAAAATGCTATACTTGATACTAATGCTCTACAATTATCTTACCTTGAAAAAATCAGTCCATGCCCCTTGGTCGTGGACTGCATCCCCACCAAAAGTGCTTGGTACTTGATCTGGTGGAAAGTATTCCTCCAAAGAACTTTTGTCTGCGACCGTAACATACTGAAACATTAATTAATTAATTAAATATTATAATTTTGATGTTATTATGCTATTATAAATGAAGTGAAGTGGATTATTGAATAAATCTTTATTTTCTCGTTTAAAAATTGGTTTAATCATTTTTGCCAACGACAAATTTTTTTTAAGAGATATGAAAATAAAGAACATACGTTTACTTGCTTTGCCTGTGTGCTTCTGTAAATACAGGTTCAAAACATTTCTTGATGTTAATGAAATACTTACAGTGGAGCGCAATTTTATGTGTTTACGATGAAAAAATTATGAAAATTTAAAAATGTAATTAGTATAATTTGACGATATTGTGGAAACAATTTAGTTCATCTAAATCGTATATAGCAAATTTGGTCGTGATCGATTTATTGTATGATTGATGTATATTGTCTGCACTATTGTAAGTATTGAAATTGTGGTTAAAATAAAAAAAAAAATAGCAGCAAAGCTCTAACTAAGGTCATATTTTAATAAATTAACTATTTTAAATTTTAATTTCTTGTTTTTAATAAGTAATAAGATAACGAAGTGGAATCAAATACTACGTCTGCCCATTTACAGCATTGTGCTAACCAACTTCATTCCTTAAAATAAAAAAAAATAAAAAAAGAATAAATAAATAAATAAAAAGTGAAATTGTTGGGCATACAATAAAAAATATTCAAAACGAAATACTCTGTATTTGCAGTAGTAAACCACTAGATTTTTTTGTTGTAGATATCAAACGTTTTTGACCTACCCAACCTCAACATCTCTTCGAAATTAGAGTAACCTCGAAAGTTGGGTTTATCGTTGTAAAGCTCATTAAATATAGCAATTCCCCAAGAATATATATGTATATATATATGTATGTGTATATATATATATATATATATATATATATATATATATATATATATATATATATAATCTTGTTCTAGGTGTTACAAACCGGATATAAAATGCACCTGCACCAGCACCCTCCCTCCAATGACCTTCAATAGTACAAAAGTCGATTATTTTCAGGGAAAATATAAATAAATATTTGATTTGATGGATACAATTATTAAATAAAAACATGCGATTACTCACAGTCATAATTAGTGACATGTGTTAAAGCCTTAAGGGTTGATAAAATCAGAATTTATTTACTTTTATTATTTTTAGTTGGATAATAATTGTGGGAAAATTTATTGGTTGCATCAACTTAAATTAATTAATTAATTAATTTTCAGTTTTGTATACTGATTCACAGTTTTTTTTTTTTTAAATTTGAAATAAGGTTGAAGTAAGTAGGGTTATTTGGGGTAAGTGCGTAATTGTCACGCTAAATCCAAACCAACTGGTCTTATACGGAGCATGAAGCCTGTGATACTGATAATAATACTGATAATACTGAAGTATCAGAAATCAGCGACGAAATTTTTCTAAGGTGAAATATAACGAGTTGTAACAATATTAGTTCCAACCTGCTGATAAAGGTATGTCTTTCAACTTTTGAAATACAGCTATATTGGTGTTTTTCTATCAGTAGGCCTTTCTTTCTTTCTTTTTTTTTTTTCTTGTCGTAAGCGGAATTCACAGAATATGTTCTTCCAAATAATTGAATGTCCTTAACAGTTTTCTATTTTTTAAGCGCTTGTCCGCAGTCACCTAGCACAATATGATTGCTAGGACAAGTAGATACTTCTGTTGTGTATCTAGTGTGCGTGGTGTAAACTTACTCTTAATATCTTATTTTGTCGAGGCAACTAAGGACCAGCGAATAAAAAAAAAAAAAAATCAATTCTTTTATCTAATTATACTCCACATGGTACTTTCATAACTCAATGAAAATTGTAAAATATGAATCTCAGACAGGCTTCAATTTTTTTTATGATTACTACAGTATAATAATCATCCAGAAACCTAACTATTTTGTGCTTTCCCAAAACAGTTTCTGTTTGAATAATGAGCCTTACAGATATCTCGTACGCACTTTACCCCTTAGCGCAGGGGCAAGTATGTTCTAATTACTATGTAATTAAATTATCAATTTCATCAAAATTGACGTTGTTGAAATGCGGGCTTGAGTGCAATATTTAAACATGATCATCTAAGCAACATTTAAAAAAATAAAATTAAATAAACAAAAAATTTATCTCGTAAAACAAAAATTTTACAATCCTTTAAAGTCGAACTTAGTACGCACTTGCCCCATATTACCCTACTATGAACCAGAGTGCATTTGCCCCATATTTCCCTATTATGAACCATACACACGAGACTCGTAAAATATCATAGGTTTTTTATCAATGTGGTCAAAGCACACAATGGTATCATCTATCTAAACTTTTAATTTTAACTCGAATAATATCCTTTCACATTTCACCAAACTCTGCCTGTAATTATCTCTTCCAATGGAAACGCTACGCGAAGTGAGATCGAATCCAATTATTTGCGCATGGTTAAACTCTTTACGTTTGCTTCTATCGTCAAAAATGAACAGCTATGAATCAGAGGAACTGATAATAACTAAAGGAAAGTTCCATTACAGGTGAGTGGGTCAAACAGAAGAAAGCAAAAGAGAAAAAGTATTTAAACAGCCGGAGGGATGAATAAACGAAGGAATGATTAAAACCCGCAACTGATCCTTTGTAACTTACTATTAAAGCCTGAATGCCGTCAATCGTCCGTATTCAACTTAAAGTATGTATGGGTGAACCTGAGAATTTTGAATGTTCGAATTTCATAGAATAAAATGTTACTATTTATTTCATCAAAATCGTTTACTACCGTTTATCACTAACACTTAACTAAAAAAATTCATTCGTAGAAGTTTTTTTATCTTTTCTCAAATATCACTCCTCCCGGTATGTTATAAAATATTCTCGTTGATCCTAACTAGTCGAATCACGGAATATGCCGAGGAAATTATCGGAGACTACCAATGTGGTTTTAGACGGAACAGATACCGATCAACTATCGATCAAATATTTTCCTTACGGCAAATATTAGAAAAAAAATTAGAATTCAACGGTGTAGTTCATCAGCTTTTTGTGGATTTCAAAAAGACTTATGATTCCATTGATCGCCAGAGACTGTATAACATTTTGATTGAGCAGGGAGTACCGAAGAAGTTAGTAAATCTAGTAGGGATGTGCATGACCGAAACATTCAATAAAGTTAGAAACGGTAATTATTTTTCGGAGAAATTTGAAGTTCGCTCGGGTTTAAAACAAGGCGATTCCCTTTCACCCGTCCTATTTAATTTAGCACTAGAGTATGTCATTAGGAAGGTAATGCGTACCGAAAGGGGTTTAGATCTGGGTGGTAAAATATCTGTGCTCGGGTTTGCGGATGATTTGGTATTATTAAGTAAGGACGCGGAAACTATAAAACTGAATAAAACAACGTTGATGACAGCTGGGAAAGAGGTTGGCCTCAGAATAAATACGGATAAGACTATATTAAGACTATAACGGATAAGGTTAACAATAGAAACAGAGGCGATTTTGAGGATATAGATATAGGAGAAAATAGGTTTGAAAACGTTGAGAAATGTAAGTATTTGGGGTCTGTGATTACTAGAAAAACGAAATTCAAGAGGAAATAAAGGCGCGGTTATAGGTGGGAAATGCTTGTTATTTTTCGGTATCAAGATTACTTAGGTCGCGCATTCTGTCCAGAAACTTAAAACTTAGAATATACAAAACTATTATCTTGCCTACAGTTCTGTACATGTGCGAAACGTGGCCGCTAACCTTGAAGGATGAACAACAAGGTCTTCGAGAATAAGGTACTGCGTAAAATATTTGGGCCGAAAAAGGATGAGTCAACTGAAGAATTTAGGAGGCTACACAACGCGGAATTGCGGAGCATGCACCCTGTTAATATAATCGAAGTGATATCATCGCGACGGTTGAAATGGGCTTGCAAAGTTGTTGGGCTCAGTAACGAACGAATTCCTAAAAAGTTAATAAACGCTGAGCCGACTGGTAAACGTCCGAGGGGTAGACCGAAACTTAGGTGGGAGGATTGTATTAAGAGTGATCTAATGAATTTTGGTTTGGACGGTAATCGGTGAACCAAGATTTGTAGACAGCGATTAGTTGTATCGGCATCGAACCTCCGGGTTCGCTAAGCCTTTTATATTATTATTATTTCTCAAATATTGAGAATTTTACTTAATAAAATAATTTTTGTACTTCAAATAAAAAATAATAGAAATACCTTTATCTTTGGAACTATTTTTTTTTTTTCGCTTGATAATTTGGATTTTCTCTTTACACAGTACATTTTGAGGCATTTAGCCTGTCTAAAATTTGTTTACCAAATAATAATAAACTTAAAAAGTTTATAAGACTATGGCAGGAAATTTAAACATTGACACAGGAATGAGAATCGGATTGTGGGACGGGGATAAAATGAGTCATTTTAAAAAGGTTATTGCATTAGAGGATTTCCCTTTCCTTATCTTAAAAGGTTTGCAAAAGTGATGCAAACTTCATCATGAAAAATCTAGTCTAGACGTATCACTTTCCTAACACGGGCTGTTGAAAGTAACAAAGCGCGATCTAGTACACGCCAAAAGAATGAGAATTGGATGGTTTATGATGAATTAAGATAACATTGTTCAGCAATTTCGAGATTAAAAAATTAATACAGTAGTAGCCTATGACTGCAGAACCCCTAGAAACCATAAAATAAGAATTATAAGACTATTTTATTCTTATTACTGTCGTTTACGAGTGCGAAGCGCCGATTCGAAATCGTAGCTTATACCCACCCCCAACCTACTATCGGTCGCTACAGTCTGAAACAGATTCTTAGTAAGAGGTTTATTTGGTTAGGAAATCAAGGTATGCACAAGAAAATTAGTCATTCGTTTGGAAAAAAAAACCGTAATTTATGATAGCATTGCCGGGATGATCGACGAAATACGAGGTACTTCCATAATGTGGAAATATTCCGCTGTTATTTTCTTTGATATAGAACAGTTCGTGATAAAATAAGACGATAAAGTACTTTTAAACGTTTAAAAAATAGAAATATCACTATCTCTTTCAAACATGGTATTAATTCTTAATTGTTCCCAGAAGCAAATGCATATTGAAAAGTGCAGTTTGCCAAGATAGCAAATAGTACAATATAGCAAGTAGTATCAGCCTACAATATGTATTGAGGAATTGAGAACAGATTTTTCAATATAAGTATTAAATAATCAACAACTAAAAATTTATAACCTGATCTACAAATAAGTTTATTAAATTAGCAAGTCTATTGGGAGTTCCAGGAGATCCAGTTACACGGCCTTTGCAACATTCCTCCTGGCCACAATGTTTTTGTTACGTGAAACATTAAATGTAGTTTTTAATAAATGCTTCAAAATATAATTACTTACTGCTTCAAATCTAGCATGTTCAAAGTTTATATCCTAGGTACATCAAATATTTCGATCTAGATGGTATCATTGAAGTAAAAAGTAAAACTATTTTATGGATACTTGGCATTGTGTAGTCACCAAAAATGACTAATTAATAGACTCTTATCTATCATAATATTCTCTAATTTCCTTTAGCACTTAAAAATCAGTGAGGTACCTTTTGACAATAAATTTATTTTTATAATTTTAAATTAAGAGGCATTAAATAGTTACTTTTTTTAAAATATCTTAATATTTAATCAGTTTTCTCTTTTTTTTTTTTTTTTTCCATCTCACTTGGACTCATATGGTTCTTTATTTTTATGTGAATATGTAAAATTTGTAAATCTTAAAAACAAATGCTGTAACATCTATTGATTCTCAAGACAGTTGTTTTCTCTGTTATTATTTCTTCAAAAGGAAACATTTATTTTCATAATTAAAAATTTACCCAATGTGAATTTTGTTATAGAAGGTACCTTTAAGTAACTATTCATAATCCATATATGATTCCTGTCACTCACATGTACCTTGGAGCATTGAAACGATTATATGAGGTTTTTTTTATAATATTCTTCAAGCTTGTAGGTATGTATGTGGTTGTTTCACAAGAAATGTCAGTTTTGTAGTGGGTAAAAATAATTAAAATATAGTTGAACACAAAGACAATTAGTTATTATAGCAGAAAATTAAATCCGAAGCAGAAATATACATGATAAATGATTATCCTTTTCTATATTTGCCAATCAGTATCAAAGATAAACCTGATTAATTATTTCAATCATAATTTCCATGCCATCAAATTTTATATATATATATATATATATATATATATATATATATATATATATATATATATATATATATATATATATATATATATATATATATATTCTAGTTATTTTCATTGATATCAAACAATATGTGACAAAATAAGATGATAAAGTACTTTTAAATGTATAAGAAATAAAAATGTCTAAATAATACATATATATATATATATATATATATATATATATATATATATATATATATATATATATATATATATATATATAAAATCTGTATAATCTATAATGCACTTCAAAAAATTTAAAGTTTAGTAAATTATTGAAGCAACTATTTGGATACATACGGAAACTATTTAATAATTTTTTAATAACTAAATGTACAAATTTAGTCATAACTGAGCACTGTTCAGATATGATTTAATGTATAACTAAGAAATATAAGTATAAGGGAGGGCTGTTTGCAGTTTCAAGTAATATTGTTTTATTTAATTTTGTCTGAGATGTTCAGGTGTAATAAAAGGAAAACAACAGAACAAACAAGATTTTATTTTGGCTAGGCCAGCCGCAGGCTGTATAGGAGTTATACAGTTTGCCTTGTGTTATTGCCAGAGACCAGATTTTCAGGCAATAACAGATCTAGAATATGGGCGAAAAATCTAAGAATTCGAAACGTAATACTTCAAATTTAGCAATGAAATAGCCTAAATATTCAATATCTTTAAATATTAGTCTCTGAAGGTCAGATTAACAAAAATAACAATTTCCAAAAATATTATTATTAAAAATAAAAATTCTAATTTATGAAGAAAGCTAAATATAATTCTATACCTCAGAAGTATACTGTCGTAAATAGCATTTTAAAAGATTAATAGGAGAGCAAGAGGAAGTTTCAGATCGCACTGTATTGTTAGTTTTGAATAGTGGTCTATCTTTATATTTGAAGTGTTACATGCTTTATTTACTACCTTCTTAGTTTATTTAAGATACTTATATTTGGAATATATGGCCAGAATAATTCAAATACAATTACAATACAAATTCAGCAAAATTGGATATACAACAATTTATCTCTCATGTACATAAGTATGAATAAAATAATTAATAATTAGAAAAAAAATTTATTTATTATTAATTATTTAGGCTAATTTTTTTCTTTATTTTAGAAAGAATTTTTTTATGTTTTTAGAAGATATGAGATTATCAACGTCAATTCAGGCAAATAATACATTTTACATGTTTGGTATTGCAACCCTTACTATATTACATAGTGCTCTGGATAAGTAGACAATAACCAGTTGCTATACAATTAAAATAATCTTACAGGAAGACATCTTGTTATTATCCGGAATAAGCAAACCATAATTTAAGAAGACTGAGTCCTGTACTGAGGCTTGTCGATGATGGACAAGTTGCTCCTCCGCCCTCTTCTAGTATATGATATTATAATATATTATGCTGTATCATAGTTTCACATCTATATATATATAAAATTTAACTTCACAATAATTTAGGACATCGCAGTACTTGTTGATAACTGGCACCAGATGTTGATACTTGTTCTGTTGGAGAAAATAAAAGGAGTTTAACAAATTAAGTTTTTATTTTTAATATTTTGAAATGCTGATGGTATTATAGAGACAACATCCATTTATGTATAAGCGACTTAGTTGGGTATGATTGTTAGCATGATTTAGAATATTCCATTCCAATATGCTCACTAATTTTTAATATGATAAATTTTTATTATGAAATTAGTCATTGTTCAGCCTAGTGATTCTGGCGATTATAGGACTTTAGTGTAACCTACTGCGACAACTTATCTGTCTTTTACCTTTTATAATAATTCACCTCGATTGATCACAAGATAAAAATAATTCCCTAACTTCGCCCAGTTGAATACAAATAATAGTTTCGTGATCGAGTAATTTATTTTTATACAAGATATGTACACTTGTCGATATGATATTAATAACTATCTTGGGAGAATAAAAAAGATATAAATTTTATTTATTGATAGAAAACAGTTAATAAAGGAATTATTAATATAATTATAGATAATATTGATAACAATTAGAAGGAATTAATAATGGAATGGTCTACATAAATTTGTTTTCAGTGAGAAATTTTACACATTTCTTTGTTTTGATTTTCTCATAACTTAAATTGTGATGATATTTGAAAGATTTGGGAACAATCTAAATAGGGATCAATTGATACGTTTAAAGGCTTGCAGGAAAGCTTTTCTGCAATGCAAAAAATGTTTTTAAAGTTGTGCAGCTCATTGTTTTATGTCTCATAATTTATATTTTTCATTAAACTTTATTAAATAGAAACAGTGTTCTTGTATGCAGTGCTAAATAGTTTAATTGGTAGGCTTAATCTAAACATTTTTTAAGTTATGGGCCGAAAGATCAGAATCTTTTGTTTAGTTCAATTTCAGTTCGGCATTTTTAACATAATTAAATCATTCTATGCTATGAAAATCTTTCAAAATTTAATTTTGAAATCCCTGGTTTCCTTTTTCTATAAAAGGGCTGCTCAGTTTTATTTCATAAGGATCAGCTATCCTGAACACTGATGCCAGAATGAACTATCTATGTACTTTGAAAAACTTGAGTGATGAGAAACTATTTCTCCCACTATAAAACTATAAAATATTTAACATTAAAGTTTTGCTGTAAGGAGAAAAATTATAATATTGGGAACTGTGATCCTCTTGAAAATTAAAAATCATTAACTAAATGTCCTAAAGAAACAAATTGAAGATGCAAGATGCTTTAATACATCTTTCTTTTAGTATCCGCATGTCGACTAAGGAGGAGGTTGAAATAACTGTGTGGTAAACAAGAAATTATAGGGAGTAATCTCTTTGCTAAGATGACATTTGATTTTTAATGTGTTTTTTTTTAAGTATATTTAAAACATGAAAATTTTTTTTTCCAAATTTCTGAAACCTCTATATGTTTTGCCTGATAGAAGAAAAATGGATTTTAATTTTGATGAGGCTTATTTTTGTAAAGATGGATGAAGTTTGACTGTGAAGATGTAATGAAGAAAATTAATTATTTACTTAGGGATTAGAAAAAGTGAATTATATTAGAAAATAACTGTATACAATTAAATAATTGTATATATGTATTTCGAGTCCTGCAACTGTGTCACTTTCTGAGGAAGGAGCAGTAGTCTTTTTTTTTTTTTTTTTTTTTTTTTTGTTCGGAGAGAAATCTTTTCATTCAACAGTATACCGTTGATAAGACAAATTATCATTTTTCATCTTATTTTCAATTTCCCATTGCACTGTACCAAAGATATCTATTTGCCTCCCTATCATATTTGAACTAATGATTAGTGGGCTACGAAACAGAGGATTTGAAAGGCATGTATTCTGATTTTTGGTGCTTATCATTTATCAGATAAAATGGCCCTAAACTAAAGTAGTTTAAAACAAAAAAAAATCAATTTTTTATTTATAATTTATCTTAACAGATTCCAAACTGAAGGTGAATATGTTTGATTGATGACATTACTCCAATGAAGGGCCAGATGACTTCACAGAGGCTGAGTGTGCCCCAAGAGAGGTTCCTGACCCCACAGCGAATTTATGCCTGATATTACAAGATAAGTAAATTGTTTATCACAGCTGGATTCGAACCCAGGCCTAGGAGCTAGTAGTGTGGAGCCTTTCCCACTGAATTACCCCACTCCTGTTGCTCTCATTATCATCTCAAAATATTTTTTAAAGCTAAATAACTTAATAGCCTAAAATTTTTTTCTTAAGTGGTGTATTAATGTGACTTGAACACTTTTATATAAACTCTAATATGTCTATAGATGAAAAATTGATAGTAATGGAATTTTAATTTTATCTGTACAACTCACATTAACAATGCAATAATAGGTTTAACATTTTAGATACTTGATTCGAAGAAAATTTTCATTCCATTTCCTTTAATTTTATATTTTAGTCCATTTAACTTCATTTAAAGATTTTGAATTGCATTGATTTAGGTTATTTACCACAATTGTTCGTATTTGATTATCATGGTTTATTTATTATATTAAAACAGGAAACAAATTACAAGTTTATATATGAATTGTAATTTGTGAATGTTATACGTGTTTATACTACCTACTTTGTATTCCATTTTATTGATTTATTCATAAGATAATGTTAAATAATGTAATAGTTAAATACCAGTGAATAGTGGATTACCTCAATATTACAGATAAGGAATGTTGGCCATTAAGTATAGTTTTTATGACATTCTACCCGATAAACGTTTTCTCTAACTGTATGAATGCTATTTTACTAATTAGAAATGCTATTGTAAAATTAGAAATGTACAAATTTTATTTATACCCCAGTAGTTATTTCAAAATCATAATTCAATTTTAAATAATCAATAATTATTGATTATTTCATCCGAATATTGCTTGATTCAACATTGTTAATGAACTTAGAAAAGTTATGCTAATAGTTAAATATTTAATTAAAAAAACAAATTTCTAAATAGCTTATTAGGAATGGTTTGACTGTGCATTTATCATTATCATCTCGATGGCAACCTGTTGGTCTAGTTTGAATTTCTCCTTCTGTTTGTGATTTAACTGATTTTAATTTATGTAATATTAATGACTGAGAAAATTTTTGGTTTTAATCATTAAGAACTTTTTTATTTAAACTAATTTTTTTTTGTTTTCTGTGATCACTGGTGATAATTTTGACACATTTTGATTTTATAGGAAATATTCCATTATGACTCAATGATTTGAATAAAATTATCTCAATATAATATTAATCAAATTATTGAGTAGTGAATATTGTTTTATAATAATATTCCAATAATAGCCTAATATTAAATAAAATATTTACCTGTATTTTACTTTTCGGTAATTTTCCGGTTTCTTGTTGGGAAGGTGACCATACAATTACTTTTGAAAATGATATTCTTTCTTGAAGCTGAAACAGATTTTAACACTATTTATAGCCAGCCATATTGTTAATAATTTAACCAGTTTCATGAAGATAGGATTATGAAACCATGTAAGTGCTCACCATACTTGTTTTATATATATATTATAATAAACAGAATAATTCTTTATATTGTATTATGTAAAGCTTACCGTTACTAATAAAAGGACGTTGTCTAAGGTTGATAAATTATTCAAAGGTAGTGTTGTCAGAACACAAAGACCAGAGCGCGTTCGGTCACACCTGAACAAAGATGAGAAAATATTGTAATACCTGCAGGTCTGGATTACTATTGTAACTTGATTTTTAAATATTACATGTAAATATAAGTGAATACATTTCAAATATTTATTAGTTGCTTAATCAGGGCAGAGATGAAAACTGTATATCTTCCTTATAATTTTATTAATATATATATATATACATATATCATATAGATATATGATTGAATTTTTAGTTGTTGGACTCTTGAGGATATAGTAATTTTCAAGAAACGTTGGTCCTCATGTGAGATTGATTAATAAAATTATAAGGAAGGTGTATAGTTCATATTTACTCTAAAAAACTAAACAAATAGATCTTCCTATATAGGTTTTAACAGTTAAATAAATTATTAATTGCTATTTATGAAGTATCTGAAATGTATAATGTAACTCTATGGTTACAACTTAATGCTACTGAACATTATTATAATTAAATATGAATTAATAGTGTACTAATAATAATAAATAATAAACACCTGTTACTGCTGTTTCACACCCTTACAGAACATTTAGGAAGGATAATGGTTTTGTAAATTCTAACTTTTAAATTTCTGGACAAAATTTGCGACCTAAGTAATGTTGATACCGAACGATAACAAGCATTTCCCGCCTTTATTTTCTCTAGAATTTCGTTTTTTCTAGTTATCATTGGCCCCAAATACTTAAATTTTTCTATGCGTTCAAACCTGTTCCCTCCTATATCTATATTATCAAAATACCGCTATATATTTCATCTTAGTTTACTAATACCTAAAATATTTTAGAAAAACCTTTCAATTATAGTTGCTTGGAAGATATTTTTAAAATGTGTGGCTAATGGGTGATCATGGCCAGAAAGTTTTATAATAAATTACTAAATTTTTATTCTCCTAGAGAAACGCTTGGGTGTACATGTGATCATCTTTACTTTGTTAGTTTCAAGGATTATTTATTAATTTAGTGATTCATTTGTAATTAGTTTTGTTAGACATTGAATTATACAAAATCTTTGTATAATTTGATGAATATAAATTTTATGACATGACATTACTAATCACACAAAATTAATTACTGGTACTTACTGATAATATTGAGTATAGTTATGCCACTATTTATTTTCAATACAACTAAACTTAAATGATGAATTTTTTGTTTTGAAATTCAAGTGAACAATATAAATTGAAAATTGATCAATACAGCAAATATAACTGTAACATTGTGGAGGTGCTTTTATAATATTATTCATGGGTATTTTTCTGTCTACTGTCAATGAAAAAAATAGGCAATTGAAGTGCTTTCCCATTATTTTGATTTATTTGAGTTATTGATTTCTTTATAGTGTGCTCATAGGCATACACTAGGAGGGAGGGGGTGCCATATGCACAGGCACCTGCTAATAATTCAGTTTTATATCTTTTGTAGCCCATGAGTGTTAAACTTTTCGTTTAATTTATAAGAAAAAAATGGTTAAAATATGTTTTAAACAGCATATTTCCCTTGCCTGAATAAGGTAATGAGGGATGAATTAAATCTTTATCCTTTATCGGTATTACTCTTTGATCTAAATAAGATAGATTGTAGTACTTCACAGTGAAAACAGTTTCATCTCTCAGTAATTATCCGAACAATTGTTGTAAGAAATTAGTTTTATTATCTTAAAAGCAATTTGTAAACAAATCAGGTTAATCTACTAGTGTACTGTCACCAATACATGAACCAAAAGAAACGAGGAGGAATTTTGCTAGAAAAAATAACAGTGAGAAGACAGAGAAAGGAAAGGAGATAATAATTTCTGTAACCCTATAAAAAAAAGATGTAGTTAAAAAACATGGTTTGAAGACGTTTCTAAGATTTCAAGCAAGAATAGACTAATAGTATTGACTGGGATGCAACAATTGTAGCTCTACAGGAAGTAATAGGAAATTATTGTTCCTAAGCTGAACTTTACCCCTTTTTATATTGACGAGATTAATTAATAGCATGATAATTGATTTACTCCAACTTAACAATTTTCATTGTAAGAAATAGATTGAAAACCTAGCGATAAACTTTTATTAATTTACTCAATTTTAGACAATTCTTGCTAAGGAGGGAAGGGTATTATTTATCATAGTGGAGAATATGTAACGCTAGCGGGACTGAAGTATGATTTTAGCTAGAGCTGGCAAGCTTAAATTTTTCTCACCGTCTTTCACCGCCTCCCCTCCCCTCTCCTGAATTGAGGTAAAAAAAATCAAAAAGCAGAAATAAATATTTTATACTTAACCTAAAAATAAAATTTCGCTCGAAATTTTCCATCTGGAGCAAGTGCTCTCTTTGTCTCCCCCCTCCTAGTTACGGTCTTGGACGGTAGCAATCCTTTCAAATTTTAATCTCGTTCGTAGGAAAAACTCACTTCTTTCCGATTAGAATAACAATTGAAGATCCTTAACTGACAAAATCGTTGATTCCGTGCATAATGCAATGTCCACACTGTTCAACTTTCGAGGCACCTTTTGATTCGACATAAAAAACGAGGAAGGCAATTAGGTAAGCTTACGTGAGGTAAGCGAAGTCGAATTATTATTTTTATTTGATTACTTTTTCAAAAATTGTGAATAAATTTATTCGCTGAATAATAAAATAACGAATAAATGTGCCATTTATTACTTTTTACTGAATAAAATTTGCCCAACACTGGTTAGGGCCAATTTGTCTAACGAATGTGTAACATTGTGGATATAGCTTATGAACGATTCGTTTATACGACGTAGGGGTTTGTATCCCCTTTGCCGGCATCGGAAGAGGCGTGGTATCAGTTCCTGTAATCAACTGCTTCCTTCCGTTGATGTCAGCTGGTATTCGGTAGAGTAACCCTTATCGCACTAATAACAATAATCTCACTTTCAGGTTGTTAACAATATAATAAATTCATTCGATATATTTTTTTCCATTACTGTGCTAATAGGCAGGATTTTTGCATCTGATTCTCAAAATCTATTAATACCTCCTGCTTTGTTATAACTCTCTTTGTAATTAGTATAAATGAAATAAAACAATTATTTTTTTTTTTATCTCTCTTTTCGAATTTGATTGAATGAAAGAAAAATAATGGAAAAAACTGTTTTTGTTTATTTTAAGCTTCAACCTTTTTTGTTAGTTAAAAAATTCTTTATAATATTGCTAATTAGGTAAAAGTTCTTTTGAGCTACTGATGGGCATGGCCTCTCGACAGGTCGGCTAATGTTTTTGGCACGGTCTGTACATCAAAAGCAGAATCTGTCATAAGTAGAGGCGGCCATTGACGGTCACTTTCTTTGCTATTATATATTTAATTTTTATCTTTCTATTGAAAGACCATTGATTCCAATTTTTTTTTTTTAGACGGGGATATCAGCTTGTTATTATTTGCTTGTATATACTTTATTTACCTATTGGGTAATGTTTATGTATAAAATTTCTTTGATTTATAATTATTATTTACCTATTGGGTAAAGTTTATGTATAAAATTTCTTCTTTGATTTATAATTATTATTTACCTATTGGGTAAAGTTTATGTATAAAATTTCTTCTTTGATTTATAATTATTATTTACCTATTGGGTAAAGTTTATGTATACAATTTCTTCTTTGATTTATAATTATTATTTACCTATTGGGTAAAGTTTATGTATAAAATTTCTTCTTTGATTTATAATTATTATTTACCTATTGGGTAAAGTTTATGTATAAAATTTCTTCTTTGATTTATAATTATTATTTACCTATTGGGTAAAGTTTATGTATACAATTTCTTCTTTGATTTATAATTATTATTTACCTATTGGGTAAAGTTTATGTATAAAATTTCTTCTTTGATTTATAATTATTATTTACCTATTGGGTAAAGTTTATGTATAAAATTTCTTCTTTGATTTATAATTATTATTTACCTATTGGGTAAAGTTTATGTATAAAATTTCTTCTTTGATTTATAATTATTATTTACCTATTGGGTAAAGTTTATGTATAAAATTCTTCTTTGATTTATAATTATTATTTACCTATTGGGTAAAGTTTATGTATAAAATTTCTTCTTTGATTTATAATTATTATTTACCTATTGGGTAAAGTTTATGTATAAAATTTCTTCTTTGATTTATAATTATTATTTACCTATTGGGTAAAGTTTATGTATAAAATTTCTTCTTTGATTTATAATTATTATTTACCTATTGGGTAAAGTTTATGTATAAAATTTCTTCTTTGATTTATAATTATTATTTACCTATTGGGTAAAGTTTATGTATACAATTTCTTCTTTGATTTATAATTATTATTTACCTATTGGGTAAAGTTTATGTATAAAATTTCTTCTTTGATTTATAATTATTATTTACCTATTGGGTAAAGTTTATGTATAAAATTTCTTCTTTGATTTATAATTATTATTTACCTATTGGGTAAAGTTTATGTATACAATTTCTTCTTTGATTTATAATTATTATTTACCTATTGGGTAAAGTTTATGTATAAAATTTCTTCTTTGATTTATAATTATTATTTACCTATTGGGTAAAGTTTATGTATAAAATTTCTTCTTTGATTTATAATTATTATTTACCTATTGGGTAAAGTTTATGTATAAAATTTCTTCTTTGATTTATAATTATTATTTACCTATTGGGTAAAGTTTATGTATAAAATTTCTTCTTTGATTTATAATTATTATTTACCTATTGGGTAAAGTTTATGTATACAATTTCTTCTTTGATTTATAATTATTATTTACCTATTGGGTAAAGTTTATGTATAAAATTTCTTCTTTGATTTATAATTATTATTTACCTATTGGGTAAAGTTTATGTATAAAATTTCTTCTTTGATTTATAATTATTATTTACCTATTGGGTAAAGTTTATGTATAAAATTTCTTATTTGATTTATAATTATTATTTACCTATTGGGTAAAGTTTATGTATAAAATTCTTCTTTGATTTATAATTATTATTTACCTATTGGGTAAAGTTTATGTATACAATTTCTTCTTTGATTTATAATTTCATAAGCTATTTTGTAGAAATTAGGAAGTTGTGGTTTATGATTGGTGTGGGTAAAGGATTTATTTGTTTTCTATAGCTCAGCATGGTGATATTTCTAATGGGCTATCTTCATTTGTTTTAATTCTTTCAGTATCCGTAAATATATTTTAGTTATCATTCATTTTATTCCTCTTAATTTGTTAGCATTAAATATTAATAATTTATTAAAATAGGTAAAGGACTTGAAATTATATATACTCCCTCAACTAGAATAAATTAAGATCTCATTTTAGAATAAATAAATGCCTTATCATAAATTATACAAGTTCTAAAACGAGGCATAAATCGTTTACAACCTATAAATTTCATAAAATAATTATAATAAACACCAAAAATGTTATCATAAATTGTTGATCAGTATAAGGTTGGAGTTATTGGATTTCAATATCGATACCTTATTCTTTTTACTTGAACTTTTACCGCTAATTATTAAAAAAAAAATAACTTTTTCCGATTTGGTTCGTTTTGTTGTTCCTTTGCGGAATCTAAATGTGGTGAAAGGTAGTGCCTGAGGCAATTATATATATTTAATCGACACGAGTCAGTATTAAAGCTAACATTTAAGAAACTTTCTTCACCGATTATGGAGCTTCTTCATTTCGACCATCATCAGATTCTATTTGGAGCTTTAATTAAAATAAGCCTGCTAGATTAATAACCATGTTTATTGCGAAATAATTGGGAGCGTATACATTAAATATATAAAAAAAAAATAATCTGACCAGAAGATTAGCACTCCGCAGCCACAATTGTCCCTCATCTGGATGAAATGTTATTTTCACTGTTTAAATGAAATGATTTCGTTATCAGTCCCCGGGAGCCGGGGCGCTAAAAGTTGAGATTGTCATATTGAAATTGAACTCTCTAAAGTATTTCGTAATATCACGTGCTCAAATAGAACGAACGGTTTTTATTTAAATTATATTTTATATCAAAAGCGATATTGTTCCAGTAATATTACATATGCATAGAGAAGAGAAAATAAAACATATATGAAACCTTTTATTTTAGAAGAAGTAAATCATATATAATATAAGCAAGCAGAAAATTATGTTTAATATATATATATATATATATATATATATATATATATATATATATATATATATATATATATATATATATAGACGTGTATCTTTGATATCCCGTAAATTAAAAATTATAATGACTATAATTAAACATTTAAAGATGATAATATTGCATCCGTGATGCCTAGTTATAAACCTTTTTGTATAAGAAGTTTTCTGTAATTTGTATCAATATATAATTTAATTAAATATTGTATATTGCTGGGGTTCAGTCAATGGTCAACTAAAAAACAAAACAATATGTGTTAGTTTTTATTTATTTTTACAGTTCCTATGACACATTAGTCGGCGCACATGGCACACGTTTATTAGATACTAGAGTATTACTATTATTCATATGGCCTGAATACCACACACATGGTACGAGCAAAACGTGTCGGCTGTAAAACTAAGCAAAAACAATAAGATCTTTATTAATCAGAGCTGCAAAACATCCCATCCTCCCTTTATGTGGTATGCAGAGTCGTTCCTCAAACGTCACTTCCCTATTTACGTTCATTATCTCTCCGTTAAAATCTGCTTTATGTTCAGAGAAACTCCTTAAAGCCTCCTTCAATGTATTTGCAGTTAAAGGGGAGACACAGGTACTTGCCTGCCTAGCTTTCTTAAACCCTCTTTGCACTCACGAAAACCTGTTTCTAACTGATAGAAAATACATTTTTTGTTATTATTTAAAAAAAAAAATAGAAACATACAATGGCTTTTTTAACATAATGATTTTATTGGACCATTTAAACGAAGAAGGTGTAGGTGTGGTACACGTACCTCAGGGATAAGGGAAGAGTTTATTGGAGGTACGGGCTGCACGAGAGTTAGGACATAAAAAAATAATAAGAAATTCGTTACTTGTATTGCGTATGTGGTTTTCGTATCTATGTGAAGTTGCTATTTCAGCATTAGTTAAAGGAACAAACAGTCTGTTGGATGTGGAACCGCATCTCAGATTAAAACTAACCCTCAGAGAACCAAATTATTTCCTTTGCCAATGACAATCTAAATTTTTTTAAAGTAATTTTCACTTGAGGTTTGTATCTCCATAATAGAAGCAGTTTAAATTCCTCATTTTTTTTTTTTTTTAATCAAAATATCTTTTTTAATTCCATGTCTTAGTTTTACTCGAGCCATAGTATCTTTAGAGACACTGAAATTAAAAATTTGATTTTCAACTCAATTTTTGGAGTAAGAGCACCAGTAATAGACGATTGTTGTAATTAATTATATAAATAATTAATTGTAATTGTTTTTAATCAATCATTAAAAAGCTCTAATCAGGAAAAATTAAAGAAGTTACCTCATTACCATTCATTGTAGTAGCCTTCATCAAAATCAACTTACTGAGTTTATAATCCTTCTCATGATTCCCTTCAGTTTGCAATGGTACCAACTATTATTTAAAAGTTCCCCTTTCCGATTTGTACCAAATGGAATTCTGTAAATCAAATTTATGGATTTCTAGAAATAGATAAAGTGGAGGTATCTTGAAAGGTTCCCCGACCTATTAAGCGTTAATCGATGGAAGCATAAATTATAAAAAAAACATTATAGTGATACTTTCGTTTTCCTCTAATTGTTTTTTAAAATTGGCTATTTCCAATTCCATTTTCTTTTCAGCGGGTACAATTTTCATTTGTGACTTCTTCACGTCTTTTTCGGCAACTTTTTTCATTAAAAAAACACCTCTAGATTACATCTGCATACATTATTTTATTTTTTTAGTTTTCATTATTATGGAGTTAAGTTACAGCAAATTAATATTTTTTTTTAATTTCTGGTGTCTCGCAAAAATGCTGTTTTTAATGATCTTTTTTATGTGGAACGGTTACATATAATTTACTATCTTATCCACAGGGCTTTAAGTTTTAGTATTAGTAAATTAATATCAATATATAGTTGCAGGAACACTAATTGCGTGGTTTTGAATCTTTCGTTAAGTTGTTTTCGTAGTTTTCTGGCTGTTTCTATTGAATTAATCATGACGAGATATTTTCCTTTCATTTAATTAGTTATTTATTTATCGCGGTGTACTTTCTACACGGCACTAACAACCTCAACCTCTTTAGCACCATTAAAAAATTCCAAGGATCAAGGACTGAGGAGGGACGGGACTAAAGGGCAGTTGGTTAGTGCGTAATTAACTAGAACAGAAAGCTTTGTCGGAACTATAAACAGTTGCCGCTGACACAACTTTCCCGCCAAATTAGTCAAAATGTATTGGCGGGGAATATTCTAAGTGCTATGACCATCGACCGGTAGTAGTGGCAATTCCGAATGTTTTTGTCGCTAATAGGCGTCGAGAAATACGATCTTGTGGTTTCGCCGGTCTTAACATGGACTGTTCCAGTGTCAACAGCATTTCAACACGTAGTCTGCTAAATCTTGCCGGTATATTCTCTCGGTACTGGAATGTGAAAATGCGGTATTTGTTTGTCGATTATCGTAATTTACACGATTACTTTAATAAGAGCTTAGAAAATTTAAGGTCAATTTTTTAAAGACAAAGTTTTTCAAATGAGGTAGATTTTTTTTATTGGAGACCATCTATAATAGACCATGCATAACAACAATTGAGTTCACTTCTAATTTGTCAATTTTAACCAAAATTTAGTATGTTATTTATATTAATTTATAAGTCTTACATACGAAATTTTAAAAGTTTTACATTATACTTTAATATAATTTTTGATGAAATTATAGAAATCTATTATGAGTACTACAAGTCTTTTAACGCAAATTATATAAGTAAAGTACCACTTCGCGTGATCATGTAGTGACACAAACGGGAGGTACACAACTAGATTTTAAAACAATCCCAAACACAAGCGCAAGATACGTAAGAACATACGATCTTACATATTAACGTCACGACGAAAAAGTCAAAATTTGCGTTAAATCTGAAAACCGAAAATTTTAGCGATTACGATCCTTTCCTTTCCTTACACTGCGTACAAGGAAGTAAAAATTCTTGAAAATGCTGTACATTTAAAATTAAAATTGGCATGGGAGATAGGTGATAAATATATTTTAATATTTACTAGGTTGTTACAAAAGTCCTTGTGCATGAACAGAACACTTAATTCCAAACTCTCATAATTAATCCTATGAGAATGTTTTTGTTTCTATTATTTATGCCAATGTTTACTTTGACTAATCCTTTGATTCCTTGTGACTTGAGTTGGCTTTATGGGCTCATTTACATTTTTCAAACGCATGTGCAGTGCCAGAAGAAAAAATCGTGATTCCCAGTCTGTTGAGATATTACTGGAAAGAAGGTTTAAGCGCAAAGGCAGCCGCCGAAGTAATTTGTGCCATAGAAGGAGGGTCAATTATCCATAGGAATATTGCCGCACTTTGGTTCAGGCGTTTCAACAATGGAAATATGAGCCTAGCAGATGAACCCAGATCAGGCCGCCTACCGGTCGTTGATGATGACGTTCTTCTTGAATGTCTGAACCAGGACCCACATGCAACTACTCGTGATTTATCGACCGTAGAAGGGGCCTCTAATGCAACGGTAGCTCGTCATCTTAAATACCTGGGCGTACGGAATTTAAGACCAAGGTCCGACCCACATGACTTGACATGGGCCCAAGCTTAGCAGCGAGTTGATATATGCAAAATGTTGCTTAAAAATCCGAAAGATGACAGGTTCTGGAAAAAAATTATCACAAGTAACGAAAAGTGGATATTTTTATAAAACCCTAGCAAACATAAGCAGTGGGTACTGTCAGGTGAAGCTGCACAACCAGAGGTTAGCCAAGATCGGTTTAGGTAAAAAGTGATGCTTTGCGTTTGGTGGAATTTTGTTCCTGATGGTCGGTAAGTGGATTCAAACCTTTACTCTGAACAACTAGATAGAGTTTATGCAGTTTTGAGTGCGAAGTACCTCGCTTTGGTGAACAGCAATCATGCCATTTTAGAACACGACAAACCCACTGCACATCGTTCTCGTTTGAGCAAGAAAAATTCGGAACTGCATGAAGTAAACGTTTTGCCTCACCCTGTGCATAGCCGAGATATTGCACCATCGGATTATGGTTTGTTTAAATAAATGGCTCATTTTTTTAAAAGGTCGGATCTGTGATTTATTACCAGGACGTAAATATTGGAGTAATACCGCCATCATATCCAATTACTGGCAGAAAGACTGCGTGCAGTTATAATACATATTCATCATCACTACTCGATGAAGAACTAGACATTTTTTAAGCAACCCACTGAACGTTGGGGTCATACTGACGCTTCCTTCAGGACAGCTCAACGACCTGTCTGCAGACCTGAAACGAGACAGACTAGAATCGTTTTATCTTTGTTGACTGGAATTCTATGAATGACACAAATCTACGTTACCCTAGTTTTTATAATAAGATACTTCTTCATGTTTTTAATAAGAAAAACAAATGATACACTACTGATACTACGTTTTATCGTTTTTTAAACCATTTTTTATTGATTTAAATATTAGAACTTAACATCTGTGCCTAACGTAGGCTTAACAAACGTCGGCAGTCCATCTCAGCAGTACAGTCCGAAGCATACTTCTGAATATGCCAGTCGGTCGCCTTGAGGTAAATAAACTATCTCGCCCCGGTGGAACTCTTAACACACATTAGCTCACTTTCATTTGGGCTAATGGTCGGCGAAGTTGGAAGCTCCACTTTCTTGTGTACACTCGATTTCATTCCCCTTTCTAATAGCTTCTAATAGCTCCTCTCGAATTAGGGTATAATATTGGACCATTTACAATTTCATTAATTAGGCAGTTTTCCAATCGATGTAGTTGCAGGAAATTGTTCCCTAAGCAACCGTAACCGTTATTAAATAGAAAAATTTGGTTGTAATTATGTGAGATGGCTACTCTAATAAGTTAATAATGGTAGGGCAATATAGAGATTTATGATTTTTTTTTTCTCGCTATAGGTCAAGTTATACCCGGCATAGTAGGTGAAAACTTGTGTCATGCTTTTTCCGAGATATTCCATTTTCTTTTTTGCTGATATTGTTTATATTAAATAACTCTTACCCAGATTTTGATCGAGATGAGCGCCTATTAGGTTACCAATTAATGAATCGAAACAGGTTTTACTCGGAGAAAGTATTTAATTATAGGAAATATTAATTTAAATCAGTTTAAATAGAATATTGATCATATCTTAAAATGTTTCAGAAGAAAGGCGAAGCGAAAATATTAGAATCTGAGACCGTTATTTGTTAGTATATTTATTTTTTTCTTATGAGATCAAAATTAAAGTAAAATAAATTTTTGTTAAGTAAATGTTTCGCTTATTTAAATTATTCTATTTTGTAACCGACTCAGACCCACATAATTACTACATAACCATTATTTGTAATATATATTTACACACACACACACATATATATATATATATATATATATATATATATATATATATATATATATAAGGTAAAATAAAAAAATTGTATATATTACATATTTTTCTTTTAACCGCTACATTTGGGCATTTACAGAGTCCCTTTGGATCAATCAAGCAGAAATTCCGTATGCATGGTAGTTTTACAGACAGAGAAATACCATAAAATTGGGAGTAAATTTCTAAATCAAGTTAGAAGTGACTTCTGTCGGTCTCATCTTTTTTTTTTTTCCGACCCCGCGGTTTTAAAGATAATAGGCATTCTCCTCAAATTGTGTTAGATGGTTGAAAATTTGTATGTCAATGGAGATGGTGTCAGAGAAGTACCTTTTGGAATCTTCTAATTTTTTTTCTCCCACCCGCGCCTTCGATATTTTAATTAACCGTATATTAATATATATATATATATATATATATATATATATATATATATATATATATATATATATATATATATATATATATATATACATATAAACATATATACATATATATATATATATATTTATATATCAATTATTTTAATTTTTTTTAATTTTGTATTTTAGAGAAAATACAATCATAGTGACGGAGCTCGGACTCCTCGCGTTTTTTTTCTCCTCCCCCGTACCACATTAACTTTATTTTTTCAATTGATTTTTTGATTCCAATTAACTTTAACTGATTGTTTCCTAGAGCTTAATCGAGTATAAGATAATTCTTCTTCATATCTGTGTTGGAAGTTAAACGTTTTAAAAATAAAAATTTATATCTGTTGCTAATCTTGCATGGATTGTGTCATGTGTAGATACATATCAGTGAGAATAATTGAGAGACTTCACATTTTCAAAGCGCGCCTGATAACGAATTCTAAGCAGTCAATAAAAATAATATGATGGATTAAGCAACTGAAAATTTATGTATATTTTTTTGTTAGTATACGAGTATATATTTTTGTTAGTATACTAATGATCGTTGAATAGTTTCAGTAATTCTGAAACCTCAAAGCAAAATAAAATTTATTGCTGCCACATCTATTCGTTGAGTTTAACCCGAAAATAAATAATTAAAAATGAAATAAATACAAAAATATGAAGCCCTTCAATTTAATTGTAATATTAAGTGATCTAATTGGTTCGTCTATATCGTTTTCAACGCCATTAAACTGACCGCTAAGTTTTCAAGTAGCTTCCTGCGATACATTTTCAGAACTACCATGAAAATTTTTGAAGAACAATCAATTTTCCGTTTAGGATATTGTTGTTTATTAGGAGATCTGAGAAAAATAATTAGTTTTGAACATGCTATTAGAAATAAAAGCAACAGACTTTGTCTTACATGAAGTGTATGGTCTTTGATTTTAGTTTCTAATTCGTTTGGTTGCCAAGGTACAATTTTGTTTTATTCAGACATTAATAATTTTTGCAATTATCCCATTATTGTCTATATTTTTTTTTATTTACCGAGAATTGATAATATTAATTAAAACTGAACGAAAATGTCGATTAGTTTTGTTGAAAGTTCATTTTGAATTTGCTCCTCTATATATTGGCGTGTGTGAATGTAAAGAAAATCTTCCTTTTTACTAACTAGTATTTTAAGGAATTAAAATTATTATTTTTTTTTTTTTTTACGGATGTATTTCTAATATTTACAAACTTTCTGGCAGAATTTCATAAGATTTTTCGTTTTATAAAAGTACCGATGCCTATGCTTTCGAAAAAACTCCTCCAGCACTTGGAATTGGAAAATCCTCGTCTTTACCTTACTTGAGTGGATGAAGTATGTATTAATTTTATATGCTAAGCCTTTAACACCTAAACACTGAGTGAAATCACAGTTATTAAGATTTAACTTGACAATTTTAGGTATTGTACATCGGTGAATTCAAGGGCTTAAAATCTAGAAGTCCAAATTTTTTTTTTGAATGGTGATAGTTATTCAAAATAACCAATTAATAATTAAATATTATATCCTTATCATTGCTCTCTCTCTCTCTCTCTCTATATATATATATATATATATATATATATATATATATATATATATATATGTACTGAAAATAAATGCTAGTTTGGGATGACGATAAGTTAACACTTACTCTTCCCTTCTAGATGAAAAGTAAAATTTGATGCCTGATTTTTATTATTTTTCATTCATTATATTTAATGGTTTAATGAGTCCATCGGAGAATATACGAGGCTGCACAAAGTGGAATCGCTAAGTAGGCAATAATAATTGTTTCAGGACGGTAGATAGTAAAACTGTGGCGCTTAGTAATGAACGAGTGCCTAAAACGTTAAATACAGCTTGCTATGTTTTATCTAACTTGAGTTGAGCTTGATTACTATTTATCTCTAATACATTAGTCTATATATATAGGGATGCCATTGGGCAATCATTGAGGATGATTATCCCAAAATTAAGTAAGCTTATGAATACTTTCGAATTTCTTACCTTGTCTTGGAGTTGAAAACGATGTTCATTGGCCGACTAGTTTTATAATCGCGAACAGAGTTGCGATGAGGCGTCTAAATGTAAGTAGATATAACTGGCTGTCAAGCAGCGAGTTAATCCGATTATCTACTAACCATGATGTCCGCGATGTATTGACCATCCTTTAATAGCAGAGACGGAAATCCAGCCTTGCATAATCGCATAAGGAGGCTATACTGCGATATAACTCGTTCTATACTCCTAAAAGAGCGGCAGTACATGTTAGTCACGAATCTACCGTAGGAGGGTATAACCAGAACGGCTCTTTTACCAGTAATGAAGCGGGCTTCATTAGTCACGACGGTATATCCAAGTCGGGTGAGAGCATTAATATTCTTAAAATTCCTTAAGCCTTTTGGTAATATATTGGCTTCGATGACGGTAGGGAAGTTTTCGTTACAGAAGGTAGTTTTCCCTAATCCTGGTGGCGCAAATATTAATGAGGCGGGTTCTGCAACCTTGCGCAATAATAGTTCGGATAACTCTTCGGCGGTTAGCCTGCCGGTTGATGAAGACTGGAACTGACAAGTGGTCTCATGCTTTAGAACCTCTTGGAGATCTGGTATAGTTCCAATGTCCTGTCTAAATTCAAGCTCTTCTATGGTAGGCTGCTTTGCATCAAAATACTTGAGCTTTTCAGCAGCGAGCTGTTCTAAATCATCGGGTGGTAAGTCATCTTCGATGATACATCGTTCAACTTCAGCACACTCAACAATGTTCTGGACAATAGGATGTGATGCTGGTGCTACAGAAGGATACTGGTCATCAATATCATCGATGTATCTATCTATTAAAAGCTATAGAGGAAACGATGTTTTTATTGGGTCTACAGTATCCATGAATATTTTTGAGACGCATTACTTCTAAGTAATCGCTAATGTCGTCAAATGCCGGATGGGAGTCCAGATTAGCGTCCGTAAGAGCTAATGCTGTGTTTAGCCGGGCTTTATTTTCAGCGGAGATCCTGCTGGTCCTAAAGAGTGGCCTTCGCTTAGAGCGCGGCTCAGACGGAGGGCTATCGGTATTATCCCCTTTCCGAGCTCGTGAAAAGCTCATCTGCATTGTTTTATCTTCGACGTCTCGGGGTGGTAAATCCATGAGGGTTTCATCCTCCGCTTTGTAAGGCGGTGGGCTCTCTCGTTGTCCTGACAGCCGGTATCTGCGAACCATTATCCAACTGGTATAATTTAATCATACCTTTTCCACTTTTTCCTCGAGGCCAGCCAAGCCTAAGGGGACCAGTTCTTAAAATTGATTAGATGTTTCAGCTTTTGGCATTGTTACAGTGTTAACTTCTCAGTAGGGTTTTTAAATTAACTTATCCCTTATCACTTATGTGGTGACATCTGTCATCGCCTGTCAGTTACCCTTCTCTACCTGCTCGTTCCTTATTTCTTTTGTTCGCACCTGTCTGTTTAAATTCTATAATGATAATATTGTCCAATATCAATACATATTATTACTATTATTATTATTTATTATATTTATTTATTTATTTTTTATTTATTTATTTATTTTTTTATTTATTTTATTTATTTATTTATATTTATTTATTATTATTTATGATGCCTGATTTTTATTATTTTTCATTCATTATATTTAATGGTTTAATGAGTCCATCGGAGAATATACGAGGCTGCACAAAGTGGAATCGCAAAGTAGGCAATAATAATTGTTTCAGGACGGTAGATAGTAAACCTGTGACGCTTAGTAATGAACGAGTGCCTAAAACGTTAAATACAGCTGAACCGAAGCGAAGGTTAGAGAATTGTATTAAGGACGATCTTGAGGAATGGGTTTAGACTGGGGTGGGTGAATGGAGATGTGCAAGTCGCCACAGATGGTATCGGTATCGAACATTCGGGTTCCCTAATCCTTTTATTATTATTATGCTTAATGATAATGGGACGCGTTTAAGACCTCTCAGGACGGAGACCTACTTTGTACAGGAGACCAACGTTATGCGCACAACCCTGGTCCCTTGGCCTGTTTCGTTAGTGTCCATCCGTTATTTTACATTTGGAATAATTAAGGAAATTATTACCCAATGAGTTTTGATTTTACTTCCATGTCATTTTTTTAGGTAATGGAAATATGGTCCTCAGTCGAAAAAAGGTTTAGAATACTACATAATCTTAGATTAAAATTAAGGACTATAATAGTTTGGAAATTAAAATGGAACGTTCTTATACAACAACTTTAATACTTTGTATGAATATTTAAAAACAAAAAAAAAAAATATATATATATATATATATATATATATATATATATATATATATATATATATATATATATATATATATATATTCACGGTTGTCAAATGTTAGATTAACAATGAATTTATAGTATACCGTAATCAAGACCCTGGATAGGGCCACGATAGGTAAAAAAATAAGTGAATTTCGTATAAGAATAATAAATCTAACATTCGGAAGCTTTTAACTAAGCATTGAAGAAATACTGAACATGTGCGTGGACTTATGTTCAGGGCCTAATGGTAACCCTATTCAAGCAGAGTTTTTAATAACTTCTTTAATTATGCCAGTTAACTACTACATTGTATGACCGAGAATGTAAAGTTTTTCCAATCTGTTGATTTACTGATACTCGATCAATCCAAATATGCAGCATTCCATTAAAAATCTCAAAGGAAGAAAAATAATGTAACTTCGTAGTTTTATTTCCGATATTTCATGCGAAGATATACCTACCTCAAGTTTGACAAACAGGAAAGTAATGTCAGCATGGCATCAGGTATGTGGAGGTGTATAATCTAACATCTATTTTTGTGCTCATCTTTTCACCGTAAGAAAGCTGACAGTGATAATCTACTCTCAGAAAATAGTCAATCAATACTGCTCTCCTGTTTTCGAATATTACCTCACATTTTTTACATTTTTATAGTGGTACTTTTATTCCAGCTGTTCACTTCTAGTGGCTCAGGAAAAATATTCACAACGGTTCCTTAAACTGTATGGCAGAAAAAGGGTTTTACAGCTTTGGTGATTCAACAAATGGAAACTTATATAAGTGCGAGATAAGTAAATTATGAACTGCTGGCGTACTGCTACATGCTGGTGGAACTGCTACATATATATAAACAAATATATCTTGGTTTGTTACTAAGTGCTGAATATTTATTGTTTAATTATTTATTTGAGAAAAGTTTGATAATCAAGGCAATACTAAAATCTCTGAGAACATGTTGAACTACATGGACACTAGATAGATTTCTTTTAGGGTAGTTTTACAACCGACTGACTCACTACTGTCCGATTCATTTGTAAAATGTACACGTAATTTTAATAAAATATGCTTGAATAAACAATGATACTCACTTTGGGGGGACGGTTGAGAGGTAGTGAACTATACGGGATGCTTCAGGGGTCTCCAGCGACAGCATGTCTTCCTCTACAACAATGAGCGCCCTTCCTTCCCAGTCATGCAATCCTGCAACACAGAGCGTTCTTGAGGGTCTAAGGCGTAATAACTTTTGAAGGATCCAAGGAGCTTCGTTAATAATAATAAAAAAGATATAAAAAATATAAGTCAATATATTGAAACAAAAATAAACTTTCCTGGGTGTAATAAATTAATTAAAAGACTCCTACTGGCTTCAATTGATATAAATAAACAAAAGTTCTGCTGAAAAAATAACAATCCACACATAAAACATACTTCAAAATGTCCACCACGTTGGCACTTATTTATCACAATGCCTGGACAGGTCATTGTCGGTTACCCCAGTGTTGCAGGCATAAGAAATTACACAAATACATAATTTAATTCAGTTACAAAATTATTCCTGTCCGGCAACACTGGGTGGTAACCGTTGCCGAGCGTAACCTTCTGATTGTTTAAGTGAAATGCCGTAACAAACTTATAAAAACAACGATATGAAATGTTTTGTTTGTATTATCATTATTATTTTTTTTAGCCAATTTTGTTATATTTAAAATATGAAATATTCACAATGTAAATATAAGGTCAAATATAATAAAACATTGTGCATTATAAATATTAGAATCTCTTGTAAATTAATTCTTTTATTTTCATTAAACATTTTAATTTGTTTCGGTATCGTACCTCTGGTTTCACCAAGTTTTATATACCACCGTTAGGATAAGGCAAAGCGTGTATTGTCCAAAATGCTTACTTGCCAATTGTATAATATCCAACTTTAATTTATATTTTTTAAATTGAATTTCATTGAGTCTCTTGTTTTTTTAAATTATATTGATAAGCTTTCCCATTCATTTCAATTTCCGTGTTTGATTTATTGAATGAAACTAATTTTCTGTTACAGTTCATGTAGTAATATTGCGCCTTAATAAATAAATTATATGTCATTAAACCACATTCCCAGGAGATGGTATTTTATACAGGAAGCTCTGGGGTATCTGAGTCCAATGTGTAAATAGGCTAGGGGGACCACATTTGAGGGGATTAAAATGTAACGTAGTAATGGGACCTTGTGTAACAGCTATACTAAACACCTACGCGGGCTTCTAAAGGTTCTGAGGTATTTATTTACATGTAGGTATATCATTCAAAATCAAGAGGTTATGACTCAATAACCATTCAAATATCGGAACTAGAGTAGTCTATAAAGACTATCGCTTTCAAATTAGTTTCACTTTTGCCTTAATAGGAAATTCTTTCCGTCAGGGTTAATATCATAGCACCAACCACAGAACGTACACGTTATTTCTTATTTTTCCACCTGTTCCCTGATTTTACAATCTCTATTGTTAGAAACGTAGGATTAGCTCTATTATTTTATTTTTTAACTAAAATTATACATCCCTGAATTTTCATTTAATAGTAGAAATTATACCAATAAATAGATTTGAAGATCGATTCTGAAACCGCTCATTTACATTATTTGTATATCTTCTACAGGTATTACCCATCAAAATCTATGCTGCTGTTTTATAAATGATATTTAATTTCTTTATTTTTTCTTTATCTTGATTGTTTGCTTATTTTGCTATTTAAAATTTAATTGTCTTATCTATTTGTGATTTCCATTTGTGATTTACATATTTTTTTAATTAGCGTAATTTATTTTTAAGTCATTTTATTTTATTTTACTTATCTCCTTATTTATTTTTACTATTGTTATTCTTTTGATTCTTTTATAATTTTTTTTAAATTTATTTTTATATTTTTTGTTCACTTGTATATATGGTATGAATGGAGTCTCACAGCACTAATAACTATTGGCCTTGAGTGAGGCAGATTGTATTATTTATCAATAAAGATTTTTAAAAATAAATTATTTATTTATTATTTTGAGTATATTTTATGTGAGAGATTCATTATTATTTTTTTTTTTTAACTTCAATTTAAAACGTGATACCTATCCATTTTAGCACAAAGATATTTATCGGAAGCGAATATAGTAATAAAGTTGTAGTCACAGACTCACTTTTTTACTCTTAACTCGTTTTTGCTTTGTTTTCTGTTCTTTCTGCATGACGTAGTTTTGTGAATTTATATTAATTTTTTTTCTGCAAATATTAATTTGTACCCGTCAAGAGTGTATATTGGAGTTAAAACTTTAAAATGAAGATGTCTGTTAATTATGAATATGAATTATATTCATTGTTTATGTTTACGGCAATGTACCTCCATTAATTAAAAACAAATTAAAATTTATTATATATAATAACAATAAATTTTAATTTGTTTTTTAATTAATGCAGATATACTGCCGTAAATAACTTATTTATAATTTTATCTGAAAGTAAAAATGGAAATTTCAGATCGCACTATATTGCCTTTTTTATTTGTGGGCCATTGTGTTGCATATTTTACTACCTTTTTAGCTTATTTAAGATGTTATATCTCGGAAAATACGAGTATGTTCAGAATATTCTATATAAAAGTGCGATAAAATCAAATTTGACTAAATTGGACTTAATAATCTACTATATACCTAATTGCGCAGAATTTCACCAACGTGTATCGGTGCTTAGACCACCCAAATAATTTTAATGGATCTGATAATCTTGATCACAATATGGCAAAGGCAGTATAAATTACTACAGAAGGGCTACATTGTTTTGTTTGAGTTATTGCATTTTATGAATTACCAAATGAATGGATTAATAATTAATGGAATCAGTTTTATTTAATTTTTGAATGTTTGGAAAAAAATAACTACCATTTTTTGGTATTTTGATGGATTTGCTTTCTCTGGAAGAATGCATTCTTCCCCACTTTCATTTCAAAAGTAAAGACTACAGGCTCTTTTGAAACTTCAGCACCGTATCCCAGTAAAAGGAAGATAGTGTTGTAACGATAAATGTAAACGGGAGGGCGGGGCAGGTGGGATGATATTGGTCCATAAAATCGATGTAGTGTACGGTTCACCGAACCTCTTCGTCCCTTCTACGAGGTACTAGCGGGGAAGTTTCACACCACTGGGGTATCATCCTCATGATTTGTCCAACAGATGTAATAATTATTTTATTTTTAAGTATAGTAAAGGAAATGATCTTCCAATGATTATTATCGCTAAAATACTATTTTTTACAATCAAAGAATAAGTGTTATTAGTGAAGCAGTGTGATTCGGTGGAGTTCGGTTCCTTGTACTCCGAACTCTTCTGGTTCCAGGTTATAGAACATTTATTTGATTTCATTTGATCGAATACTAGTTTGGAAGACTCTTTGGTAAAAATTCACGTGAAGTTTGATCATTCTTGAGTTAGATCAAAAAGTTTGCGGTCGAGTTTAGACTTTCTTCAGGGACAGATCGGTAACGAGGTTGAAACATCCTGATAAAATACATTTTTTTTTTTATTTATTGATTATTAAATTAAGCATTATATTATAATATTATATAATGTATAATTATTTATAAAATTATATATTATATAATATTATAATTCAAGATATGAATTGTAGTTTCCTATAATAAATTTGTTCGATATTTCAGAATTGAGAAAAACCTTTCTTCAATTAATATCTGAAATCGCGTTCGCCAAAGATTTTTAGGCGTTCTAAAGTCATAAGAAATTCTAGTTACGAATCGAAGTGAACTATCTTTTATTCCATGGAATGAATGAATCCTGACGATCTAACCCTGGCATTCAAGCCAAAAGAAGGAACATCTTACAATCTATCAAACCTATTCAAAGGTTTGATAGATTGTAAGATGTTCCTTCTTTTTTGCCCAAGGGTGCATAAGGAATTTATGTTCATGCTGGAAAGTTGACTTTAAATCAAATAAACAACAGACATAGATTAACCAGTTTAATGTCTATTGAAATGACTACGTAACTTTTAGTTATCGATGTATTTATATTGTATGTTAGCACATCTGTAATCCTTAGATCATTATTTTCTCAATTGTTTGTAAATAACAAAATTGCAGCAGTCTTACGACTTTAATATGCATAATTATATCGTTTTTTTTTAAATTCAATTTCTCATTTCTTGAAAACAATTTTGTACTCTAATCTCACAAATTAAGATAACAACATAGAAAGACAGTGATTACTAATCTTTTAAGTAGATTATTGAATTTTTATTTAAAATAATAACTTTAACATAAATTAATAGAAAAAAAAACAAAAAAAATTATAGTGAATGAAAAATAACAGCATTAAAATTAGTTTTAGGAAAAAAAATAGTAACTTGAATTTTAACTACCAATTTTTCAATTGTGAAAATTGGTAGAAAATATCTATTATTTGATCTGTTACTGGTGGAATAATAGCAAAATGTTTTTTTTCAATTCAGATTTTGTATAAGCTGGAAGATTATGTATTACATATATTAGGTATATTGTGAATAATATTTATGTAGATTTGAGGTGAAAATACGAAATTATATGAAATTATTGTTTATTTGGTAATGTAATTGTATAATATTTTGTTATGAATGAGTTATTAGTTATATGTTTGTTGATTTAGGTGATTACTTTAATATATAAAAATAAAGGCAGGCTGTTGCTATTGAGTTTTTAGTTTTTTTTTTTTTTTAATCTAAGTGCCCTGATTGGAAAAAATAACCCAGAAAGTCGAAAAAAATATGTAAAAATCAATTAAGAAAAATTAATACAGAAAGGTATTATTCACAATATGCCTAGTAAAAAAAATGTTTGTGCAAACAGAAATGTGGTAAGAAGTTAAAACGTCTAAGAATTATAACCTGAACTATCTGTGACTAACAATTTTGAAACGAAACTCATAATATAATATAAGTACATAAGATTAAAGATGGAATACGCTAGTTATTTTTCTGTCACAAAGTTACTTAACAAAAGTAAATTCTTTTATTAATCAACACTAATTACTAGTGTCGATTTATAAAATAATCTAAAAACAGGATGTTCATAACATGTAAACAGGATAGATGTCATGTGTATAACATATAAACAAAGATAGATAGCATGTTCAATTCATGTTATCCTACATCCTTTAGTGTTTGTCAAATCGCTAAGTTGCTAAACAAATATATTTTCTATAATAAAAGTTAACTTATTTATTTAATGATTTTGACCTTGTAAATATATTTGAATTTAGAATTGTTTTTGATAATCCTTTGTCATGGATTCTACCAAAAATGAAACTGTAAATTAAAAAAAAAAAAATACATGTCGGTGGGCTCGATATGCAGTGGCAAAGTTAGTCTATATTTTTTTCATTTGTTTATAGCCTTTATCCGAGAGGGTGGTTGGTTTTAAGCAGTTCATCTCCTTTACGATTCATTTTATATAATTATTTTACTGTAAGAAATATGTATACTTTTTTCAGGGTAACACTTATAAAAATTATAAATTTATCTCCGACTTTAATTTATAATTCAAAATAGGTATGCTTCCTGACTTCTTTCTATACGATTCTTTTAAGTTGATTTTTTGAAAGTTTTCTTATAAAATATCGGAGTCTGAATGGAAATAAATCCCTGAAAGGCGTGAAGAATGTTAAAATTTCCGTATATGCTGAGGATTAGGTAGTGTTAAGTAGAGACGCGGAAACTATAAAACTAAATTCTACAATTTCATGAAAGCCGGTAAAGAGCATACGGATAAGACAAAATATATTGTTAGCTGCAGAAAAGGGAACGAGTTAGTTGATTTATCAAATGATTTAGTAAGTTTCTGTGATGAGTTATGAGTTTTAGATATTTTTAAGTTTATTATCAATTCTGGATTTTTATTCTTCAAGATAATAATTGTAAAAAAGTCATCTGGAGTCTCCAAAACAATACTTCTGTAAAAGGTCGTTTTACCATGTAAAGAAAGTCAACTTCACTGATGTAAAAACTATCTACAATTTGGTCATTACAGTACTAAGAATTGGAAACTTGGAGAATGTCTAATTTAAATTACATATGAATGGGTGAGAAGCCAAGAGATACAAGTGAGCATTTAATAATTTTTTGAAAACGAAAATGTTTTGTAGAGTCAAAACATTTTGATAAAACCTTTTTAAGTTAAGTTTAAGTTTGCATCATACTTATATTATGACTCTACTGTATATATATATATATATATATATATATATATATATATATATATATATATATATATATATATATATATATATATCCCTTGAACATTGAGAAATGTTGCTTTTGAAAAACATTTAATTGAATTATCTATCCATACCCGAAATTATCTTTGAAAAAAAAACATTAATTCTACCCTTTGACTTCTCATCTACTCATATTTGTTTGTAACTAGTGTTATAACAACATTTATGTATCCTAATATAAAAAAACAAAACAAAGGGAATTAATAAATAAGGAATTACTGGATGCTAAAATAAATTTAAATAAAAACCACATCTGGGAAGTTGACCATCAATAATATATTTATTGTTAAAAATTTAATTTACCTGGTAAATATATTCCACTATTAAGGTGTGCTTCACTGAAATCCGTCAATCTTTCTGCTGGTGTAAAACATTTGAAGTCTCGACCTAAAAAGAAACAGATTATCCAATAATAATTATGTAGTAATAATGAATAATGATTATTTCAAATATTTTTCAATTAACAGTACTAACGTAATCATATTAAACATAATTATATAGCTATATTTTTACTCTTCACCATTTTACTTATTAGGTAACTTGAATGTGTGAAAATATGATATAAACGATTTTCAATAATAACAATAGTTCATCGTAACTTGATAGTATATAAGCAATCAATGATATGTTTTTATGATGCCTTAAATAGGTGGCATATCGAATATAATTCTATCAAATAAATATTGGCATTAATTTATAAAATACATTTATTTCCTCTGAAAGGTGCAAGAGTGAAGTGCATTACTATTTATTTATGTTTGCATGAGTAAGTTTGAGATATATTAGTACACCAACCATATGGACTGTAACGTCAGTTTATTGCGAAAGGTCATTAAGTAACATTTTATTAAATTAAAAATAATCTAATCAAGTAACTTTATTACATTTTCCTCTGTAAAATCAGAACATAGTGTACTCAATGAAACTATTTTTGACATTTAATACGCTTTTTATTGATGAGTTGGTTTTTGCACTTGATGAGTTTTTGAATCGATAAATATGATGGAAACTCATATTGACTTATAGCTAAAAGCGACGGAATTTTTGTGGCAGAAAAGAAAAAACTTTTAATTTCTAGTTTCGAATTTCTTTAAAAGAATTAACATGAAGTTATATATTTATGCTACGATGAATTGTTGGTGTAAGAAATTTCAACTTTTAAAGTCCCATTCAATATGCAATGCTCAAGAGGATTTGGTTTAAGTGACGAAACTTTTAAAAAGCTTTATTCTTAAGGCTTTAAAAAAAAAAAAAAATTCTCTTGAATCACATCGCATCCGAAAAATCTAAAAAACACAACCCAGTCTTTTGTAGATGGCATCCTTTATACGATTTTTTTTTTCTCATTTTCTACTTCTTCCGAGATGTAAATGTAGTCTGTAGACGCCAATGTTTCAAATATTATAACAACATAATCTTATCTTTTCGAATATTTTATCTGAAAATGACAGACTTGTTTCATACGAAATGCTTTAACGTATTTTTTAATTTGATGTTTTTTTTTTCTATTGTTCAGCTCAAACATAGGTGCTGAAATTTCGTTTTGCGGTAACGCGAATGTCAGCTAAATTTAACCGATCAAATATTATTTTTTATTCCACCTTATCCATGAAAAAAATTTAGCATTTTTGATAAGTCTTTTCAAAAATAATTGTTGTTCTGTGTACTTTTCACATTATCCGTAAATTACATAAATGTCCCTCTTGTTTCAAAATAGAAATGAATGGAAGGAAGAAACAGAAAATTCGCAGATTTCTTTATAATAATAGTTATCTAGAAGTATTTAAACTGTATTCGAAAATGCTGCCATACAATAGTATAATTCTATAATACAAAAATGCCCGATTTATTTGTTAATTTTTTTTTTTAATGTTCAAAAAATTTGTGATTTTTTTTTTGTTTAACGCCCTTTCGTTTGAACAAATGTTTTCATAGTTTTCAGATTATCAATCCATTCTGGCCAGAGTAAAAAGGCCCAGATATATTCTGTGGTTATCTCACGAATTATAAATAAATCGTCACTGGAAGGATCTGAAATTCCATGTATCTTCAACAATATATTCGGCCGAAGCGGTGCTTAGTATAACGCTCAGGTATTTAGAATTTACTTTGTGTTTTCTCTTTATTAAAATTATCTATAAATTAGAAGAAGAGACATGCTTAAATCTACTTTTCTTAGAGGAGTAGTGCGATATCATGAATATCAACGTGATATATTTTTTATTATTTTGATATCTTTCACACAGGAATCTAGAAAAGATTTCTCGCGTAATGTTCTGTAATAGAGGCACAAAACTTAAGGTTGAGCTTTGTGGGCGGATCAAAGGCCGGGAGGTGGCGCTAGAGAAGGAGAAAAGCCTTCTTCCACTACAAAAATTGAGACAGTTACGTCTACAAATATACCATCTTGAATTTTTCTTTTCAACATTTTGATTTGCTTTGCATTCCTCCAATCAACTATATTAACTCCTTACGAATTGATTGTTATTCCAATAACAAAAGGTTATTGTTAGGCGCATGCGCACTAAAAGGTTCTTGCTTCGGTTGTTTGCATATAA
The DNA here is from genome assembly GCA_948150685.1 of Rhaphigaster nebulosa. Classification (NCBI taxonomy): domain Eukaryota; kingdom Metazoa; phylum Arthropoda; class Insecta; order Hemiptera; family Pentatomidae; genus Rhaphigaster; species Rhaphigaster nebulosa. Next base: position 34,374,806 of record OX411308.1, read on the forward strand.
CTTATTGTTATTACTACCTACTTTTAGCAAATTGTAAGATTTTCTTAATTTTGAAAAACCTTTTTTATCACCCAACCAAAATCGATTTAATTTGTATGAAAAGTAATTCGTATTATTTAAAAACAGAATATATCGTTAACATTAACTTTATACTAAATTATTTCTTTTTAAGTATTGAAACGTTACTAAAAAAAAAAAAGTCTAAAAGTTTTGAAATCTTATTTATTTTATCGTTTGGATCAGCGTATTTTTCTGTTAAGTTGTCTTCCTTATGAGCTAAAACTGTATATTTATCCTAAATCGAAGAGACTATTATTTACGTTATATCTTTATATAATACTTTTAATCTTTAGTGCTTGTAGTATTATAAAATCTTTTAGTATGATCTCCCGATCCCTTGATGTTCTAAGCCATTTTATTGAGCAAGTGGTGAGTTAAGAAATAACATGCAATTCAATCACTAAATTCTTTATTCTATTTAATTTAATCTCCTCAATATACACATTTTTTAGGCAATTAGCAGGTGCAAAAATACACATTTCAGGTCATGAGCGAGATGTAATCAAGTAAGACGAGTAGGCTCTAAACAGTATTAAATTTATAGATCTTTAAGTAGTCCTTTATTTTTATGTCTCAGTTGAAATTTGTTAACACAAAAATAAACAACATTCACATATTTACAATATACTGCTATTTTGTTACGGGTATGATATACTGAAGCTATAGATATTCTTGTTACAAATTGTTTTTCTTTTTACCTCTCCTAATATGCTTCATTCCTGTATTTTACACTTTAAATATGGATACTGGTACTGGTACTGGGTGGGGGGAACTAGTCCGGCAAGTGGGCCTTATGCTCCTTTTTGCCAACCCCTGTCGGCTACTTTTACGTCACCGCCGCGTACTAACCAGAGTGGGAGTGTCAAGATTCATCTCGCGGGATCGCGAAATAAATATTAACCGACCAAGGTGGGAATCGAACCCACAACGTTCCGAACCGGGCACTCTGGGACCCTCGCCCCAACGTACTCGGCCGTCACGTCCTCTTAAATATAGATATGAGGATCAAAAGTGGACATCTCCATTTCTGATCGAAACAGATTTTGGAAAGCTATTATACTCGTAAGATTATCACTTCTTCTTTTAAATGTTTTTTTCCCATAGTATAGCAAAAATGAACCTCCAAATGGCGGAAAAAAAAATTTTTTTTTTACTGTCAATTTGCAAACAAAGCCCATTTCTGACAGCAAGCTCCTTATTTATCGTCCCTATCATGTCCAACTATCGATTGTGAAAAATACGGTTTTCACATTCGTTACTTTGTATTGTAATAGTTGAGGCACGCATTGTGGCAAAGCCTTGAATTCCTGATCCTCAAATGTTGACTCCTCGTGTTTTTCGGGGCTAGGTATTAGAATCTTTACCATAATCCTCTAGTGCTCTTCAAAATGACCTAAATAAAAATTCGATATTTTTCCATTAACATCTCATATAATTATGCTGTTATCAAGTCTCTTACGTTGTATACTGTTACTGAATTTTAAGGCCCATGTCAAACGTTTTTATTTTTTTACCGAGAATGTAAAGTTGTTCCATTACTCTTATATTTTTTAGTTCGAACAGATTACACGAACATAGTTTTTAACAGAATAATTTAAAAATACCTAGATTAATTATTGTTATAATTTTAAGAATTATTTATAAGATTTCGTGTTTAAATTTCTAATTTACAAATTCGTCACATCGGTTATTTTTAAAATTGCTAACATAAATTTTAAAAATTATTTTTCTTTTTCTTTTTTTGACATTCATACGTTTTAAAAAAATATATAGTTAATATCCACAGAAAATTGGACCCATTGCATAATTTAGATGGCTAAGATTCCGAATCTAATTTAGTAAGTGCCCCCGTCCATCAAATGGAGGTGAGCTAATGGGTTCGTTATTATAAGAACCGGTTATAACCGGTGACCACCTGGAACTAGCGTCTGCTCGTTTCTTATTCTTAAGTTCCATAAATTAGTGAAGCCGTAATTATAAGTCGTGTTAGTTCGATGTATTCCGTCAGTCAACAGTAATTTTTTTTTTTCTGAACGATTCGTACAATTTTTGTAAATTCAGGCTGAAGATCTAGTTAGCGTTTGTATATGAAAGTTAATTTAAAGATAAGACTGGTTTAGTACTGGTATCCTTGTGTATTTTGACTATTCCCTTGAACTACATGTTAAATAACGTGCAATGTAATTAATCTTTGCAGGCATGTTATATTAGTTTATTTTATATTGTTTAATCGTTTGATGATTTAATTCTAATACCATCGTAAGTCTTTACTCTTTAATAAAATCAGTTATAAAACCAACTTAAAAATAAAATTACAGGTTATTTATTGGGTAGTTCAAGCAAATAGTCACAATACATATGATATAATATATAATACGTATGTAATATGAAATAAGTCGTCTTTAAGAACGCTTTAAACAAAAACGCGAACTCGATATTCAGCCGTAGTTACCATTTTTGTTAGCATCCCAGGTATTAAAATGTCTCCGGACAGAGAATTGTATTATAACGGATAATTTTGCTTTCCTTTTTACGAACCTTTATTATTGTTATATACCATATTATTGCAAGTTTTTTTAAGTGGAGCTGTACAAGACTCGATAACCGTATTATCGAAAGATAATTTATGTTTATTAATACTTCTGACGGACACGTACATTAAACAGAAATTAATTCAGTAAACAATCTATAATTGATAAATGATTTTATAACCTAATTTATTGCTATAACATTTAAATGTTGAATTTCTTACTCCAACAATAATAATGTAGCATATGTGATTTTTCCTAGTTCAATTGCCTAAAACCTTAAATCCTTTAATATTCTTGTAATTATTCATATTTGGGGGAGGAGGGGGAGGGGAAATTACTTATCTACTACTAATTCACACATTAAATAAAATGAACCATTTTGATGTGATTGAGCAGGTAAAATCTTCAGCTTCGCTTGGAGGCATACTCCTCATTCTTTTCTTTTTTTTCGAACTTCCTCATAATTTTTAACAATGGTTTCTTAAACGATTTTCAGCTAATTTTTACGTTAGTGGCTTATATTTCTTCATTAAATTAATCAATAATTATATCTGGATTGCAGTTTTAATAATTCGGATTTTAAAAGCCAGAATTAACATACAAACATCATATGATATGCATTGGCCTCTGCAACATACAATGTTCGTCATACCAAATGGTACAATTTTTTTAATGTTATTTGATTGGTTACTTGACATCATTTTTAAATGAAATATTTTGAATATTCAAATTATTTATTTTCCTAATAATGTTATTTGCTAATAGCCGACTTTTTGGTTGGTTAAAACCGGTCCCTTGGATCCTATGGCTCAGGATCAGCAAATCGACTAGGAGTACATGTCATTCCTCAAGCCAAAGCGTGAACGGAACTAACCTTCGGGCGCCATTTTTATTTCACATTCTAAAAGAATACAAAAAAAATCGTTATAATACAATGGGTTTGAACTGTACAAGTATCAAATATTTGGGAATTATTGATACCTTAGCTTATCTCCTTCGATCATAATAGAGTTGGTTAAGCTTGATCTATTGCCAATTGTTCGCAGCTAATTAAGCGCAGGATAACCCCGATGATGTTAATTGGCTAAAGGGAGAATTAAGCCTGCAGTGGGAGCGGATGGGGGCGCGCCTAGTTAAATTGACCAGCCTGCTCATCCATCAGTAACTGGAGGACAAAGGCTTCATTTTTGTAGGATAGGATGGGGGCTATCCCTCAATAGACTTCCAAGATTTGCCGTTATATAATTTTTATTTGCAATAGATTACCATTAAAATCATATAGCCATTATAGATCCAAATCCGTTTTTTTTATCCATTGTTTTTTCTTAAATATTCGTTCGAGAATGTGTATTAATTCAATAACGTCAATAAAAATATATTTTTTATTTCAGTCGTATCCAGGGTTTTTCATGATATACTAACAGATTATTCAATCAGAGCTTCTTCTTTCTATTTTTTTTTTACACTAAATACATTCCTTTCATATATCATGCCCCTAAAGATATATACTTTAATGACACGCATAATTTTCTCAAAATCGGCCACGATGAAAACAATGAAAACTTCACAAATTATAGTTGTTCCATCATTTACGATTATGCTAATCAGTTGTGAAAATTACTGCCCAATTTAAATATTTTTAAATACTTCCAGGAAAAAATTAATCAGGTTTATACAAATTGTCGCAATTTGGAGTAAGTGACCAAAAAGTTGACTTTACCATATTTTCTTATAAATTAATGATGATATTTATTTTTTTTAAAAATAGACTATTTTAGTAAAACATTTTTTTTCCCCCGCATGTAACGGTGTGAAAAATAGCTACGTAATAATGATCAAACGTAATTACAATCTATTCTAATATTTCAAGCTGAAGAATTGGTATGATTTAACAAAATTTCATTTTGCGTTAGTTGGACCGTTTACTTTTACTTTATTATAATAAAGCTTAGGATTTATTATAATATATCTTGTTGTGACCCTTAGGAACGTAGCAGTGACCATAAATATATTGATAAGATAAAAAATGATGCACTTGCTTAATTGTCTTCATGATACCCGCGGAAGTAGGTTCACTATAAAAACTTTTAAATTAGTGAAACAATTGTGTGAAAAAGTTATTTTGTGAGTTAAATGGGGTGGTAAGGGAAGAAAGAGAGTGAAGACCTGAATCTTCTTTGAATGAAACTTTATTGACGTTTATAAACATTTATTGTCGTTTTGACCCTATCCCTTGAAAATGTCCGCGAAAAATGAGACTGAAAATTATATTACAGAATCAGTTGACGTACGCATGACAGTATAGAAGGATCAACTTAATCAGTGGTTGATAAATTATTTGTCACTTATATAAATTTGTTTTTATTGAAAACTAGTTTCAAATGTTATACATTCATCTTCAGTTTTAAAAGTACACAAAAAAACTGTATTTTAAATAATTTATTTTATTTTTTATTGAAGTATGTTTATAGAATTTTTGTGTGATTTTAGAACTGAAAATGAATGTATAACATTTAAAAATCGTTTTCAATAAAAAACAAATTATAGAATTGGAAAATAATTTATCAATTCCTAATTATATTATAGAATATTTTTTTTATGTTATTGTACTATATTATAATATTATTTTGTATTAGAGAGACTTATCCAAATTTTGCGCGATTGGACTTGTCTAATACAATGGATTATCTGAGCACCCTAAAATCAGGGTGAACTATATCCAAATGTGCAAATAAATTCTTATTACAGAAACATTTGTTACTATTATTAGTGATATTAGTTTCGCGTATTCCACGAAATACTTATGAAAAACCAATGTATAGAAGTAGCTTAAATTATAGTAGTAAAATACGTAAATACATCAAACGGTAAATTGTTTTATTTTACATGAGCTACATCACTTCTTCATATTGCTCCATTGCAAGAAGAGTGCCCTGACTTAAAATTGGCAGTTTCTGCAAAAACAACTTTAAAGATATCAAAATTTCGTTATAAAAGGAGGAGAAGATTTGTGAGCTTAATTTTTAATCATTTTCTAAGTATGATTTCTCAAGATGTATATTTAGAGATTTAACTTAAGATTGAACTCTTTTGTGGTTATAATTCTTTATTCTTTTTTAGTTAGGACATTTATATAAAAAGCGCCCTCTTTCGGTCAGGTTAAAAGTTAAAGATATGACGCTATAGAAGTAGAAAAGTACATCTGTACATACGCTTAATTTTATGTTTTTGAACTCATCTTGGAACAGAGCGTTACATAAAAATGTATTTTTAATTAAAACTGGTTTTTTAATTCTAGGCGGTTAATTCTTTTTATACAATACATCATTATGAATCAATTTCTCTAATATTTCAATTGGATAACAAGCAAAAATGAGTTTCAATATAAAGTTAAATCTTTAAAGTGCATTTTCATTTAAATTAGATTTTTTACTTATGCTACTATTACATTAGTTATTTTAGTAAAAAATAAATTGAATAGCTCTATTTTCTGAAAATTTATAAACTAGATTCTCTATATTAAACCACTATGTAACCGAATCCTCTATGTTTTTGAGAATAATTGAAATTCTGAATCTCATTGGTGGTTGATGCGAGTTGTTGTGTTCGAAAGAAAAGGAATGATTCCCATCTTTTTTTATTTATTTATTATTTTTTATAAGCTCTTATATGATGTACCAATCGACTTCTTCTGGTAATTTTTTAGCATAGCGTCGGCAAATCTCTAAAACTGTGTGACTTAAGAGTTATTTTATTACTTAATTTTTGCGTAAAGTTTATGCACAACAATTAGTTTTCATTATTTTCCACTCTATAGTATATCACTTGCTCTAGTACATACTATTAACAATAAATAAATACCATAATCGGATAAAAATTAATTTTTTTTTGTATTTCTTTGAAAAGTTGTGATTTGACGTTTACGTTATTTCACACTTTTGCCGACTTTATTGTGCATTATTACTGCTGTGGGCGAATCTAACACATGAATGAGCAGTTTTTGCCGTTTTCCCAAAATTAGTTTTGAAGCAAATGGGAATCATATTATTTTGTTGTGACATAAGTTTTGTCATCAGTTCGCACTTCCTTATGCTATGCTATACGTTTTAAGAAACGTACTCTGCTTTTCATGTTCTAAGACGATAAATTATTTATTAATAAAATTTGCAATTCGTTTTTATTTCTATTATAAATAAACCTTTTTGCAATAGAATATATATGAGCCGAGTAGTAAAAAAATTTCATAAACTCCTCAAGTATCCAGAATAAGGGAAGTTGTGCACTTTCCACTAAGAAAAGATGTTTATTTCATTTAGAATGAGAGTGATAGAAATATTAGTCTAATCTTACATTTTAATTCTTCGCTGTTTCTGGTTTGAACTGGAAATGGGAAAGGCTTTTTTTCGGATAGGTTTGATCTAACCACGTAAAACTGGCGAATTTGAAAAATCGCATATAAATTACTTAGTCCAAGTTACCAAAACCGAATTTGCAAATTACAACCTTAAAAACACAAATTTAGGACTCAGAGATGCTATTAAGCCGAGAGATGAAAAAATTATTCGAAAAGACGTCATGTTCCTTTTTGGTATCTTGAAAAGTAGATATATTTACTCGTTAGTTATACGTATATTAAATTGCAATCTAAATGCAATTCTAGCATATATATAAAAAAAAAATGTATTTTTGATTAAATCTGATTTTTTAATTCTAGGCGGTTAATTTTGTTTAATGAAGAATACATCATTATGAATCAATATCTCTAATATTTCAATTGGATAACAAGCAAAAATGAGTTTAAATATAAAGTTAAACCTTTAAAGTGCATTTTCGTTTAAATTAGATTTTTGACTTATGCTACCATTGCATTAGTTATATTATTAATAAATAAATTGAATAGCTCTATTTTCTAAAAAGTTATAAACTAGATTCTCTATATAAATTAAAATTTTAAGTAATGAACCTTATCCTTATTAAATAGCTTGCAGAAGTATTGATTTTCGTTTGTTTTATTTTTAGGACGAAAGATTTATGTTCTAAGGTATTAATTTAACTATGAATCAGATTACATTAACTACGTCTTCACATTTCTGTTGAATTCTCAACAATTCAATTTTTTTTTTCTTCAATGATTTTTTTATATAAATAAACAGCTTCAAAGTTTTAATTAAATGTTTATTTATTAATTATTAGTATTTAACGTAATTAAATATTATACGCCATATAAAATGGCTAACGACTCTTCCAATAAGTCCGTACCGTACATATTAAACAAATTATAGGAAGATTATATATTCATTTTATAGGTTTACAGTGAAGAGAAGATTTTCCATAATTTATTTTATTATTTCAATAATCACAATATACTTCAATCAACCTATATTTGCGGGGACACTTTACTCAACGTTTATTTTATGTTATATATTTATACGAAGAACTATTACTCCTATGTCACTTCTATCCATATTATTTTTCACTTCGTCAAAATTTATAATTTTTTAGGAATATTAATTAATAAGACACATTTAGAAGATTGTCGACTTACTATATTTTTATGAGAGGAAAAGAGAATAGATTTGAAAGAGCGAGTGTTTTACTTCTCACTGACTCCGAAACGATTTTAATAGTATATTTTGATTATTGGAGTAATCAAATATTTTATGGAAGATATTTTCTTTTCTATGAACCAATGGCGTTTTTATATGCTTTATTCAAAATTCATAATCACCCTTCTAAAGGATTAATAATTAAAGAATCGAAAAAATAACACAAATTAAAATTTAAAGGCTAGAAATCTTTTTAATACCTCTATTTTTTTTCTCAAATGAAAAAAAATCGTGAAACCTATTTCGCACCCAATGTGGAAAATTGTTTGTATCAATGGTTTGCACTAATCTTTTTTAAAAATTTTCAAACTCAGTTCATTCATTCAGTTGAGCAGATCCTTGGGGAATGGGAAACTGATTTCATGAGATTTTGTCCTTTAAAATATTTACAAGACATTTTCTAGTCTGTAGAAAACGATAAATGCTCTGTCATAGATTTATAGCTGTAGTCACTTATTTACCACAAATAAATTATCTAAAAAACTTCAAAATTCGTATAATCAAACCACTTATTACTCAGCGCTTCGTTTCTTTGAAACAATAACGGTATTTTCATCTTTTCCAAAAACCTAGTTTTATGAAAATCCGTTTTTCATTGTAGGAGAACATTTTTTTGGTATTTTATTTAAATTTAATAAATTTGTTTTAATTTATACAGTTTTACTTTTGTTTAATTAACACGAATTCGCCGTAAAGAAGCGGAATTTATTTTAAATTAGCGAATAGTCAATAAATCACTTAATGGGAAAATTAAAAGCGTCGTAAAATGAAATCGTTCATAAAATCGAGCATAAACACTTTTAATCCGATTCGTTATTGCTTTATTCACATACTTTCGATTTCATTCTGCTAACCGGTTTATCTTTAAATCTTTCGCAGGATTGGCGAGTGACAAGAATATAAAAATATTAATGGCGATTTGAATTAACTAACGATTGAATTTTAACTTTGTCTATAAGTTTGGATTTAACTTGATTTTAGAATATCGATTTTATTTGATCTGGCTTTGTTCAAGGACTTCTGAAATTTGAAAAGAAACTGGGGTTTGTATGTGTATATGCAAAATGGCCTGGAAGGAAGGAAGCCATTGGTATTTTGAAACAGTAAAAAATAATAAAGTTTGTTTTAATTTTGTTAGTATTTTTTTCTCTCTTCAATGTTGAATATATGAAATGATTTTAGTTGAAAGTATAATGAATTAAATAATGAGAGACCACGCAAAATATAAAAAAAAAAAAAAAAAAAAACATTGAAATATATGTACTTCGTTCATGAGTCAGCAGTGTTACTCAGATATTAAAGCTCCAAATCAAATAAAATTACATTATTAGCTTAAGATTAAATTTGTTCAACTCTACTTTCATACGATGAATAGTTTTTTAATTATCATAGGCTTCTTAGATTTTCATTCTTAAAAAATTTATATTGATTTCCGACATGCCATTGTTTGATGTATGTTTATGTATATCTATAACAATTGCGCGTAAGATATGATATGATACTATATATATCATATATACATATATATATATATATATATATATATATATATATATATATATATATATATACCGAAGACTATATCATATCAGGGATATCATCTAAATTCTATCTTTCCGATATTACGCTAAAAATTTTTAGAGAACTTTATTTAGATTGCCAGATAAAGATTATAGCTGAAATATTTACCTCTATGCTTAGAGTCCGTATTCTTATCTGTATGGGGTATGTGGATAAAAGTACGCAATGGAAGGTTTGCAAAAATTGCGATATCTCTGTTGATCATTACCCAATTGTAGCTGCCCTTGGACAGGATTCAGTGTACGATAATATCCTTTCCTATTATAAATATATACAACGTACAAGTATATACAACTTGGATAATAACGTTCAATCTTAAAATTCGTGGCTTACTATTGTTTAAAAGTGACAAATCCATTACTACTCTAATTTTTGCGCCATCGAAGAAGAACAAGGTGTTCTAAAATAAACCAATTGTCCATAAAAATATATGGAGCAGGACTATTCTTCCAAAATAATGATCATTTTTTGTATCTTCTTAGTACGGCATTGCTAAGGACTACGGTAGGATACTTTGGCAAATGTTTATTATTATCGTACTGAATAATATAAAGCTCTATAATGGTTCGATATTAATACATCGTAACATATTTGTCACATTTTTAGCATGAAATAAGAAAATTTAGCTGTTATTAAATATCATAGCGATAGGAATATATTATCGACTGACTAATTTAAACATTTGGAAAATTATTGTATGTTTAAAGTATTTGAAACTTTCACTGCCTGAAAGCATGGCCACTTGGCTGAAACAGATCTAGCACCTACTGAACGGGGAATTCGAAGGTTCATCACCGATTGCTTAACTTCCTTCAAAATCGTCGAGAGCAAAAGCGTGGGCTGCTTAATAAATCAGTATCTTACTATGGCCTTCCCACAATTTGGTTTGACTGAAAGTCGTCCGGTTTCGATTAGCTTATCTTTAAGGCATTCCATTTGCCTCCAAAGTGGCTTCTAGAGCTTTTTCAAAAAGCCGAACATCCGGAAACCGCGTTTCAAAAAAGGAAGAAAGATATAATCGTTTTCTATTAATTCACACTCTCGAGTGGCAGTGATTTTTGGAGTAATATAACTTACAAACAGATAAAAAAATAAGTTATTTTTTTCGTATTGCCTTTATGCAGAATTAATATGCTATCTAAAGCACATATAATATATATCATATATGAAACGAACTAATTTAAAAAAAATCTCAAATAAAACAATGTTTTTGTGTTGTACGGTTAATTATTTTAGTTGCAGGTGTAATATATAATCAAATTTATACATTTTAAAATTATTAATGATATTGCAAATTTAAGGGTTTGTGTACCATATTTTTTATATAGACTTTGATTGCATTTAGGTTTTTTTTTCTAATCTCTTATCTTTACATTTGGTTATATTTGATGACCGTATAAGTTTAGAATATATTGGAGTAGGAATTATTAATATAGTCATGCACTAAAGGAGCAGTAACTATTGGGTTAATTTTGTCGTGAAATCGTTTGCACAAGTTCAGTTCATACAGTACGCAAATTAATGTGCGAATTTTTGTTATTAAAGCTCCATAATATTTGTATTCTTCAAACTAAATAACCTAAATAATTTATTATTATGGAAACTTAACCAAACGTAAACCACGGACCAGCTTAGTAAAATACCGTTCTTTCAGAAATATTCGATTCTTCAACACACTATATGGCTTGCAGCCATAACGGAAATTTCGTGAATCACTTCTTCCCAGCACTGGGAAAACAAATGATGGGTTCTAGGAGTGAATTACAGTGTCGGAAAATCAACAAACGGACACCTTCCAGCGGACCACGTAGTGAAGTACAGTTTCGGATACCGTAAATCTTCAGTTGTTAGGACAAATGCCATTTTGCAGTCATTAAATAAATCGTAAGTTCTTCGTAGCTTCGCCAGATAGTTATCTCGCTCACTGTAATTGTTACCTCGTGCACCAATGCTAGAGAACTGTTCGCAACATTATGTCTTGTAAATGATTTTTTTTCTTAATTGGCTTTATTTGTTCTGGTTGATTGTAGAAATGAGGGAAGATCGGTGATCTAATTTTAATGGACTACATGTTTAAAGTCACAAACATATCATTTTTCGCACAAATGTCTACTTAATATATTAAATGTAAGAATACAATTAGGGGATTCCGTACATAAAACCTCAAGTCTCTAAAACGCCTGCAAGCAACTAACCAGTCGGCATTTCGCCAATTCATACATCATCAGGACATAAACATTGGATCGCAGTACATACCGACGGTGGTCGGTGGTTACAACTCCGTGTAAATAGCGATTACTGGTATCGCCGTTGGAATTTCGGGTTCTCGTAAGTCTTTTATTTTATACGCTCAGGAAGAGTATTGAGAATAATCCCTTATACTAAAATAGAAAACTGAATTTTAACTCTCTCAAATTTTCATTGAGTGATCGCTCGAATGTTTGTAATAACTTTAATCTCTTATTTTAGGACAAATATCTCTTTTATTCCAAGCTAATTATCATGTCAGGAGCTCCAATCTCTTCTGATTTAAAAAAAAAAATTCTTATTATATCTAAAGTATATACTTTTTAATATTAAACAACAACGGCTTGAGTAAGATTTCTATTTTATCTTGCATGTTCCTTTTAGACTTTTTTTATGTAACGTAAATGAATTATTATTCCGATATTTTCAGATGATTTGTGGGACAAAACTTAAAGGTTTGTAGGAACACTTGTCAGACGCGCAAGAGCTCTGATTTAGGTTTTTAAGGAAATCATTTATTAATCACGTTGTTGTTTTGAAGGTTATCGCCACCTTGGTTATCAATATTTTGTCAAATCTTTTTTGTTGGTTCGTGGAGTTTAGTCTTGAGAGTCCGATCAAATGTTTAACTGAAATATTTCACTTTTCAATTTAATCCTATTTATTCTCATTTCTCTAAATTAAAAAGTAATGGAATAACGAACATTAATAATGCAATATGTTCCTATCCTTATAATAGTATTTCTTTTCCAAATGTTACCCCGAGAAATAATTTGAGCGGAGATCTCAAGAAATAAAGTTGTGGTACAACTTAGGCATAAAAAAATGAAAAGTTGCATTACCATACAAATATTTATGCGAGGAATCTGTTTTATAATGGCTGGGTTTGCCAACAGGGGTGTCTCTTGAAGACGATGTCTCTCGAGTTTAGAGACACTCCACTACCGAGGATCAAAAAATAAATGCTCTGATACAGACTTGAATCACTTCAAGAGGTAATTGAAGTTTATATAAATAAAAGTATAGGGAGTTGACGTCCGCATGATGGTGTAGAAGGATCAATCTAATTAGGGATTGATAAATGATTTGCCACTTCTATAATTTAGTTTTTTATTTAAAACTAGTTTCGAATGTTATAAATTCATCTTCAGTTCTATAAACACACAAAAATTCAAAAATAAGCAATTCAAAATACAGTTTGGTATTATTATTCATATTAAATTAAGTGTAATATAAATTAGTATTATAAAACATTTATGGATTTAATTAATATAAAACTTGATTTAATATGTATAATAACACCGTAATATGTATAATTCAAAACTATATTTTGAATTTTTGTGTGTTTTTAGAATTAAAGGTGTATATATAACATTCGAAACCAGTTTTAAATAAAAACTAAATTATAAAAGTGGCAAATAATTTATCAATTCCTAGTTAAAAGTATAACGGGTCAGCTTCGACAGAATTAAATATGTTTCATTTTAATACAATGTTTCAAACTTCTCTATCGTTTCAAAATTGATGTTAGAGCTTTTCATGAATTATGTCCAAGATGACAAGGCAAAAGTAGATCGTCACAAAATCAATATGAAAAATGTCACGACCCAGTTTAAGGCCATTACGATTTAATGACAACTACCTCATCATTCCCCGCGAATGTATTTCCGAGAAGCCAGTTTCTAAAGATCTTCGTTACGTCTCTTCTTAGAGGGTTTATTCAAATCGTGTCAGAGAACCTTGATATGAACGAAAATCAGTATATTTCTCTTGAGTAAAGGTTTATTTTACGTATCCTATACATCGCATTCCTATCCTACGCATCGTTTCCCTTGAGGAATTAATTATGTTATATGGGTCCTTTCTGCTAGTTTTTTACGCCTACCAACAATTGTCTGTCCAGTCCTACCAAGTGCCACGATATACTCAAAGGAGAGTCAAGAAATGAATATGTATTGACCCAAATGGGAATCGAAGCAACATTCATCTGGTACCATCTCTCTGATGTAATACGCAATTACGGCTTTTTGAGGTATGCAGATCTTTTGGTCCTTTGCCATGAGAAATTCTATGCCATGGCCTACTCCAAATTCGTAACTATAAATCGAGGAACATATAATCGATTTAAAACTACATTTGCCGATTAATTAGTTTTGGCATGGAGGTGGTTAGCTGTGTCACTTCTTTTGGTGACTTCCTGTAGAGGAATTTTCAAAAAATTATAATCATATTTTTGAGTTTTATGTAAATAATTCTTTCTATGAACTATTCTCAATTCCTTTCTCGGGAAATAGGTGTGAGAGGATGATTTCTCAAATCCAATGTTAAGAATATTTTAGCGTTTTCTCTTTGGTTAAAAGCTATGTCGTATAATAAATTCGGTACAAGAAACTATCTCTAATTGTCGGTTTATAGCGAAAACCATTATTACTATTTTTCTAGAAATTCTCTGAGCGCTTACTTTTTGCGGACATCGTTCTTATTAATTGGGCGGAGCTTCTTTTTCTGACTGGATTTACTCCAGCACAGATTACCACAAGTTATCATAACATTTTATTCCTCATGTCTACACTAAAGTGTCGAAGTGAGTTCTTATAAAGCCACTGCGTTGCTGGCCGATCTATCCCTTCTCTCCCTTGACCACAATTTATTATTCTTCCAGTTCTAATTTATTTTCAAATGAATATCTAAAACATAATTAAGCACTGCATTTCAATAGATGATTGGAAATTGAGGTTAAGTAAAGAAAGGACATCTCAACTCAATTGAGTATATTTCTTTTTAACAGAAATTTAAGATTTCTGTATTTTACTACAAATATTTTTTTTCTAATCTTAAACCTCGGATTTTTAAACTTCAGTTGTTTTTTTTTTGTTTTTTTCCATAATTCAAGATATGGTAATATTTTATACCAAACCTACAATCGTTTAAGAAGATCTTGTGTTCGATCTGATGCAATGTAAATTCCTTTACATGTTTCTGAGTCCTTTCATAAACTTGTGCAAGCTTACTCTTAATTCCATCAGAATCCATATTTCAAGTAAATCGCGATAACAAGAGTCATACCTACACAATAAGCTTTCTCTTGACTTTTCTGTCTAGAGAAGATACCGAAAGTCTATTGTGAAGCGAACAATAAGAAAATCCATCTCTACTCCGTTTCCCTATTCCGACTCTTTAATGTAAGATAGGTCTTCGTTTTAGACTCTCTCTTCGTTTACTTCCTTATTTTTTCTGCAAAAGCATAATTTCAATTCCTTCTTTGAGAAACCTTTCCATATTCGGCAAGAAAGGTAAATACAAATTTTCGATGTTACTAATATTCAATTTTATTATTATTTTTTATTTTTTTTTTATGCGTTGAGTCATTGGTTGAATATTTCAGATTTTTGAACAATCGTCTACCCGATGAAGAAAGATATTTTAGGATGTCTCTTCTAAAGGGTATTACATATTATCAAACATCTCAAATTTAAAGAAACTTATGTGATCGAGAAAGTACTAAAAGACTAACTTTAGGCACCAGTTTCCCTTTTTCATCATTTTTGATAATAATAATAAGTGCAATCATTTATTGAAAAAAATAAAAGTTATAGGACGTTTAGAATAACCAAGAAATAACTATTGATTAGAAAGTAATACAGGGTGAGACAGGTCAAATCCTTAATATTGTTGTTGGAATGTATTAAACCCCCATTAAACTAATAGATATGAAACCAAAGTATGAAAAGTAAATACAACTATTAGTATCTGAAGAAGGAATAATATATATATATATATATATATATATATATATATATATATATATATATATATATATATATATATATATACAGTTCAGTATCGGCTATTGTAAATCGTCTGATGACTACCTCTCAAAGCCTATCTGTATCAGATTACCCCAGTGCAGTCAACAGTATCCTGATTGATTGCATTATTCTATTATTTGACCAAAACGAGAAAAATCTGTGAAATCCCTTTCTAAAACTAACAAATTAAACGACACTCATTAGAAAAGAATTATGAGCGTAATAAATGAATAGATAATGCATAATGAGTTGTTGTGGTAATGAATAAATAAATGTAAAAAAAATTGTGTCCAGATGCCATAGTTAATTTTTTGAAATTAATTTCCAATAGACTTTCTTAACGTGATAATTATCACTTCCGAGCAACCGAATCAAGAAAAAGGCCGATTTTCAAATTCATTTTTTTAGTTATTAAACGGAATCCCACACAAATTTCATGAAAATAGGGTTGTTGAGAAATACCCCGAGAACAAATAGCGCTTTGAAAATCGCTCAAGGACGATTATGTCCTTTGTTTAATTTTTTTTTTTTCGTGAACACCTGTTTTTGTTTATACATTTTCTCCATTTCCGGAAAAAGTAGTTTTTTTTTTTTGCATAAAATTATTTTTGCTTCATAGGCACTAACAAACCCACAATTTATGCTCCGATACAAGTTCTTGTGATGATTACAAGACCTGTAATAAAATGTCCAAAAAAGGCTGTATTTCGCGGTTTTTAATTTTTTTGCGAAAAGTTGTTGAATGGCAGTTGTTTGAAACTCTTTTTTCTTCGTCTTTTTAAACGCTATTACGTACTATTTTTTATTTTTCTAAACAAAAAATATTCACATCTTAAACGTGAAAAAACTACTTTTTGACTCGTCTATGACTTTTTTTCACCAGGTTGCTATCTACTGATTTTATTTAAAACAAATACAATTTTTTTTCTCATAATTATCACGTTGAGAAAGTCCATTGGAGATTTATTTCAAAAAATGAATATATTTTCTTTATCGCGCCTGTACTAATATTCATTTTCTCATATTAGTGTCTTGAATTTCCAAAAATGGTTATATTTTATGAACTGTCACTCATGCGAAAATATTTTTTTTAATCTTCTCCATCCGCGATGATCATTTCTTTCAGGACAATATGAGAATATTCTTCACATGCGTTTCACAGTACATCTTGTATGTAGCACAAACCTAAATTATTAATTGCAAAACAAGCTTTCCGAATTCACTTCCATGTGACTCATCAATCAACTACTGTGAAAATACTGAAGTGGAATGACTGTGTGAGAATTAAATAATGAAAACTCAAGCTTCTGTTAAGTGGGTAAATTACATGTATGATCAACTTCTCAGATTGTAAGTACCAATTTGGTCATTACCGAACTAGGAGTTGGAAAATGTCTAATCTACGTGACATATCTGTTTGAAACTAGTTCTATCAAAGTAATAAAAGTAGCCAAACATACAAAACATCAAAGATGATTGATCAATTAGGAATTAAAGAATGCTGTGAAATATTATTCTTTTTTTTTTATTCGAAATTATAAAATTTGCACTTACATCTGTGAGGTTGGTCATCGGTTGTATTACAGATCTGATTTCTTTTTTTCGCTTTTCTTCCTGTCTTTACATTACGGGCTAATTATTTATTTTAAAAAAAGAAAAATATTTTTTTAATTAAATAAAATCATGGTTATCAAATTATTCAAATTTCCGAATACGAAGAATGCAGTGTTTTTGTTATTGAATTTGATCCTTATAGATATATAATGAATCTTTAATATAAATTATAAATTAAAAAAACTGCTCGAAAATCTGCTGGTGCTTATGATATAATGTAAACATCTACTTATGCTCTAGTACGCTCATAGCTCATTTCCTCTGAAGCTGATCTTGGTAATGAAGCCACTGATTTATTGCCTGGAAGTCGATCAGAAACAATCCAAGATGGTCTCTTACACCTTGCTATAAATAAAACCGAAGTCCACTAATACCAGTGGTTAATAAGTCATTGAAGACTAACCCTGTCGTCGGTTGGGAAAATTTCACGGTGGGTTTTAGTCAGAATTTATTACCTGATCAAGGAGCCATGGGTAATAATACCATGGAAGAGCCTGTTATTTGACTAATCGGTTTAGTAGCCGGGTATAAAGAATCCACTGTACTTAATCTGACTGATTGCGATTCCCAGCCAGCCCCTAAATGGTATTTTCCTTTAAGTAGTAGCTCTGCGCATCCACAAAATTGGTAATTGAGAGTCTCAAACGAGTGATCCTGACATCAAACAAACCGAAATTACGGTTTCTCTTCATTGAGAAAGGGAGAGATGATTATGGAAATTAATGCGTAGAGATTTTTCAAATAAATGTATGACATTACCCCCTTAACCATTTTTAAGGAAATTGTAACTGAGTAGTAAATTGGTCTCTAAAACACAATTGCGCAATCTGCAACTGAAAATATCATTCTGCTGAATAGATATAGGGATAATTTAATTAATACGTTAGTTTCGAATGTTATACATTCACCTTCAGTTCAAGTTTTAAATGGATTATATCAAGCAGAAAAGTTTGTACTGGTTCCTTCTCGAGAAGGTACAAACTTTTCTGTTTGATATTATCCATTTAAACCTTGAACAGAAAATGAATGTATAGCATTCGAAACTAGTTTTCAATAAAACAAATTTATAGAAGTGGCAAATAATTTATCAATCCCTAATTAAAAAGCATTTCTTTCTAGATAGACGTGTCATAGGTTCGTTTACGTTCAACATTAAAACTATTCAATTAAATATTTGTGTTTTTTTTTCACTGTGTGTTCTTGGTTATTTCGTCTCGCTTAATCTTTGAAGGACCCCGTTTGCAGTTAATAGAATTTTAGAAAATTATAACATGTACTACCCACATATTACGTTAAAGTAATTTTACTGTTATCTGAAATCTACTGTTGATGAATAAATTTCAGTATTGTTAAAATAAAAAATAAGAAAGTTTCAGTTTTATTTAGAATTAATACGAATTTATTAGAGGGGTGGAGAATAGTATTTAAGGTGTCATTTTTAATGAAAAATTTATAAAAGCCCCAATTTCATTTAAAAGGCCCAACAAATTTTGAATTATTGGAGATAATTATTTCGAGGCTTTGTTATCTTGGCAGTTTAACTAACATTTACTTTTCTCTCAAAATTTGTCAATTTGAGCTTATTCCGGGCAAAGAGGAAGCCCACATAATGTTCTTGAACGGTGTATTTATGATACTTTGTTAATTAAAACATATGATTCATTAACATCTCCATTGATTTATAATACTTTTTTGGGGGGGGGGGGGGAATTGATGAAATATTTACATGAAAAAATATAACTCTTGCTATAGATATGCGAAGACGATACCAATATTTCTTTTTATCGGTCAACTAGAAGTACTCTTGATGTAATCTGCCTAGAAACCGCTTATCGAGTAACACAGGTATGGGGAGGGAGGTCATCAGCATTTCGGAAAGATAAGACCTGCTTCGATAACACTTGGCACACACATTTTTTATACTCCCAAAAGCAATTCCTTTTGGCTGTATCTATGGTCACAGAGAGTAAGTTGATAAGTCGATAAACGATCCTCCTAAGTTACGTTTATTAAGATCATCCCAAGCCTCCAACACACTATGCAGATGTTAGCAACTCACAGATCTAAATATTTACGAGTTCAAGAGGAGAGCTGTGAGTTTCACAGTTTTCAGAAAACACATACAGAGGATAATCACGATACTCATAACTCAGAAGGACCATTTTTTGACATGCCTACTTTTTCTCTGAGGCCATTGATATGACCCCTTATCATCCAGGTATCCATGAACTTTTTAGAAGAAGTTGTCAAAGTTTGTTGAAACTTTGTTCTTATAAGCCTGTTATTAGATTCTTCGTGGTAATCGTTCTACTTCAAGGTTGGGGGAGGGGTTCATTTACTCTTTTGAGTGGCTTGGCCAATTTCGATAATCACGTGTCGATATTTTTATTTTTTTTATGCTATTACAAAGCTTTAGAAATCTCTTTTATAAAGAAACATTGGTTGTAATGAAACACAGTTAATTCATTCTTGCCTTTGAACTATGCCAAGAATTTAGTCACAAATATCTATATATACATAAATAAGACACAGTATTAACCATGAAATTCCTAACGAATAGAATCCAATTACCATCAAATTCTCTTCCACAGAAGAGACTTTAAAGAAAACGTTAAAAAAATGCAGTTGTTTCTGTTAAAAATTCAATTCCTACATCATTATAAATTTTTAATGAGTTCTACAACGATCAATTAAGATGGTGATGATTCAGAAAATTATCAAATATAAAAAATAGCTTATGATTTATAAATTTGACAAGAAAAGCATTTCAGAGATTGCTCTATTACAAATAATTTATCAATCGCTAATTAGATTGATCCTTCTGTATCTTCATGCGGATATCAACTGAACAAGTACATTGGTACTTGTTCAGTTGATATCCGCATGAAGATACAGAAGGATCAATCTAATTAGCGATTGATAAATTATTTGTCACTTCTATAATTTTGTTTTTATTGAAATATAAAATTAATTTGTAAATTATATCAAACAGGAATTTTTTTCTTGGTTTGTTCTCTTGTTGAACAAGCAATTGTTGTATTGGTTTGTTCTCGCACGTCACAGATTAATAAGAAGTAACTTCACAGACACAGCTAAACGATAAACAATAACTGTAATATTTGGTATTTATTTTACCATACTACAAGCCTATGAATATAAGGAAGCCAGATTTTGTATTAGTGGCACAATTTATAGATCGTGTTTTGATATGGCAATAGGATTCCATGGGTTACATGTCGTTATTGGGACTATTTTCCTAGATTGCTAGTTCATTACGAGAACAAACCAATACAAACTTTTCAGTCTGATGTAATCTATTTAAACCTTGAACTGAAGATGAATGTATAACATTCGCAACTAGTTTTCAATAAAGACAAAATTATAGAAGTGGCAAATAATTTATCAATCCCTAATGTACGTATTGTCAGGGATTCCCACGGCCTAAAGTCGACAGGTGTTACTGTAATCTACATCTATATTTTCAGCTCATTCTATTGTAGTCTAGTCCTAGTGTGATTTTCTCAAGCAATTTTAGCAATGCTTTAATTGAGTCTCATTAACGGCTAGTTTGAGAAATATTTATGCAAGATAAGTTTTAAAAAACCGGTATGCAGATGGAATTGAAATTGAATTATAAAACGTTATCTTTATTTATTAATTATTATTTCTCACCGTAGAACAAACGCTATCGTCTCCGCCGCATTTAACTAACGAATATGAATACAGTTACTTTTCTAGAGACCAAAAACATAATTTTCGTTCCTTAATTTTTTTTTATCTATGTGTCTTTTTACTTTTCTGCTCCTTATTATATTTATGTTTTTATTTTACAAATATGCTTCTGGTATATTAATAATACCCAGGAATTCCAAAAATGCAATTTTTCACTTTCGTCAGTTGAGCGTGGTGGCTACGTTACCTTTAATTTAATTATCAGTTTTAATAATGAGAAAAAAATGAATATACTTGAAATATTTTTATTTAAAATCGTAGAGGAACAATACACAGACTGATACTAATGATATATTAACACTAGATTAATTGATTAATTCACTGCATTATTAAATTTTGATAATTATTGTTTTAATTTAAACACGTAACCGTGATATCACATCAAGAACCAAAATCAATAAAAATCTCATTCAAATTATTATTCATTAAACCATATTTCGTTGTTAAATTCCTGGATTTGAGTTGAACACATTGATGAATTATCATAGTTGTGCTTTAGTAAGTAACATTGGAAATATAAATTGCTTGGTTAAATTTATTCAAATTATACTGCAGACTAAGAGAAAGAAACTGTTTTTTACCTTTTCACTTAAAATCCAATTAAATGAACGATTTTTTTTAAAAAGCTCATGATTTTCATTAAACTCATTAACATTTACTATTAATCCCTTGAAGGAATTATGTTTCTCTACACATTCATATCCGTAACGAAGTTTGTAGTGTTATGGTATTTTTTTATACCCCGTGAAATGGATTCCTAACATTCGTTAGCTTAACTTGTACATGATCTACTGGATTTAAAATTAATAATTTCTTTCGCTAGAACACAAAAAAAAAAAAAAAACAATATTTTTTGTTTTTATGGTATTTTTAATGACTAAAGGGAAATTAATGCACTGAATGTTTTTTTTTTTTAAATATATAATGTTTCCACTTAGTGCCTATTTTATACAAGCAGTTAATACTAATTAAAGAAGTTTAATTCCAGTAGGCCATAAAAAAAGAAGTATTTCGTAATATTCAAACCAATGAAATGCCATTTCAATTTTTTTTTTTTTACTTATATAAATATAAGTTTTTTTTAGGGCCTATCCAATCAATTTGAATTCATATACTTCTTCTGTAGTAAGTAAATTGTAACTATCATTTTTGATCTTTCAAATTTTGACTGTCCTAATAATATTGATGGTAAAGAAATATATTAAAGGTGAGTTCTAATTTCATTCACGGTTTCAGGTTTGCTTAAACCTAACATGATTTTACCTTTTTTTAACAGAGAATACAAGGTAAGAATATTTGGGATGAATAAATAACAAAATTCTATAAATCAATGCTAAATGGTTTTTAATAATAGTTAATGTAATAGCGCATGCCTGCTTAATTCTGATTTTTTCAAAATTTCATTCAGGAATTTCAAAAACTTAATAGTTATGAATTTATTTTCTCGCCTAATGTGAAGAATATTTAGTACTATTTTCCATTACTCAAAACTTTTATTGTTTTCAAATCCCATATCAATGGCCTCACGTGATAACATCATGGCTATCGCTTAAAATTGTCGGAAATCGATTTTAAAGTCATTTAGAGGATTTGCACCAATTTTTAAGCCATAGAGCCTGCTAATTAAGATTATATAGTATGTTATATTCAAGTTATGAAAAATAAATTACGACAAAAAATCGGTTATAAGGTTACCATATGCTATATCGACCCATCATTAAATGCAAACACTCTAGTATAGACGGTCATTTATAAACCCAAAAAATTAAACTAATGACATTGTAAGAAATTCGATTTTTTTTTTTAATTTTCTGGATGAAGTTAAATATATAAGTTTTATCAGGTCATAATAAATATGCTTCTTTTTATCTCCGCTAGTTACTATAATAATAATTTTTTTTTTATAGTTTGAAACTTCCGTAAATAATAAATATTAAGCAATATTTTAGAATTATACTAAAAAAATATTTTTAATATTTGGTAAGCCTTATTCTAAAATGCTAGTAATAAAGTAAAATAATAGTCAATTTGCCTATTATAATAATAGTCAATATGCCTAATCCTAGTAATATAGTTAAATGATAATGAATATGCATAGAAAATGTTGTTTTTCCTAAATGAAATGATTGCAAAAGACGTCAAAACGTGCAATCATGTTTTCAGTGCCTATGTCGTTTGTTAACTGAGAGCAGAATAAAAAAAATAAGAAATACCAAATTAAGTTTCAAAACTGATTTAAAAAAATGTTGTTTCGGTTTTTTTTTTTCTATGTATTCCTCCAATATAACTCCGACTTAAATTTGTAAAATAAACTTATGGATCCCTGGAGCAAAATTAAAAAAACGTTGTTTACAAAATTATAACCGTTACTTTTCTTCCACCTTATGAATTTAATAAGAAATAAATAGATGTAAAAGAAAACCTTGTCACGTATCTTCGATACAGTATAAGGACAATATCTTGATTAATTGTGTACTATCAATTATGAAAATGAAGTTTAACAAAAAAAAAAAAAAAAAAATTAGATTTCATCATTTCTTTTTTGTCGGCATTTAACATTCTTCAATGTTTTAGAATCGTAAACATTTCTATGAAGCTAGGTGAAATTTGTATATATCAACGAAGGTTGTGATGTTTATTTGAAATAATTTCCTTAGGTTTAGCATTATAAAGATCTTTTATGTTTTGTTTTTTTAAGATCATAAGATATTCATTATTTGTTATATATATTTTTTAATGAAGCTATTGTTGTTCGATGTGGTTGGTTTCGTCGACTTTTTACAATTTTTATAAAAATAAAATTCATTATATATGCCAGAACTTTTCCAGTATCGTGTCTGGCCTAAATAGTTTATTTGGTTTCTAAACGTGAAAAATTTGAATGTTCATCAAATCTATTCTGTCTAAAAGCAGGGCATAGACTAATGTTTTAGGATGTCCTAGTTATGGAGGGTGTTTTCAATTTTTTTTTTTTTTTTTTTAAGTGAAAGTTTTAATGTTCTCAATAAAAAATTGAAGTAACTATTTCGGATATATTGAAATAAAATTTTTCGTATCTTATGAGATTAAGTATCATTCGCATTTAGTGGATAACAAATAAAGGAAATAATCCTATCGTATTATTCTGTTATGAGACAAAAAAAATGTAATATTTAGTTAATGTGTTAAGTAAGGGTTAAGACGGATAAACGTAAAAAACGGAAGAAGTAAGCAATATTCACCGGTCGCAAAAGCAATTCTTCCTTCTTTAAATTTCTCTAGGCGCGTTATTTTTCATCTAACCGCACTGTAGGGCAGGAAAATACAATAGTCAATCTGTGCCATAGTTCTCCACGCATATTAGATACCTGTTTAGGGCCGCAGACCAAGATAGGCGCTTATTTTGTGTTACTATATTGCTGGAATATTTAGACACTCGAGTTCCACTTTACTGGTTTTCAAGGTTATTAAAGATGTGAAAAGGCGAGCATACGACAAAAATTACGAAATCACGGTGAACTTGCACTGACAAAAGAATTCTCCGACTAATAATTTATTAACTATTTCCCTCTTATTTTCTTTTACAACCAGAGTAACAGAAGCGGATCAGTTTCTTCCTGCGCTGATTGCGTCTCAATGTGCGCCAGTCCTAATTCAGGAATTACAAAAAATTCAGACATTTGAATACATTTGTTTTGTCAAACGATAGTAATGCAAATAAAAAATATAAAACAGATTTACGAAATGAAAATGTTCTAACAAACAAATAGGATTGAGAAGAACAATTCAATATTATTTATATTTTATTGTTGGTAAAGTTGGTGAAGGGTGGGGTAGAAGATGCGGAGAATGAAGAAAAACACAAAAATAAAAAGACTTATTGAAGTGTGTGTCTACGTTTCAGCCTTAGTTTAGGGCCATTAAGACAAAGAATAACAAGATAACAACCAGTCACAGTAGTGAATAATAAGAAGATAACTACTCGTATGTAGACGCAGGAGTATGAACAATATATCGAGATAATTTGGATAAAACAGATAATGAACAATTATGTTAATCAATAATGTTGACGAAAAGAATAATGAAAATTAAAATAATGTAAAAAGATATGTTATGAATTATATGCAGTGCTACCCTAACCGCTGAGCTAAATTGGGTGTAGCCCCGGGGCGCAAGGCTTTTGAAGCGACAATTTTTATAGTTGTTATTTTTTTTTTGTTAATTTTATTCAAAATCTTTTCATGACAAAAATAACTAAATAACTTGTTCTAAACTAAATATAAAGTATGATATGTATGTATATCTTAGGACGCTCGTAATTATATGTTGGATATAATATAATACATAAAAATTACTAACTATGACATCTACTAGAATGAAGACGTAGGAATATGATAAGCGTATCAAAATTATTATGATAACGCAAATAATGAAAAATAATAATGCTGATAATGCAAATAATGAATATTATAATAATGTAAAAAGAAGGGTTATGAAATTATAATAAAATACATTTAGAAAAATACAGAGATGCATTTACAATTAAGTACAAATTTACTTAGAACAAATATAATAGTAGTTATACTTAACAACAACTCTTTTCAAAATTTTAAATATATTAATAATAATGAGAAAAAGATGTTATACGAAGGAATAGTGCCTAAATGAATTTTCCAATCTGGGTAGGTGCTTCATACTTGTGATCTAAAGTTCGTTAAGCAAGCATATAACTTACTGATTTATGAGCTCAGTAAAGTTAGCATTAGTCCGTTTGTTTCTCGACTCCTTGAGATGCCTCTTCTGACTGAACCATTCTAAACCAGCAATACTTTACTCCCTTAAGGCGGTAATTTTGATGTATCAGATCGAAAATCAGCCGGATCTACATCCAGCTGAGAAAGAGGTTCTGGTTGCTAGGCGGTCTCTTGCAGGCCTTTTGGACGTGAAGATGAGCCCTAGAGGCTGGAAGGTGACGGACCTTGAGCTGATTGGTGCAATATGTCACTGGAAAGGGCACGACAAGTTGGTTAACCCAGTGAAGATGCTGTTGCCTCCTGACCACGCATTGAACCTACTACTCTTAAAACTCCTGTTTTGGGTTTACATAAAGTTAGATCCGAAATATTATGCATGGTAATATAAATGATTAGGAAACTAATTTAATATCAAATTTATTTAAGAACGAAAATAAGAGTTCCTGTGGATGTAAAATATTTGGTTTTATTTCTTTAAACTTAATATTAAATTAATAATTAATTTAAAATATGAACTGATCTGCCATGTTCAGATGTAGATTTTGAAAATCGCATTTTTGACAAAGGCTTCCCTTTGCTCGCAAATATTTACCAGTTATTCAAATCATTAAATCAAAAATAGGCACCAGTTTTTATTCTCAGCTTTAACATACCTTAATCTTCACAATTGCTGCTTGATAGCATAAACCCTAGTACACACCAAGCTACAAATGTATTGAACACGTGCATGGTTCCCCGAAGGAAATGGAATACCTGATATATTTGGCGAAACAGGGTGGGTAGAGGCGGTTGTAGTTCAAAAGTATTGGCCTCCTGTGGTTAATTTTATCATGTTATAATAAAATGGAGATTGGAAAAAAGTTTTTATTCCCGCTGGAACTTATGAAAATATTTTTATGTCAGTAAATTTTATGGAGTGAATAACCTTTTTTGAATGTTTAAGACAAAAAACAAATAAAGTTTGCTTTTCTAACATGAAGTTGATGGTTGCTTAGTGATGCGCAAATACCGTGGTGGCCGAGAGTGTTAAGGTGTCACCTTAGCAATCTCAAGTCTGTTATGGCGCCGCAGCGGAGAAAACGAGGGAATTAGGAGAGCAAAACTCCTAAACTGTTTCGTTTCTTTATAGCTGGATTAAAAATACTTCTCTAGTCAATAATGGCGTTAAGTAACCATCATATCTGATGTCAGATATGGTGGAACTTTAGTGGCTTCCTGGAGTTTAAACTGTAGGCGATCTTTGTCTGAGTGGGATGTGGGGAGTAAATGTGTAATGCTTGTAAGTGTAATGCTATTAGTGTACTGGGTGAGTGCCAGTTGTTCCTTCAACCTGGAGGGCCAGTGGCTAGGAGAATCCTGGATGAAAGTGTTTATGGGAGTGGATAAAAGTGGGAAATCCTTGGTTTCGGTGGATCGATGAAGTATCTTCGGATTCAAGGTCAATTGGGAATCCGCAACTGGAGAGCGACAGTGACCATTAGAGAAGATTGGCAGACCTAACTGCAGGAACCATTGATTCTTCAGGAATTTTAGCGATGAATATACAGTTTTGTAAAATTAAAAGTGCAGTTGTGATTGACATCAATTATCCAAGTACCCGCTACCTCCCCATTGGAAGGGATAACTTATTGACTAATTTACAACAAAATAATGCCTGACCCCCAGATGCATCACCAACACCTGTGATGAGGTGTTGTTAGCCGCAACTCTCAGCCATTCTCTGGTGACTGGGACTATACCGTCGGTATCTTTTTTTACGTGCCTTCATTAAATCTGATTATCTGTAGGAACGCGTAAATATATATTCTCATTGTTGGTGTATAATTAAAAGGTTACAATATATAAAAAAAAATATAATGACTGACTTCCCACTTCCTGATTATCGAGATTATCTATTCTCAATGTCTTGTATTTTGACTGCTTCCGCATATCAATAGTGTTTACCGTTAGCTAAGAGTCGATTGTAATCTGCCGTGTTGGCCTGTGGGCTGACGGATTGCTCCCCGCCTAACGCAAGGAGAAGGTCGTGGGTGTAAAGTGGGAAGAGGCTTTTTAAAAGGGTGCGGTCCTCAAATCGCATGGGAACTGCACTAGGGAAGATGACAAAAAAAATTAAATGTTTTCCTATATTTTCAAATATCTAGTGGGATACCTAACACCAGCGGTTTTCAACCTTTCTGCTACTGCGCCTCCCCTTCTATTAATAGATATAGTAATCATAATAGTAAACATTTTAAATAATAATTATATTGAAAAATTACTGAAAACTACACGTAACGCATCATAATTTAAACAAGTACTGATGTTTTTTATTGGCACAAAGTTTATCATATTTTGGGGGCTATGTGGGAATTGTCATTTGTAACTTTTTTCGATTTCTAACCTGGTTCGATATTCATTGCAGGCAGTGTCGAAAAGCCCTTTTCGAATAAAAAAAAACTTACAAACTGTAGAAGCACTCATATTGCTTCACAATTAAAAGATTCATACTCTCAACTAAGATCCAGCTATAATTGTTTTATGGTTTCATTTTGACACTTAAGTTTCAGTGTGCTGTCTGCTGATAATTCCGTTATTTTTTTCTTTTTCGATGGATTCCAGGTCAAATACGTCTTATTGATTCTATATCCATAAAACCATTCACAAATCATGAAGAATGCAATACTCCAAGAGTGGCAGACATTGTGGTACAACAGCCCACCTAATAAACTGAAGGCCATAAAGAATTAAGTGAGACCATGGAGCAGCTCCAGTCGTTACAGCCGCAGAGAAGTGGTCTTTACAAGAATAGGGCATACAAGGCTTACCCATGTTCACTTAATAACTAAAGAAAATCCGCCCAGATGCCAGAAATGTAATGAGAGATTAACAGTAGCCCATATCTTTGAGGATTGTGCTTTGTACATGAGAACATTAATGAAATAGGAATACCTACCAATATGTCAACAGCGTTGGGAAATGAGGGAAAATATGTGAATAAGGTAATCTCCTTTCTCTCCAAAGAAGGATTTTAAAAAAATATCTACTATTACTTTTCCCCTTTTGTCTTTTCTTTCACTATCTAATTTAGTTATATTTTCCTCTTTCTTGTTTTATTCTTATTTATTTATTTTTCTTAATTTATTAACTTTTTATTTATCTTGCTTCAATATTTGTTCTGTCAAAAATCTTTTGAAAGTAAAAATATTTCAGCTTTTGAATGAAACCTTCTACGTTGTCATTTTAAACAACAATGATTGCTGCGTTGATTTATTTAAATGACTTACTTTTCGATAAGATTATTCTTCTATGCAGAAACTAGCGGTCATTTTTTGCACTACATAAACAAAGCTTCTCCTCCGGGTACATCCTCATTATCAGAAATTAAATGTATTTATAGAAATTAAGAAAACTAAACATTACTTTAAGGAATTTGTATTGTTACAATATGAAGATTATTTATTTATATATTGTGGTATGAACATTAATTTTTTGCTAAAAATGTTAACGCCTCCTCTGACAATAGTTCGCGCGTCCCAGGCTGGATACCGCTGCATTAAGCCTTAATTCTTTCCTTAGTATTTATTGCGTTTATAGACGGTATCGTCTCGGGTATTTATGTCCAGACTCTTGGAATGCATTGTTCAGCTCGAAAGGAAAAAATGTCGTTCATATAAAATTAAAAACAAAAAACTAATAATTGTAGATATAGTGAGGCTGCACAATCAGATATTATTGTTTAGACGTCTGGTAGCTCAAATCGTAATGAGTAAGTGACGCAATATTGATTATATTGCATTTTATCGTGTAATTAATATCCATGACTTAATTTTTTTTACGGCACAATTACGAGAATTTAACTTAACCTGAAGTAACTATGGAAACTTCAATTATACAGCATATTATGGAATGTGAAGTAAGTTCTACTTAAGTTGTTTCTTGGCAATCATAATTAGTTTTTAGAGTATCGATTTTTTTTTTATGGACGCTGTAGCTTATCCACACTTTCCCTTATCGATAACAGAGTCCTACTTGTAGCACAGTGGATTTGATACATTATGTAAGGCGGCCTCGGTATCTAAGTAGTTTATGCTAAACTGAGGGTAGCTGATATAATTAATTAGAAAACAGTGATATAGATCGTTTGCTGCAACGACGTCTTAATTCGAAAATCATGATTCCTGAATTATAACAGGGTGATCTTTCATGGCCAATCGTGCCATTTCTTTATTTTTTTAATAGTTTCGCAGAAATTACCACAGGATTTAAAACTTCAAAAGCATCACCTGAAAAATCATGAATTTCGAGATTGGACATGGTTCCAACAAATCAGCACCGACAGTATAATTATTTCAAATAATAAGTTTAAATTAATAGAAATAATATATATATATATATATATATATATATATACACATAATATATGTATATATTTATATATTTAGATCTTAAAGTTGATAGCCCAAGACATATTTAATTAACAACCATTGAAGTAAAAGCTTCAATATAAAGTCGGTAATTGAACAACTAATAAATTTAGAATTTATCAATTTTTATTTTTTTCAAAGCCCCTTATGAACATTTCATAACTTTTAGTCGATTTACATCTTGATGATTTTTCTTTTAATGTAACTGTGTTGCGTTTTAAGGAAGTTGTTTCATAGAGATAAACCATTTATATTGTGAAATATTACAATCTGTTTCATTGAGAATTTATTAAGTGGATTTTAATTGCATTTTTGTGTAGTAAGTATTTACTTATATTAAAAAAAAAAACCTAATGAATAACAATATACACAATTTTACTCATGATTATCATTAATTAATAAATGGTATCGATGGCACTGCTAAAATTGAAACAATAGATAATTATATCAAATTGAAATTTGTTAAAACCATTCTGTTATTATCCTCGTACTGAGTTCAGTATTCTTCTGCCCGTAAATTATTAATAGTAAAATATTTGTTCTCTCTTCAGTACAAAAATCATCCGAATATGATTAAAAAGCTTCTCACTACACGAACATGAATATGCTTCTATTGGAATCGCTTTACTGTTTTATCTTTTTAAATTAGATTATTGTAATGTTCTGTGTATTATCTGAACATACTATTTCTATTACATAAAAATATGTTTATTATAATTGTATAATTAAGTAAATACGATAGTTCTTGTTAAAAAAAGTCTATTGTATAATTCTTTTAATTAATTCATTACATTAATCTCTAAAAAATTAATTTAGGCTGAGCCGATTGGTAAAGGTCCGAGAGGAAGACCGAAACGTAGGTGTGAGGATTACTTTAAGGATGACATTACGGATTTAGGTTTGGACTGTAGCCGCTGGGTGGAGGTTTGTAAACAGTGAGTGGCTGTATCCTTCGGGTTCGTTATGCCTGTTTATTCTAAATTCATTAGATCACTACTAATAAAGATATGAAGTACTTCATATTTTATCTCACTGAATGTGTTTTATTTAGTAAAGCCCGTTTTGTTCTTTGACGAAGAATTACGTTCTGCTTTCTGACTGTTAAGACAGACCAAATATTCTGACGTTTGTGTATAATTTTTAAGCGCTCATAGCCCCGTTTCTATAAATGTTAGAAAGCAAGAATTCATATCATTTAAGAGAAAAAATTTACCATTAGAAATTGCATCATGAACTTTTGGGGTAGGACTTGATGATGTCACTG
This sequence comes from Rhaphigaster nebulosa, assembly GCA_948150685.1. Lineage (NCBI taxonomy): Eukaryota > Metazoa > Arthropoda > Insecta > Hemiptera > Pentatomidae > Rhaphigaster > Rhaphigaster nebulosa. Next base: position 34,406,389 of record OX411308.1, read on the forward strand.
CTCACACCTCACCGACCAGCGATAATATCATTCATTTGGTGCGTGCCGTGTGAATTTGAAGCACGCAAATAGCTTAGTAATAACCCGAAAATAGCTAAGCTAGTATATTATACAATTTATTTAAATATGTTACTTTTAAAAGAAGCGTGTCGTCAGAATTACTATAATCAGTTTTTACTACTCCTATGATCGAGCTATTGTATATAAGTTGACTTAAAACAAATACAATTTACTTCAGCAATAATATGCATTTTTTTTTAGCCCAAAAATAAGAAACCAAATGTAAATAATTATACGCCTCTAATACTCAGTGGGTATTTACTAGACACAGCATCTCTCCTAATTTTTAAAAATTAAATATGTGCTACTAATGCAAAGTATTTTTGAATTCCGTTTCCCTTCTGTCATCCTCCCTCGATTAAGTAATTAATAGTTGGTATTTTTTTTTTTTTTGAAATATCAATTTAATCAATAAATTTTCACAAGTTAAGTTCCATAGTTACTAAAACGTTGGGGTGTTGGAAGTTATTACAGCTTCTCAGCTAGTTTCTTGTTCGTGGTTATCAATGTGTTCAGCTGCCGTTAATTACCCGAGGATCAGATAGAATGGACCACGCTAACGTGACGCTATTGTCCCTGGTTAGCGACAGTAACCATGAACCAATAACTTACTGAACGTGTAACACGGTTCGTAAAGTGGGAGGAATTTCAGAACTTGCGAGGGGAGGCGTCGTGTAGTTACCACTGGCGTCTACGGAAAATATTGTACATTATATATAATTTTATTTATATGTTTACTTTTCAGGGAGATGAAACATTTCCTTATAAACTACTTATCGCTTTATTTGAAATATCAAACAACATTCCGGACAAACCTATTCCTTTTCTAGCCCAATAAATAAAATTTTATTTAAATAAAACCAAACAATAAAAATTCTCTACATAATGAAGACTTTACAATAAAATTTAGCAAACACAAGAATGGAACCTCTATAACGTTATTTAAATAATTAAATAATAACTTTATAATACCCTTCGGCACGTATAAATGAGGTTATTTTTATTTATTTTTTAACGTAAATAGCATCAAAAGGTATATATTTCTTAGTAAGGATTCGTAAAAAATACTAGGGTCTATCTTTCTGGGATAAGGATTTTTTTTTTTTTTTAAAGAGATTATATTTATGGTATACTTAAATCCTTTTTGAAACTTGTAATTAATAAATGTGTCAAGCTAGTTTAACGCCTCTCTTTCTGTTCTCGGACCAGGAAAGGCACCAACGCATTATAGATACAGATTATAGATTTTGTAACGATTGGTATTAATTCTTACCCGTTACGAAGTAAAACTTTAACCACCAGTGCCGGATTTGAACTGGTGCCGTTTCTTTTTTAAACGTACACTTAGTACAAGGATTCTTACTTAACGAGCTTGGACACTAAACGACCTGTGTTATTGTTTTTACTCCCTTGTACGAAGTAAAGAAAGTATTGTAATCGCGAAAATTTTCGGTTTTCAGATTTCGACAAAAATATCCATTTTGACCATTCCTGAATCCATTTTGACTAGTTTCGTCGTGGCGTCTATACGTACGTGCTTACGTACTTTCGTATCTCGCATATCTCAAAAACGATTAGCCGTAGAAAGTTCTAATTTTGTATATAGGATTGTCGTAAAATCTAGTTGTGAACCTCCCTTTTTGGTCATAATTGATTTCCATCAAACATTATATTAAAATACTGTACAGAACTCCTCAAATTTAATATTTATAATTTATATATTGATTTAAATAACATACTAGATTATGGTCTAAATTGGAAAACCGGAAGGGGTAACTTTACTGGAAGGTCATTTTAGACTTTTATCAAAAATTATATTAAAATATAATGTAAAATATCTAAAATTTGGTAAATAGAACTTGGTATTAATTAACTTGGTAAGATGTTAATTTAAAAATAAATTAAATTTCTTAATACGAGGTATGATGTTAATTTAAAAATAAATTAAATTAAAAGAGTGATTTGGGTAGCCTTTATACTTTAATTGAGTATTAATGATTTAGTTTTGATATTCTTTTTTATATCCAGACTTGAGGAATTGTTTCTCTCCTTAAGGATCGCTAAATCGGAAATATGTACGTAACCAAGCACTGTAACCTTTACTGGCTTGACAGCTCTTTCCCATATCCTGCTTCAGATAGGTTGCCATTCATTTCTAATTTATTTATTTAATTTTGTTTTCCACCCTATTCTTCCTTGTTGCTAATCTTCAATTTTACAGCTATGTATGTTATGCGGGAGTACAGTTTACAATTTAAACTATTAAACATTTTATCATGAGTTAGAAAAAAAATTAGAATTCAACGGTGTTGTTCATCAGCTTTTTGTGGATTTCAAAAAGGCTTATGATTCCATTGATCGCCGGAGACTGTATAACATTTTGATTGAGCAGGGAATACCGAAGAAGTTAGTAAATCTAGTAGGGATGTGCATGACCGAAACATTCAATGAAGTTAGAATCGGTAGTTATTTTTCGGAGAAATTTGAAGTTCGCTCGGGGTTAAAACAAGGCGATTCCCTTTCACCTGTCCTATTTAATTAAACACTAGAGTATGTCATTAGAAAGGTAATGCGTACCGAAAGGGATTTAGATCTGGGTGGTAAAATTTCCGTGCTCGGGTTTGCGGATGATTTGGTATTATTACAATAAAACTATAAGACGCGGAAACTATAAAACTGAATACAACAACGTTGATGACAGCTGGAAAAGAGGTTGGCCTCAAAGTGAATACGGATAAGACGAAATATATGGTTAGCAATAGAAACAGAGGCGATTTTGAGGATATAGATATAGGAGAAAATAGGTTTGAACACGTTGAGAAATTTAAGTATTTGGGGTCTGTGATTACTAGAAAAAACGAAATTCAAGAGGAAATAAAGGCGCGGTTAAAGGCGGGAAATGCTAGTTATTTTTCGGTATCAACATTACTTAGGTCGCGCATTTTTTCCAGAAACTTAAAACTTAGAATATACAAAACTATTATCTTGCCTACAGTTCTGTACGGGTATGAAACGTGGCCGCTAACCTTGAAGGACGAACAACGCCTTAAGGTCTTCGAGAATAAGGTATTGCGTAAAATATTTGGACCTAAAAAGGTTGAGTCAACTGGAGAATTTAGGAGATTGCACAACGCGGAATTGCGGAGCATGCACCCTGTTAATATAATCGAAGTGATATCATCGCGACGGTTGAAATGGGCTTGCAAAGTTGTTGGGCTCAGTAACGAACGAATTCCTAAAAAGTTAATAAACGCTGAGCCGACTGGTAAACGTCCGAGGGGTAGACCGAAACGTAGGTGGGAGGATTGTATTAAGAGTGATCTAATGAATTTGGGTTTGGACGGTAGTCGGTGGACCGAGATTTGTAGACAGCGATTAGTGGTATCGGCATCGAACTTCCGGGTTCGCTAAGCCTTTTATTATTATAATTATCATGAGTTGTGCCTATTAGTAGAGAATTATGATGCCGGACCACCACTATATTTCACTAGGCATCGTTGTAAGAAAACGGATAGTTGAATGATCCTAGCCCCAACATTCTCGATAAATAAAAAAAAAAAAACATCATTATTATAAATTTTTTTATATGTTTATTTTAGTTCCTTGATTTAAAATGTTTTGATAGAACTGTTGATTCATTACCATAAATAAACCTGGTATTGATTTTTCATTTTACTGGCTATCTCACTAAAATGTCCGTCGTCCGTCATTTGAATACGAGAAATTGGATGGCTTATATTATGATTATGTTCTATGTATATTTAAATTTGATTTTTTATATTATTCAAAATCACATTAAATTGGCAAAGCCAATTTTACTCATCATAAATACTATTTTTTAATTTATTATTATTTTTTTTACTGGCCCTAAGTTAAGATTAACTTTGAAAAAAAAAATCCCCGAAATAAAGAATGCGTACACTAGCACGACTCGCGGCCTTAGGTAACACCTAGCTGTTGTACTACAATAAAAAATAAATAAAATAAAAATACCTGCCCTTAGGCCCGGGTATCTAACACAATCCATGTTAATAACAGGTGAACATCTGGATGGTCCGACCTTGTTTTATAAAAGGCGGAACATGAGGGAGCCATTATTTCATGGTATTTATAGTTCCTCACCGAGCCCTAAGTCTTTTAAAACTTGTGTAACATTCGTGAAGATTAGGCTTCCCCTTTCTGTGTGGGTAGCTTTTGATCGCTCTTCCATTACAACATTGGGGAATTATTATCCCGCTGCCTTTGGGGATAAATTATCGCGTCCCACATTATATGACATATTTACATGTATAATTTTTCTTTAATAACCTATTATTCATAACGAAGATTCCTTGTATTCCTTTGAATGGGATATTCATTATTGAATGATAATGCATGATTGAGTAATACAGAAGGTACTAATTTATTTCATTTTGCACATCTCAATGATTTTTCTGCATTCAAACGAAGCAGACATTACCAACTATTATTCCAAATTTAATATTGCCTTTTCTACAGAGTTTTGAACAAAGAGAAGATAATTGGGGGTGCGGTCAGGAACGAAACAGTAAGATGTAATACTGCTGTAATGTGGGCCGACGTCTCGGTTTTCATTAGAGCTAAGAACAAAATACAATACTCTTATAATGAAGTAGTATGAATTCATTTCCTCGTTTTATTTGCTCTTTCTTTTTTCTATAACTCTTATATTTTCATTTTAAAATTCTCGCATCTTGTTATGCTTAACACTCATGAAGGTCTTTAACTTATACCGTAACTTCGGCACTCATTAAAGCAGTATTACATGTTTCGTATGTTTCTTTCCTGATCTCACCTCCTTTCATCATCTGCTTGATTGCATATCGGTCAACAATGACTGTATAATATTTTTTTTTTAATTTAATATTTTAACTTAACTATAAGGAGGTTCTTAGGTATAAGAAAATATTCTAATTAATCCATATTAAAAAAAAAAAGTTTTACTCACTTCTTGTGATGCTTTCATGTTCGTCATCACTGTCGATGTGGGGTATGCTCGAGTCCATCTCGTACATGGGAGATGTCTGGATACCCGAGTCTCTCCTTTCGACGGCATGGCAGTTGCAAGTCTCTGGCGCTCTGCCGCAGTTGGAGCAGGGATATGCCAGTTCCTCAAGGGGGAACCTGGCCAAGGACCTCTCGGCAGATACGACGAGGGCCCTGAGGAGGGCAGGAAGGTCTGCCATCAGGCCCTGGGGGCTGAGGACCGGCGGGAGGTTGAGGGGGCCAGCGCGGCTCTCGATACAAAGCCTCGGGGTGAGGGCGAGGTAGCCGTCCCCTGGGAGGAGGGAACCGGGGCCTGAAGAGCCGAGGTGGACGCAGAGTCTGCCGTGCACCGACAGTGGCCAATCCAGGGGATACTGCCCGCAATACTGAAACAGAAACGTTAGCTCTTAAACTTCAGAATGCTACTCTGTCAACCTATTTATGATAAGAATCACAAATAGGTAATATTATAAATTCTACTCATTAATACTAAACTAATCTTTTCAAACTTGAGTTGATTAGTAATTAAAGAGCAATACATATTGATTGGTTATATTTTTTGTCACTACACTTTATAGAAGGTTGATCATGAATGATGATATATAAGAAAGAACAGCAAAGAAATAAATAACAAAGGTATTACAGAATAGTATTGTCATATTCATCCTAAACGGATTACAAAAATGTGAGCTAAATGCACCATCGCTCTGAGATGCCGCAGCTAAATGTTATCACGCATAGAGCCATTTCCTAAATTATCTTTTTGGTACTATATAGGTAAATTTTAAAAATTAAATTTGTTTACTTATCTAATTTATTTTTTATGTTAGTATTTTCATTTGAAATCATTTCGCCTAGTGCCTTTAATTTCATAGTTTTAGTCACATTTTGGATTGTTTTTCTTTTTACTATAATGTTATAAATGTGTTCTTATTTTATTAGTATTGGGATTAATATGTTTATTATTGTTGTTAATATGTATTAAATTCTTATGAAGACGTATTAATTTATTAGCCTACATCCATTCTTGGTATTCGAATTATTGTGAAACGCACTCACCAATTAAGACGGGATTTAGTATTGAGTTCAGGTTTACCATCTCGCAGATTTAATTTATTGTCAAACAAGTGATAAAAATTTATATAACAGACAATTTGAAATATAGCTCCTAACATTTTTTTCGCGATCTTTATAGTCGAACATTTAGTGAAAAAAAACCATTTCTACTTTTTCAAAAACTAGTTATGATAGGTAGGTTTACTTAATCTATTAGATATGTAATTAAAGTTATGTTCTCAATAGAACATAACTCATATCACATATCTCAGCTCTGCATACATCTATCATTATTTGGCCAGTTTTACTGTAAGTTCTTTTAGAAAAGGCCGAAATTACTGGCACACATACATTACGAAATTTTAAATAATATCTGATGTATCTAACAACATAACCATCCTTCGGGTTTGTGGAAAAATATATGTGTTCAGCAATAGATTTTTTTTTTCAGATGATTACTCTAGCTAAGATAGAGTTTCTTTAAATATATTAAATCGACGTCGTTTTTTGAAAAAGGCGTAAGTGCCATTTAGCAACTTTGCAGGAAACACAAGAAATTATTTTTCCCCTAATAACAATGTATATATTTTTTTAATTGTATTATTTACTGTTTACAGTATTAGTTTATTAATCTGGCAAAACCTTTATAATTACAATTTATTTTAAAGGATTCCAGCTCTGGTTGAGGTCAGAGAATCGTTAGTATTTGGTGCTTACGTCATCAATATTCGATTTTTAGACCATTTCCAATTTTTTCATTTCTCGATAAATCGTGAGCGGGAATCGATAGAGGTTGAGTTTACGTCCTATAATCGATTGAAACTTAAATTTCGAATTCTTGGCGCTTAATTAATTTTCAAAAAACGACAATATCGATTAATAGCAAGGCTCTATTCATTTTCTATTTCTGCTGAAAATGAGAGACATGACACGAAATATAGGAAAATAGAAAAATAATTTGAAGATATTGGTTTTAATCTTACTTAAAGTTTTTTTTTCTTATTATACATGTGTGTAGTGACTCCACTTTAAGCAAAACGAATTACTTGTTACAGTTTTAAATAGATGGGGATTAGTTTAGAGTAGAATTTTCGTTGTAGTTTCGATTCTATAATATAATATTTTAAGTCTTTTGAATTAACTCTTACACTTGTGTGCTTCGTGTTAGGTAGCATAGGTTATTTACACTTTATCCAAGTAAGGAATTCCAAACATTTCTTTTATGAAGCGTGGTTGACCTATTTCTTCCTGATACCCAAGTAGTTATCTGTTCGAAGACTCGATTACTTGTGACGAACTTGAGTTACTACTTCACCAACGACAGTTCTGTGAAAGGAGCGTGCTTTCAACGTTCTAACAGTATCTTTCTTGCTTGCACAGCGATTGCATATCTTTAGGAGGGAAACAAGGTATCGGAGGTTGAAAGAAAGTTATGTATCAGCATAAGTAATCCACTGGAAACTCCTTAACGGATTAGCTTGGTGAAGAATTTAGAACACTAATAGGCTTTACGATTATCTGATCAAAAAAGATCGTTAACAAGCACATCGCAGCTAATTACAAACATACAATTTAATCTTTTTTGCATAAAACGATAACAAATTCATTTGGTTCTCCGTTTTTTTTTTTTTTTTTTTTTTTTATTATATTTTACATAGCAACTTGGCGGGTTTTATGTAATGCAAATAGTAATTCGCGATGGTTTATTTATCAGTACTATTCAGTTATTTTCATTTTTTATAAATGAATATTAATTTCATTTATTTGTTAAAAGCTTTTCTCATTCCAGACGCAGCTAAAGAATATTACGATAACGCATACCAAAAGAATGACTATATATATGCCGTAAACAACAAGGAGACGAACACACACACACAAGTTATATATATAAGTGTCTGTGTGTGTGTGTATGTGTTAATTTGATAAAAAAAATACTAAATAAATGTAAAATCATTAAGCATAGTTAGACCGAGAGCCCGTGAAAAAAAATTGTCGTTATCTGAAGAAAACTATAATAGTAATTTTATGAACTTTCATAATATTGACATCAAACCAATATGAGTCGGGAAATCGGATGATGTGACCAGAAAAAATTGGAGGCCAAAAAAACTCGAAATTTTGGAACTCTTTTAGTTTTTCACCTATAATTCATAAACGATGCATTCTATCGAAAGAGCTATGGCTTATTAAATAAAAAAACACATCAAATTCTGTGTCTAATGAGCACCATAACACAATAGTTTGGTTAATTGGTGTGGTCGAAAACCAGGGTCAAAAGAGACAATTTTTTCAAAAACAGAAACAAGGTGCCATATTTGAGTCTGCAGTATGGAAAATAGTTCTCTAAGAGGATAACTCCTAGAATAAAAGCATCAAATTCTGCGTCCGTTGAACTCAAAAATATTTAAATTCGGTCATGAACACCACTCGAACATGGCAATCTCCCGATCTCTTGCAATTGGCTTTTTGCCCCAGTTTGGTTTGGGTCGTTTTAACTGTCAAGTATAATGTATTATATATTGCCACTCTTATAGGCAATGTTTTTAACCTCCTACTTTATGTACGTTTTTCTCCATCTTGAAATACCGCTAAAAAGAACCTTTTTTTTTAATTTTTCCAAAATTACTCGCTTCCAGTGAATTTAAGATATTTATTTGTCATTACCAATTTTAAAGAGGGTTAAATTTCTTTCAAGTTTTTATATAATATTTTTGAATATTCGTAATTCCTACTTAGATCGTAAAAATTTGCTAATGTTTAAAAAATTAAAAAAGTTGGATATGCCAGTTGTTTCTCACTACATGTGATTTATATTAAGAATTACAGACACCCCAGATGCTAAAAAAATTGAGCTGCTGATATAAGGATTGTGCGGGTTTCAAAATGATTGCCAAAAACACTCTAATTTTAAAACTTTTTTTTCACCTTTAATTCTATCGAAAATTTTATGATTTATTTAAGAAAATCACATTATGCATATGAAAAGCACCAAAGGTGTAATAATTTGGTTAACAGTTGTGGTCGAAAACTAAGGTTGCTAACTCAAAGTACTAATATTTCGAATTTTTTGGCCGCCATTTTGAAACCCGCTAGGATTCCTACGCTCTAGCCTTGAGACTGAATTAAAATATTCAATAAATAATGTGATTAACTCTGAATGGCGATAACGCTGAACTATATTTATCTTCTGATAATAATCTGATAATATAGACCATGCAGATTTTTGGCCGCGCGATGTGGTATTCTCACAGACTTGCTTGCGGAAGCTCAGCGATTGGGCTTGGGGTTCACCCAATCTCACGCTGCTACGAACCATGGTTTCCATGGTGCAGTGGCTGGCTGTTTATTACATTATTTATTTGTTTATTTATTATATCGGGTTTATTAAGGACAGGGACAAATCGGTCTAGACCCACGGATTTATTCATCTTATCATTGATAACTTTTTTATTTATTTAATATTATCCCTAATTGAACGTGTTAAGATGATTTTTTTTTTTTTGGTTGCTTGTTTGCGTACTATCAGGAACGTCTTAGCGAACCACGGTCTGCGAACCCTTGCGTCATAGGAATAAGCCATTTATAAAGGATGATGTTTTATCATCTGTATCTTGGAATGTAATATAACTGAAGTTATCTAATTTAAAAATATGTTTAATAAATTTTCTCTCAAATTAGAGCGGGATAGTTTTCTGGCCACAAATTAATTTAAAAGGATTGAAAGCGGCACTCCCCCCAAACTGAGATTGCGTTCCCGGCAGGTTGAGGTAACAACACCTGTGGATACACTTCTTAATTAATTTTCTCCTGTTGATCTGGTTCCGTAGCGTGTATCGCCTCCACCGAGGCCTGCTTCCGTCAAAACGTGAAAGCAGGACTTGATGAAACGTTTCGACACGTGAATTCATCATGGGCTTCAGCGTCTCCCTTAACGTGTCCGGGTCGTGAGGAGAATACTCCAAACCCGCTGTGCAGCACGGATTTAGGCCATGGAAATGGGAGTGACCCTTCTAGGAGACAGGACAAGATGGACAGTACGAATTTAATTAATTACATGTCTGAAAGGGAACGGAATGATAGTTGTTAAGTCTAGTATCTTAATCCGATCAGTCAGGTCCGATCAAAATGTATGGATGGATATATTGTGTGTGTGTGTGTATATATATATATATATATATATATATATATATATATATATATATATATATATATATACGGCCTTAATATCAATAATTTATGATTGAAAAAAAATTACCTATAGCACAAGTTTATCAACCGTTTTGAAACAAGTAATGTCAAATATTATATTCACTTAATAATTTTTTTTTTTGGAGCTATTGTTTTATCTAATTGTATACATATAAATATCACACATACTTATACTAGATGGACCTGATATTGGGAAACAACACTATTGCCGATTTACACGTAGTAATTAATTTACACGTTACTAACTAACGCAACTGCTGACGGAACATGTTAACACATAGCGTAGGTAGTTGTTAGATTTCATATGTTTTGGTTTTTTAATTTAGTTTTATTTATTTTTTTTTCAATTTTGAACTGATCAAATCACCAGGTATAATGTATGTGTTCGTGTGGTTCTCGAAATGGGTTTATAATAATAAATAATTAAAACAATTACAAAAACATTGATATTGCTTTTAATTGCAATTATGTACATGTTTTTTTAAGGTTTCTATTTTATATATCTGTTTGAGAACCACTGTTTTAAAACGTATGCATAGTTAAAATGTTCTGATATTGGATTTGTCATCGAAAGGTTCTCATTTTCTGTAAACGATGTAAAATATTTCCTCTTATGAACATGCCAAACAACCAGTTCAATATCCGGCGTTGAGAGGAATCAGTATGACTTGTTTAAGAATGAACATCATGGATGCTGCATGAGTCGCTTCCGGTTAAATCACCAAGTCCGATCAGGGTTGGCTTTTTATTTGTTCCGTTTTTATATTCAAATCAAAGGTCATCGAACTCTTTGGCAGCAAGCTAACATATAGTTCCGATTCGGGCAAATGTTTTTTTATTATTACTAGTAATTTGTTTGTTTGTTTTTATTACCAGGCATAAAATTCTTTGGTCATCAACGCCTATGGTTTGTTTGAACTTAACAGATTTTAATACATTTGGTCTAGATTGTAAAAAATTAATATATTTATAAGTAAAAAAGGCTATATATTTTTTGTTATTGTCTATATTATTTTTTTTTATTTAAGAATATATTCATATTCTACAAAATATAATGTGTTCTAGGAATATGGATTCTTCTAGAACTTTGTAGTCTTTTGTACTTCGGAGGTGTAGGATGCAACGTCCTTTTTTCTCCAATTTAGCATTATTTTACGTTTGTATTTAACTTTGTTTTCTTTACCCACAGTTATGGATGACTATATCCTTCACCAATTGTGAAGTTGCATGCGTTTAAAAGAACATTATGTCCACTTTTAATCTGAGCGAAAGAACTGCTCTACTGTAAAGTTAAGAAAATATGACAGTATCCATTATCCATTATCTTCTTGAATGTTTTAGGATGTTAAAAAGGCGTGAATGTTAACTAAGAATATCGTAGTTGTAATATTTGTTACATGTTAAATCTTTTATCTATTATCTTGTAATATTTATAAATAGACAAATCTCCTAAAGAGGAAGGAATTATTTAGATTAAATTGAGCCAATTGTGGGATTCACTTATGAAAATTATAGTCTAACTGATTTATGAATTTCTTACAAAATTGGATATGAAGGTGATTTTAAAAAAAAAATTTGCAAGAATGTTTATTTTTTATAGTGTTATTACTATTTTTTCACCTAACTCGTCAATGCTTATTTATTTTCATTTTTTTTTTTTTTTTATTCGTTAGAATTAATTATTTCATGCATTAGAATTAATGATCTGTTAATTGTCTATAGTTAATTTGTGTTTTTATATTTTATAGGAATTTTTAAAATTTAGATATCATTTAATAATTTTCATTTTTATGGGTTTCTAATTGAATTTATGGGTCTTTTTCGTTTCGAGTACTGCAGTTACTAGCCAGTGATTTCTGTGATAATGTCTATTATTTTGTATGATTAATTTTAAAAATCTGTTGTTATCATCAATTAACCTCGTTACCTGTTTTGTTTACACTCCAAAGTTATAAATTCGGGTGAAATGAATTTCTCCTCACCTTTTACTGATTTTAATAGTTTTGTTCGTTATTGTATGGATCAGGGTGTCATTCCTCATAGAAAACTGAGTCCAACAGGACACTAAATGATCTTCTCCATCAAGGCAGTTTCGTCTGTATTTTGGAGGTGTATAAGAAGAATATGCAATACTACTATCCAAAGCTTTTTATATTTCTTAATTTATGGTCATTGCATACATTATTAATAACCTAAACTTTAGCATCAGATGTATATTATACTAGTAATCACACAAATCACCGGTTAGTAACTGCGGTACTCGAAACAGAAAAGACCCGAATTTATGTTTTATATTTTAATGTTTAGTAAATTTAGTACATGGATAAAATTACCCAAATAAATGAAGGGCCCCAAGCAATGGTATAAATAAATAAAAAGGTTTATCGAGCCCGAAGGTTCAATGCTGATTTTACCAATCGCTTTTTACACATCTATATCCTTTGATCACCGTCCAAATCCTTAAGATCAGCCAATTTTTCCAATAGAATCTGACAGATTGTATATTGTATAAACAATTGCATAAATAAGTAAACGAAACTCCTACATGAATGGCGCACGTTAAGTGATTTAAAGTTTATATGCTGGTTATCAGTGATGATTCTTCTTTGGGGAATAATTAATTACCTTTAGTTATAAGTAGAACTTAGGACTCACCCAGCCTCTATAATTAGGACTTTATGAGGAGAAAAACCTGGTAGAGCGTGATTTCGGTCATATAAACTCCTTGCACAACCGTTGGCCTAGAAATAGCACATTCCGTACCAGGTACTGAACGTAGTGGAACGTAGGAACTGGTTGTAGTGGTACAGTTTTTTTTTTGGATTGTGATAGAATAAGTTATTCCGCCATTGCCCTTGACTAGTTCACAATTACACTATTACAGTTTGTATATAACACATGAAAAAAAGTCTTGGGAATATTTCGTCGTCCACATGGTAAACTTAAAAATAAGAAAATCATTACTTTTCAGGAGAGAAAAAAAACTATTATATATCTCTCTGTAAAAGGGCTGATTTCGATCAGATTAAATTTTTGTATATATGTTATTTCTGTTATCTCATACCTTCATGTGTAATGGTTTTAACTTTATAATAATACGCATATACTTTAACAGAGAAGCTTCAGACTTTAAGACGTTTTTCGTTAAAAGCAACTGCTATTTCAGCGTTTTTTAGTGTCGTAACAGATTCGTAGCTTTACTACAGGCTGTATAAACCGAAATACTATAGAAAAATAACAAAAAATCGAATTTTTCACATTCGTAAGTATAAAATGGGACCTACGATATTACAAACTACCAATTACAACTTCTCAAGTTGTTAATTGGAAACTTTTCAAACTTTGAAACAGCTCTTTAATTTTTAAATAATTCATTTATTCTATGTATAATTCGTAGTCATACAAATAAAATTTTCAATAGAGAGCAGAGAGATCATTGCTGTTTTTGTTTATCAAACATTTTTATTGATCTATCTTATTAACAACTGAGAACTAAATTAATAATAATCAGTTTATGATCGAATTCATTATAGAAAATTTACTATCAAAATCTTTCGAAATGATGATTTATTATAAAACGTTGCTCGATGGTCTAGAATGAACAATGTCTATCAGCATAGTTAAAAAAAATAAATAGATGTTTACTTATTTTGGATGAAAAATGGTGCATAATATGGAAAAAAGTGCATAATATATAAAACCTAAGTTAAATTAGAAAATAAGGCTCTTTTATAAGGTTTGGTTTAACCAGTTCGGTCTAATAAGTGATAAGCAACGATGTACCTCATGCTATTTCCATGTCGTTTTATGCCTTTATCGTTTAAAGTTTTTTAATACTTATTATGTTGCAGGTATGGCGAGATTTAGTCTATTGTCTCACTATACAATAATTATTTGAGTTCAATGCTAATAATCGACTTAATTAATTATTAATTGCGCATTATTATTGTTAATCTTTTTGCATTTTAATTTGTAGCATTGGCATGAAACTTTTTGCTTGAGTTTAGTTTTGCATAACTAAAAATTAATTTATATAATATTATATGATTAATGATTTTACAGAAACAACTTGCCCTGACAATTATTTGTATTATCACAAAAGCATTTCTATAATTCTTTCATCGACGTTTCGAATTCCTTTGTCGTCTTCAGGACGCTTATTTTCTACAATACAACATAAAAAAGTTTCAACAAATAAATGTTCAAAACCCAATTTTTCATATTACCTTCAAAAATACACAGCGCCCTCCTTATGTATCCGTACAATTTTATTTCGTTAGTTAAAATTGCTACATTATACAATATTCTGGAAAGTGACTCTACTTGTATATCAGTTTCATTCAGTACTATGAAATGAACTCTGTGCTAATCAATATATTCATTATATTAAGCCTACCAACCTATTTATGATAAAATTTAAATTAAAAATTATTTTATATGCAGTTTATATATTATGTCTGCCTAAAGGCTTTGTAAAGTAACAGTATTCCTTTAAATTAAATGCGTTATTTATTTTTGTAATGTATTGTTTTTCTCACTTTATAATACATTAGGATAATCAAAATCAAATTTCTAGTTACGAAATGTACTGTGATGTTTTTATTTTTACTGTTTTGTAATTATTAATTAATATAATAGAAGATATTCAGGTAATATAACTTTGACCATCTGACCATCTTCTAATTTCATAGTTTACTAATGATACGAAACAATTTTTTTTTCAGTATTGAATTTGCTTAAATATTATCACTGAAATATATTTTTTTTGGGGGGGGGAGGGGGCTTAGATCAATTTCGCTTGTTAACGAACTCACGATGCAACTTTTACAGAACTATTCATAACTTCAAATTTTACAGAACTGTATATAACACTTCTTTTCTTAAAAACTGAATGAAGAGACTTATTAGAGTATCAAGAGATTTTTTGTTGAGCGATTAAAAAATCTTAATTTGTCCTCCCGTGTCGATAGCCACTGAATTAATGAACCAATTCATGAATAATTTATCGGCCTTCTAAAAAACATAGTTTTGTGCGTAGCATCTACGAGTTGTTGCCCCTGAAATGGACAAGGATAGACTTGCTGTATATATCTGATATGATAACCAATTTATTATTTACGAAACATACTATCTTAGTCCTCGTTTGTTATAAGCCCTACATAAGAAACATAATAATTAATTTATAAAAAAATAACTATTAATAAAAACTGATGTTTATTTTTGTAAAATTATCAAATATCAAGTTATCAAATAATTTTTAAATGTTATTATTTATATAAAAAGCGTGAACGTTTATGATGCCTTGTAATATAGGTTCAAAAGGATTATCCCCGTTATGATTACTGCAGCACATATATTCTGCTATATAACTTCCTAAAAAGTCTCTTAGTGTTCCTCGTCTTTTCTTATTTTACCTTTTTTCTGTTATCCATAATCTCTGTACTTATTGAGTATGGACCTATCAGTTTATTATAATAAACAAACGTCAGCCTATCCACAAAACCAGTATATTAATTTTTTATTTTATTTTTTGTGACCTATAACAAGTAAGTACCTTATTTTGTTATATAATTGATTTATATGCTACTTATGTTTTATCATTTAGACATATTTAAGTAAACATCATTATTTTTACCACTATAGTGCCACGTGTCTCAAAAAACCTTGTTACAGGAAAGACCGATTTTAAGTAATTGTGTCGATTAGTTCTGATAAATAACGTGTATATTATATCGTATTAGATTCAAAAGATTGTAATTATTACATAAAAAATGACAGGAAGAAAAAAATAAAAATTAACGTAATACTCAAAAAGTATACATTTTATAATAAATTATATTAATAATCAATTGAAAGGTAATTAAATTTAAAGAAGAATCATATAAATCGGACCAGGATTAGAAGAGATACAGCGAATTGGACTTCGAAGCCACATTAATATTTTAATTTTTCGAATATTTAAAAAAGTATACTTCGGCGTCGCTTTTTGAAAAAAAGCATAAGCTCCATTTAGCAAACTTTACAGGAAACACATTAAACGATTTTTCTCCAAATAGCAATATATTTAAAAAATATATATATATATATTCTCTATTGTCTACAGAAGGAGTTTATTAACATGGCAATACCTTTATAATTACAATATATTTTTAAGGCTTCTTGCACTGGTCAAAGCCAGAGTGACGGCTGAGAGTCGTTAATATTTTGCGCTTACGCCATCAATATCCGATTTTTAGACCATTTCCAATTTTATTTTCTCGATAAATCGTGAACGGGAATCGATAGTGGTAATGTTTTATACCCTATAATCAATTGAAACCTAAATTTAGAATTTTTTGGCCCTTAAGCCTTTTTCAAAAAACGACATCGACATCATCCGGAACATTCTAGATGCTCATTTGAAAGATATTTAAATATTCTGCAAATTAAAAAAAAAAAAAAAACAATAATATCTTAATCGGACCAATATAACTTAAGATAGTCTGTTATACAACAGATTAAATTTTTGTATTGGACTTTGCCCACAAACCAAGTAAGGAAATTTGTGTGAGAGGACACGCCAGATATAAAATACTGGATTAAGTTATATATTTGTCGATAGACATATGTTTTTCATTTCCTAATAACTTAATATAATTTTAACCACGTTTTCCTAGTTCGAATTGTTTTTCAAAACAGGGAAGGAATTAATCTTATTATTGCATAGGTTTCTCCCAGTTCGTGATAAGGATTGGGGAATTTGTCTATTGTCTATTAATATAAGGAATAAGGGGTATTCATACTAATATTATTACTTCTCCAGCCAGCTAAAGTTGATATATGCTTATCGTTCTTTCGTAGTCGCTCCGAATTTCTAAGGACTTATCGACAATACTGAACTAGCAAATCTTTTTTATTTTATAAATAATTGATATGAACACACTTGGTGCAGATTTGTCTTGCTTAATTTATAGAAGCAAACTAGCCTATTACTGATGAAAACAGCTATTGTTAACGTGAGCAGATATTGTTTACAAGGATAGAATAATTTATGATAAGGGCGTGATGGAATTTTCCGTTTTTAAAGAAAATCCTAAGGGCTTTTAAAGTTGTTGGGCTCAGTAGGAAACGAATTTCTAAAAAGTTAATAAACGCTAAGCCGACTAATCGAAAAGTAGCTGGAATTCACAGGAAAAACAAACAATTTCACAGGAGCGATAATAAAAAATTATAATACATTGTCTGAACGTCATATAAACTCGATTTATTGTTGGTTTTTTTATTACTTCTGAGACTGATTGATATTTGGGATATTACTGAGTGTAGAAAACATTTTGAGTAAAGGTGAATTCATGTTTTTACTTGGAAGTAACACTTCAGATGAATTAAAGGAAATAGGACTAAATCCGCTCGAAAAAAACAGTTGACAGTTTATCAAGTTACTACAGTTGTACTATTATAAATTTGTTCACAGAACTTAAGCTGGTATTGGATTCAGGTCGGATGGCTAATCAATCAAATATCATAATTCTCAGAATTAAATATAATTATTCCATAGGTCCGAAAAAGGATGAGTCCACAGGAGAATTTAAGAGGTTATACTACGCGGAATTGTGGAGCATGCAACTTGTTAATTTAATAGAAGTGATATCAAAATGGGCTTGTAAAGTTCTTGGATTCAGTAACTAATCCCCTGAAAAGTTAATAAACGCTTATCCGATTGGCAAGCGTCCGAAAGGTAGACCGAAACGTAGGTGGGAGGATTGCGTTAAGGGTGATAACGGATTTGGATTTGGACGGTATTCGGTGGACCAAGGTTTGTAGACGGCGATACGGTGGTATCGACCTCGAACCTTCGGGTTCGCTAAGCCTTTTATTATTGTATTATTATTAAAGGAAATCCTAACTAAAAATAACGAATAGAATGTCCCTGGGATAATAAAAGTGGTAGCAGGCACAATAAATAATATATTAACGAAAGAAGTTCTAAATAAAACTGAGAAGAATATATATATAAATCACTTAGTTGCGGACCATCTATACGTGAGTGTTAAGAAGAATGCAGAGTGAGGGGATCAAGTATATTAATAGACATTTCGGAAAGCAGGGACTCCAAGAAACTATAGGCGATTGACAACTTAAATTTACCTCGACTTGGAATGCTTGAAGCAATGAATAAGTTTTTTTATTGTACTTTCACCTTGAAATGCCATATTGTTAGCACATCCTGTCCTCTTGCATGTTCTCTCCTTCAAGGATCTCCTACACGTGCAAACAATGCCCGGTTAATCACAGGAGATTTGCATTAAGTCTTAGGCGTAAGTGAGGACCAACCGCCTACCGAAGTTGCAAGCCATATTAGCATTCAAAGCTAATGAATGAATGATACTCTTGATGAGCGGTAGATCCGCGACCATATGGTACAATTTCTCTCTCTAAATTATGAGGAATGGCATTTTAATATTTATAAGTATCTATAAAAAATTGGTAAAATTTTGAATCATAATGCTTCCTGGTCCATTTTTTTTTTCACTGTAAAGGAGCAAAATTCAATTGGGCTCGCTATGAAAACTTGCTAATTTACCAAAAATTTTTTTAAAAAATAAATTTGGGAAGTAATGTTATTAGCATTTTTAAAAGGAAAAAAAAATCATTATTAGTTGATTTTGATTTTTTTATTGAATAAATTTGCTTAAAAATAAAATTAAGTTACAAACATATAAATATGGACTATTGCGAGAATTAACTAGGAGTTAATGTACGTACTTTTTTTTTTTTTTTTTTTAAATTTCATTTGGGTCCTCCGAATAAGGTGGGTTCATGAAAGATTCGGCGGACCAAAGAATGAGAATAAAATTTGAAAAAATAAAAGAGAAATAAAATAAAATGGCGTAAAAAAAATTCTATTTATAATTTGAAGATTTAAGAGAGATACATATCTTGTGAAATACTGCGTAGGTTGTAAAGGAAGTTGTAAAGGAGTCAACATGAAATCAGGATAGAAATACGTTTCGAAGATTTCTAGTGAGAGAAAATATTTTGTTGATGAGACAGATAAAAGCACTTGGATTACTTGACATAAGTAGATGAATAAAAGGTAAATGATTGATTGGCACTTGAAATAATAACGGAAATTGACATAAGAAAGATGTTTTTATATGAAAAGCTGAAAACAGACAACTGCTGCGGGGTTCCAAAACCTGACTTTGCTGGACTGAATTGACGCGGTCGAGAGAATAGAGGGTCGCGGGAAAAACCGTCAATACCTTCCTAATAAAATTAATTTATTGAATCATTCCTGACTGGGCATTCCCTACAATATATTAGTACAACAGTTTATGTACAAGAAAAACATAAAATTATTTTCTTATAAGGCCTCATGAAATTATTATTAAGGTTCTTCTTTGACAAGAAAGAGCGTGCGACCTATAAATGGTTTCGTCCTCTTTAGGCTAACTGCATAGTGCAGCGTCGATGCAAACTGCGATAAGCGCGAAGGTAGAGTGAAGAGCTATGAGAAAAAAATATTACCACCGTATGGCGGAGTAGGTGGTCCAACACGATCGATTTTGCGGATGTTCCAAGAGATCTATCTAGAAAAGACGAAAAAAAACCTCCGTGTTCTGACATGTCAGTTTTTTTCTCTGCTCTTGTACATTAAAGATTCAATTTTGATCAACTTTCATCAAAATTGAATTAATAATGTTATCACCAAACAAATTCCATAAACTATCAATTAATACATTTGAGACAAAAGCTTAAAATAAATTATTTTATCTTCCCCTTGAAGATGGCCTGTCAACATCGAACAATCATTACTATTTATTATTTTATCAAATAACTGAATGAAGTCAGTTTAAAAAAAAAGGATGTATGGAAGATTCCGATGGATGAAAAAACCGAGTAGGGCCGCTTATTGGATCTACAATTGTGCCCCATTTGTTTTCTGTCTTTCGTTATGTTCTTTATCTTTTTACCGGTATATGGATTGATATTATTATTATAATAATTATCATTAACTATTTAATTATACATTATTTTGAATAATATACTGTTCCGATTATTTAGGATCGACGATTTCTTGTAATACATCTTCTGTTTCTAAACAATATATGGAGATTTACTAATTAGTAGCTTTCATTTCAATGGCATCCTCATCCAACATTCTATTAAACATTGATCTGTTGTGGTGTCTTCGGTGTTTTAGTTCCGCAACGGTTTTCTAACAAACAGTTTACTGATTAACAGTTCAAAATCTTTTTTTAAAATGACAAAACACCTATAAATAGCGACGAAACGAATTTTTTGTAAACCTTCGTTCTCATTCCTTGCAACCAGGACTAATTGATGCCAAAGAGTAAACTCTCCTCTTCCCAATTATCATCGCTTGTATAGACGCTCCACTATGCAGAGTATGCCTTAGATGAATTATCTATCGGCATCAAATATAATAAAATAAAT
Organism: Rhaphigaster nebulosa; assembly: GCA_948150685.1. Taxonomy (NCBI): domain Eukaryota; kingdom Metazoa; phylum Arthropoda; class Insecta; order Hemiptera; family Pentatomidae; genus Rhaphigaster; species Rhaphigaster nebulosa. Next base: position 34,427,158 of record OX411308.1, read on the forward strand.
TTATTTTTTATTGTTCTAGAAATTATTATCCAGCAGATTGAATTACAGGTTGTCTTATTTTACTTTTTTTAATTATATAGTTACTTTTTTATTTGAAGATATCGTGTAGTAGAGGATTCCTGAAACTAGTATTTAGGTCCACTTGATACTTGATAGCAGTTAAAATCGTTTCAATGAAGATTACCTCAGTTGATTTTGAGTGGTTTTGTCGCTACACGACTCTTCTAATTGCCGAGGCACGTGAACCAAGAACGTGATGGCAGAGCCGCTCAATTACAGGCTCTTCACATGTTTCACAACTCACTGGTTCATTGTGTAGCTACGTACTCCTTGACTGGTGAAAATCGTTAAAAGATTTTTTTTTTGTTTTTTTTTTAGTGGATAAATTTCTTTGGCAACTTCTTTAGCATCCTGACCAATGCGTGGGGCGCTAATGATTTTGAATGAAATAGCACACATAATAGCATTGATGTAGGCAATTGTTATGATTCACAGTAATTTATTAGTTGAGGGGGCCATTTATTAGTTTATTGTTTCTTTAACTATTTATGAGGTTAGAAGATCGTTTAAAAACAATTTATACGTTTCAGGATCCCTAATTAAAAAAAATTGTTTTGAAATAAAAAATATTTCTCTACACCTCCCTGTGTTTTCGCGAAATAAAGCTTTCTATTGTAGCGATGATTAGTTCTTTGTTGTGGGAATCTATGGGAGTTTTAAGAGAAAGAACTTTCATTTCAAAATCCCGGGCCATTACAAAATATATTATTCTATTTTACTATTAAAATTTGAGAAAATCAATGCCAAACTACTTTTACTGAAGTTGTATAATTTAAAAAATACTACGAATTAAATTAAATTAATTCAATGCGAATTCGGAGGCTCTTAGTTCCAATAAAATATGACATACAAAGCCAATGCGGGAAAAAATAATGCAGAGATCAGCACTAAGTTGTTTAAATAAAATCTTCTACGACCATTTTTAGCTTATGATATTTTTCTTTTATATTAGTGGGATTTTTTTTCTTCCATTTGTCAAGGTTTGATCAATCCTATTATTATATTTGTTTGTTAACTATTATTATCGTACAAAATTAAATTGTATTATGTTTAACATAAGAGAATAAAATTTACACTATTGTATTATAAGTAATGTAAGATTACAAAGAAATATAGAAGGTCTCTACGATACGAGCTCACTTAAAAGAATGGCCAGAACCTATCCCTTCGGTTATCCACTTCACTTAATGCAATCATGATGAGTTTTCTACCGTTTAGATCAACGGTAATCCTCATCTTGCAATTGAAGGATATTAATCATTTATTTAAAAACAAAAACATATACAGAAATTTTGGAGTTCGCCAATTACAGTGGATCGACATGGAACCAATAATTTTTCATATATTATTTTTGAAGTATGCATGTGTTTTCCATCCCGTCATGCCGAATTCGCATTAGAGGAGCGTATATGAAAAATGCGGTTTTTAACATTAGATACATTATAGTTGACACGACGATATGTTGGAGTGCTGCAAGGGTAGACTTTGGTTTGATTCTATATGATTGACGGAGGGTGAATAGTCACCTTCCATATTCAAGAGAAACTTTTAATCATAATGTTAATAATTTCTATGAATATATTTTATTTAAATTTTGTAGTACGATTTTTTACAAATGAAATTTTATAACCCGCCTATTTTTTTCCTTTATATCCTTTCGTCCAATTTTGGAGAATTTTCGAAAACTCAGCTCATTTTATTTACATTGAATATCGATCGGCAAGAATTGGCTTAAAACTGTCCGGTATATTATAAATTTCATTTCTCCTTCATAAATAATAAATTTTAATATTATATTTTAATAAATTAATTTTTCCCCGTATAATAATTAAATTATTTATAACGTCCATTTTAAAGTACGGATTATTTAAACGGAAAGTCAACACGCTTATCAAATCTCAGTGAAAGTTTGTCCTCTTTGAGGTAGCTAACGAATATAGGTATACAGCACCAAGTTCGTGCATAGTGGTGACTTTTTTAAAATTTTTTCATTAATGCTGGACAAATTTAACGTCGTAATGAACAAATGGATTCTCTAACATAGCGCTCGGGTTTCAAGTAGGATCAGTTCCTTATTGCTGAACTTATCCCTAGGTTCCGGTGATTTACGAAGGGATTTCGTATAATGCGTTCCATTACTATTTTTTACTGCTATTCGATATTCTTTTCAATTATAAAATAATATAATCTTATGAATTTGAAATATTCGTCAGTTTTTATTTTTCCCATAGAAATGAGAATGTTAGAGCTTTCCCATGCAGATCAATCTATGTTACGAGATTTTCCTAGATAATGTTTCAAGCTATCAGTCAACTTGAATAGTACCGTGGACTTTTCCCACCTGATTGGTTGTTTTTCCTCGTTCATTTGCATTTCCTTCAATCAGCGGACGTTTTTTTTTTTAATTTCACTTTCAGAGAATGAGATCAAGATAAAAACGGATAGGAAATTTACCGGTAACGGTTTCATTCTTTTCTAAAGAGATGTCCATATATGTAGTTAAAGATTTATCATTATAAATCTGTACTGTTAAAATTTTAGGATATAGGTAGGATTTTAGTTGATATAGGTAGGTACTTCTTTATTCGCATTTAAAAAAAAAAATGTAAATTTAAATAATATAATCTATAAAATATAATTTTGATTGTAGCAAATGCTTATGACTTTACAGGTGAAATATATATATATATATATATATATATATATATATATATATATGTATATATATATATATATATATATATATAAATAATAAATAGATTACATATATTGAAATTATTAAAGTAATTATTTTTTCTCATTCAATTAGAAAGTTTTTATTACAAAAAAAATATTTAACTAAAATTAATTTCCAGCAAATCGAAAAAAGATTATTATGATTTAAATAAATGTAAAGATAAAACGGTAAGGAATACTTTCCTTATACAGTAGCAAAATGGAAAGTATAAAATAGTAGCTCGGTAGAAAAGTACAATAAAAAAACGCTGATTAATCTTGTACAATGATTTATTATTTTTTATATGTTTCATTTATTATTAATTATTAAATATTAATAACATTATCAAAAGTGTTTCGGGATCATTTTATCAACTGTGGTGCACAAGAAGGTTCAATTTGCTTTTCACATATGTCTTTCTTAGGTTATTATGACTTAGTTTTATATGTAATTTGATGTTCTTGAATTCGTTATGTTATGTTCTATCATTTTAGCAGTTTAGTTTTCAGGTTTGCCCTATTAACTTCTCGTTAGGACGTAAAAAAAAAACAGATTGACTCCTAAAAAAAAAAGCAGATTGACCTTTCTTGCGCAACACAGAGGACATCGAAATTAAGAGGACAGGTATAATGATTCTAAAACAACATTTTTCTTCTGTCTCCATAAATGGTTTAAGATGGTAATGCCAAGTTCCGAGGATCATCCTGTAAGACTTGACTTCGGTGCCAAATCTGAAAAATAAATAGGTCCGGTAGTTTCGGAGAAAAGCCGTGGACAGGGGACCGACGAATTTTTTTTTAATTCGATTTTTGGATGAGACGTACCTATATTGAAACGTAAAATCTGAAATTTTGAGGATACGTTAAATTTTTCTTTTCTTTTCCATTACAAAGGTTCGCCATTATAATACAAGATGCCAAAATGATTTGAATAAAATTTAACAAAAAATGGAAAACAAAAATGTATTAATATATTTGACTGGCAACCACAGTATTAGGTTGTGTTTTTACGATCCATTTCTAAAAGTTATAGCAAGTTTTGATTGCATTAACAAGAGTTAAAAAAAAAGGACTTAAAAGGATTTGACGAGGCGGCGCCTGGACGCGTTCGTCATCTTAAACAACCCAGGCTCCTTTTCTTTTTTTTTTTTTTTTACAGGTTATTGAAATATGATAAAATGATTGTATTCTTGTTAGTCGACTTTTTTATTGCTTCCAATCGATTTCCTATTTTTCAGATTGTAAACTATCATTTTGTTATTACACTAAATAATGATTAATATATCCCAACACAGATTTCTCTTATTAAAGTGCTTATTAAGTTTATATGTCAATAGAACAAATCTCACATCGAGACATTAATTCCTAGATTCCTAACAATCACAGATATTATGGTCCGAAGCAATGCACACGGTAAGTGGGGGATTGTAACACGAAACTTACCGAAATGGGGAAGGCTTTTGCGATAGAACAGAACAAGGAACACCCAGGTTGCAAGGTTTCTTAAAAGCAGGCGAAGTACCCGAAGAGTACATGCGTCGCTATGATGCTATCTATTCTCAGATAGTGTTGGGTTCTTTCTTCTAGGGTCGACGAACTTGTGGGAGAATTCGTTTGATAAGCCCACCTTAGGAATGAGAATAAAATATAAAAAGTATTCCTTTCCCTCCTCCTGTACGATTGTTTTCTTAATATATTTATTATATTTGTAAAAACGCCTAATCGTTTTTATTCTATTTATCCTTAGATTTAATTGATTAATTATCCTACTTCTCTAATAATGGAGATGTGCGGTCAGAAATAAAGCACAAAGCATTTTAATTAATATAATTCTAAATGTGCGCCGACGTTCCGTCCAAAGTTTTGGGGTTTCATTAGGGCAACACAAGGGACGAAATGATGGGAGTAATGGAAATGAAAAGAATACATTTTGTGGAATCAAATGGAGGAAAATAAAACAAAATATTGTAAAACAAAAACAACATAGCATAAAATATAGAAAAATATATGAGACAAAGAATATAATTTTAAAATATTAAATATTATCATTTTTAATGATAATGAGTAAGACAAATTATGAAGGACTAGTTGAAGTAATGTTAGTCTAGTTGTCATCCAGTCCGGTTACTTTGGTTTGCTACTTACTCCCAAATTATGTTTGGTTTAGTATACTTTAAATTAAGTGACGAGTTACTAGGGTGCTAAAAATGGATTTTGGTTTTTTCCTTTTGATCTCTCGAATACCAAGAAAACAAAAATAAAAATGTTCATATTTTTTTTTTTTTATGCTTATGGTATAATAACGTTTGAGACACATGCTTATCGATCAAGCATCACTCTATCTGTCTCGACGATATATTTAGAGTTCGTCAGGATTCAGTAACCACTCTGAATGCAGTGCTGGTTATAAACTGCCGATATTTTTCATAAGAGGTTATTTCTTCTGCTTAATACAATAACGAAATTCAATATTTCTCAGTTACGGTAAAGGGTGTTTAAAAAGTCATTAAAGAGCTTATTACAAGTTGGTTTATCAATAATTAAAAAAAAAAAAAATAAAGTCAGTAAGTTTCATTATATTATTATATCATTATACGGACGTCGTTTTTTGAAAAAGACTTAAACGCCAAAAATTCGAAATTTGGATTTCAATAGAGTTTGGAACGTAACCACCTCTATCGAATACTGATAATGTTAACACCTAACCATACTAACGACTTTGAGTCCTCACTCTGACTAGTGCTAGCTAGAAGTCTTAAAACTTTGTAGTTATAAAGGTTTTGGCAGGTAAATAAGCTCCTACTGTATATGATAAAAAAAATAAATAAAAAAAAATTGTTATTTGGGGTAAAATTGTTTCATGTGGTTCCTGTTATTTTTGCTTAATGGCGCTTACGCCTTTTTAACAAAATGACGTCGATATAATATTATGCTGGATACCGTCCACAATTTTAATAATTATTAATAAGGTAATTTTAATAATTATTAACTTGTTCTCATTGTATTTGTATATAGAAAGCATTTTGGGAATGCTTTGATTCTAACATTCATTAATAGCTTTATCGATTTGTTTATTTCTAGGTAAATTATATTAATATTAACAGTTGAATGCGAATAACAGTAATGTTATTAATAGTTTATGTTTTGTAATAAGGCCCAGCGTGTTTGGCACCACCTTAGTATTCTAGAGTCAGAAGCGACGCAGGTTCGGATTCCGCCTTGGAGTGTTGAGTTTTATTTTAAGATGAATCCACGAAATATAGAAAGAGTTTTATAAAAGAAATAAACACCCTGTCAAGAAAAATAAGATAACTTGTAAGGCAGAACTCCTATTGGGGTTGCATTGAAGTGTTGAACTCAATAAATCACGACTCTTAGGCTGACGACAAATTAGGCTGTATTCCACTACTACATTATTTGCTAACAAATTGTGGGAAACGATCGCGTTTTCCCTGTAAATGATAACTGCATCCAGCTGATGAATTCCATTGGTACAATCCCTGTTTATTTGCCTTATACATTAGTTTATGTTATGATTTGTGCTTGTTTATATAATGTAAAGTATGTATAATGAATGAACTGTATAATCCGCTCATGGCTTGAGGTATCATATTATTGTCAAACCCCAACCTTCGAAAGAGGGACAAAAAAAAAAACGTTTAAAAAATTTAATTTTCATCAAATTGAGGTGTTTGAGTTTTTAATTGTATGTATTAGAGCAAGCGATCTATGTACTATCGAGCAGAAAAAGTTAAACATTAATTTAGAATAAGATAGTCCGCGTGGCTGAAAAAATGGATCCTAAAATAGTATGAACTATTTACTAACTATTACTATAAACCAACTTTTCGACCCACATTGCAGGTCTTCATCAGGTGTTGAGAGTTCAGATACTTAACAATTACAAATTTATAGTGGTACATAGAATTTATGCAAAAATAAAATAATTTTAAATCTGTTTTGACTAACGTGGTATCACTCTTTTGTCGAAGATATGTGTTACTATATTATATTTTTTCCGTTCTATTTTCTTAAATTTTATATAAAATCGATATCGCTCTAATGCAGTTATTTAATTGACCTGGACAACAGTTCCATGCCACGTGTAAGGGTTTAAATAATACCCATTTGTCGTTTTTACTCGATTCGTATCACATCATCATTTTTCAATATCAAAATCAAATATTTATAGCTGTCCTTCCCTTTCCGTAATTCGCCACAATATATTTGTTTATATGGATCTTAGTTTCATGTGTCACATTGCTAAAATTGGAAACAGTTATGGCATTGAAACCTTGAAGATCGTATCTTCGTTAGGGAAAGTTATAATCGGAATTGAAGTGGTTGAGCTTCCATTATTAAAATAGTTTAACGTAACAGGACTCCTATTGAGGCGTAATGAAGAGAAAGCTATCAAGAATTATTACAACCGACACAGGTGAAACCGGGGGACTGATTGGATGAGCACTTGACATATGCAGATGATAAGATTTATGGAAAGATCCTCTCCTCTAACGATATGGAAATCTGATTGGATAGTATGTAGTCATCACATTTCTATTCTTGGAGGTTACGCTGTTCTAGTTTATACTTCCTTAATATTAAAGAAAGATTGGGAAAAGTAACGAGTGGGAGAAGCTGATATGTTTGAAAGTAACATCCCAATGCTATAAATACCATCCCGCATCGCAATGTGGGAGAGAGAGGAATTCGGACCTTAGCTATTGAACTATTTTCAATGAAACTTTCAGTTACTTTCAGTATTTTCAATGAAAGTATTCAGTTATTAGTTTTGAGTCTCTAGAAGAGGTCTTTTGGGGTACAGAAATGGGCAGTAAAATTTTCAGTTACATCTGTTTTACTATCAATGAGAGTTGTACAAATTTAGTTATGTTTCGGTTGACACTTCCTCAGATTCATTATTCAGATATTTTATGAGATCGCGTAAGTCGTTTAGGTTTATTGTATGTTTGATTTCAGGTTTATTTTATTATTTTGTTTCTGCTTAAAATTTAATTGTTGTGATAGTATATCAATGACTAATAAATACAGATTAAAATAATAACTACTTCGATACTATAAAAATTTAATTTTTTAAACGCTTTTTGTCTTTCCTGAAATGTTGAGGTTTGAAAAAAAATGGCGACGGTGGCGAAGCAGAAAGGCATAAGTATCAATAAAAAGAAATTGAGATTTTTAGTAAAAATATTTCTTAAGCGATAGTTGTTTCATCCCAATCTAGATTAATACAAAATCGATTTTTCAATTCCTCAATAATTTCTTTCCTTCAAATCTAGCTTGAAATAAAGTTTACGAACTCTTTTCACTAAAAAAAACTCAATTTTGCCCATTTGGAGCTTCCGCCTTTTTGCTATGACTCCTCAGTATGGTTTCACACTTTTTCCAACGAAATAACTAATGCATCACCCTATTTATAAAGCATTGTTCAATATTAAGAAATAATCGTCTGCTTATTACTTGAAACATTTATTTCATACAATTTTTATTTGACGATGGATACTCTGTCCTTATTTATTTCTTTGGTTCTCAAATTTAAAAGATTGTTTATTTTTTTCGATTAAAAAAAAATGTTGACCGCTCTGAATTGATTGGAATCAAAATTGGCGCTCAAATTAGCCACACAAGAAGGTAAATAGCAACGATGATTTCAATGACTTTATCAGAAGTATTCCAATTAGTAATAATTAGTGATCCCTACAAATAAGTTATATATGAACCTTTCTTACGTCGAATAATCTTGACGACGTGTTCCTTTAAAAGTTAAATCTCCGATCGCCTCTTGTTTAAAATACTCATCATCAGGAAATAAGAACAAAGTTGAGTAGGGCTGATGAAACGCGTTGATTGGGCTCGCCGCTCGAGAGAAGCTTGTTCCAAAAAGACAAGAAGATAGGAGCTGAGGGTCAGCGTAGGAAGATGAAAGGTATAGTCCCTAGTGCCTTAATCACCGAGGCACCACCCACAAAGGCCACTGTTTTTTTGTTGCACTATTGTACTCTCCTCATTCCTTGACCGGCAGATACTGACCTTTCTGTCTGTCCTTCGTCTCCTTGTCAATTGGAAATGTCTTTAAGTGATTCATAGTATTTACTAATTGAGCTTATCAACTGAGATCTATTGTCGTTTATATTGCTTGACAGTTATTACTTTCACTTTTAACTTATATTATGTTTGTTCAACGTTTGTAATTGCTATTTTTCTTCTGTGATAAAAACTACAACGGTTTACCATGTTTGGCCTAGTAGAACAAGTTCGATGTACCTACTACCTAATTCCAGCTATCTTCTTCTTCTTTCGGAACAAAAGGCGCATGGAGCTGCTCTTTGCCTGCTCAACAGCTGTCAACCATTTCTACCTCACGCTTGATTTACAGGGATTCCCAGTAGCCGAAGATCTTGTCCTACCACATCCTTTAAACAGCCCCTCGGCTTATCCCGTGTGCGCACACCATCTGGGTTATTCATTCACAACCTATTGGCCACTCTTCCGTCGCTAATCTTCATCATATGGCCAAGCCATTTCAGTCATTGTATTTCGATATAAGAAGAGGTGCTGATTTCTTTATATAGCTGAAACAGTTCTCTGTCGTAGAATTCTCCTCAAAATTACTCTTTAAAAGCTGTCTTGCATGTTGATGTTTTTATTGTTAAGTGTCCATGTTTCACCATCGTATGAGAAGCTTAAAAGGGTCTTACACGGCATAAGCTTGGGGGTACGGCTTACAAGTTTTCTTTTAATTTGTCTTGAAATGGAGAAATAGGCTATTTTCCTTTATTTTATATCTATTTCCAGGAACAATTATCCTTCTAATCCTTCTAACCTCTTCTTCCCCATCTTGGTTATCGTTTATAATAGAGCCAAGGTACTGAAAGCTTCTGACCATTTAAAAAATGTTGGGACCTATTTCACAGTTGCTTTGCCTCAGGGTCTGCTGTTTTTTCCAATACTATAATATTGGTCTTCTTAATAATATATAGTCCGATCTTCTTATATTTTTCATTTAGCACTTCAATGGCCATCCTTATGCTCTGAAAGGATCTCTCATCCATGACTACCTAATCTGCATACGCTAGAACGTGGTTCAGCGTTGGGAATATTGTCTCTTCCTGAATCAGTCCTGCTCTATTGATGATTGCTTCTAGAACGATATTAAACAGGGGAGGGCTATTGGGTCTCCCTGTCTTAGGTCGGACTCTACTTCAACATGCTGCGATAAACCGCAAAACTTTACTTGGCATATAGTTAATTTTTATAATTTATAAATCTAGTTAATTTACTACGTAATCTCAGTTCATGCATTGCAAATATAAGTTTATCCCCTTAATTCAATAAACAGCATCCACGTAGTAATACTCTACATTATACAATATATATTAATATTATTATATTATACTTATCTATACTAGTAGCAGTAATATGGCCTAAGATGGAAGATTTGATCAATAGTTGACCTATTGGACCGAAAACCTCTTTGATAGCCACTCAGTTTCTGTTCCACACATTGAAGGGGACTTTTTGTTATTCATTTATTTTTTGTATTGATGTTTAACATCCTTGTCTACTCCTATAGATCACATGATCGCAGCGTACCCCAGCCGTACGCCGGCCATATCTCTGCTCGTTCTTAACAAATTCACACTTGGCCGCAGCACGTCCGTGTGTTGGTCTAACCTAACCTTAACTTTAAAACTTTTAATTTGAAATGAAAAAAAAAAATAATAATTAATTTATTTTTCTTTCTAAACATTATCTTAAAAGTTTAAGTTCATCCATCCTTTAAGTTAAGTATTTCTGAAAAAATGTTGATTAAAAATAGAGTTGAGATTCCTTGTTCAACTGGCTTGAAACAATGTAATATCAAATTTGAGCCGCCTTAAGAAATATTGATTTTTTCCAATCAAATCTACAAGGTTTTTTACTTTCCCTTACCTACATACGAAGTATATAGTAAGGGGAATTCCAAATGCATAAGTCTCGCAAAATGGTCTGTGTGTATGTGAATAGCCTAGCTCAAAAACGAAAAGTTTTTACGATGCAGAAATTACGTATTTAAGGTAGGCTCATGCATGTGATTTTACAGCAAATTTTTCGTCAAAATCGACTAACCGGAAGTGCTACTTTATATAATCGATTTTACACTTTTTTACGATTTTCTCGGCTCGAACAATTTTGATGAAACTTGACTAAAGTATTCTTCATAAAGGCCTTTAACTTTTCGTACATTTAGTACATCACCGAGGAAATGGAGGGGAAAAAGTTATGATGAAAAAGATATTTTATTTGCGCATAACTTAAAAAGCATGTATTTTATGGTAAATTGTGTATAGAAATGTATGAAAGGTATTTTAATTATCTAAAAAACAAAAAAAAGAATCACCAAAATCGGAACAGCAATAGCAAAGATACAGAGCATCGGATTAACCAGAAGTGGTTGTTACATCATGAATTTTACATTTTCTCGTAAACGACAGCAACGATTTTGATAAAACTTCTCTAAGGTGTTCTTTGAAAGCCCTTTACATTTGTTTAATTATTTATTATTGCTACATTCCCTTAAAATTATGTATATTTCTTTTACATTTACTTATTTAAAAAAAAAAAAAATTAGATAGCTCAAAATCCGGGATAAAAACGATGGAATCTCTTGAATTGTCAGAGCTTTTAAAAAAACCACGATTTCTTTAGCTAAAGCTATACTATATTCCTTTAATATGTAAGGATTTGATAATCACTACGTATGATTTGAAAATGCCTCTGCATTTTCTAGGATTTATGTAATTACTTGTTGAATTTTTTGCTTTTTCTTCTTTTGTAAAAAGGAAAGGTAATTAAATAAAAAAATATAATACAAAACAAAATATACCGATTTCTGTAAAAGCATTAATAAACATTAAATTTTTCAGAGAAATAAATTTCTATTTTGAGAACATGTTTGAGGTTGCGGTCAGAAATGAATCACACAGACCTTCATCAGGGCTACACTGAACAAGATACAAGAATAATAGTTTAGAGAAGAATAAAATATAGCAGGAATACAGTAGGGAATATTAAAAAAGTAAAATGGTATATATAAAAATAAGTTGACATCCGCATGATGGTATAGAAGGATCAGTCTAATTAGGGATTGATAAATTATTTGCCACTTCTATAAATTTATTTTATTGAAAACTAGTTTCGAATGTTATTTATTCATCCTCATTTCTATAAACACACAAAAAAATTTCAAAAATAATCAATTCAAAATATAGTTTGGTATTATTATACATATTAAATTAGATTAATATAAATCAGTTTTATAAAACATTTATGAATTATGAATTTAATTAAGACCAGAAATCTAATACATGTTGGTACTCACCAAGGTTTAAATGGATTATATCAAACGGAAAAGTTTGTACTCGTTTCTTCTCGCATTGAAATAATAATGAACGAAAGGTTGGTAGGATGTATCCATCAAATTTATAGAAGTGGCAAATAATTTATCAATCCCTAATTAAAAAAAAGTGATTAAATACAGTATTTTCCATACTTTTTATTGAGAACTTTCGCGAATCATTACTTAAATACTATTAGTAATTAACTAAGCAGGAATTAAATATTTAGTTTCAAGAAAATCGATAGCTTCTAGCGTTTTTCGCTGATTGTTTTCTATATTTTTGCGTGTAATATTTCCAATTCCAATAAAAATGTCGCAAAAATAAATCATTAATAATGCGTTAAAAAAATTATTGTTGGAAAAGTCAAAATTGAAAAAGGGTTTAAGTTAATTATCATTGATAAATCCACAACTACAGACATCAAAAAATCTTTCAAACATTTGGGATGTCTAAGTAAATTCGAATACATTATAATTAAATTGTAATAATTCTGAGATTTCTTCTCAAGTGCCTACTAAATACATGTAATAGTAACATAGTAACAGATTTTAAATGAGAAATTTCAAGAAGATTTTAATTTGTAAATTTGTGAATATAATCGTCTAAATTTGTTCTCTAAGGCCTACATTTCTATATTTTTCATTCTCATACAGGACCTAAAACTTACGGACTTCTTTGAGTGGTTTTCCATCTCCACCGTGAATGCAATCCGAGACCACACCGTCACCATCGAAAAGTAAACCTAACTATTCGAGCACGGCATGTATTTGGCGGAAATTTTAAGAATGATATTTCTTTTCATAGAGCTTACGAAAAGAAATAAATCTATTTTTTCAGGTTGTAGCTCCCCTCCTCATTACTCTTCAACTGTAAAAATACATTTGCCAGTTGTTACCAAACAAATCACCCGGGCTTCAAGTACCACCCATGCGGTATTTGAAAGAAAAGACTTCAAAGTTGAAAGAGACCAATCGTAACTATGGACTTGTTTTGTGATTAGCCGTTGAGCACTACTCGGTTTCAATCGGTCGTTGAAGACAGCAGCTGCAATTTTCGCACACCTGGCATAATCTAAAGCACGTATGCAACGCGGATAATCAAGTTCTGTTTTCAACATACGTAAATACTAATGTTACATGAAAATATTAATTTATTATTTTGCATTTAAATATGTTTCAGAAGTTATCGAATGATATCAATCGTCATTTTTTGAATTTTTATTCAAACTCACTGAAATTTTATGAAATAGCCATAACAGAGAGAATAATTCTTAGAGCGAAGAACTATCCTCAAGGCTTGGATTTATTAATATTTTTTAATTATTTATTATTGCTACGTTGCCTTAAAATTCTCTTAAAATTACGTTTTTTTTTTTTACATCTACTTATTTTAAAAAAAAAAAAATAAATGGCTCAAAATACGGGATGAATACGATGAATTCTCTTGAATTGCCAGAGCTTTAAAAAAAAAAACACGATTTCTTTAGATAAAGTTTTACTATATTTCTTTATGTTTCCTATCCGCTACATATTTTCAAATGCCTCTGCATTTTCTAGGATTTATGTAATTACTTGTTGAATTTTTTTGCTTTTTCATCTTTTGTAAAAAGGAAAGGTAATTAAATAAAAAAAAAAATATAAAGCAAAACAAAATATACCGATTTCTGTAAAAGCATTAATAAACATTAAATTTTTCAGAGAAATAAATTTCTATTTTGAGGAGAACATGGTTGAGGTTGCGGTCAGAAATGAATCACACAGTAATCTTAGGCCTTCATTAGGGCTACACTGAACAAGATACAAGAATAATAGTTTAGAGAAGAATAAATATAGGAGGAATACATGAGAGAATATGAAAAAATAAAATAGTATACTTGAAAATATGTGATTAAATACTGCATTTCCCATAATAGTAAAACTTTCTGACCCACTCTCCACCATTTTATCCTCGATTTCATCTAAGGTCAAATGTATCCCCATCATCATTATTATATTTTTCAAATTTTATATTACGTTTTAACATGACTTATTTAAATTTTTGTAGTATTTTTAACGAAATTAATTGACTTTTGCGCTGTATCAAAGGAGGATATGAAGATGCATTTTAAATCCTTTTCATAACCGATATATGTATATATTTTTGCGACATTTTTATTGGAATTGGAAATATTACACGCAAAATCACACGATTTTGAGGCTTTCGGGCGTGTCTGATATATATTTCCCACGGTATTCGTTCACTTCCAGCTAACTCGTTTGGATAAAATAAACTGAAATTCGGTATATATGGTTGCTTTCAAGGCGGTACAATATCATTGAAGTGGTGGGAAATTTCCGTAAAAACGACATAAACCTGATTTTCACACCTCTAGTCTTTTCAAATTGAGTTAGAAGGTTGAAAATTTGTATATAAATTGAGTTCGTGTTAGAGATTAGCTTTTTTTGGGGGGAAGATCTCATCTGTTTTCTTCCTACCCCGCAATTTAGATATTTCTAATTTTGTATTTTGATTACTGTTAATGATAATTTTAAAAACTACATTAATGAGAGAGTTCTGCAGCTCGCTGGTATTTTAATTATATACATATATATATATATATATATATATATATATATATATATATATATATATATATATATATACACACACACACACATATATACACATATACATTTTATTACAGTACTCATGCCTAACTTTAGTCTAGTTAAAATGTTAGCGATTTTATAGCAGCGTTGGATAATCCAAATCCGTTGACTACACAACACATTATTGAATCATTCATGCAACAAAATAAAAGGATTATCATGGTGGTAAAGACATTCATGAAATTATCCCTAATTTCCCACAATTGTAAAAATAAATCGGTTTCTTAAATTTACAATTTAGTGTGAAAGAGAAATTTTCATTTGATTATGAATATTTATCTCGCATGTTGATTTATCGTTTTCAACTTCATAGTATATTAATTGAGATTGTATTTTCGTCTGGCATACTGGTACATAGTATACAACCTACATGGTGAGTACACATTTTAATGACTGAATTCTTTTGCTTTTAGACAAAAATTTTGAAACTGTTTTGAATGTCGGAAAATACTTAATGAACAAACTAAATGTTTTCTGACTATAGCCCGGTAGGTAATATTTTAAGAATGTTATTTTCAAGGGATAAGTTAATTTTTATTTGAATTATATGGTTTTACTATTATTTCGTATAATTTAGTTTGGATGCGAAACAGATTTCATTTTTTAAATATGGCATTTTGCATGAGAACTATCGAATTGATTTATGTATAGTAACTAAATTATGATGGTGCAAGGAAATTAATGATATATCGTTGTCGTGTTTGTAATTTAAAAATGCTCAATGCCATCTAAAAGTAACAGGTCAGGTGTTTTTCGAAAATATTTCGAGTTGTCCCTACTGAAATATTTCCTTTTGGATTACGAAACCATTCTGCTAATAACTATATAAAATTTTCCTACACTATTTTCTTTAACACAGTGAAATTATTTAAACAATGATAAAATTATGAATTATTTTCAAATAATATTTATATATGACGGTCTAAACTATCCTTGAGAGAAATAAAATATTCTTAAAACCTTGTTGCTACATAATTCATGTTTCAGAGGTAATCCGTCGTAATTCCAATTTTGTTGTAGTTGATTTTATTATTTTTTTGGCCATGTTTTTTAAGTATAAGTTTTGTAAATAAGCTGAAATAGTAATGAAACAACTAGCGCTTCAAATATTAACATTAACCACTATTCATTATAAGCACTACAATGCTATCTGAAACTTCTTTTTGCTTTCCAAAAAGTAAAACTTTGAAAATGTTATTTACGATAGTTTACCGTCAGACATACTGATTTATAATTCATATACTTTATTTTGATAACTTTCTTAATCGATCTTACTTAATTCACTTTTTTTTTAGTTTAAAGAAATATTGATTTTAATACATTTTAAAAACGGGAAATAAGGTATTTAAATCCTACCTTGCTGATTTGGGTTTTTACGGCATTCAGTGGAGAAATGAGGTAATATAGGTGGTGGTATGTAGTGATTTCGGCATTGAATCTTTGGGTTCGCTAAGTCATATTATTTTTTATAAATTTCACGTTTAAAAAATTGAAAGAAAAATTTGAAATTCTATAGAATGAATTTCTTCATTTTTACTTTGAAATTATAAAAAAAAATCAATGGGACTAAAATAATTTTTTTTTATTGGACACTGAAATTTCTAAACCTCCAGTGGTTAAACTTTTGCAGAAATAGAGTGCATTACAATATACCACGGAAATATTCACGTTTTTATTATTTAAAAAAATTAGAATTAATGAAAAAAAAAATCAACGCTAATAAAATGGATTTTACTAAAAAAATATTTTAATGACGATATTCATATCCAAACATTATTAATTTGGCTAATATCCCAAAAAAAAAAATATTTTTTCTTATAATTAAAATAATTAAGTTATAAAAAAACAATTATTTTAAATAAATAGTAAAACAACTATTTTATAGAATTATTGCATCATTTCGGTGATGTAGGGTATATTTTTTGGGGATTCTTATTAATTCTTATTCATATTTAATGTATTTGTTTCGGACGATAGCTTTCAATGCTTTTCTGAAATCAATTGTGACAATTATAGGTTTTTATTATAATTTTGTTTACACCGAGGCCCACTAATAGGTATAATATTTTTCTACATCCCGAGATTGGACATCCGTCACACCTATTTATCTTACTATACGTGAAAAATGTATGCAATACTATAATGTATGAAGTGATCGTATATATGTATATATATATATATATATATATATATATATATATATATATATATATATATATATTGTGACAACTACTGGCTAGTATATTATAGCAGTGTTTTTTTTTTTAATATTTTATGTTTTAGAAGAAATACTCCGTTATTATTTTATTTTTTGAGCAGCATACCTCACTCCTATTAAATTTATACCAGTATTGAACAGGTTAAGGTAATTTGGGGTAAGTGTGACTAGATTTGATGAAGTTCTTCTTTTGATGACTAAAATCTTTATTTTATTAAATAATTTTTTTTTAATTATCCTAATTATGTTTTAAATATTACATTCAAGCCCACGCTTCAATTAAGTCCGTTTTTATGAGATTCATAATTTAATTTAGTAGTACCTAGTAAGTACTTGATCTTACATTTAGGAGTAAACCCGTAGATGGTATCTTGAAGACTCGTTATTTTTGCTTTGCTGGTTGTGGGGGAGTGCAAAATATTTCTTTTCCAGAGGATTATTATGCTGATGTAATAATAATAATAATAATAAAAGGCTTAGCGAACCCGAAGGCTAGATGCCGATACCACCAATCGCTGTCTACAAACCTCGGTCCATCGATTGCCGTCCAAACCCAAATCCATTAGAAAACCCTTAACACCATCCTCTCATCTAGGTGTCGATTATGCTGATGTAATTATAAAAATAAAAATGAAATTATAAAAAAAAAACTTAAACTAAAATTTACATTTTACAATCTTCTGTGACAGTCATTAAAGTGGAATATAGAACATAATTTAATGCATGTAAATTTTTTTTCAATCCGGTGATCTGCAATTGCCCTGACAAAATTTGATAGTTTATATCACATGTACTTTTTCCACAACAGAAATAAATCTGCACTTATCCCGAACATCATATTTTCACATTGCAGCTGCGGGCTAGTCCTTAAAAATTAGAAACCTGTCAAGGATGAATCGATAATAAGAAAGTATTTAGAAGAACAGCTTCTGATGCTTCCATTTACCTCAACAAATTGAAAAAAACAACATAAAACAGGCCTAATGTTGGATAAACTCCGACACTACAGAATTTGAAATATCCACCATCTTAATCAGCAAGTTGGATCCGATATATTTAATTTAATATATTTAATTTAGATTCCATATACTGCACCCTAGTGAACTCTTGTGACTTATTTGTGAAACGTTAGTGCTTAGAATTTATGGCTTTGGATTACAGTTCAGGGTTTGGATTTAATGATACGATTACCCATTTATCTCACATCATCTTACGTTATTGCTAAAAGGTAAATATTAATTTGTTACACAATTTTTGTAGTAGTGTTTGGGGGTATTACTTTTCGAAATACATGATAATTCTTTCGGATAATACAACTGCATCCTTCTATTCACTGATTATTTGAATATTTCGAAAACGAGAACCCTTGGGCGTCGGGCACATTGGACTAAGGATACCTGCCGATGAGAGATTAGTCTTACCCAGCTACTCTGTATTCATGTCAGCAACTTGTGGTCTATCTTATTTCAGCTCCAGAGAGAGAAAGCTATGCGATCGAGATCATTCCAGGAGAAATAATTGTTTATGTTAAGAGCTGATCGGTTAGACAGTTTAGGAGGCATAATAACAGCTTACTAACTGGTTTACGATCGGGTATACTGAGATTTTATTCAGATTTCACGGGAGAAACAAGGCATTTAATATCAAGAAAAAAAATTAATGATGAGTTGGTCGTTTCAGGTTTGCGGACATGTCATCAAATCTGCTCTCTTGCCATCACATTATTTTTTTCTAAATTAAAAACGTCCGTGTTACGTACGTGCTAAATACTAGTTAATTCTTTAGATGCTTAGATAACTCCTATTCTTTTTCAAATATTTCTGTTGTATTCAAAACTTCAAGAATGTGAAATTCAACTTCAAATGGTTCATCGTAATAATCTAGAGGAAGATGTTACCTATGTTGGATAAAATAAATCTACAGTAAAACTTATATCTTATACATACTAGATTCATACTTGCTCTTCTTATGTCCCGTATACTCCTATGTTTTGATTATATCTATAAATCAGTTCATTGGATGAAGATCAATGTTTAAATATTGCTGGGCTAGCAAATTACTTTTGCAGAGTAAATGATTTATAGATATAATCAATAAAAAAGGAGGATAGATATAATCAATAAATGGAGGACATATTAATAAAAAAATGTATAGGATATTAATGAAGATTGTCAATGTAATTTACTTGTTATGTGCAATTTAGCTATGTTAATATCATAGTTAGTGGTGTAAAACTACTTAATGCATGCGGATATTAAGGCCCAGGTATCACTTTAATTTTTTTATCTCACAAATTTTGATTTTATTCATTGTTGGAGACTATATTCTCGATATAAAATTGAAATGATTTATATAATTATTAAGAAATACTGAAAAAGTGAGTGGTGCCGTATTGAATGTTTTTTCAATGTCGAATATTATTCCTGTAAAATTATTAAAATTTCCAAATATTTATTCGCATCTACCTTAATTATAATTGATATTCTCCAATCGTCTGACCGCTTACGAAGTAATGACATGCCAAATGCATATGATGAAGTAATGACATGCCAGGTGCTTGTTGATGGTCAGTACTCGGCATTATCTCTCATCCAGCCCCACCAAGGATTGCAACCGTCCCATGACCAACCTTGTCCATTTCCTCGATTAGTCTGTTAGTATACACATGTAGTTTAACATAAAGTTATAGTTATATATGTTTGTTGATTTAGGTGAATACGTTTATATATAAAAATAAAGGCAGGCTGTTGCTATTTCACCAGTTTTATTTATTTCGATGCAAATTTTCGGTGTATAAGCCATCCTGAGGCATCTATGCACTAGGCCCTTATTTAGTTTAATTTATATCAATACAGAATTAAATATTCTAATAAATAACCATATATATACTAAAAAGTATTTAAAATGCATATATTGCCAGATTTAAGTCCAATCCGGACCAAGACCATATATTTGCATCGAATTACGGATCGAATTGTAAGCAACAGCCTGCCTTTATTCTTATATTATAGTTATTGCTCTTGTTTGTTTGTAGATGTTTGTCTGTATGTTTTGTTAGTCCGTTGCAATATTTTTAATTGAAAATTTGCTGTTTTTTGTAAGTGGGTCTTTCTATACCTAAGCTCGTATGGGCATACTCCTCACAGCTAAAAAGATCATCAGCTAAAAACTAAGTATATTTTAATAATAACAATGTACATATATATATATATATATATATATATATATATATATATATATATATATATACATATATTTATTTACATATAAATATATTTGTGGATATATATATATCCACAAATATATTTAAGAATAATTACATTATTTATGCATACAAAAAGAAAAATTAATTGCAAAATATAGAATCTCTACAGCACTTAGCACTTTACCTTACATATGATATTAATAAATATAAACTGTTATATTGTTTTTTCTATTTATTATCGCTCAGATTTTATTTTAGCTGTTAAATGTTTATAATCCGGTTTCTTGTTTAATATAAATAATTTATATATATATATATATATATATATATATATATATATATATATATATATATATATATATATATAAACACTTTCCTGTCTTAAACAATTTGTTACCTTAACCTTTTCTCAAATTAAAATTTGAGATTTATTAAGAAGTAATAAGAAAAGACAAGGAAATACGAATTTAGTAAAATATGAGTAACTAAAATATGAAAAACATATGTAACCTATACGTAATTATAAATTGGCCTAAGGTTTTTTATTTTTTATTATAAAATTTACAGCTTCATAAAAATTGTGTTTCTAGTGTTCTGTTACAGCGAAAAGTATGTTTACCTTTTAAGCAACGAAAGTGTTATTCTTTAGCACAACTATCATGTATATTAAATATAACATATGGTGAGACATGAATAATGTATAGCACTATATCTTTTATTTTAATTTTGCCTGATACATTTATTTATATATGTTTTACATTAGTATTGCCAATCCAACTCACTGACCTGGAAAAGAAAATTTTAAATTAATTTTCAATGATAGAAGAAAATAATTACATGAGTTTATTGGGAGGAATAGGCGATCTAGGTAGTGAAGCTGTCTGTTTCTAATATTTTGCTATGTACGAAATTTTGAATTTTATATGTCAGCTATCTATTGAAATAGGTACCAGTTGGAATATTTAATCCAGTGATAATAACACAGAAATAGCTGACTAGTATAAACTTTTTTATTCATCGGTGATTCTCAAACTACGGGGCCAATATTGGGTCCAAAGGAGATTGATGGGTCAGCTAGTCATTATATCGGCCTAATGCTTAAAGCGGAAGCTCATCTACAAGAGCCTAATGCTGAAGCGGATATAAATTGAGCTTATTAATTCCTTTAAAGTTGCAAAATGTAATTACCATGACTGTCCCAAAACAGGGTTTAAATTTCTATTGTGTCCTTTGATATTTTTACTTCAGTTTTTCTGTTAATGTATTATGGAATTCTCATGTGAAGAAGTGAAATTACCAGAAATTAAAACAGAGCCTGAATTTCGGGCGATTGGTGAATGTGGAAGGAATAGAAAAGAGAGCCAAAAAAATAAAAATAAAATAAAAGAGGGTTTTCTCGGTAAAAACTTATAATAAAACATTCTTGGAGTAAATTTAATGAGACCCTTCGAAGGAAAAATTCATAGAGCCAGAAAGAGATTAAAATTAGTTCAGAATTTGAGTGATATTAGAAGACACTTGTTTTTCTTTGAATAATTATTTATATTTGAAAGTTTCAGAAACTTGATTTAAGCCTAGCTTGCGGTGAAATTATTGATCAATAACGTGCATTCTTCCACATAGTATTTAGGAACTTAGGAATGTGAAAATCACTAGTTTCAGGAGAGCAAAAGAACTGTTACATTCTGTGTATAAACCTTCTTCGATAACTTTAAAAATTTGTGATGGTATTGATTTTTTTTAATCTTCTTGCTTCATGTGTAATTATTGTTTTACCTTTATACTAATTCCATGTTACTTTAACATGGCAGCATCACTCTGTAAAGATGTTTTTCGTAAAAATGCAACTTTGATTTCAGCACTTTCTAAGGCCGAAATACTATCCAAAAATAACAACGAAAAAAAATTCATTAAGATTAACATGGGGCCGACGATATGCCTGTAAATGTTCTATAATGTCCGCATGGTTCTATTGTTCTAATTTTTAAGGTTAAAAATTACTATAGATCTTTGCTAGGCATATTTTCCAATGTCAATAGTTTTTTTAGGGGAAATTTTAGAAGAAAGTTGAAAATTCATAATTTATCCTACTGAAATTGGCCTTTTGTTTAAGAATCACCCATATTTATTTTATATTTTGAAAATTAAGTTAAACTAAAAACATCTAAAATGGTTAAGTAAATTAGATGAATTGCAAAAATTACTCATAAGTTCATTCGTTTGATTATTACTCTATATGTTTCTAATTATCTATTTAATTACAGTTTTAGCTGGCGTGTGAAGTATAGCCGTTAACCACTGTTTTTCATGTTTAACTTTGAGGTTGAGGCTAACTGATAATTGATTAACTCAAATTTAAAATTTATCATTAATTTTCAGATTATTTGTACTACATAGCCATCTAGCTTTGTTGTGTATATTTCTATTGATGATTAAATTATTTAAACGAAATTAAAGTGAAACTTATAATCTCTAATTGTTCATTTTATATATCAGCATGATTAAAAAAATTGAATATACCCATGTTTATGTTATTATTCTTGGTATAAAAGCAATCCGGATACTAAGTACTAAGTAATAGGCAGCAGGTGGAATATATATTCCGTTAATAACCACAAAGCAATTATTAAATTAAAATAAGTATTTGATATTAACACTTGATAATTTTATAACTAATATATTTGGACCTGGTGAACTTCTTACTATTTGGAATTCCCAGATTCCGTTCTTCGATATAATTATTATGAAAAATTAAAATGCAATACCAAAAAATACAAATATATAATAAACAATCAATCATAATCAAAATACAATATAAAAAATGTAATTCGAAATACAGCCCAGTATAATAATAATCCTAAAAAATAGGATCAAGGAACAATAGGCTCTTAGCCGGTCAAAAGAGGGGAAACAAGAAAAAATATATTATTACTTAATACAGAAATGAGTTTTCCAACTTTTTCCGCATTATTTTACTCGCTGGCTGGACGGTTATAATAAGCTTGTGTGCAATAAGTTAGCTTTTTCTATCTAAAAGTTTAATTGGAATTAGATAGAAAAAAAAAAGAAGTAAACAGAGAAGGTTTAAATGGTATTCCAGGTAAGTATTGGGAGAAAGAATGCGCTGGGCTCAGTCCGACAACTGACCACTAAGGATGGCTTAGAGAAAGAAAAAAATTGCTTGCTGTAACGGTGTCAGGCTAGTTGTGGTGAGCAGTGGAGCCTATGTGGTGAACATTTTTCTTTTTTTTAAATTGGTGTAAATGTGAATGTTACATACATTCAGTTAGCTTCCTTTGGCTTAGGAATAATGCAGGGATATAAATTGTATTGTGGTTAACATTGGACTTGTAGTGGTTTATGAAAAAAAAAAAATAAAATAATATCAACATGTTTCGTTACATTTCTGATCGAGCTTAAACCTCACTTGGATTTTGGAACATAAAATTTGTGTATTGTATTGTGGAAAACGGAGGACTTGTAGTAGTGGTTTATGACAAATATATATATATATATATATATATATATATATATATATATATATATATATATATATATATATATAAACATGTCTCGTTACATTTCTGATAGAACTTAAACCTCGCTTGGATTAGGGAACACAAAATTTTTGTATTGTATTGTGATTAACGAAGGACTTGCAGTGGTTTCTGAAAAAAATAAAATAATCTGAACATGTTTTGTTACATTTCTGATCTTACTTGGATTTTGGAACATAAAATTTGTATATTGTACAGAGGAATTGTAGCGATTTATGAAAAATAAAAAATAAATAAGATGAACATGTTTCGTTACATTTCTGATCGAACTTAAATTTCACTTGGATTTTTTAACATAAATTTTGTGTATTGTATTGTGGTTAACAGAGGATTTGTAGTGGTTTACGAAACAAATAAAATAAAATGAACAAGTTTTATTAAATTTCTGATCTCACTTCGATTTTGTAACATAAAATTTCTGTATTGTGGTTGACAGAGGACTTAGTGAGTGGTTTTTGAAAAAATAAAATTAATAATATGAACTTGTTTTGTTACATTTCTAATCGCACTTTAATCTCACTTGGATTTTGTACTGAATCAGATGGTTTTTAAACAAAAAATGGAAATATATATTGATGATTTTATTTTAAAAAGACTCTCAACCCTCTTTCATTCTGAAGAATTTGAAATTTTTTATTTGTACATGAAACAGTGCACTTCTACAATTAAGAGAAAAAAAATCTTACTTTAAAAAAATACGAAGCTTATTTCAAAAATGTTAATTTTTATTAACAGATATTTATTCTTCATTTATTGAAAGAAAATGTTATATTACAAATGAAAATACATAAGAACCAGATATATAAATAAATTATTTTCAAGAAGGGACTGTGGTGTAATTACAGAGGTAATCTGTTAAAATCCCTAGTATTCTATGATCATTACTTTTTTTTCAGCCGTGTTAAAGTAAAAAAAAAAAAATCAGTTATGAAAGTGATAGTAATTGAAAGTAATACCTGCAATTGACATTCTGCCTTAATGGTCAGAAAGAGGAGATGGCAAGTTATAGCAAAAATATCAAAAGCCTGCAGTGATTTCTAGAATTGACATATATTTTATAAAGTAGTTATATATTAAATTGGAGCCAAATTATGACTGTATTTATATTATAAACTGATACGACTATAAAATCTAAAAAATATCCTTAATAAAAATATATAAATAGCGTTGCTAACTTGAAAGGTTGTTCAATTTATTTAAATTCTGAATTGCAGAGGGAAAAAAAAGAACATTGAAACTTCCAGATTCTTTCTATAATAATCAATCTAATACCTTTTCGGACTTATTAGTCCATTCTCAAGTCTAAAAAATATAATTACACAAACATTATTAATCAATTAAAATACAAAAGTCTTACATATATTATACAATGAATAAACATGTTATATACAGTAAAATTATTGTTATTCAAAAGGATTTTAATTTCAGTAATTATATTTGGTAACATTATTTATATGCGAATTTGAGAAATTGCCAATCAAATGTTTTTTCCGCAATTCATAATTTTGATAAAAATATGTTTTAAAAGAATAATAATGTAACCCTGTAAACTGTTTTTGTATAATTCATTTATGTGTCCGAAGAATTTTATACAAATTCAATTTTACTTTGTATTTTTTGCTATTGAGATTAATTTTTTTTCGTTTTAGGGCTCTTATATGTTCAGAATGTCAAAAAGAAGGTGACCCACTGAATAAGTCCTTTGAGACGGTGGACTAAATATTGATAAACAATACAGAAAAAAGACTCGAGGAAAGGTTAAATATAATATAATTCACTATGAGATATTTAAAGCTTAGTATTATACCTTGGGCCGACATTTACCCCGCCGAACATGGTGTAATAGTTTACTAGCACAAACAGAAGGGAAGATGTAATGGGGAGCCCAGGTGGTGAGAGATACTGTCAAGAGATAGGGGTAACGAGGCATCCTGCACGACGCTACTCTATTTCCGCTGCATCCCACCCACCTGGTTGTTGCTGTCCCTGGGTCTGTCTTCAGTTATATCAAGTCGGTCACGGTACATGTATTGTCCATGTAGTTATAGTTTATATTATCTCAATTAAGAATGAATAAATTGCTATATAAAAAGATGAAAAATTCGCTTGGGAACTATACGCGACAGCTAATCTAGACGGAAGAATCACGCGTAAATGGTTTCCTAAATAAAGTATTATGAATAAAAAAAGTAAATACAATATTATAAAACTAAAGTATTATCAGGAATCAGGCCATGGAATTGTTATGCAATAATATATATACATGTATGTACTTACATAGATAGAAGAAGAACTTTATTATGGGACTAGTTCCCTTAAGAATAACATGATTGAACAAATAAAACAGAAACAATATCCGGCCAGACTACAAAATACAGATCAGTAAATGTATACAATATTTTCAATAAAATGAATAAGCAAATAAAATAAATTCTTGTCTAGAAAAATATAATTAATGTGAACAAAAACACGAGAGAAAAAAAAGAGAGAGAGAGAAAATTAAAAACACAAAAATAATGAGCTGATTATCAAAGTTGACATTAAAAAACTAATATTCACTACTGATCCAGATGTTAATCCTAAACTGAAATTTCGCAATTAGAGATCATCATTTTGGAGAGAAAGAAGATGTTGGAAAAGGAGGGATTTGAATGAGGATCGAGAAGAAGTATATGGCGGATATGAGAAGAAAAGTAATTCCAAAGGAGCGGGCGAGAAAGGAACGTTCGAATGTTTTGGTTCTGTGGGAGGGAGTAGGGAGTTCAGAAAGGCGAGATTTTGTTTCCAGTGCATGGACCGAGGATTTGAATTGTAGGAGGCTGTAGTTGTAGGAAGGGTGCTGGGTGGTGATAGTTTGGTAAAGGAAAGATCCGAGGAAATATTGTCTACGGGTGGAGGGGAAGAGCCACTTTAACTCGCTGTAAAGGTGAGACACATGAGCCCGTCTCGAGGTGCCGAAGACAAATCTTAAAAAGCAGTTCATAATCCACTTTAATCTGTCCTGTATACTATATATGTTAGGAATAAACACGGATTATTACATACTGCTTCTCTGCTAGGAGAGTGCTACATCTCAGAATATCCATATTTTTGGAGAGAGGTAAGGAACATTGTGGAAATTTAATTTCTAGTTATGTCAAAGCTTGTGTGAATTCAGGTATTTCTTTTTGTTCGAATCTCTTCAGAACTATTTATATTCAAGATAGTATATTGAAGTTGTCTTCAATTTTTATAGCATTATTTTGAATATTAATTACAAGATGAAACCCAGTTCTACTAATCTCTTTTTATTAACATGACCTGAAAAGTCTGATGAAATACTATCTATGCTAATACAATAATATCTCTGTGCAATAAATAGATACTTTTCATAATATAATAATAAAAAACTTCGATAACTTGTTGTCTATAAAGCTGAATGAAAAAATACAGATTAATAAATAGACATTTTTATTAAAAATGCAACCTTAATTTTTTAAATGAACATTTTTATTACAGAAACAATTTAATACAACGCTTATCTAATGAAGCATTAACAGAACTCTTATTTTCATTCTTAATTTGATATAGCATTAATGATTAGTTGATTTTTTTTTTTTAAATGATAATTGATGGAAAAATGTTCGTATCAATTAAACATAACAAGATTGTAAAGTTAAGGAAATTCGCCTTCAAACGTAATTTTAGGAACATAATTATGTCTGAGTAGTTTCAGAACATAATTTTTAGTTTTAAGTATTTCCGCTTATTGCACCATAGGTCATAGCAATAATTGACTTAAAAATTAATGTATTACTCTTTACAATACTTCAAATTTAGCCAGTGAAGTATGTTTTTGGAATGAGGGCCCCAATAACAAAAGACATCAAGTCTCGTTTTTTATTTGCTCCAATGGCTGTAAGTTTTGGAGTAAGCCTTCGGTTCTTTGAACGTTTCACAGTCTTAACGCATAGGCAGATTCTCCCTCCTAGCTACGAAAGAGGTTAATATGTGTTCACTAAAAGATGGCGTTGGTACTAGGCCTTGATATTATTCAATACTGTGAAGTACTTCTTACAGAGCATTTTGTGTCAATTTTGAAAAATCGAAAATTTCGGAGTTTTAACACTCATCCAGCTGAGTCGAATGTGTTCCCTATTGTGTAGTATGCAGATGTTGGAGATACCATCTATTAAAAAAAAAATCTGAAGATATTTATATCATGATGTATTAACAGATTGTTTACATACATAGAGAAATATAGTCTGTTATTAGTATAATATTACGGAATACATCATTTATTATTATTTACACATGATAAGTCCAGTTTAGTGTTTGTTTGCCAACTGAATGTACTGGGATACGGCCAAGATGGCTAGCCGGGGCAATGCCCCCATAGCTTTCTGCACCAACACCAGCAGGCTTTGCCGGCAGATCTACCTTAACCAAATATGCTGAAAAAAGGTGGGGCTTTAGGATATGCGAACTTTGCACAAACATATTGCAGTAACATTTTAAGTAATACACCATGTGGAAAAAACTTTTAGACTAGCGGTCTTCTGGTTAAAGTATATTCATTATTCTAGCGCAACATATGTGTCATTTATTCAGTAATACTTATGATGATTTATCATATAGAAATAATTGTTACATATCACAATGATGCATAGTTAAAAACAAGTACGGTTGTGTCAAATCAAATAAATTTCGTAAGTATAAATAAGTAATACGGGACGTCGCCCCTACCAAACCAATGAAGACCTATTGAGTAAAGGCCTGTTAGGTGGCTTCCTCATTTTTAGTCGATCTTCTCAGGAAGATGCCCTGAGGTTTCGCTTAACGTTGTTCGGTTTGCGTTTGTGGTTCCGCGGCAGTTCCTCTAACTTCAGCTGGTTGTGGTTGAAGTCCATTCATGTATTGCTTAGGTCAGGTACTACCTATTTCTTTATTTTGTCCTTGTTCGGAATTTGCTGTTTTTTTTTTTGCCCATTCTAATCTTCGTTCTGGTTCCTTGGATTCTATTTGAATTGAATGGCGTGCTTGTAATTTTTCCCGAATTTCGAATCCCCTCTTTATTTTCACTTTGTTAATATCGTTAAGTTTATTATAATTAGATCTGAATCTCTCTCTTAGATATGTTCCTTTCACTTTCTTTTAACGATAGTTCAAATTATCAAAGATCGTATTATCTAAATGGTCATCAATTCGTCGTCAAATAAAATCTAAACCCCTTAATATTGGAAATGAAATATAAATAAAATTACAAATAATAAAATTGGCTTGTTAATTAGGTTAAAAACAAGTACTATTTCAAGCGTAGCATAGTAAAGTCACTATTTACTGGAACGTTTCATAGAAGAGTTACTATTAGCAGATACGATGGTGATAAATGATTGACATAGCAGGTTAGACATGGGGATGGATATCATCCAGCAGCACCTTTTCCCGGTCTTGAATTTGTCGCGGAACCATGGAATGGAAATCTCTCATCCAGTTCCTTTTTAGTCTTCTGGCCATTTCAGGATGTAGCCATATCGTTTATTGTCATGTCCGTTGAGGTTATTATATAAACGGGAATAAATACTACACATGTATGGGTCGATAGTTGGTTGTTTTATTGCTTACATGCCAAGGATATTCTGTTATTGGTTTTAAAATTTTGGATTGGAAAGATTGTAATTTTTGAAAGTGCTTCTTTTTTGCTGAATTGTAAATCTATGAGGCATACATCCACGTTGGGTTTATTTAGATATATGTATGCATTTAGTTCCTGTTTTATTTTCAATTTTGATGATTTGTAAAAAAGATAGTACAGTTTAGTCGTTTGTTTGGAATCTTTCTTTTAATGTGGACTTGTGGGCATCAGACATCCTTCGGTTGATTATTTGTCTAAGGTCACGTAGTTTCCTTTTGAAAAATTTAGTTGTCGCCCATATAAATTGGTGGGCACGTATCTTCTTGAAGTGTTAACGGTATATGCTGTTATTTGTCATGTTTTATTATACA
Source organism: Rhaphigaster nebulosa (assembly GCA_948150685.1). NCBI lineage: Eukaryota > Metazoa > Arthropoda > Insecta > Hemiptera > Pentatomidae > Rhaphigaster > Rhaphigaster nebulosa. The sequence continues at coordinate 34,456,944 of OX411308.1, forward strand.
TAATAAAATAAATGAATCAATACTGTTATAATCTATAACCACTACATTCAACTTGTTTTCCTCCATAATCAGAATCGCTTTATCATAGAACTGTTTTTCTACTTACAATATGCTTAGCTAGAAGTTTTTCTGTTTAGCACATTCTAATAATACCATGTTTCTAGACTTTATCTTCTTCTTTTTTCTTAAAAGTGATGTGTGATTGACGATCTAAGTAATTTCAAATTATAATTTTTATCTTGATTTAGTCAGGTTTTGCAATTAATGAAAAACAACGAATTAAACAAGTTGTTTTTTGTTATTCTTTTATTGTTATACCTTTTTTTTTTTAAAGTAAAAGATAATTTATAACTTATAATTACAAATGAAATAGTAAAATAATGATGATCATTACTATTTATAATCCTCAATCAACATAAAAAAAATTCTGAAAATAAATAACCGTTAAAAATGACTAATTGCTAATTAGCATCCTGTCTCGAATTATTTCGAAACTGATCATATCGTCGGTAAAATGTTAAACTTACAAATGTGATTTTTTTTTCGGTAGTCGGTTGATATAGTCTATAATAAAGTTACAAATCTGTTATGTCATTAGAAATTGGTGAAATTGTAGTTTAATTCTTACTAAAAACTTCTGAAAGTCTGAAGCTTCCATTTTAAAGTAACTAATATGCGTGTTATTATAAAGGTAAAACAATAATTACGCTTTAAACTAGCAGATAAAAAAAAAATAAAGTACCAACAAAAAAAATTAAAATATCTGAAATCGGCCCTTATGCACAGAAGAATGTAACAGTTTGTTTGCTCTCTTGAAAATTAGTTTTCGCATTCATAAGTTTCGGAACTACGATATATTCCTATTTTTTATTTACACCATGTCTTTGAATTTATTTCGATTTTTCAAAAATATCTATCTAAGGGACATTTTACATGATAAGCTTGGTATAATTATGTTTAAATATTTCATATATGTTTGTTGATTAAGCTGAACACTCCAATATATAAAGATAAAGGCAGGCTGCTATAATTTCACCAATTTATTTATTATAATGCAAATTTTCGGCCTACAAGTCATCCTCAGGCATCTTAAAATTATTTGAAATGAATATACTGTCATATTTAAGTCCAAACCGGACCAAGTCGAAGTATACAGCGTCAAACTTCAAAAATAAAATTCACCTGTGATGGCTGTGATGACTGATGGCTCATGTATTGTTATTTTATTTTTGAAGTTTGACGCTGTATATTTCGACTTGGTCCGGTTTGGACTTAAATATGACAGTATATTCATTTTAAATAATTTTAAGATGCCTGAGGATGGCTTGTAGGCCGAAAATTTGCATCATAATAAATAAATTGGTGAAATAAAAGCAGCCTGCCTTTATTTTTAAATATTTCAACTTTGAAGCTTTTTCATGCTTCTTCAACGCGGGTGGGCAGTGGAAAGAATGAAGGAAAGGAAATTAGGACGAAGAATAGCCATGAAGGGGCTATTGACTCCCTCTAATTATGGAAATTACCGAGGTCTAGATGAGGTTTAGTGTAGAGTAGGTGCCTGTCAACTTTCTATGTCAAGACCCTCTCAGCTGGTGTCAGGGGTTAATCCACTACCGCTTCGTATGTAGACTTCTTCAATATTCTGTTACAATTTTTTTTATTCTCAAAAGCTTAGCACCAAAGTCGTTGACAAGTTTAATTAGCCTGTCTTCAAAATGTGTGGGGAGCTACCTTGACGTTTGACGGCGTGTGAAAGGCTAACTTGAAAATTTATTTGTTTGTTAAACAATTTAAACTTATTAAATTGGATTAAAACTATTCAAAGCAGTTGCAATGGTATTGTTATGGGTACTATATTAATTAGAAACCACAAGACTTCGTAGAAATATTTATATGACTATATTTAACGTTCAAACACCATTCTGTTGAATACTTTGACATGAGTATTTTAATAATATATATTTTAAAAAATGGAAGAATAATAAATGCCATTGAATAAATATTAACTGTTGTTCAGTCACGGAGACCATATGAATTTACCGGGATAGTCCCAAATTTCAGCAAACCATTTCGCCACGAATTTTCCCCAAAACAATTATTTCGGAGAAAAAAAATTCTAATATTAAAATTCTGTTAAACCTGACCTTTTTATTATGTGAAATGTTGTGTTATTATCTTTAATTTTTATGTGAAATAGCTTATAGTTTCGCCTGGAAATAATGTTCCCAACTGCATTTATTAGGTAAGTATATTAACATTAGATAGAGAGATAGAAAGTTTTATTTACATATGTACACTTTAACAATATTTTCAAATATTTTTACACGATTTCGGATAACTTATCCTTAAAATCAGCAAATTTGATTTTTGAGAATAAGTCGTATCTCGTAAAATAGGAAACTGATGACAATAAATAACATATACGATATATATAATAAATCTAAACATTTAAACCTATAATTAAGTTAATGAAAACATAATAAAAATACGTGAATGAAAATTATTGTTGTTTAACAATAAATGTTTTGTCCTTTTATGAGTGTATCGTTTGGGTGTACATTTGTTATAATTACCGATCTCTTTTATCAGTGGGTTTTCACTGGCTGTTTTTTTTACCAAAATATGTAGCAGTTTGTGATAAAACAAATTCTTGAATTGAGGGTAGTTGCAAGTCTTGTAACATTTTGGCTATTTTTGTGTAACGTGGGTAGTTGTTGATTATTCTCGAGCATAAGTTTTAGACTCTTTCGAGGTTTTTGTAATCGTTTATGCAAGTTAAACTACACGCGGGGGATGCGTAAGTGATGCGAGAACGAATGACTGATTTATATAACTTTTTTTTTTGAGCTCAGTTTGGATTTTTTATTGATATACGGGAACATTTTATAGATCAATTTTTTTGCTGAATATTAACACTTTGTTTAACATATAACGTTGGTTTTACTGGTTATCACAGTGAGCTTTCATTTTAAAATGGAATCATGTCCTAAGGGAACTTTTAATAAAATAAAGAATATTCTTATCCAATGTTTTTCAACAATATGATAATTTCATTTGGTTCATGCAGTGGTGTGTGGCCCGTGGTTTTGCCAAAAGTGCTTTTCCCGAATTGTTACTCGAGAAATATGGTCACTGTGTGCATTGTAATGCATAGATACGGGGTCACCACGGTTCATAAATGTATTTTAAAAAAATAATTTTTTGTAATCATAGTCCACCAATTCTATGAACCTCCCGCTCAGTCACAGAACCCAGTTTAAAAAGAAGCCAAGAATTTGAGAGAAACATTGAAAGCAGTATGTGATAAGAAAATTTTTTGATATTTTAGGTAGTCAAATCCTTAATAACTTGTGTTATCAATCAAATCTAACCTTCACTATCTTGATGGTTTTAGTGTGTGGATGAAATTTGCTATAGTTTACAGTTGTTTTTGCGGTAATATATTTATTTATATAAAAAATACGATAAATACACCAAATTTTTAATATTCTCTTGCATAAGGCTGGTTTGAACTTGTTTTTTTTTCTCCGATAATATTCACGATATACATGTAAGTTCAAATAAAAATAGAATGAGGTTCAGAATTTTAAGAATATGAAAAATAAGTTTTTTTTTTTTTTATGTTCGAATATTTGGCAATATTGTTTATCGAATTGGATTATTTTTCTTTACTACTAAATAAACTTCAAAACAGGTTAAAAAAAAAAAATAATTTAAACATTTTTTCTTTTTATAGTAATTTGGAATGGTACTAGTTAATTGTTTTCATCAAATTTCATTTTGAAAATTAATGATAAATGAATTAATTGAAATGAGCTATGCACCACAGAATTGATATATATATATATATATATATATATATATATATATATATATATATATATATATATATATTTTTAACTTATTCTTATTTATTTATTGTTCGTTATTACTATTAGTCCTGACTTTAGGATTATGAGGTTTTGTCTATTGCATAGATAGTTAGTGCTGATGACTTTTAAAAAATATGTTTCTTTCTCTACTTCTGTGATGATAAATTTACACTTATAATTAATTAGTTAATTAATTACCGTGGACTTGCTATTTCCATCATAATGGGTAATTATACGAAACAATTTTGTGAGTCTTGGGTTCGCTCGAAATCGATAAGTTTCTATTATTTCTTATTAAATATAATTTAATTGTTTTAGTGTGCTTAGTGCCAAATAAAGAAATAATTAAATCGTCATAACCTGTTATTGATAAGTAATCGAGACTAGTAGAATTCGTTTTTTAATATTTCCTAAGAGCCAGGAGTATAGTTGCCTATATCGTGCTTTATATTCGGTTTTTTCACTATTCCCTTATCTATGTCTAGTTTTTCTCATCTTTTAAATTTAGTTGGAGAAATTCATTCTGTAGGCCTTAAAAAAAAAATCAATATGTTTTTTCCTGTACATCGTAATCTATAAAATATTGATTATATATAGTTTCCTTTCCCTTTTATTTAAGAATAATTAAAATTAGCGTTTCCTTTTAACGCGATACGGGAATCTGTTGGGTGAGTAGAGGAAGCTGACCAGGTCTTGGCTAACGGTAAACCATACCCCCCGGACTGCCTCAACATCTCTCACCTGTCCACTCCAATGTTTGAGCATTGTCAAGAAAGAGACTTGTTTGTATTGGATCTAGCTTAAAGAACAAAGGATTTCAACTTATTTAGGTAGGAGCATGGCGTTAAAACAACTTGGGTATGAACGCGGGCATTCACTTCAAATAATAATAAGCAAAAACTCATAAAATTCTGAAAATGAATCAGAGATCTCAGTATGAAATAATGCGCTTATTTTAGTTGAAACTAAGATCTGGGCATCACATTGTTTTGTATTACCTAATAATAATATAGGGTTAGCGAACCCAAAGGCTCAATGCCTATACCACCAATCTCTGCCTACACACATTTGACCCAACCGTAAAAAAAGTATCAGAACAGACTCACGGCAATCCTCCCCCCACGTTTCGGCTTTTTACCAGAAGCGCTTATTGAATTTTTAGAAATTTATTTGTGATTAATCCCAAAACTTTACTTGCCTATTTCAATCGTTTTTTTTTAAAACATCCTGTAATTACTAATTTATTAATTATTTTTGTTTATTGTATATTTTCCATTATTCTAAAACTACTTTCAAATAGATATGTAATGTAGATTAAACATTTTGTTATTTTTAGTGCTGTAATAACTGAATTAGTACCTATTACAACATTTGTAACGTTGATCATCAATATATCCTGTCTTTTCCTTATTTGTTTCAGAACTAGTTTTTTACCGGCTTTCATCAATGTTGTATTGTTTTGTAGTTTCAGCGTCATCACTTAACAATACCCCCATCATCGGCATACCCAAGCATGTATATTTTATCATCCAGAGTTATACGTTTTAAGGTACGAATCACCTTTCCACTAGCATACCTTTTCATAAAAAAGATAAATTACAAATAAACACAAGCTGTTATACTCAGCATTATTGTATTTTAATTAGATGTATCCAACGACAGTTGAAACTGACAAGTTTCTTAGGATACATACTTATTAAAGGTATTTTAATTAATAATCTTGATTCAGAAAAATTACATTGCAACATCGAGATATTAACAAAAAATTTTAGTTAATTTGTTAGCAAAATGATTATTACATACTAATTTAAGTAAATCTATTTTTAGATTTAATATCAGCTAATTTAAAAATTAGCTATATTGAACATAACCAACTACATTTTAATTTAGTAATTGTTTCTAAACTATAATTTAGTAGTTTTTCTTTTGGTTCTCAGCACTATTCCGTTCCACATTAGCTCTACATACAAAGGTAAAAGCATCATTGATGGATTGGAAGTGAAACGGACTCGTTTAAATTTTTGTGGTATACCGCACCATCGCTGAACTTTCGTTCAAAGCAACATCTTATCCGTTTCTGATAAGAGCAGGGATGACCCAGTAATAAATCAGAACTAATGAAAATTCCTGCTGTATACTATTCATTAATGCTATAATTAAAAGGCAATAAGTGCCAGTAGATATTTCAGGTAGTAAACGGTCTTTTGATCAGAAAATAATAGTATAGTATTAGGTTTAGGTTAACAGTATTTAGTTTAGATCGTAGAAGAATCAGGTTTTTATTTGATGATTTTAGGTTTCAAAGCTCTAATTCTTTCAAATCAGAGTTAATAATTGAACTGAATGCTTGAAGGTTTCGGTAAAGAGAAATTTAAAATCTTGTAGAAATACTTTGTAGCAAATTGTGACAATAATGCCATCGGTTTTGGAATTCCCTATTTCGTTGTTACTAGAATGCAGAGACAATAAGTATCATTAGAATTTTTCGGGTTTTAAACACCCATTAAATCAGTAATTAATTTTACTTAGGAGATAAGTTGTCAAATCATAAAGACAGAAATAATCTAACTTTTAAAATTTACATTTTACATTTACGTTGATAGTGGGTAGGACAATCACTTATACGTTTTCATTTTATTAAGTCAGAGTTAATAATTGAACTGAAAATTTAACACTTTTGGTAAACAGAAATTTAATATCACGTAGAACAACTTTGTTTGCAAATAATAAATCCTTACACAATAATCAATGCGTGGTGGATAGATGGAATTTCAACTGTACATCATTTAAAAAAAAAAAAAAAAATCGGTAAGAGAAATATTACCTGAAAAACGGAAGGAATCTGTTTTTATTTCGATTCATTGAGAACAGAGTGTAATTATTGTCGGAGGATTTCTCTCCTCCAAACATGCTATGAAATATTTACATTAATTCTTACAAGTCGAATCAAGCAATACGCCGAGGAAGTCATTATTGACTAAAATCGCAGACGGTTTTGGACGATATTGACCAAACATTTTCACTTATCTGGAGGAATACATTGGAGGATACATTAGAATACAATGGAGTAGCTCCTCCGCTTTATACAGATTTTTAAAAAAGACCTTTAATTGATCTGACGATGTACAAAGAAATTTATCTTGAAGAATTTGAGTCTCCCGGACATTTTAGTGTCTACATCCGTAGTTCTTAAAAGTTTGGTGTGAATTCGAGTTAAAAACAATTCCCTACTCCCAGTTCTGTTTTGTTTACCACTGAGATGTATGATCAGAAACGCAACTCCCAACGATAAATTTTCAACTCTGGTTGGTACAACACACTATCTTTATCAGAGAATATGCTATGGATATCATCTGAGATAGGAATAGGAGACTGTATCAGATTGAATCGTTCAGCTTTTGGCCAAGTATTTTCAATTAGATTAATATTAGAGAAGAAGTTGGAAAACAATGGTTTGGTTGGTTCATTTAAATCGATTTCATGAAGCCCCTGCGATTCTATTGATCAAGGCATAGCAAAGGAATTAGTTAATCTGATAAGGATGGTTAGTGATCGTTCAAATACAGAGTTACAATCGATATGTTTCTTTCCGAGAAATTTATAGCACATTTAGGTTTGTTTTAACAGGCGATTATATTTTCCCAGTTTCGTTTAGTTAAGCACAGGAGTCATTCGTAACGAAAACGGTTGAAGTGTGGGTGGTAAAATAGTGATTTAACAGGTTCATATGAAGATGAGAGAACTATTAAATTAAATTCAACTACGTTGATTAAGAATTTGTCCTCAAAATAAGTACTGATAAACAATAGTATATGATCTAATAAGGACGGCTATGATTTTGATGATATTTGATATGATGGATATGCGAGTCCAGTATGCTACGTTCATAATACATTCTTCGCTGTCTTCCAACGTTATTTACAACCATCACTAGCAAAAAAATTCCGACCTTGGACGATGCAGTCCTCTTCAAGGGACCTGACATCCCAACAAACGGACGCACGCGTACTTTCTGTTTTCTTTTTCAATCTGGCTCATCGTTCTGCCTGCCACTTTCTACTCCTGATTGGAGGATCTGGCCAGCAGTTTTATGAGACATTCTCTCCACGCGGTGCCTATCTGTGATTGGCCCTATCATCTCTGTTTGCTTTTCTTCTCCTATATCCCCTCCCCTTTTACTAGCTTTGATCAACAATATAAATCAATTCAATAATAATTGAATGAAATGTTAGATATGCATTATATGTTGTACATGTCGATACATATTAGTAGGGCTATATAGTAGTACATATATAGTAGGACATATAGTAGGGGCCTGTTAAGATTATAATAATGCGATTCACTTTCTCCAGTTAAATTAAATTTAGCACAGGAATAGCACATTAGGTAATTCGTACAGGAAAGCGTTTAGCTTTGGCTTATTAATTGCCTACTCTTTAATAAATATTCAGATTTTTATAAACAGAGTCTCGTCATTTTTTCATTAGCTTACAAGCAGCACTTTATGTTGGTTGATCTTAAGTAAGAAATTTTTCGAAGCTGCCTATTTATTTCTCAACGCTACTTCGTAACACTGTACAGTGATTTGTTGCACAACTTGACATTAATTGTGATTTCACCAAAATTTATTCTGCCAATAATATAAGGAAATGTGAGGTAAGTGTAAAATCATCTCTTTAAATAACTTGTAAGAACTGCCCATTTAGAAGCATGAAGTCTCAACCCTGACCATCACAAAACAGCCACGATAGTTCGCAAAGGTGAATTATAACGAGTTTTAAATATATAAATTTCAACCTCCTCATATTTAAGATGTTGATCTTTCAACTTCTGCTGTTTAGGTGTGTCGGTATTTTTCCACCACTAGGTCTTATTTTGTAAAATATTCTTTGTGGTAAGTGGAATCTTGAGGAGCTTTTCTTCAAAATACTTTGTGATTTATATTTCTCCTTGACAGTTTTCTATTTTTTATGTGCTAATCCGCGGTTACCTTGGCAAAACCTGATAGTAGGGGTAATTGCAAATCTCTGTTGTAGGACTAGTACGTATTGCGTAAACTTCACCCTAATATCTGCTTTTGCCAGGGAAACTCCGGACAAAGTATCGAAATCCACTTTTATTACTGTCATTGAAGGATCAAAATGTGAATTTCAGACAAGTTTTAACGATTATTATATCAGTATAATAATCCTCCGGAAATGAACTATTTTTGCACTTTTGCCCCCACAACCGCTACTGCTTGAATAATGAGTCTTCCAAATACCTTGCACCACAGTAGCAGGATTTATTGTTCCAAATAAAAGTGTTGTTCATTGGTGGCAGTGGCATACGCTTACCCCAGCGTAATTAACCCCACTGCCGCCACGACCCCGTATGACCGAAAGGTCAGGTAGGGGAAATAAAAAAAAATTAAAAAAACCTTGTATGCATCTACCCCTTAAGGCAGGGGCAAGTGCGTACTAAGTTAAATTATTAATATCATAAAAATAAACGTGGGCCTGAATGTAATATTCAAAAACAATCGTCAGAAGAAAATTAAAAATTAAAAGATTTTTCTGCCGTGTAAAGTGAACTTGAAATCTAGTGCCCACATACCCCATATAACGCTTAATAACCTTAACGCTATTTGATTTTCTCTTCCTTTTTTATTTACTACTGATACTTAAATTATTATTCTTTTAAGTTAATTCACTGGCAGTTTCGCCAATTGGTTCCTAAAAATACTAGTCATCATTTTCTGTAGCTTAAACCAATTTATGAGGCTATCATTCGAAGCTCCTTCCAAATACCGCTGCCCCGGTTGAACAGTGACTCAACCTATTAATCTTAGAATGCTAAAACCTGATCTTAATTTTACAGTTCTTTAAATTTGTATCCGTAGTGTTGCCTTTTCGTCTAAAACAATTCAACTGAATGAAAGAATTTTAATACTTCATTCCGCCATATAATAGTTGTCAAAGGTCGCTTTCAAATTTGTTTAAAGAGATGTATGAAAAAACTAATTTTAAAATAAATTGTAATAACAAGGATGAAAAAGGATTAATATTTAAAAAGTAAGTTTAGCTTTAAATAATAAAAATGTCATTGAGATTTCGACCGACTTTTTTTAGTGAAAGATGAAGGATATTTAAAATAATCCAATCTGTCATTTTTTAAACAACTTATGCGAAGTATATAGTTAAATTTCTTTTTAATGTTAAAAAAACAAACACAAAAAAAAAAACGGGCTGGAAATTTCGAATTCATAGACGCGAGATATAATCTTCCCATGAGGTATCAAAATAATTTACACTTGGCAACAATATCATACGTGCCAATCCCATTTATTCAAATAAATCTGTTATTCAAATGCCGTGGAACACTATTCCACTCTAGAATATACAAGACAAATGAAGTTGAATAAGCACGACTACATCGAGTTGTAGCTGATAAGGAGTTTGAAAGTTTCCGGTGTCTTGTTCAGAGCTGATTTACAAGTGAAGGTGATAAGTTGGAATGTCTTCACATGCTAACATATATAAATCCTTTCAATTTTATTCGCAATATTAATATTTCGATGAAATATAGAATGATTCAAAATTTGAATTCAGTTTTCTACGTAACAAATATATTTCATTATCATTGAAACCATTTTTTTTTTTTATTATTTTGCAAAATCTTCATTTCTTGCGCAATTTCTATTTCTTTCACTTACCTATTTATGAAACATATAGTAAGGTAAAGTATAAGGATCTTGAAAATTTTCCAATTTAATACTTTAATTTCCTTCAAGCAATAAGGATCTTGAAAATTTTCCAATTTAATTCTTTAATTTCCTTCAAGCAATGTCAAAAAGGAGAACCTCTCCTTGCCTCCATTCATATAAATTGTATAGTAGCAGTCTCTGTCATTCATCAGAGGAATAAATTGTTTACAAAAATATAATCTAATAAGTTTTCGTAAGTTTACCATTTTTTGAGGTACATTTGTAAACCCATATTCGGTAAATCGAAGGTTTAGAAAAAAATAGTGTTATAGTAAATTGTAGACAGTTTTGAGCAACAAATTACTATTGAAGTATTTTTTTTCTTTTTTGGAGGCACCAATGAAGAATTAACCATTACAAGCCGAAAAATGTGACACAAAAACTGTTGTTTTGATGCGCGCAAAGGAGGAGGGGGGTCAAGATAGAAAAGTTGGATTTTAATTTTAAGACCATGGTATATACAACATATCCTTTTGCATGATAATTTGTTTTTATGCACTGGGCTGAACCATGAAACCCTTTAAGTGATGGACATTGTGTTCCGTGAACAATTCTTGAAATTTTGTGAATTGTTTTTGCTTTGAAAATCTGTGCTTCGGTAACATAGAAGTTTGGAAAAAAATATTAGTGGAGGAAATTAAGAAATGTGCTCTACAGAAAACTGTATCAAATAAATTATTTTTTGGACGCACTAGTAAAGTTATTAATATATATATATATATATATATATATATATATATATATATATATATATATATATATATCCCTTATTAAAAGATTTAGATACCCTTCTTAAAAACCCGTGTTTTCTGATTTTACGCTAGAATATAGCTAAAATCCAAAACTACGCAACTTTTTGTAAGATAAAATGTAGTTGCCCATTGGTTTGTACCTTTATTAAGTACAAACCTCTTTTTTTTTACATTCCGTTCTTATATAATAACAGTGGCTACGAAAACTAGCTATGTAATCCATAATATTTTAAAATTTGTGACGTCCAATGATATGGACATCACAAACTAAAAATGCGATACAATTAAGCAGATTTCGAAGTACAGTTTACATCACTACCTCACTCTGTCATCCGTGGTGGTCAGATTTTGTCGTGAACGAGTACAAAAAAGGTTTAACATTTGGACGACAATTTATTTTAAAAATACTTCCCGATTGAAGAGGAAACTAAAATCCGCGTGCATGTCGTGTTATAGTAATCGTAGATAATAATTAATCAGAAAATCAGTAAGTGGTTATTTAATAATCTTAACCCATTTCGACAGGTTCGAACGTGGGATTACATTATTAAATAATTACTGACAGATATCCTGATTATTTTTTATCCTAGACAGTCGACTATGTATATATACCTACTCATTTAAGAAACAATTATATATTTGTTATTATTATTATATATATATACCTACTCATTCAAGAAACAATTATATTATATATATATATATATATATATATATATATATATATATATATATATATATATATATATATATATATATACATATATATATAAAATGCAATTCATATTTCTTTTATAATCTCAGAAATTCATTCATCTTTTAATGCTATGGTTTTTACGAGAGGAATAATGCTCTGGAGATTAATTTGCTACACCAGCATTAATTGAATGGTCACTTTTGGCTTTCCAGGTCCAAATTTGCAATATATCATGTATGCATGATGATTCTGCAAATGAAAATTATCTATAATATAAAAAACTGTTATATTACGAGGTTCTTTGTCACGTACAGAGATGTGTTTTATTCTTGGTGTAATAAATTATATGAACATGATGAATCATGAACACACGCATCCTTGAAGAAGAATCCTGTAAAGTATCTTTTAAATTAAAATGCAAATGTTCATTCCAAAATAATTTTTATCATCTTGTAAATACAACCTAATATGGGAGAATTGAATTATTTCGTTAAGTCAGTTCTAACCTTTCCCAGGATAGATGAAGCAGCCGATAAGCAGCGAGGAGAGAGAAAATAAATGGAAAGAAAGTAGGACGAAAAGGAAGTTGAGGAAAGTGCAAGTGGAACGTGGTAGGAATACTCCAAGGACTCCTGTCAAGCATGCTTATATTCATTTATTTATCACCCTGTCTTACATTATTTCTAAATTCATGAGTTCCACCAATCAGAAGATTACGTATCCGATTTAATGATATTGATTGTCTATATAAATGCTGCAATTTTATTAAATTATGCAATGCGGAACACTTCCAGTGAATCTGTGATATATTTCGGAATTCGCAAAATCCATACTTATAGGCACGTTTTACATTACTAACCAAAATATTGTGTTATCACCTCCAAATTATGCTCATAAAAAAATCTGTTACATGGCTATAAGGCCCACCCATGGTGGAGCAGCCATTCAAGGGACGAGTCATGGGGAGAGAAGAGCAGTGAAAACAAGCACCACGTGCATTTAATAGGAACCCGTATAGCGAGGAGGCGAGCAAAGCGACAATGAGCGCTGCTATAAGGGATAAGAGTGAAGCTTCCAAAAAGATTGTTTTCGTTTCTCTTAAACATGTCGTATGGTCTGTATAAAATCCATTTTATGGACACTTCAGTGATTAAAAATTCAATATCCATATTGAATTGTTCATAACTCAAGTGTTACTTAGAACTTTGCATTTATTGTTTATATTACATGGTATATCACGTTTTTCCAAGAAATCATCTATCCTTAACTATTTGCAACATTATATAATAATGTATTATATAATATTTAGCGATAATAATATCAATTTATGAATCAACGAAGGCAAAAATTAAAATTTAAAACTTTGTAAATAAATGTAAAGTAATGAAAAAATTAAAACTGTTTCAATGTTTTAAAGAAAATTTCCAGTTTCTTAATTATTCCCAATCGTTAAATTATCAAACCGATTATTTAACTAACAAAATCGTCTTATTGTTTAACCGTTATTCATTTACCGGTTAAGATAAAAGATACAACTTAATGTTGGGTTTTGTAACAAACGAATCCCTTAAACGTTATTAACCGGTAAACGTCTGACGGACTGACCGAAACGTTGGTGGGAGGATTGCGGTAAGGGTGATCTTACGGATTTTGGTTTGGACGGAGGTTTTGCAAAGAGCGATTGGTGATATCGGCATCGAACCTTCGGTTTCGTTAGGGATTTTATTAAATAATTAATTGCTGTCCGTATTTTTAATTCAATCAAATTTTATTTAATTTATGGGATTCTGATTGGAATTTGCCCACTTCTTCATTAGTCCAAACATCATAATTTAGTCTGGTATTAATTTAATGGACATAGGAAATAAATTGGTGAGACGAAAAATGCTCTCTTCTTTACGTCGAAAAAATTTAGAACTGTGAGTTACTAACTTCTTTGTTGGGTGTTCTTGGGAGATGACCATTTTTCGACTCACCAAATTATATGTGACCATATAATTATCCTATCACTTATATTCAAGAACACTATATTACGAATTTTATGCATATAAAAGAGCGCAATTTAAAAAAAAAAAAAAAAAAAAAAAAAAAATATTAAACGTTAGTTTACGAGGATTAGCTGCAAAATTTAAAAATTTGTTCATGTTGGAGGGGGAGAAGTTGTCCCACCTTACCTTTTTTCTCTTTGTTACGCCAATTCATATAAACTAATAAATAATCCTGATGGCGAAGACAATGTCTGTAACTGCGTGAAAACTTGGCTTCGTTAGGTCTTATTATTAGTACCATTTTTTTCAATCCAATTCAAATATTTAAATAATATACTACATGTATAAAATTAATAAATTAAAGGCTTACTATTTTCACTGATGATGTATGAGATATAGTTTTTGCTCACCTGAAAAAAAAAAATGAAAAAATTAAGTTAAGTTGAAATATATTTTTAATAAGGAATTGATAAATTATTTGCCACTTCTATAAATTTATCAATCCCTAATTAGATTGGTTCTTATATACCATCATGCGGATGTCAACTGATATTTATATCTTAAAATTTTGTACTAAAACTAGTATTTTGCTATGGAATTTAAATTGAAAGATACTCTTCCAAACCTAAATGAGTCTATCACTTATGACAAATAAAAGGTTCTAATAATAATTTTTAAAACTAAGCAATTAAAAAATAATATGATTTATTTAATTATCAGGATTAAATAATTTTTTGAATTAGTATAATTACTATTATGCAGTAAAGATTAATTTGTTTAATATTAGTGCTTTAGAATCGAAAATGTTTAAAGCCAAGTTAATTCTTTTCGGTATATTAATATGTGGACGAAATACGTTATTTCTGGTCGTTAGTATGATAATGTTCTGTTCAATTATACCGTATGATTATATAATGAGTTTAAAACATGATAATTGTAATATTTTCTTCATTGCAAGCACCAATATTATTATTTTTTATTATAAATGTTTTATTGAAAAAATAAGAAAAGCTGCCACATTCTGAAGAGTAATAGGTATTATACGGTAAAATTAAATTAAGCAATACGTAGTATAAGCAATTAAGATAAAGAAAATGAATGTTAATAATAATATAATAATTCATCTTTAACACATTCACACCTATGTACAATATTTGCGTTTTCCCTTCGGGAACACCGAACCAAGCTTCTTCCCACTTGTGGTTGTTAAAGCAATGCTCCCGTAGATCCCAGCCGTGTCACTGGTATTGAAAGACAGCGGAGACAGGATAAGTGATCCAATATTATTAGACTTTTCATGCTAGTTATTTGAAGATAAGAGTGTTGGAGGTCGTTACAGTTTCCTTTTATTACATTCATTAAAAGAGAAAATATACCTACATCATACAGATAAAGATGATTAATAGACCAAGTTTGTATCATATCTACTTCATATTATGATGTTATATAGTTTGTTCGTAATGGATATGGTTTATATGATGATTGTTAATATATTGATTTTGAATATTGATTCAAATGATATTTAAGAATCTTGGTTAATGCCCTGTCTTAAGTTTTTAATTACACTCTTTATCAAGCCCTTGATATTTTGTTGTCTTTGACTTATATCGTCAACATTCCATCAGTACCTTCCCAACCATCCAAATCTTCTGTAATCATTCTCCTTCATTTCTACTCTTTCCAACAACCTATGACAATGTAAAATATCAAAATTACAGTCATGGCTGTAATACTGGCATTCACCAGTTTTTTATATTGATGTTCAAAGTGTTCTTTCGACCGTTGCCCCCACACAACGGAGGAGAGAAGACAGAATTTAATGTAGGATCGTCTATAGATGCACTAGATTTCTTTTTTGCTCCTTCACATGTTTTAGGAGATGATTCAGTGGTATCCTGATATGTGTAAATAATATAAATAAATAATTGTTAATTAATAGTTGTGTAAATAATGTAAATAAGTAGAAATGGTTAAGTCTTTATATAACAATATAATATTAAACATATTATGTTTCTCCGATATATTTTTCCATCGATTTATACATATAAGGTCATATGTTTGTTATGAATGTGTTCATGGATCTTACTTATTTCGCTGCGCGGGTTATCTTTGCAAGTCTACTTTAAAAGCCAATACCGACGTTTTACAAAACATGGTTTAATGTCTGGAGAAGAGCAACATTAGTCCGAAGCTGGTCCGAGATGAGACCGAACACTATGGAAAGTGCAGGATCCAGCCCATTCATGGAGATCGGAAAGTAGAAAGGCTTGTTCAGTCCCAGTGTGCAGCGAGACCGTTGGTTTTAAAATTTTAATATAATTTCTTCTAAATGTAGGCATTGAGGAGTGCTAATGAGAGTTCGAGATTTGTTCCTTTGATAGCCATCATACGGACGAGATTATGAAAACAGGTGGAAGAAAAATGGGAAGTTTGCGATCGTTAAAAATTTCGAATCAAGAGTTAGAAGTTTTAAGGTCCTCTGAGTCCAAATAACCAAGTCTCGCAAAATGGTACGGTTTCAAAAACGAAATGTTGTACGAAACTGAAATTAAGATATGCAGATATAATAATTGGAGAGATATTTCGTATATCGTGTAGATTATTTCTGGGACGCTACAGCAACTTTTTCGCTAAAATCAACTTACCGGAAGTGCCACTTTGTATCAGCGTTTTTACATTTTTAAATGATTTTATAGAAAACCGCTCTAACGATTTTGATGAAACTTGCCCAAAAATCTTATTCTTAAATCCCTTTAACTTTTCGTATATGCGGTACATCACCTAGGGAAAAAGGCTAAGGCGAGGAAATAGGCGGAAAAAGAAAAAGGAAAATGGCGGTACATCATCTAGGAAAAAGCGAAAATTTTATTTGCTCATAACTCAAAAAGTATTCTTTTTATGGTAAATCATGTGTAAGATCGTAGGTAAGAAAGATAATTGAATTCTCAAAATATATAAAAGATTCATATAAATCGGAATATTTTTAGAAATTATAAGAGAATATTGAACAACAGCTTTGATGGAATGCCGAGTCCAAAAGCAGACGGATGCGACCAAACCGCGCTTTCCACCCCACCCGGTCTCATCAATACGCTCTGTTTAACTCATTTGTTAAGTTCACGCTTATTATTACTATAAGACGCTTTACTATAATTATTATAGAGTGATAAGAGAAATTTGGTGTGATATTGATCAGATTTTTTATCTATTATGCACATAGCTGATTATCTCGATGAATATAGAAGCTGTCCGATGAATTGAAATATTAAATTAAAGATTTAGTTTTACATGCTATTTTTTAATAATATAGTGCAAATATTTATTAAATTATTACTAGCACGTTTGCAGTAAATTAAAATACAATTCTAAAATTAATGTTTTGTTTTTTTATTGTTGAAAATATATAATACATAATGATTATGAAATTTCGGACGAAACTCTTATATAGAAAATTGATTTAATATAAACATTCGTTTACAGTGTTTTATTATTTAATTACACGAGGTTATAAAGGCGCTATTTTGAAATGACAGGCTCCTTTTAATCATTATCGCTAATTATTCCAACCTTACGGTTACAAGGATACGACCGTAGCCTCGATGAACTCTTTTGAAATTGTTCCATTGTTTGAAATTTTATCAAACAAAGGATGCCTTTGTGCTGCCTGCTAAGTAGTACGATACGCCTTGTATAATGCCCTGTCGTCTCTTAGAAAAAGTTGCTTTTAGATTTTCTCGGTTTGAGAAAGCCTCTGCTTTGCTTTCAGGGTGGATTGAAAAGATCTTAATTCTAGAGATGTCCTATTTTTTCAGTTAATGATCTAATGAAGGTTCTAACTATACAGACATTTAAACCTTGATAGGGACGATATGAGATATCAATTTACCCCCAAAAAATAATAGACAATGCTATCTTTTCTAATATAAATTAATCTTGTGACAATCACTAGTTCCTCTAGAGGTTAAGAATAATAATTTATTCACATTGATACTTTGAATAACTGCAAAGTTACATTATCAAAAATTTCCGTTAATGGTTGTGCCAATCCTTTTTAATTCGCTATTACAAACGTCGAATGTTGTGGAAGTTTTATCAGATTACGTTAAAGATAATTTTGGAAGAGATAGAAAGATTTTTATCTAAAAAAAGTCGAGAGTTAAAAAAACAAAACATTAAAGTTCAGTTCCCACGTAACCGTTAAAAAACGGATGAGGATCAATAGGAACTTTTTTGTGTAGAATTTGCTCCTGAAGTTAATGTTAGTTCGATTTCTGATCGAGGAATCTGATATTGTATAAGAATTTCCCATTTTATTGAGTTAAATTTGTTCACACTCAGGACTTTATTTATCAGAGGAAAAAGTCCATTACAAAAATTGTTGTTGTTTCTTTAATAATATTAGTCTAATTTCTTTTCCTTTTTTTTTCTTCTTCTTGAAGTTTTGTGGACAATTTATTTATTTTTCAACTGAGAATGTTCAACTGGAATGTTCCGGAAGATTTACAGTTTTCGATTTATTCGATAAAAATGAAAAAAAAATCGTTTGTTTAATACGAGTAATGATATATTTGATTTGTTTATACTTTAGGAGTTAAGAGCTATTTTTTCGTTGTATTAGTGTTAATTTAATGTTTGTTATATATATATTTATTTATGTATGTTTGTTAATAATCCTGTTACTGTTTTTTGCTCTAGTAATGATACGAGGAGGAAACTGAAAAGGGCGCTGGATGTGAGATCTTCTCTGACTGACAGTTCAACCGAGACAAGCTAGGGAAGGAGTATATCTGTATACTAACCTTCTCTATGCCTCATTATTTTGACACTATTTCACATGTCATTATTTTTACACCATTTCCTAATTGTCAGCATACTGCTGACAGGTGCGAATTCATAACTGAAGCAAAAGAAATATGAGATACAATTTTTTAATTTTTTGGCGAAGTAAAAAGTTGCACCTTATCTCTAAAGATGTTTTTCAAAACCGGTTCTTAGTACTAAGAAAACTAGAAATAAACGCTTTAGAAATAGAATACGTGAACATTATCAAGTTATAGTGTTGGTATGAGTCACTTTAGAGAATTATTAAAGAATATTTTACATAAAATACGAAGCAATCTTATTCTGTCTTGGATGGACGGTAGAATTTAGGAAGTAAAATTACATATATTTGTTCTATGACAAAAAGAGACCAATAAATAATTCATGCTTCAAGAAACTGTGCTAATAACATTCAGACAAGCAGGTTCACTGGATGCATTACACTAAAAGGAGCCGACTTACACGTGTAAGGACAAGTTGTAAGGTCTTAACGATACCTCAATCTCTTCTCGGTTCTGTACGTGTGTTAGGCGACGGACCATCAATCACTTGCGGGCGGTACTTTTGATCCAGAAGACACGCGGTGAAATCAGATGAGACTTCGTTTATAATAATCTAATGGTCTTGTAAACGATAGGGATTGTAATTATTGTTGATGTTAATCCGTAGGACGTGTAACAGGTTCTTTGTCAGGTGATTTGGGGGACGGTATGGTACGGTAATTAATAGGTCTTTCAATGCTTGTTTAGTTTTTACGGTTAACTTTATCCAGAGTGTAGTTTAAATAAGGCACCGGTGTTGACGTCGTTAGTATGTTACCCACTCGGCTGATTACTATATCTGCACTTGAAGGAGGGGTTTGGAAGAATGCTGTGCTCCAGGCGGTTGTGTAACAGCCCTAACTCTCTGACAATGACCCTGTGTTAAGTTACGTGGTCTGATTCAGTAGAGCCGGTAATTCATGGGCTTTTGGCCTTGCTTCCCGTCGTTTCTTGACCCCGAAGGTGAATAAAGCAATCAAAGAGGATTTTTCTCAAGCAAATGGAAATTATATTTTATTGTTAATAATATTTATTACTTTATTTTATTTTTTATTTCTAATTTTATGATCCTCTATATTAATATTATTATTAACATTTAATAATTGCATTAGTAAGCTATATTATACATTAGTATATATATATATATATATATATATATATATATATATATATATATATATATATATATATATATATATATATATATATATATATATACATTGTATTTTACCATTTTATGATCCCCTTAATTTGACGGATGGTTTGCCCCAGCTGTATTGTGTAGCACCATAAATGAGCAATTTTCTATCAAAAGTTAATATATCCACTTCTCAAAAACAAAGATTTATTTGAAGAAATTATATTCTATACCCAAAAATTATTTAGCTTATTTCAAAAATTTTCCCCTTTCAAATAAGTGTAACACATCTACATTTTCAGTAGAAATTTGCCTTTTCTCAATGAGAAGCTCTCCTAATAATTCTTTTGTAATAATTTTCCAAAAGTGGATATATTTACTGTTGATACTGTTGATTTACTGTTAATAAAACGGAAACTAAATTTTCAATGATAGAAAAAAAAAAGAAGGTTCAACTGAACCAGCAATTCAAAATCTAGCTACTGGTTTATATTAGTATTACTTTTCATATACTTAATGTTCCAACACTATAAATAATTTTTTAATAAATCTCCAAAATCTCAAAATTTTGACAAAGAATGGTTAGTTGAATCTATTTAGCCATCTATCTGACTCTCTCACTCACTCTCTCTCTCTCTCTCTCTCTCTCTCTCTATATATATATATATATATATATATATATATATATATATATATATATTTTTTTTTTTTCAAATTTACGAACACATTAATCTAAATTGTACCTGAATTTTGCACAAAACCCCATTTTTTCACACCATACGTAATCTATTTATTAGACCGTTCATTCAATCAACCATGTTTAATTTAAAATTACCCATAGAATAGATTTATTTTAGCATTTAATACAGTCCACTCTCATTTCGCAGTTTCTTAAACCAGCGTAAGCACTATATCAAAATTAAATAAAATTATAACGTATCAGAGGATTCTTGGGCTTATTTAAATTTTGAATATGAAACATACATAACATATGTATGTGTATGTGCATATATATATTCATTAGCGTTGAGTATCTATTTGGGGCCATCTGCGAAGCCAGTGATAATAATAATTTACAAAAAATAAAAACTTGGAGTTCTTTATTTTTTTCTTGCATGTTGCAATGATTGATCCGCAACTAAATTAGAACCATATGTTTTGGGATTATTTATTGTTATTATTGGTTACTTGGTGGGATTGACAAATGGACCTCTTTTTGCTGGCATTAAATAAGACCGTACACTTTCATAGTATCGAATATAGTAGAATCATTATTAGAATAATGACCGTACAATATTTTACCATTATAAATTTCTATAAGTGTATTAGATAAAAAAGGTAAATGAATAACAGAAATATAAATATATGAAAATAATAATAATTAAGGCTTAGCCTAGAAAGTTCGACGCTGATACCACAATCGCTGTTAGCAAACTTCCGCCTGCATACCATACAAACCTAAATCCGGAAGATCACCGGCAATCCTCTCACCTACGTTTGGGTCTACCCCTCAGACGTTTACCGGTCGGCTCAGCGTTTAAATGAAAACAACGCTGTCTTTACATTTATTTTATTACTACATAGGCTAAGGACATCCGTACTGAGCTCTACACCCTTTGGTATAGGGAACGGAACATGACATGTTCCTTTTGCTCTTCTCTCTTCCGCATATCCGGTATAATAATCATTCAATTGCCAATTCATTTAGGAAGTTTTTATAACAAAATTTCTAAGTTCAGAAGATGAAAATTTGCCTATAATCTAAGATATGACAGGTGACTTCTAAAATGTTTTATGCCAAGCGTGAGCGCCTATACGGTAGCTCTAGGTGTCTGTGGGAGTACCCATCGGACATAGTTAATTATGGTCTTGGCTTACAAGGCTGTCCCATAATTTACTATTGACTCAAATGGAGAAATTTTGAATTCTGAATTTAAATCGCTACCTCTATTTATAGGCTATAACATTGTACGACGTTTATAGCTGCGTTTTATGTTTCCAAGAATGTTGCTTTCATAAAAGCTTGATGCTCCTTTCCAAACTGTTTCCCAGCTCAATAATAAATCTAAAATCTACGCAGTTCCTTCTTTCTCTGTGGGTGGCTGTTTTCGATCTTCTTTCGAATATTGTCTCGAGTTATCTCGGAATCAGTAGTCGATTTCTCGAAGAAAGGGGGTCATGGTTGGGCTATCACGCCTGATTTTAGTCTTTAAGCGACGAGGTTCCCGTGAGACTGGTCAGGGGAGATCTGAAGAATTAACACCTACTGCCTTCCAGGCTGGTTGAATTTGCGAAACGCCTGTTGTTATGATTGAGACTTTATTGCCCTACAATTTGTAGGATTAGTTTGCTATGACGATAAAATCTGTTACCTTTATAGGATTGCAGGATCATTGAGAAAACGTTGTAAAAGGTAACGATTTCTATTTTAACTTCTCAATCATCCTGTATTTAATCAATGGAGATTTTCATCATTTGTAAACAATTCAGATTATGTGTTTTATTTATTTTTGTTTTTTTATTTTAATACAAAAACGCCTGTGATTGAGGAATATTACACAAATTTATGTAATAATAATAACTAAAGCTTAAACATTTGTGAAACGTTCTTAACTTTTGTGTCTTACACTTTTATTTACAGTTTTACAACTTACAACAAAGCTTTTACAACAAAGCTCAATTATTTAAAAAAAAATCTTTTATCGTTTGTATATCGAAATATATATGTCCCCTATTATAAATGCTTCTCTAACGCGGCTGATAGGTAAAAATCAATAATTTTCTGAATAATAGAATTTTTAGTAGACTTGAGTGTATTAAAACTTCCCGAGTCTACTTTTATTAATAGGTCTTGGAAAAATTCTTCTATATTTTGAAACGATAGTTTGTGTTGCCGGGATCTTCAAGTAACTGAACCGTGACATGCTCATTCTGTGATGCCTCTTGTATTATATCTGTCCATAATAGTTGAGTGCAGTATTAAAAACTAAACAAAGCCAGTTTTCTCAAAATGCGCAATCATGAAGAGCAACATAATGTTTGTCTATCTCTCTCGTTTAATATCGTTGTAATATAAATTACTGCCATATAACATATTCTGTATACCGCAAAGAAGCTTGAAGTGGTATTCATCAAAATCAGTCGAACAGTGATTAACGTCTAAACAATAGGCAATTAAAGGTTACAACCTCTCTGAAATGTTTGTAACTTTTTCTTCCTTCGGCTTTTCAATATTCAGTCAAACACTAATTTTTATGATATAAATGGGGTGTAGCATATAAAAATATATTTCTTTTCATTTAGAAATGTTTTCACTTCCCCTTAGTTCTTCCTCAGAACTCGTTTTTAACGGTCGGATTCACGGATCAGACGAAAATTGAATGATCTGATCTCTGATTGAATCCCATCGGAAGCAACATTTTGAACCCGTCAGCTGGAGAATTAGTAATATGAAAACACTCTGGATTTCTAACAGCTGAAAAAAATTTTATGCCACTGATTTATTAATAAATTATCGACATTATATTTGTGTGTATATAACGGGCGTGCTATCTAGAATACCCTGTATTTAACCCATATGATCTTGAAGATTTATAATATTATCTGTTGCAATGCCATATATATATATATATATATATATATATATATATATATATATATATATATATATATATATATCACTTCTAGAGATAAATACCTAAGTAACTTTATTGATAATTATTCTGAATATAAAGTTAAAATAGAACAATTTCTACAAGCTAAAAGCGAAAATATATTTAATGAATTATTTTGGTATGTTGTAAATTGTTTAAAATTAAGAAACTTCATTTTGTCGGTTCAAGAAGGTTGAAATATCTTAAGGTTTATGCATAGGTAATAACTTATTATAATAACTTTATAACTTTTTAATTATTGTTAAGAAAGTTGTCAATGTTTATTAAAATATTCGTATTCACTAATCACATATGTTACATGTAGATATACAACATTGATAATATATATATATATATATATATATATATATATATATATATATATATATATATATATATATATATATATATAAACTAGAGGGTCGGGATGGCTGAGCGGTTTAACATGCTTGCAAAAGTGCACCTACTTACAAACCCAAAGGTTGTGAGATTGAATCCCGGTCACGGCATTACTTTAATTTAATTTAATTCCTCCGGCAATTAATCACCCATTCCTCCCGGGTATGTGAGGCACGTCAGGCTACTTGAGACAACTCATACAGACCGGGCGTAGAAGTTATGGCCCTACCTTGTGTACCTAAATTGTGAATCGCGTTGTGGTTTTCGAGGACGTAAAATAGCCACCCGGAGGTTTGGTGCATAGACGATCTGCTTCGGGGAAAGAAATATAGGTCCTCGTGCGCCTGCTGACCCCGAACACTCATAATCCGTGGATCTTCACCGGTTTGTCACTGCCTTGAACCCGAGTGAGACTTGGGAAGGACACTGCCGAATTGGTCCGGTTATGGAGTGGACCTGTTGCTGCACCATGGAAACCATGGTTCGTAGCAGCGTGAGGTTAGACGTCCCCCTCTAGTGTGTGCTCCCTCAAGCAATGCATATCTGTTAGAATACCACATGGCGCGACCAAAGATCTTCAAGGTCTGTAGTGCCATCAGTAAAAAAATAAAAATAATAATAATATATATATATATATATATATATATATATATATATATATATATATATATATATATATATAAACTGATCGCAATTTGTATGGACTAGTCCTAAAACAAATATAGAAATTTATTTGTTTGATTTGATTTATGTCATAAATGACTTTAAATTTGTTTTGCATGTTATAAATCATTTTGTCATTAAGAAATTTTGAGATTGTAAATAATCAACTGTGGTGAGCAAGTGGCAGTCAGTAGCTTGTCCGCAATGAAGAAATGATTTATAGATAACATAAATCAATTTAAACTTTCTAGCCCAGTTACTTTCCCTTAATATGTATGGTTCACTTAAGTAGAACATATCGTACGCAACGTGTTAGCTTTACTCCAATTCGATCTATTATGGAAAACTCAGAAATGGGATATTATCTTAAAATAAAAGGTTCCTTGCACTTTCTAAGTCATATTTATTTATTTATTAAATATGAGATGTAATGTGGTAAGAATTAGCGTGTCAGGCTATTAGAGATAAATCAGTAACAAATTCGAAAATTCCCTACAAGTATTCGGAACACTTTTATATATTTGTGCTAAACTGTGTTTATTGTTGCTAAACTGTGCTAAACTGTGTTTATTGTTGCTAAACTGTGCTAAACTGTGTTTATTGTTTAAAAATCAGATGCGATCACTGTATGTAGTCATCTTATATGTGAGATTTTTTTTGCATGTTCTTCTGACCTTTCTTTTTATCCGTCCTTTTAGTCTGAGATATCCGAAAGAATATTATGTATTACTAATGTTTTAAAAATCCATATTTCATCGCTCACATTCTTGACTTAGGAATTAATTTTTTATCTCATGCAGATTTCAGTTCATTTACCTGCCAGGTGCGGGCAATCAAAATTAGTTTATTCTTCCATTAGGTGCAAGAGTTATTTTAAGAAGAAAGGTCTGGTGTATCTGAACTTAATTGTCATGCGATATTTTCTGACTAGATGTTTTGTGTTTTTAAACAGTATTAAAAAAAAATAAGAAAATACATATATACACACAGACACATATTCAAATATAAAACTGAAAGCAAATTTCAGCTTCAGTTTCACAGCCCAGCCTTGGTTAAGTGAAATACATATTACATACTACTAAAAGCCACATTTAACATGAATTAAAAAACGCTGCAAATTATTACACAACGGTTTATTATTTCCAGTTAGTAATATTTTAAAAAATATCTAGTCTGTCCAAGTAAAAAAAATTAAGCAGTAGGCACGGCACTGAAGGAAAATAAATTTGAAGCTTGTCCCCAGATGATCGCCGTGAGAGTGCCGAACTGGGAGTGTTAAGACAAAACTGTGTAAATGCAAGTAGGCTGTAATGGTTAGGACATATAATCAGAGGGTAAAATGTTACAGAGGAAATATTTGATATTCACTTCAGTAAGAAAAAAAAAAGGAAAGACTGAAGGAAGTGCAGAAATAATCCAAGGAAGGATAAAGCAGAGAGATACGAAGAAGTCAGAAGCCCAATAGATAAGTCAGGAGGGCGAGGGCCACGATGACCAGCCGCACCAGAGAATTCTAACATATATATATATTCATAAGAAAAGTGGAAGGGGTTAAGGTGAATGCACCTGCATAAGCTGAGTTAGTACACATTGGTCAGGAAGTAATGCCATAGCTTACTGGGGCTATAAAGCTATTTCATAAACATAACTTCCTGGGTCAGGAACCTTATTTGTTAACTCTAGGAAGTTCATTAAGCTATATCTCAGCTAATATTGGTCCGATTTAAATGTGTTCTTTTTCTTTTGTAGGGAATTTCATCAGCTTTCGTTTAAATACAATAAAAGCACCAACAATTTTGTGGACGGGTTTTTTTTTTATTCGATATTTGGATTCTACGTATCTTGAAATGTAAAACCTCAAATTTTGAGGTTTTGAGGGAGGGCTACAAACGAATTTTCTTTGGTCGATTCCAAAGGTCTATCTATTATTGATAATAATAACCCAAAATAGTCAATACGATTATTGACTATATTTTTTAATAAATATTAAAATCCTTTAAGTAGTGTTTAATATTTCAGTTAATCAAGGCTGAATTGTGAAACTGACGCTTTCAATTTTATATTTGAGTATCTGTCTGTGTGTGTGTGTATATATATATTATATATATATATATATATATATATATATATATATATATATATATATATATATATATATATATATATAATGATGAAGAATACTTGTTGATTAAATACTTGTTCTATTAAACAGCAGAATTCTAGCACTCCAGTTTGTTCCTTATACGTCAGTAGCCCAGATGGTGGCGTAGAGACATTGCCCTAGCTTCCTCTATTAGCGAGCCCTGCGAGTGCGCACTTTCTACAGCCTCTTCGACCTTCTCTTTCTCCTCAATATCTCCTTCCAATCTGATATTTCCGCTCAGTACGTTTTTTTCCGACTCTGTGGGGTTCTTATTATGCCCTATTTCGGAACCGAGATCGGCCGCAGAACTGGATCGTCGACGGGTCCGTTCGCACATTTTCATCGAACGACTTTGAAGAAAAAAATGATTAACGATCTCGATATAGCGCGGAGTAGTTGTGAGGGGGACAGTGGGTCATATTTATGACTTAGCTTTGCTAAAATATCCCCATTAGAAACGAATGAATTGCCACCATTAGGATCCCTTATTCATGGCCAGATTCTATCATCAGTCCTGTTTCCTGTATCAATGGGAAAGAGTTAAGTTATGATGTGGTGGTTCGAATCACTGATAGGAGAAATGATCCCAATCGGTAATGTGAGCCTTCAAAGATTACTTATCGTAACAAGTTTCAAATTTCGCCGATCTTTATCTTATCCTACTTTAAATTTTGTAAATATTAAATACTTTGACAAGATCTTGATAAAATAGCCCGGATTTCATATTGTTAATAGTTCGAGTATAAATTATTCTTAAGATGGGAAGAAGCCGTTAGCTTGGCTATTATAATATGGCCTTTACTTGAGCCGGCCAGGTTGTTTGAACAAGCGGTCTAAAAATTTTAAAATCGATATTCCTAATACTTGAAACAAATTTTAAGCTTCCCAAAAACCTTACGACAAATAGCTTGATATACCACAGTCAATGCCTCTACCTGCAGCTAACAGTCCCCATGCTGTCTGTACATCTGCCGAGCGGGTTAACGCACCTACTCACAAACCCGAAGATTGTGAGTTCGAATCCCGGTGCCGGCATTAATTTAATTAAATTAATAATTCTAGGAATTTATCACCCCCCCCCCTTCCTCCCTCTCCGGGTATGTGAGGCCCGTCAGTCTACTGGAGGCAGCTCACATAGGCCGGGCGTAGGAGTAATGACCTTACCCCGTGTTCCTAAATTTAGAATCGTGGTGTGGTCTTCCATATATGAATACCACATCGCACGGCCAAAGATCTCCACGGTCTATATTGCCAACCGAAAAAAATAAATTTTATATATATATATATATATATATATATATATATATATATATATATATATATATATATATTATCATAAACATTTATGTAAATTTTAAAACGCAGTTATTGGATATGGCTTTATTTATAGATATTAATCAGGTATACATATATATACAGTATATATGTACACACACACAAATAAACAGAAAGTTTTTATTTCATAAATAACAGCATTTTGTTTTATTTATAGGTCTATTTATAGCCCATAAAAGTCTAAAAGTATTAGCACTTATATACTTTTATTCAAATATCACCCATAAGTCAAATTTTTGTTGTTGTTTGTGTTATAAGTTTAAAGAATAAATATGGGTATTGGAATATTTAAGTTAATAAAAATGAATTTGGCGTTGAAGCTTTTCTAACCAAAGAACGAAGATATGCATTATTGCCAACAAAGTTATCACATTATTATCTTATAAGTACAGTGATTCATATTGTTAATAAGTTGTTTATCCAAATCAAAATCTTTTCAAATTAATTTTTATGCACTTTTTATTCTAAGTGAAATTGCGGTTGATTATCAAAAATCCATTGTTGAATGGACAACTGTTCATTTTTTTTATGCATTGATGTGTTCATAGGTTTTTTGGTAAATCATAAACTACAATCTTCTACTTTTAGGCTATATGCACTATTTTTAACTAGTTCACATCGGTATGACATACACAGAAATGTAATGAATTAAGTAAATAATACTAAAATTAAATGTTTACCTTAGATGTAATACAAGTCAATGCATTACTTTTTTTATATGTATGTATATATATATATATATATATATATATATATATATATATATATATATATATATATATATATATATATATATATATACTATTCCTTATAAATAAAGCTATCAAATAGCCTTTTTTTTTTTTTCTGATTTCCCTCGTTCATTTTGGTTTATACATAAATTTTACGAATAAATGTAACGAAAAAACGTTCCTCATCCCATGGTGTAATATTAAGAAATCGGAAAAACGGGTCAATTTTTCTTAATTAGTTTACATTAAGATATTTGTCAATAATCACTTAATTTGCTCTCTCTGCTTTAGTCGAAGGAAATGAATCATTGTCACGTTAGTCGATGAAGTTAAATCAATTAAATTTTAAAATGTACCTATTTATGGCCTTTTCTACAAATGCATTTAGTGGCTTATTTATTTATGTGTAACTATGGATGTGATTTAGTGCTCTTATTTTATTTATAGTCCTAAATTTATTGTTTTTATACTTTTTTTTTATTATTAATGGGTACAATCATAACTATTGTTCATTGTCCAAAATTGTGGCAGATTGAAATATTTATATATAAAAATGTTAAATATATACATTAAAAAAATGTGTGTGTGTATATATATATATATATATATATATATATATATATATATATATATATATATATATATATATATATATATATATATATATATATATATATATATATATATATAGCAAGAAATAAATTAGAGCAAAAAAAATGGGCACTATTACCGGATACTGATTTGTGATAGTACTAACTTTTGATTGTGCCCTGAGATCGTGCAGGGAAACGTTACCAATCTTCTACTATTATTTTTTTTTCACATCATAATTTAATTTTATATGTTAGTTACTTTTAGGAAATTAATTAATTTTTGGATTGCTTCCTTTATTACCTGCTGATATAATTATTGGCATTGCTTAAGGAATTTTATTTAAATGTAATTTCAAGAAAATTAAAATTTTTAGTTCTTTATTTTTTTCGTGACTTTTATTAAATAAATAAAAAACTAAAAAATTTAATTTTAATGAAATTACATTCCTTTGTCCATAAATTTACTTTAGAACCACACTTCTCACATATATTTATTAATTAATATCGTGTTCTAGTTTTAATTGATTAAATTTGAAGAAATAATTTGTTCTATATAAAATATGACTCATCTTTCTTTTGTTGAGGTGATCCCTGAGATTTCTTTTATTTATTAAATAGAGCCTACTCTATGCTGCTTATGTTATATCATGAAGATTTACATGAAGTGGTCACAGTTTTTCACGCCATGTTTTGAGACCTGAGCGATCATTCATGCTCCTCACCAGGTTTTTTGTAGCAGACTGTTTCTTCTCTGAGGCGTAGGATCCATTCCAGGCAGCGGTACTGGTTCTACCAGAGCTGGAGTCCTTAATGAGACTGGCCGCCGCTGGAGGATGATACTAACTCAGGCCGACGGTGCACTGAGCTCTCTTGTCAGTTGGTTAATTATTCCAGCTGTTTAATTTGTGTTCCTTTTTATTACTTAGTTGGGTACGCGGTGTCTTTAATAGGTTTTTTAAATACTCTCGATTTATTATTTATTTTTTAATGCATCACAGTATAATGTGATTGGCTGTTAATGCAGTAATTAGTGTCCTCGTCGGGGTAGTATTGGTGGCCGTGTCAGAGCTGGGTGTGGTAATTATTCCTGTCTTTTTTGTTTCTTTTTTTTTTTTCTCACGGGTAAATTTCATTCAATGTCAACAACTTCAATGGACAATAATTGTTCTTGTCGGTTGAGAACCTGTGGGTGGAACATTGACATGCTATTATACTTCTATGTTCTATCCACGATAATTGACAACTGTGGCATTATTACTACTTCACTAATTTAGTAATGACTGCTACCATAAAAATCGGAGCGTGTAGGTGTGGTTCCGATTCCTGGCCTGATCTAACGTCATTGGTGATTTACGACAGCTGTCGTTCAATGAATCAAAAAATATAGTCATTGCGTACATAATTGTTTCGAATTTTATGGTTATGGTATGGGATTGATTAAATTATTTGTAAGCTCTTTTTTTTTTTTTTTTAATTTTTTTCTTCTTTTTTAATCATGGATTGATCATTGTTTGAGACACTCTGACGTAATACATAATAACTAAGAAATTAAAAATGAACTTTTACAATGTTTTTAATGTTATACCTACAATTACCCACCATAACTTAATAAGGTAAGTCGGGGCAAGTGTATGTATGGGAATATATTTGGAATCTATTTTGTTGGGAGAGCTGCCTTCTATGGTAATTTGAAGTTTTTTAATTCTTTGAGGTAATTTGAATCATTTTAATTCTACGAGAAGGATTTTCCTACGAACGGAAAAACCGTTTTTTGTAATTTGTGTAATAAATAAAGTCGCCTGTGAAAGAAAATTTCAAATCGACGAGCATGTAACGGCAGGTAGGTACTTCTTTTTATTATTAGAATTTTATATTCCAATTTGAGATATGAATGTAACAATAGTTTATTGTAGCATTGCATGTGAAGGCTTCCGGGAATTTTCCTACAGATCTATACCATTCTCAGCATCTTTTGCCAAACCCTTTTCAGTCAAAAGATAAATTCAATGAAGAGCTTTGTTTTGCACCAGGAATTTCATTATTCAATTTCACAAAATATCCTTTCAAAAACTTATAGTGAAAATATTCTAATAAACAGATTTCTAATGAAAGTTCATTAAGAAAAAAATATTTGACATTTGACTGTGATACCACAGTAATGCAAATTAAAGAAAACATAAGTGAAAACTATATTTATTTAATTTTTTATGAAAACATTCATCCTCGTGGTTTCTATAAAGCTAATTTATTAATCGGTATTTTAAGTGATAATAATCAAAGTCCATTTTTAATATCGTGCAATCGACTTCCAAAAACAAATCATGAAAATGCTAGCCGTTTCATTAACGTTAGTTTAAAAATTATATCCAACTATATAGAATTTAATGATAAAGATCAGTTTTATTAACTGAAGCAGCCATGGCTAAGGGCAGCGCAGTTTTTAAAAGTATTTTACCCCAATTTGATTCATATTGCGTGTGCAGCTCATGCCTTCAACCGACTGACTGAAAAAGTTGTATCATTTATCGACATAAATAAATTACTTAACAATGGGTAAAAAATGTTTCTTAAACCACCAACCAGTTTAGATTAAAAAGGTCTCTTGAACCACTAGCCAGTTTAAATTATGTACACACAGATACTTCGGCGAAAACCATTACCGCCACTTCCAGTAATAACGAGATAGGGGGCCTGACTGGAATCGGCAATATTCTATACTGTTACGCAGAAATCATTAAAGTTGTTAATGAAATTAAAATAAATGACGATGCTCGAAATTTCAACCATTATTGATAAAAGCAACGTACTTAATGATTTAGCTTATATAAAAAACAAATTTAAGCTTTTAATAAATATTATTAAGAGGTTAGGAAAAATAAATTAGTCTTTAATGAAGGGATGCGAAATTATAGACGAATTACAGATGAATGTAAGGGTGCTCCTGGAAAATTTGGTGAGCTCTCAAAGGAAAAACAGAGATATTCTAACAAAAAATGTAGGTCTTGCAACTTTAAGAAATTTTGATAAATTTCTTAATGCTGTAACAGATATCACTTTTGAAATTAGAGATACAATCTTATTATCTAAATTTCAATATGCACCCATCACTTCAGTGAATGTAGAATGATCTCTTTAATCTCTTTGAAATGATAGGACACACAATTTCACTGAAAACAATTTTGAAAACTGTTTAATTGTTAATTATAATAGCGAAAAAGAAACAAATTAGAAAATTTAATTGTATTTTACAGTAATTTAGTTATAAAAAAATTTTGTCTAAAAATTTGTTGTTTAATTTACCAATGCTTTTCCTTCTTTATATTATAAATCATTATTACATTACTTTAATATAGCAATTTAGACAGTAATTATAGCCTTTTGTTGATTCATTTTTTGTCAATTCTGTTACTTATCATGCATATTTTACTAGACATTACTCCAGGTTTTACTGCATATTATCACAGGGTTTACTGCATATTTGAGGATTTTTTTCTGCATATATAGGTAATTGGCATATTTTGACCTTTATTAACTTTTCACATAAGCAAAAGTATAGAATTTATTAAAGATTTTTCATAAATAAATGACTAAAACGTTTAAGTTAGGTCTTTTCACGACATGCTTTTTAGTATATTCATCAGCATTTTTTTTTAATTTCTTCAATTATTATTTATGAAAATATTACGGGATTGGCATCTTGGATGGATACTCCTTAAGTATAGCCATAAATAATAATTGTATACAGCTTAAGTATAGCCATTAACCATCTAAATCCACTGCAGATATGACACGCAAGAAATGCTAAGACAAGACCCCCAAATGAGAAGCTGATCTAGAACTTTGTTTAAAAAGTATAAAAATTAATTGTTAATTATAATAAAGAGTATAAGTACAATAATAGACTTTAGAAATAGCAATTTCGCCCGCATATATGACCGCTAAGCCAACACCCCAAATGAGTTGCCTTTCTCAAATCTTTTTCTGAAAACTAAAAATTTATATAGTAAAAAGTATAAGTGGAGTAATTAAACTTTATGAATAGCAATTATCATTGCTAATAGTAGATATATTTCATATACGGCCACGTCAACTGAGTATAACTTACCAGTTTCGTTTTTTTCCGGTATCATCATCAAGTCTACCGTGAAGATTTCTAGTACTAAATTTGCTTATTCATCTGCAACGAAAAAGAATGCAAATGTTGGATCGGGAAACAGCTTGTTATAGGTTATGGTCAGTAATTGCACTAGATAATCGTTCACTGTGAGTGAGCGGTACTCCTGCCCGCTTCTTCAGCAAGGCTCGGCGCCCGGAAAAGGAATAATGCCACTATGGATATGGCCTCGTCAGTTTGGAGAACTGTTAGTGGACTCGAAGTAGCTTACCGTTACTCGGCATCACAACTCCATCCTCTACCGTTAAGTTTTATCCTGGCAGACGATATTTTATACTCAGTAATACTGGTCGAGAAGAATAGTCCAGGTTGGGCTTATATGGTTGTCATTAGTGATGGCGTTGTCTGTTAATGAATAGACGTGCCTAAGCCTAATATCTCGAAATGTACATCTACTGAATCCACCATCTGGGTACAAAATGTATGGAAATTCCTAATGCAAACCATTTTACTGTCAACTGAGTCATTGCAGAAGCAAACCTACGTATATGGCTCTCATTCATTCCGTCATAACCTGCATATTAATTGAACTAAGAAGAATAATCGGATTTAATCTAAACTTTATTACTGAGAATCGTTCGCTCAGAAGTAGAAATCAACTATCCCTTGAATTTAAGAGATATTTTAAAAAAAAATTTAGAACTATTATTATTTTTTTTTTGCACATTGCTCTAGCCCTGAAAGTAGCCCCAACCACTCTTGTAAACAAACAATCATGTATTGATTCATTCCATTTCATTATAGTTATATAAATTGATTATATAGATATATACAAAGTGAAATATTATATCTATATATCATTTCTTTTTATTATTTGTTCAAGTGACATTAAGTTGGTACCAATTCCAATTAGCTTATGTTATTCCGACTAGTTTTAGGTTCTCTTGTATGGTTTCTTGCCAACTGCAGTAGCATTCCTTAAAATTAACTTACGTCAGAAATGCAATATGTAAAACGCCAAATGTTAGGACCCATAAATTGTACAATTACTTTAACAAAATTAGATGAATATAAAAGATTTTTATGTTCATTTAATAGCATAGTATTGGTAATTCATAGTATTTTTAATTATTTCAGTCAGAGATTGCACCATCATAAGTTCGGAACTAGCTAAGCTTTTAAACAATAATTGCTATTAGTGATCTAATTTTCCCTAATCTGTCCATCGTGAAACGTTGGCTGAAAATTAAAATTGTTACATTTATTGTTTTTATTTGATATAATTTGGTACCTGATCCATAACTAATAACTAAGAGCCAATTTCACCACTATTCTTCAACTTTATCTTCATTGAATCGGAAGACTGAATACAACAACAAGAAGGATTTTTCCATAAAAATTGTTTACCAAATTTTCGGTTTATTGTCTGTGAATTGGTATAAAACAGATTCATGCACCCGACCAAATACGAGTCTTGTTCCGATTTTTTCTACTCTCCTTAGAACTGACTTAAATTGTGCTGTTGTGTTCTCGGAAACTCTGGAAAATGTCGCATGGAACAACAATTCTTTTACTACTTGAAACTCCTACCCGACACCATGTTTCTCAGTCTTTGATTGATAAGACGCACTTTTCTGCCGTTTCACTAGATTTTCGTTACACTTCGACATATCAGGATTATTTGACGTCCGAATGATGGTATAGAAGGATCAAATCTAATCAGGGATTGATGAATAATTTACCACTTCTATAATTTTGTTTTTATTGAAAACTAGTTTCGAATGTTATACATTCATCTTCGGTTCTAAAAACAAAAAAAAGTTAAAAAATAAACAATTCAAAATACATATAATAATGACAGATAATTCCAACTTTGAAATTCATTTAAATGAAAAAAACAACATAAATTCATCAAAGACTCAGGAGTTAAATTAATACATCACGTTGAAACAGGCTCATATTAAATATATATGAAGCACTTGAAATAATAAAATCCTTCAAATCCAATCCAGATTTTTTTTTGAATGACCAAATAAATAGTCTAATCTTAAATGTATTCCCATCTATAACAGAAAAAACAATTACTCACCAGAATTACTGGAAAAAAACCCTACCTTTAAACCGTTTACCTATAAACCCCCATCTTTCTTCCATTGCTAGTTCAGTCCGAGAACAAACCAAAACAAACTTTTCTGTTTGATATAAACTACTTAAACCTTAGTGAGTATCAACTTGTATTTGATTTCTTGTCTTAATTAAATTCATAAAGGTTTTATAATACTAATTTATATTACATTTAATTTAATATGTATTAAGCACCAAACTGTATTTTGAATTGGTTATTTTTGAATTTTTGTAAGTTTTTAGAACTGAAGATGAATGTATAACATTCGAAACTTGTTTTCAATAAAAACATAATTGTAGAAGTGGTAAATAATTTATCTATCAGTATCAGGATTAGATAGACTTTCTGTTTCGCATCTTTACAATTATTTTCTCGCAGCATAGACGATTGTCAACATTGCATTGTCAACATTTTTCTAATAAAGACAGGGGTGTACGCAAATTTTTTTTTTCGAGAAAGGGGATTCAATAAGAAGGCAAATAAACACGTTAAGGTCTATAATCGCCAAATTTGGTGTAAGGTTTAAGGATAACCATGAAAATCGAATCAAATACTATTGCTAAAATTATCCAAAATACAAATCTTATGTTGGTGGTTATGGAAATTTTTGTTCTGAGGTAATGTATCCCTTTGATCCAGCGCCCTACATACGCCACTGAAAAAACGACTCCACAAAAAAAAAGAATGAAGAAAATTGAAACCAAACCACTTTTTGTCCTTTTAATGGAAAAAAGGGCCTACTACTTACCTTAAGGAAAACGACATATAATAACGGAATGAGATCTTCGGTAACAAGAGTGTGTGTCAATAGATAGATGTCGGGACGCCGAGTGACAATTTTCGGAAACTAGTATCCAAATTCAATATCACTTTTTAAGCCACGGATTTATAATTTAATAGACGTACAAGGAAATCATGTGTTGCCCACATCAGATATTTTTCTTTAAGAATTGCTTTCTTTTGAGCTCCTAATCAACATGTAAAATTGGTAACTCATAATCAGTTACTAAGCTGATTATGTCTAGAGAGTTAGATAATGGTCAAGGTAGATAGAATCAGAAGTCAAGAGAGAGTCGAAGTAGGTACAAAATGATTCATATAATATATATATATATATATATATATATATATATATATATATATATATATATATATATATATATATATATATATATAGGGCGCGTACGCTACTCTAATTAAAACAGTTCTAGCAACATTATCAATTATAAAACTACTTTGAAACTTTTGTAAGTGACAAAACGGATTTTAAGGATTCTAAAAATGCAAACTCCGACAAAAGTGCGTTTGATCACGAACGCCCTTTTTTCGGCAACAGCCCCAATTATAGTTATATCCTTGTATCTTAGAAATAATTCTTGAATCGTTGTTAAAAAGAATTTGTTATGACAAAATCTTGTTAAATAAAAAACAAAACCAATTAATGCATGTAGCTGCAGTAATTTGGTACCAAATTTACGAATTTTGAATATTGTATACCATATTTAAATTCATCGACGTAGACTACATAAACTCATTTTGAGAGAAAAGATGAAACTGATTACTTGAAGGGCATGATTGTTTCTTATCTGGATTTACAGAGGTAAAATAGTACGTATAATAAAAACTAAGAAGCACAATACTGAATCACTTAAGTGATGTAAGGAATTTTATATTATAGAACGAAGCAGAATACAAACATGATATTAAGAACATGAAAAGTAGATCCCAAAAATGTAAAGCATCATGTTTATATAATTATATCATTAGTAATAGGATTTTTGACTGCACTGTAAGTCAGAGATAAGCTGTCGTAAGTCCAATTTTTATGAATTGGATTTTATTTTCATATTTGCATATTCTGGGCATATTTTCCTAATATAAGTATTGTAAATAAGCTAAAAGGTTAGTAAAATATGTATCACATCAAATATAAAGATCGACAACTATCCACAACAAGCAATTCAGTGCGATCTGAAACTTCTTTCTGTTCTCCTGTGAACTTTTGAAAATATTACTTACGACAGTTTTCCTCAGAGGAACAGATTTATGAAGTCCCAAAACACTGTTTTATACTTTTTATAAGTTTGTCTTGGATAAGATAGATTCAGTGTCGCCGGGGAAGATCCTAGGAAGGTCTCGGTATAAGTGTAATTATTCCATAATCAAGGATCTTTTTTGGGGGGAGGGAGGGAAGAAAAATTATGTTTTTACTTCCTTGTACGAAGTAAAGGAAGTATTGTAATCGCGAAAATTTTCGGTTTTCAGATTTCGACGGAAATATCCATTTTGACTAGCCCTGGATCCATTTTGACTAGTTTCGTCGTGCCGTCTGTACGTACTTACGTTCGTATCTCAAAAACGGTTAGCTGTAGAAAGTTAAAATTTTGTATTTAGGATTGTTGTAAAATCTAGTTGTGAACCTCCCATTTTGGTCGCTGCATGATAACCGGAAGTGGTACTTTACTTGAAGGTCATAATTGATTTCCACAAAAAATTATATTTAAATATTATACAAAACTTCTCAAATTTAGTATTTATCATTTATATATTGATTTAAATAACATACTGGATTTTGGTCTAAATTGAAGGGTTTGCTGCAAAAAGGAGGTAGCTCCGATTTTTCAAATTTTAGGAAACTATTGAAACATCTGTTTATTCAAATTTCTAAGTTATGTGAAAAAAATGTTTTAACAATTACATAATGTGTTTGAACAATTAAATAGAATTATCAAAAACATTTTTTTCACATAACTTAGAAATTTGAATAAACAGATATTTCAATAGTTTTCCTAAAATTTGAAAAATCGGAGCTACATCCTTTTTGCAGCAAACCCTTCTTCAATTGGAAAACCGGAAGCGTCATGTTAGACTTTCATCAAAAATTATATTAAAGAATAATGTAAAACATCTCAAATTTGCTAAATAGGACTTTTATATGGATATAAATGTATTTAATAGATTTTGGTTAAAATTCGTGAGCCGAAAAGGGTACTTTACTTGAAGGTCATAATAAGCTTACATCAAAAATTATATTTAAATTAAAAGAGAAATCATAAGCTTCAGTAATAAAGGTTACTAACGCATTTTGGTTTCCAATCCAATTAAACATTTTTATTACTTGTTTTAAGTATTAAAATTGAATGTAAAATACTAGTTCCTCCCCATTTATTATTGTTTTATTGTTGTCACGGAACATGGAGAAATATCTTGAAAACTAGTTACCTTAAGGAAAACGACATGTAATAACGGAATGAGATCTCCAGTAACAAGAGTGTGTGTTTGTGTGTGTGTGTGTGTGTCAATTGATACATGTCGGGACGCCGAGTGTCAATTTTCGGAAACTAGTAACCAAATTCGATATCACTTTTTGAGCCGCGGATTTATAATTTAATAGGCGTACAAGGAAATCATGTGTTGCCCACATCAGATATTTTTCTTTAAGAATTGCTTTCTTTTGAGCTCCTAATTAACATGTAAAATTGGTAAAACATAATCAGTTACTAAGCTGATTGTGTCTAGAGAGTTAGATAATGGTCAAGATAGATTGAATCAGAAGTCTCGAGAGAGTCGAAGTAGGTACAAAATGATTCATATAATATATATATAGTAGGATCTTAGTATAAAAACCTGATCTTACTTTCATTACTGTTGGAAAAACTGACATGAATAATAGGTACCGCTTTTGCCTTTTGATTTTGTTGCGGCTTCATTTATCTTTCCCGGGGTCAGTTATGAAATTTCAAATTTGTATAGATCGCTCTCGGATGATCAATGATTGTATTTAGATAGATAGAAATCCGCCATTTTGATTTTTCAATAACGATTATGTTTAGGTAGATAGAAATCCGCCATTTTGATTTTTCAAAAAAGATTGTGTTTAGATAGATAGAAACCCGCCATTTTGATTTTTCAATAACGATTATGTTTTGATAGACAGAAATCCGCCATTTTGATTTTTCAATTAAAAACAAAGAATTCATGGAAAATTTGAAGGGTTCTTTATTTCATGCATCAAATAGGTTTTTGCAAAAGTCATTAAATGCTTATGAAGGTCTGGAGAGTCCATATAGTTGCACCTATAACATCACGCAGGTTTTCTAGAAAATATTGCTTATGAAACAGATTTTTTAAAACGTTATCAAGCTATTGAAAACATGGTTAGCATCATGAGAGTGTGTTAATGTTTCCTCTACCATTAAGGGAAAGCACAAAAAAAAAAAAAAAAACATTCTTTACTCAAGCTCAAGACTTCTCTACATTCTAGGTTTCACATCTGTGACTAATAAAATAATTATAACAATATGGATGTATCGGAGGGGGGAGGGAATGAATTGGCTAGAGCAAACATTACCTCTATACGAAAACGTGTAGCGATTTGTCAATTTATGTGCATTTTATTAGTCCATTTAATTTCTATAAAGTTTAAGTGACCTTTGTACAACTGATGTTTAGGGTGATAGAAACCGAGGATAAATTAATTTGCTATAATACCTAATTAAACTAATATCGGCAACACGTATCAAGATATCTCATTATCATTATTATCATTATTACATAAGATGTTTTAAACACAAGTGATAAGGACAAACTGTCAGCATAATTCTCTTGTTACAAGCAATTTTACCACAATGGGATAATGATTCCAAGTAAAATATGTTAAAACTTATTAGCATGACCCAAGCCTACAATCAATATTTTTTGACCATGGCGTTCCCATGATTTACTCTGCTTAAGCAGACCTAGTATTTTTTCCTTCCAGTATGTAAATATACAATAGAGTGTAGTGCATTGAAGTTTTTACTCCCGATGTTACGTATGTCTGTTTTTTAATTTTTTACTTTGTTTTAATTTATAAGCCATGGAGGACATCGGGATTGCAAGACCTTCTAATGGAACTCAGACTCTAAAAGGGAAATGGGTGCGTACCTGGCTCATTAATAATATATACATATACTAGTAAATCATCTATATGTAGAAACTATTCAAATATACTGAAAAATTGTTTTTATGTTTTGCCATTTCTGATATAAATCATAGATTTAGCCATTAAAAGGTAACGTAGGATATGGTTCTCACGAGATGTATTGGAGACGGTTAATTAATAATAATGGTTAATTGACCGTTGATCTATTTATCAGCTGCATGGCCAATGGTGAAGATTATTAGAGCCGGTTGTGAACTTTCCTAATGATCGAACCGTTGTCCAAAGCGAGGGCCGTATTAATTGTAATTGGTAGTCCTGCTTTTTCCCCTTATTGAATTAAATTTCTTCTAATCTTACCAAAAAAAGATTTTTATGGATCTAAAATAACCGTAAAATATTTATCTTTAGGTGGAGAAAATTTAAGTATTTACAAATTAAAAGTAGTATAAAATTACAATGATTAAAAACACACACCTCACCATTCGCAATAAAACATATTCAAAAGCAGAAATTCATAAAATAAATATAAATTAAACTTTCTAGAAAGATAGGGACTTTCTCTATTATTCCAGAACATTTCAGCTTCATTCCAAATTAAGTAAGATAATGTGGGGTAAATTCACAATAGTTTTTACCTAGTTCGACTATAAATGACTGTGAAATCATTATTTTTATAGTTAGAACTTTCCTCTGTTTTTAAAAATGTTTCTTAGACGGTTATGTGTGTGTGTGTATATATATATATATATATATATATATATATATATATATATATATATATATATATATATATATATATATATATATATAGTACGAACTTGCTCCTGTCTTAAGTGGTAAATTCGTGAAAAGTAACTGGAAGACTCATCATTCTAGTAGGAGCGATTTTGGGGCAACTGCATAATAGTTCGGTTTCCGGAGGATTATTTAATTTGTGTAATCACCGAAAAAAGTTAAAGCTTGTCTGAGATTCACATTTTGCTATCTTCATGAAGTTAATGAAAGTGGAGCACATCACCCGCATTTGTCACACAAAAGATGTCTGCACTTGCACCTGCCATGTTTTGCTCGGTGACTTCGGACTTGCGCTTAAGAAAATTGAAAACTCAAAGAAAAGTGTAAACCACGAACTATTTGAACAGCTGCTGTAGGTTTCGCTTACGACAAAAAAAAAATAAATAAATAAATTATAAATGCCTAATGGTAGATAAACTCTGAAGTAGCAGTACAGCAAAAGTTGAAAGACGCAACTTCATCAACAGCTTGGAATTAATATTTTTATAATTCGGTATACATCACCTTGGCGAATTTT
Organism: Rhaphigaster nebulosa; assembly: GCA_948150685.1. NCBI lineage: Eukaryota > Metazoa > Arthropoda > Insecta > Hemiptera > Pentatomidae > Rhaphigaster > Rhaphigaster nebulosa. The sequence goes on from OX411308.1 coordinate 34,498,990, forward strand.
CATGACTTATTTCGGATACATCAGTGTTTAGATTTCATACTGCGTAAAGAGCAGCTCTTTTAACAAAATTACGAGGATTTGGATTTAACGAAACAATAACGAACTTACCGCACATTACCTCACAGGCTCGTTAATAAAAGTTTTTCTTTTTAGTTATTTATTGAGGAATGATATTAAAATATTCTTTTTAAACCGAACTAGTCGAATCACGGAATACGCAGAGGAAATTATCGGAGATTACCAATATGGTTTTAGACTTAATCGGTCAACTACTGATTAAACATTTTCCATACGGCAAATATTAGAATGCAAAGATGTAGTTCATCAACTTTATGTCGATTTCAATAAGGTTTATGATTCCATTGATTCCCAGAAGCTGTATGATATTTTGATTGAGGAGGGAGTACCGATGAAGTTGGTAAATCTATTCGGGATGTACTTGACCGAAACAATAAAGTTAAAGTCGGTAATTATTTTTTTTTAGAAGTTTGAGGTTCGCTCGGGTTTAAAACAAGCTGATTCACTTACGCCTGTCCTATTTAATTTAGCACTAGAGTATGTAATTAGAATGGGTGGTTAAATATACGTGCTTGAGTTTGCTAGTAATTTGGTATGGTTAAGTTAGGACACGGAAACTATAAAACTAACTACCGAATTTCACCATTGCTGCGATTTTTGAGAAATAGATATTGGAGGAAGGAATGGGTTTGAACAAGTTGAGAAATTTAAGTATTTAAGGTCTATGATAACTAGAAAAAAACGAAATTCTAGGGAAAATAAAGGCGGGATATGCTTGCTATCTTTCAGTATGATCATTGCTTAGGTCGCGCATTTTGTCCAGAAACGTAAAAGTTAGAATTAGCAAAACTATTATCTTCCTACTGCTCTGTATGGGTGAATCCTGACCGCTAGCCTTGATGTAGAACAATGCCATAAGGTCTTCGAGAATAAGGTAGTGCGTAAATTATTTGGTACGAAAAATGATGAGTCTTCAGGAGGTTACATAACAAGGAATATCGGAGAAGCGCCCTGTTGATATAACTGAAGTGATATCATTGCGACGGTTGAAATGGGCTTTTATAGTTGGGCTCAGTAACGAATGAATTCCCAAAAAGTTAATAAACGCTGAGCCGAAACGTCCGAAGGGTAGACCGAAACGTAGGCGGAAGGATTGAGTTAAGGGCGGTCTTACGGGTTTGGATTTTGGCGGAAGTCGGTGGACTGAGGTTAGTAGACAGATTGGTTATATCCAACCTTCGGATTCATTTAGCCTTTTATTAATATTATTATTATCAGTTATTTATTGCAAACGAAATTGAAGTTTTCTAAATTTAATTTGGACTATTTCGTAGTTCTTGTGACACAATATGATTTCCTATTGAACGTTTATAAATATATAAGAGAAAATAATGGGGAGAGAGCATTTAGTAACATTCAAGTTAGACTTTATTTGTTAATTTACATGTTTTTAATTTTTTTTAGATGCAAAATTCATAATCACAGAGAATTCTATTAGAAATCTTATTACTTATTGAATTTTTATGTTTAAATTTACTTTTTTTCGATGTTAGGCGGTTTTTAATTTTATCTTAGTAAAAAATTTTATCGAATTTTGTTTATTTAACTAAGCAAGGACGGGAAGATTTTTTAATTGACCATCATACAGTTCTAAAATAGAAATTTACGTAATTACTTCTCTTGTAAAACTAAGTCTAGCGTTAATTTTTTTTCAAAAAATAAATATTTTATATGCAAAATGAAATTATGTTGTTACGATGATAATACTGTCAAATCTTTTCTTAAACATTTCCACCTTAATTAAATTCAAAGTTTTGAATGAGTATCTTTGAATTTTCGGGGCGAATTATAAATAGCTTTTGATGGGTTTCGCAAATACATATGAATATTAACACCACAATCACTATTGGATGTTACTTCTGCAATTTATTACATATGACCAAAAATGAACTTGACAATGACAATTTATAAAAATATTTATTTCATAAAATCTGATGCTGTTTTGTTAGTTATATATAAAGCTACATTTATATACCACATAAGACTAATAACTGATTAATTACTTAAGCATGTTTTAATCTTTTAAACTCAATTAACATTTAGCCGCATGAATTGATATCGTTTTATCATCCTATACAAACTATCGCTTTAAAATTATAATAATTTTTATTAAATATGATTCTAGTTTTTAAAAAAGCTCTTTACAAAGATTGTTAATATAATTATAAATTATGCTTTAGTGAATAAAAGTGGCATCGGATAGACTTTATTTACACTATATTCGGGTAAAATCATTTATGTAACATTGAATTATGTAAAGCATCTGTAGTTTTACGACCATGGAAATCATATGCTGTCATGAGTTATAAATAAAGAAAAAAATAATTAGAAAAGGGAATGAAAGAGATGAACGATAATTATAGTTGTGAATGAAAAGTTAAAAGGGAAGGCCTGGAATTGAAATACCCAATCGAAAATAAGAAACTTGTGATCAGAAAAAAACAAATATAACTTCGGCGTCGTTTACTTTAAACGGAATTATCTAACTGTAATATTAAAAAAAAAAAAAGCTGCTTCTTGGATGGGATCCTTCCATAAAAAGTTGACTGAATTAGACAGGATTCCAATCCAAGGTGAATGAACGTAGGTATTTATTAGGTCCTTACAAGTCACCGCCTGACTTAGTTGTTCTTTGTTTGTTTTTATTATAACATGTTTGTTTTAAATATTAACAGTTAGATGGGGAATTCCTTCTTTTCTTTTTTACGTATATATGTTTTATTCTACCATATGCTTCTAGATTATTCTTTATAAAGTAGTCATTATCTTTTAACATCATGAATGTATTCAATTCTTGCTTTGTCTCTTGGTTTCATCCGCCTCAAATTTGGAATAACCGTTAATATAATTTATTTAATAAATTAAAAAGTTCCACCAACAAGCATAAGTGCTCAGTTGCAGGTGGTAAACAAAAAAAATTTAATTATTTTACTATTTTAAAATAAAAAAAAAAAATTATTACATGAAGAAAAATAAAATAAAGTATTACTGTTAAGAGAATCAATTGATAATAACATAATAAAATATAATTTAAATAAATCTATAAAGGAAAAATATGAAATAATAATAATTCTCTTAATCTCTTAATAAATTTTAAGTGTTAGGTTTTTTATAATAATAATCTATATTGTTCAGTCTCATTTGCTGGAAACATGTTCATGGAAAAGGATCAAAACGACAATAAATTTATATAAACGGCCATAAAGTTTCACGTGTTTACCCCTTGTTTTCTCTTTCCCTCACATTTAATTTACAACATAACGTTTTCAGACATTTTTTTCTTCTTTTTCTTACTCCCCTCAAATATTAAAAATGACAAAATCCAGAAATATGGTCGAGGCAAGATCCATCGTTCGCCGAAGTCATTCTAAGGATGGTTATGTAGATCTGCTGTGGATTCGGTAAGCAGATCGCCGAGTCTTCCGACAAGTTAGGATTTTTCACTCTGCTCCTGATTGTAAAGAAACGGGTCATGCGGTCGCACGAAAACGTTCGCTAAGAATGTAGTGCCTTGTCTACTTCCAGGCCTGAGAGGCGTGGCGGATGTCATACAGGAACAGAGGATTGGGGTATACCTTTAGCTCATCTTAGCATTTGATGTGGGGCCTCGTCCAATAAACTCGAACACCGAGGGAAACTGGAGCTCTTCAGGGAGCTGTTCTGTGCTCTGTGAAGAGAGGCCTCAGGGACGATCTTCCGTAATACAGAGTTGTGACTCTGAAGTCTTCGAAGTGTACTATAGTAAAAGTAGCGCAGGAGCATTGCACCGTAGAGGTCGAATGACTGCCTTGTATATTTGCAGTTTCAGGCGAAGGGTAAGCTCAGGTGACATGAGCAGATGGTAGAGGCCGTGGGATTTCTCCCGGACCAACTTTAGTCTTTTCCTTGTATGGCTTGAATAAGTAAGATGCCAATCCAGGGTAACACCTAGGTAAAAGATAAAGGTCGAGACGGTCGCAATGGTGAGAGCACATCGGACGTTTGCATCGGAGGTGTGGACTCCTATGTCCGCGTAGGCAGCTACCACAGCTTGATGATGCTGATAAGAGACTACTGGCACAGTCAGGATGACGAACATAATTGATCCCAGGACTGAGCCTTGTGGCACTCCGCAAGTGGTAGCAATAATATGTGGGTTTGGGTACCCAACTTTCAAATTTCTTCCACGAGTATAAAGTCGTCTTGCAACGTTAGACGCCGATTGGACATTTTTTTCTAAGAAATTTATTTATTGTTACTGCTCCGTTCCTATGGGTCGTAGTGTGATAGAATTTATATGAGCGTTAAGCATACAGTCTACGTGAACAGACGGTCTAGCCAAAATATTTTTTCAAATCGGTAGTTCATGAAATTAGCAAACTCAAACACACAAACCCTTCCGCTTTAAATAATAGAATAGATAAAGATGAATTTAGGCGTTTACCGTCAGTTAGATGGGACACTTTTTTCAGTTATCCGTTTCCGTTCCACCCCAACAAGTCAAACCCCTTTCAATTTCAAGATACTTTTATTTGAATTATATTTACGGATGTCAGGAGCGCAATTTCATGTAGCAAAGCCTTATAACTTTTTTTCATCTGCTTCATATTTTTTTGGACCAAATATTCTAGGCAGTTTTATTTTCGATAACTAGAAAGCGTTCTACCGTAAGCTAACGTAACCTAAGTTCCACTCTTTACATCCCCTAAAATGTCTATTTTTTATCCGTATTTATTGAGACCTAATATCTCAACTTTATTTATTAGCGTTGTTGTATGCTATTTAATCTTCTTTAACCAAGATAGTAGTATAATCTTAACCAATAACGGATGTTTAATTGCCAAGCCTTAAATATTTTCCTGTAAAAATTGTTTTTGTAATTAAATATTCCAGTTTCAATTTAGTAACACTTAAAAGTTTAATCCTGTTTTTACCGATGGTTCAACTCTTTTTCAATGTTCTTATTTTTTTTTTCTATGAGTTGTATCATTTATTGATATGAAAAATAATCAAAGTATAATATGCATTGACAAAGAAACTCTAATAAATAAATAAAATGTAAAAGTATAGCTCGATTTTAATATTTTTTCTTATAACTTCCTCAATAGTCAGAAGCTTTAGTATAAATTCTATCCAGATTTGAGGCAACCTCTTTAAAATTTAAATGCTAATCTCAATATTAATTAAGCATAAAACTATTTTGCATGCTACAGTAGTTTTTCTTTTGTTTTTTTTTTTCCGAAAAAGTTTTTTGGGTAGAAAGGATATAAACCATAAATTGTTTACTGTAAAACATAAAACTCATGATCCGAAAAAAATGTTATCAAGAAGTCGATTAGCGCAGTCGAGAATATTGAATGAAGTATTAATGGCTTGTATAGGTCAGTTATTATTAACTTTCTATTGGATTTATTATCGCTATAATTTTATTGATGATTTTATCTTCGGTTTATCTTCAAGGCCGGTGATGTTATTATCTTCTTGATAAAACCTTAATCACTGGAGGCAGGATTGGGGGATGGTTGATATCGATAGAAAGTAGTTTAAAACCACGATAAAGTCTGTAATTAAAAGTTAATGAATATTTTTTTCACTATAGAAAAAAATTATAAAAATTAATTGAAGGAGCAATTAATTATGCCCACATTTACACATCATGGTAAATGGGCGCGTGTCCATTGAAGTCATTTTACCGCAGCTGTTTTTGATATGTTTTACTACGTTGTTTGTAGAGGCAAATAGTGCCGTGTCCGCCGAAGACATTTTACTTTAAATTAAACCATTTGCAGTTAAACCATAACATTTTACCTTAGTTACTTAAGTTTGTTTGATATATTACAAAAAATGTTTAGAAAAAGATATTTTATAAAAAAAAAAATGTGTGTGTGTATATATATATATATATATATATATATATATATATATATATATATATATATATATATATATATATATATAATATAAATTAATAATTAACAAGATTAATTATTAATTCAGATCATTTACTTTTAAATGGCATTGAACAGCTGTTTATTGGCTTTTGTTATAAATGAAGGTTGTACTAATCAGCACGCTTGTCAGTAAAATATATTATAGTGATTTAGGGAGTAAAAGACTCGTATACAATTCTATTTTGTTTTAGCAAACGTTTACGGTCGTATTCTTTCTAAATCAATGAATTAAAAATTGTATACGGTGCAATGATGAAGAAATAGGCAGTACGGCATCTGCCTATCGACCCGGCTATCCACGGCCCTGATGCACTCATAACTTTGCTTAACCAATGGGATGAAGCCAGAGAAGTCGAAATTCTGACACTTCTTCTCGACCAATGGATAAGAAGCTGAACACCCTCCGATGTCGTAAAGTGGTTCATCAGTGAGGGGTGTGGCCTGTTTTGCCCTGAAGGATTCAAGCTCTTCTCGTACAGCTTGTTGTTTAGGAGTCTGGTTTTTCCTAGGCTTTGGTTCACTTCGGTGGGGCTGGATGTGACTAGCGTCGAACTCGTCAGCCCAATTTCCCGTTGGATTGGGATTCTTTTTCTCCAAAAACCGTCGAGGACGGTTTGAATTCCTGACGTCACGAGGACGTGGTTGATTTGTCTGTGGTTGGTTGCTACGACGGAAATCCTGTCGTGTGTTGTTTTTGGCATCTGCCAAATATTAGTTATATCTTACGATAAAAAATGGTAAAGTTCGACCGATTAATGATAATCTTGTTGCAATTAGGGAATTTAAACGCCCAACAACAAGAAAAATGGTTCGCCAGCTATTAGGAAAGATTAATTTCTATCACAAATTTGTTGACCATTGTACTCAACGATTAGCTCCCTTACATAATTTGTTGAAGAAGAATGAAACATTTGTTTGGACAGATGATTGTGAAATTTGTTTTCAAGAGGTTAAACGATACTTATGTTCACCACCAATTTTAGCGATTTATAATGAAGACAGATATAGTAATAGAAGTGGATGCAAGCCGATCAGGACTGGGAGCAGTTTTAAAACAAGTTCAAGAAAATGGAATGTTACATCCAGTGGCTTACTTTTCAAAAAAGCTTACACCAAGCCAGATGAAAAAAGAAATAATGTATTTGGAGTGTCTCGCTATAAAAGAAACCATTATATATTGGCTATACTATTTAATAGGAAAAACTTTCATAGAAACATCAGATCATAAACCACTGATTAATCTAAAAGCAAAATCAAGAACTGATGAGGCGTTAGGGGACTTAATACTGTATTTATCCCAGTATAATTTCAAGGTAATTTATAAAGAAGGGAAGGATAATGTAGAAGCGGATACATTATCGAGGAACCCAGTATTAGAATGTTCTGATAACGACGACGACTGTTTAAAGGTAATCAATATGGTTCAATTAGATGACATCACGAAGGATCAAAACACAATTAAAGATGAAATTGAAATATCAAAGAAGGTTTTAAGAGACGGTAACATTAGTTTCAAGATATTAAATAACAGAAAGCGGATTTATGTGTCTGAAAAATTTGGGCTCGATATGATAAAAAAAATACATCTGTTTTATGGCCATATTGGTACTAGTCAGATCGCTGAGAAATTGAGACAATTTTACTATTTTAAAAACATAGATGAACTTATAAATCAATATTGCAAGTCCTGTGAGATATGTTTCAAAAACAAGACTAGAACAGGAAGAGCAATCGGGATGTTATCGACATTGGGTCCAGCAGAATACCCGTTCCACATCATGTCCATTGACACAGTTGGAGGATTCGCCGGTAACGGGTAACGGTCAGTAAAAAAATACATGCATTTATTAGTAGACCATTTTTCTCGATACGCGTGGATTAGAACATCGAGAAGTCGTTATGCGAAAGATTTTAACAAACTTCTAAATCCACTGACAGAGGAAAATAATATCAAAGTGTTACTAGTGGACCAGTATGGACCTTACAATTCAAAAAAATTTAAAATGTTCTTAGACAACAAGAAGATCGAGTTGCTTTTCACTACAGTGGATAACCCACAATCTAACGGTTTAAATGAAGGTTTAAACCAAACTTTGGTAAACAGAATACGTTGCCGATTGAATGAGAGTAATTCTAGCGTGCCCTGGACTAAGGTTGCTGAGTTGTGTGTTGAGGAATACAACAATACTATTCACGAAACGACTAAGTTCTCACCTGCTTACCTCTTACTAGGTATTAGATCAGAATAGTACCGACTGAATTGGAACGAGGCTCTGATTTAATAAAGGATCGCCGGGAAGCACTTGAAAATTCCAGAAAAAATTTTGAAAAAAATAAGAATGGAATAGATAAAAATAGAAAAATTCACGAATTTAAAGAAGGTGATTTTGTATATATAACAAACGGTGCTAAATTAAACATGAACAAACTGGATGCAGTCAGAAATGGACCCTTTTCTATTAAACGACGCATTTCTTCAAGCATTTATAAAATACAATGCGATAAAAAACACAGCGCTACAATCTATTTTCATAGTTGTAAGCTAGTGCCTTACTCTTTTCCTGTAGGAAATGAGTCTCCGACCACCGGAGGTGTAAATTAATAATTAACAAGATTAATTATTAATTCAGATCATTTACTTTTAAATGGCATTGAATAGCTGTTTATTGGCTTTTGTTATAAATGAAGGTTGTCAGCACGCTTGTCAGTAAAATATATTATAGTGATTTAGGGAGTAAAAGACTCGTATACAATTCTATTTTGTTTTAGCAAACTTTACGGTCGTATTCTTTCTAAATCACAGAATTATATATATATATATATATATATATATATATATATATATATATATATATATATATATATATATATATATATATATATATATATATATATATATATATATATATATATATATATAGTTGTAATTTTTGGGCAAATATATATAAGTTTTTGTTTTATCTTCATCATACTATCTCATTTACATGCCATTCGTTCAGTGGAGAATCGCTTTCTCACCAATGTCAGTAAAAGAGTCCACAAAAGACTTTTTGGTAAACCAACAACCCCATAACAAAGCGGACTGAGGACAAAAAAGAAAGCCATTTGTATTCTAAAGAAAGAGTTAGTATTGGGTAGGACGAGATAGATCTGTGTAGTTAGAAACTGAATGACAATATTAAGATGGAGTTTAAAATTAGAAAAACGTTTAAAATTCTACATTTAAATGATTAGTTTTTTGCTTGAATTAAATTTCGTTATTTTTATATGGTTTTATTGATTATGTTATTAAATTGCGTCTTTATTATTCTATTTTGTGCGTTTATATTTATCTTTTAAATATATTTACGTTTAATTTGAATTTCGAACTGTTCAAAACTCCTATTATAACGACAACGAAAATAGTAATCAAGCTTTTTTTTAATCACAGTTTAGTGGTGATTTATTAGAAAGCGGCTACATGAATTGAAACATTGAAACCCCTTAATCCGTGATTCTTTTATTGACACCTTATATTTTAATGTTTTTTACTTGCTTGTACGAAGTAGATTTTCAGATTTCAATGGAAATATCCATTTTGACCATCTCTGAATCCATTTTGACTAGTTTCGTCGTGGCGTCTGTACGTACAAACGTTCGTATCTCGCATAACTCAAAAACGGTTTGCCGTAGAAAGTTGAAATTTTGTATTTAGGATTGTTATAAAATCTAGTTGTGAACCTCCCTTTTTGGTCACTGCTTAATCACCGGAAGTGGTACTTGAAGGTCATAATTGATTTCCATCAAAAATTATATTAAAATACTTTGCAAAACTTCTCAAATATGGTTTTTATAACTTATATATTGATTTAAATAACATACTAGATTTTGTTCTACATTGGAAAACCGGAAGTGGTACTTTACTTGAAGGTCATATTAGACTTTCATCAAAAATTATATTAAAATATAATGTAAAACATCTGAAATTTGGTGAATAGGACTTTTATATTGATGTGAATGTATTTACTATATTTTGGTTAAAATTGGTGAGCCGAAAACGGTACGTTGCTTGTAGGTCATAATAAGCTTACATCAAAAATTATATTTAAATTAAATACATAAATCATATGTTTCGGTAATAAAGGTTTATTTGGTAATAAACGCAATTTGGTTTCCAATCCAATTTAACATTTTTATTACTTGTTTTAAATGTTAAAATTTAGTGTAAAATACTGGTTTTTCTCTCTATTTGTGTGTGTGTGTGTCAATAGATGGATGTCGCGACGCCGAGTGTTGTTTTTGAGATACTGCGATCTTCGGAAACTAGTAACCAAATTCAGTATCACTTTTTGAGCCACCAATTTATAGTTTAATAGGCGTACAAGGAAGTCATGTGTTGTCCACACAGATATTTTAGCTCAAAATGAACTATTACTTTACATCGGAGTTGTGTACGGTTGGAATCGTTATAATCTTCTCAAAACGTTATATTTGAATTACAATAATAATTTAACAGCTTTTCGGCACATAAGAATCTATTTATTTACTGGAGATCTTCCAGGAAATTATGTCATTTCTAACCTCTGGTCCTTTTAAAATTTGTAGATTTATGAACAGCTTTTTTCCACATATAATAACCGATTTTGTGCGAAGTAATCAAAAATATTTGGTAATACTTGAGTAATATTTAGAAATGGGATGATTTAATTTTAAATATCACTCTGTACTCTTTGAATGGTTCCCATGTGGACAAATTTTGTCTAGATCTGAAATGGTTCCAAGAATAATAGCAAACACATTGTTACGACATAACATTGTTGATTGTACAATACAGATTATTCATGAGAGTTCTTATGTATAATAGGGAACTATAATATTTCTCTAATAGTGCCAAATCATCTCTCAAAAGTGCCAAATCTCTAATAGTGCGCAGTACTTGGAAATTAAATTGAAATTGCCTTCTCACTCGACTTCAGAAAAATATATAATATAAAAATGACAATCATTGCCTCCCAGGTTTTGTTCTCTACGCATCGAACGAAATTTCTCTATTTCCACGACAGGTGGAGAATATGATTGGAATTGACCATTCCGGAGTTCCTGGTGAAGACGTTACCTGCCGAATTACGACGTACAGAAAACCAACTTTCTCTGATCGATACCTGAGTGGGACTCTCACTTGAGACCGCAGAAAAGGGGGTTAAGAATACGTTGTCTCATGAGATTGGTGTACAACAAGGCAGGGTCACTGATAAAGACCTTCAACACAGGCCCGGTGCCCGCACAAGGGAAGCCTCGCCCGCAGGTATGTGGGTTCTCTTTTCAAACGTTTAGCAGATGAACAGTTGGCACATAACGTTTGCCATTTAATCCACCCCTCTACTCTCCTGTACAAGTACACCTGTTAGAAGACAGGTGTAATTTTCACCTTTTTTTTTAGTTCAGAATCCATGTGCCCATTTGTTTAATATATTTTATTAATCGATCATTCATGGAATCAAGAACACCTATAACTTAATGTGTACTGTTCTATAAATTAATTCACAATGAGTTTTCATCAAGTTTGGAAATATGCATGATCCAAGTTCAAGAAAAGTAAGTCTTCGTTGCCAACATATTTTTTTTTTACATCACTCATAATAAATTTAAATTTTTTTTTTAATATTATAAATATATAAATTTTTTTTGACCTGGGATGGAGGAAAGAAATGTATGAAATGGTAAACATTTCTATTTATCCTTATGTTGGAATAATTATTATACGGTATGGTATATTGTTCAGTTCCCAGTAGGAATTGGTCTCCAGGGAAGTTAGGGACCATCACTCCCTTAGGAGAAGGCCCACATAAATTAACAGAAAAAACAAGTTCATAATATTGTATAAAATTGTAAATAGCATCTGAAGTAAAAGTAATATAATCAGTAAAATTCTGTTACTTTTGTAATAAAAGGCTTTATTCATGCATTCATTCATTCATTCATGGTATATTGTTAATCAATTCACCGTGGATTTTAATCATTATTACATTTAAAAATCTGGTGCGCGCCTCACAACTTTCACTTGCCTCCCTATTTAAAATAAATTTTAAATGTTTACATTTAGTTTCCATGGTAATTCTATTTAGTTACTAGTAAATAATATTGCAGTAGAATTCATTGCTACCTACAGAAATCACTTTCCAACGGGATTTTATGCGTCTATTTTTCTGGTCTCATTTCCGGAAATTTGCTTTCAATCTTGGAAAATATTTCTCATTATTTCTCATTATGTTAATAATCAAATTTTTTCCTAGTTCATATTTATCCATGTTTTATTGCAACTAAGGATGAGAAATGGCTAATTATTTCAACAAACCAAATTAAAAATACTTTAGAAGAAGATGTTTTGAGAATTCGGCATTTAAGCACTATCATACTATTTCAATGAGGATAAGAACTAGTTCATATTAAATGTAATTTAATTGTACATTGGCATAACGAGTTTGATCCAAGTCGTTGGAACCGTTTTCGAGAAAATCGTAAAAATGTGTAAAATCATTGATATAAAATGGCACTTCTAGTATCCCGATTTTGGTGAAAAAGTTGCAGTGACATCACAGGTCCATGTATATTTTTAATAAGCAATTTCTGTTTCGCATAACTTTTCGTTTTGGAGCTTCCCACATGCATAACTACTCAAAGACCATTTTGCGAGACTTGGCTATTTGGACTCAGGGGACTTTAAAACGTCTATTTCTCTTTTAAAACTCTTATTCGATTTTACACGATCGCAGATCTTTACCTTACTTTATGCTTCATCTATAGGTAAGTGAATGTAAAAACTATAGACATTTTGTTTGCAATGTGTATTACTTTCATATTTCATAATAACGTTTTACATATTAAGAGTATTATAATAAGATTATTGTATTATTCCTAGCAAATAGAAGTTTGTAACAAATCGAACTTAATTTCGCAAATCCATGCATTGTCAGGACAGAAAATCGAATTAATAAACTTATGAGATGTTTGGACACCCGATATGTTCGTATTAATTGAATGTGACATTACACGGCTTGTATACAAAAAATTATAAAAACATTTTCTGATAGAATTACTCAAACAGAAGGACAGAGAAGACGGATAGATTACACCTGTCGACAAAAAGAAAGCAGGGAGGATATGAATGGACTTGTCACTGGGGCCAGCCATACCGCTACCCGGCCACAGTCACTTTTTTGTACTTGTTTACCCCGGAGAGAGGGGGGAAGGATCTCAAATGGGTTCGATGAACCTCCACGCCCCATTGAGGAAATAAATTGCTCCTACCTTAAATAGTATCTTTCTTCCACTTCATATTACACCATGACCACTAATAACTGACCTTGCTCAACTTGGAACCCCCAGAACCGTGTGTGGCAACTGGTTTTCACTCAAAGCAAAATATAGGGGACAAGAAAGCAGATAAGATGGACAATTAAAATAGAATACATTTGAAACGGCTAAACGAACTGGATATAGGCACATTTTGGGCCCAGCATAACGTGTGTCTGTATATACATAATATTGATATAAACATTTCTTTCTTATTTTTTTTCAGTTCAATAGATTGAATTGTTTATCGACCAATGATTATGCAAATGACATGACCTAACCAGGATCATGGAATACCGGAAGATTTTCTCCCAACGCATTGAAAGGATAATAGCAGTCTCCTACTTTGAGACTGCTTCAAGACAAACTCGCGACCCAAGAGCCCGTCAACGGCAGATGGAACAGAAAATAAATTATGTGCTATAGGCGGACTCATCCCAAAAAAGTTAATTAACGCTAAGCCGATTCGTAAGCGTCCGAGGGGTAGACCGAAACGTAAGTGGGAGTATTGGGTTAAGGGAGATCTCATTGTTTTGTAGTTAAAAAATTGGGGGTATCGGCATCCCGCAGTTCGATAAGACTTCTGTTATTATTGTTATAGCCGGACTCAAACCTGGCACCAATAATTAAGAGTTGAGTTCTTGACTCAATGAGCTACCCGACACTCTTAGAAAATCAGTTCAGTGCAATCCGAAACGTAATGGCTTATTTTTATACATGCCTAGTGTTTTCGGATTGGTGCTCGACTGTGAACAACAGTAATACTCGGTGGGTGTGATCAGTCGAGTGAAGTATACAAAGCGTGTACTATTGTTATTGGTCCAATTCTTTAGTAAAAAATGGCTTAATGGAGCAGTGAAACTTTGTTTCTGTGTTTCTATGGAATTCAAATTGGCAACCTATAAAGATAGAAACATATGTGATACGTGATCGTTTCAAGCAATGATTCAAACTGATGTAATCTAAAAGATCTACATTCTTTGAGATCTTCGGTTTCAAATTTTCTTATGAGAGTTACAGTTTCTTGTTTACATTTATTTTTTTGAAAGCCCTTCTTAAATAACATTTAATTTATTAATATAGCAGTACCACCGTGAGCAGTGTTCGGGTGTTTTCTTCTGTATGTCATTGCACCAGAAATACGAAATTGAGATCGTGGTGTAAGGTGTGTCTCTGTTAGTGCGATGTCTGTACGTCGGTTGAATATGATTCTGTCCTATGTATGTATCATATTATGTTTTTATTTGTGTCAAAACCTATTTTTGAATAACGCAAATTATAATGAGAAAAATAAAATGGTATGATTATAAACGTCTGTAGTCCGCGGTATAGAAATCAAAGATCAGATAAGGAAAGACGTCAACATGTAGATGTATATGTAATGGTGATTGTACGTAAACAAGTACGATTTATCATATTGAGTTCATATTAATAAATTGAATATTTTTTTTTCTCCAAAATTTTCAAATTATCCAGTTTTATCATTTTCATTCTTCGGTTATGATTTGTTCCTATGAATTCCTGCAAGAATCGAAATCTTAGAGAAGTTAACAACAACTTTATTTTATCATGAGCGCCCGCCACCCGTATTTTATCTAGTTAAGGTTTTTTAAATTCATTGCAATTTAAGATAAGATAAAATAAAAAAGAATTCATAAACATTTCATTAATATAAAATTACAATTCGACTTGATTTTTGATCTTGATTGCTCATATTTCCTACTAACCTCTATTCCTTCAGAATGGCTAACCACCGTCCGTTTAAATAAAAAGGATATGTAGAAAGTGTTTACTTATCCTATAGTCAGAATGCATGGGGCTAAACAAAGCTCTTCAGCTCTTCTCTTCTTCACAATGACCCACTAGAATACTAAATGAACGTTGCTGGCCCAAAAAAACCTGTTGCAAAACCAGGAAATATATTTGGATAACTTATTAAAACAAAGCATATTGACATATATTGTTTCAATCCGAAAAATATTCATGGGCTTAGTTTTATTGTTAACAATAATTAAATGTTTTTTTTTTGTATTTATTAATACAAAATAGAACATTGATCTATCTATTCACTTTTTTTTCTCGAAATTAAAGTCACAAGTTCTTCCCGGTTCTCGTGGATTAAATGATTTCCTAAAATTTATAACTTTCAAAACGAAATGAAATACAGTGCTATTCCGCGCAAGCACGTAGTAAATCGTGATGATTTCTTTATTGGGAAACAGTATTGGTGATTTTTTATAAAATACAGAAAATTAAAAAAAATGTTTTAACAATGTTCTCTTGCTTACTAAATACCCGAAGATAACCGACAACAATTGGACGAAATGCGGTGCAATGATTTAAAAAAAAAAGAAAAATCTTTTTAATTTGTTTTTTTTAATTATAATTAGCCTTGACTAATTATGATAAGTAATAAAAAAAGCACAGTATTTTTTTTTTAATTGTGGACGATCAAAAGTAAGTTTTCTCTCAATTTGATAGTGAAGTTTTCGATTGGGATCTTATCTGTAATTCCTAGAAATACGAATACTAAATTGCGTATTTACTTCCTAGGTATTTATCTTTTCCGAACCCTCAAAACCAAAATGCCTCCTTATATTATTGATCTGTTCACCCCGTGTTCCTCTGTACACTCCTTAAACACCAGACCCCAACCTATAAACTTGTATATACCCTTTCATAGAACTGCCTCTTTCAAAAGATCCTTTACCTTTCGAGCTACTTCATTTTGGAATTCCTTACCCAACTCCATTCGCAAATCCTCATCCTTAATCTCCTTTTAGCATCAATTATTTCTCCACCTCCTTAACTATCAATCTTCCGCATTTATGTAAGTACTATAGTTATATATATATCTTCATTTTATGTTTATATCTTATATTTACTGTTTATAGTTTTATGTTTATTATTATTATTATGTCTATTGTTTGTTAGTTATTGTCTATTGTTAGTAGACAGGTGTACATATATATTTAATTACGATTTAAATCCCGTTAATTATTAAAATTTCCTTTATTTTATTTTACTACTTAACTTTTCTTAATTATTTACTGTATGTAAGCTAGACAAATAATACTGGTACTGAACATTTCTGTTATTCTAAGGGGACTAAAAGTCCCAGAATACAATTTTATTTTCATTTCATTTACTAGTCTTGTCTGATCATTTACCATAGACAAATTTGAAATAAACAACTAAAACAACAAATTGCTAGGCTTTGCCCCCAAAATTGGGGGGGGATTTAATTAAGTATATTTACTATTATTTAACCCCCCTCCCTATTTTAAGTATATTATAGTATTATAAATATATTTACTATTATAAAAGATTTTTGGATGTCAGACAAGTCAATTAAAAAAAAAGTTTAGAGCTGATAATTGAGGGAGTACTCGGACCTACATTTCTATTTCTTTGGCGATTATCATGGTTTCTATCTTACCGGATGATAAGCCAATATTCCACTTAATCTTTTACTAATTTAACTTTTTTCCATTGTCCAAAGGAAACGTATGTCGTGAGAGTAGAGACGGGGCTAGCCCGGTCAATAGCGCACTTTCTCGTATCATCACCCTCCCAGGACAGAGGTCTTTCTTTAAGTGACCACTTCTCATTTTAACACTGCTGTGTGTGAGGAAAAGTCTACACTATCAAAAGCACGAAAGTGAAAACATTCTATTGGCACTTTTATAAATGATATAAGTATTGTCCCTTTGTCGGAATAGCGAGTCATTGTTCACTAAAAGTTTCATCGATTCTAATTTCGATTTGGTATCGTCGGATTCGGTCTTTTAAAGCAAGTATATTGTAATATATAGTATATTGAAAATATTTAATTAATTAAGCGAGTATTAAATAATCCACATAGACAGTTGTCAAATGTTTGGCAATTATATTAAAGTATATATCTATCGATTAATTGAAGTTTTCTTTTAGCATCCCTAAAAGAGATAATTATCATAAAACTTATTTTTCAGTTTTTGTTAATATTGAACTATTAGATATCAATTTATAGCACATAATGAAATTGTGATACTTCTTCGATTAACTAAGGTAAAGAAGCATGAAAACAGGTCAAACAAATTTCAATGAACTTATAAGCTAATTTATAAATTAAAATAACAACGTTCATAAAATGTACACCCATATGCCAATAATAGTGAATTAAAAAAAAAAAATCTTTCTGTCGTAGCGTTTGTCTCCTATTTCCTTCCAAGGACATGTCGTTGACCTAGGGGGTGAGCAGCTGTTAATTGTTAAGAACATTTTACGATATTAGATAAGATCTTGTAGGTAATGATATAGAGAATAAATGATTGAGAAATTAAATAAAATCAAAATAGCGAATGGTCTTGAGCTAATTTCACTTAGTGTGATGTGAGGCAAGTGCACATTAAGTTTATAAAGTTCGATTTTACAGTACTGTAAAATTGTTACTTTTTTTAAGCTAGATTTTATTTATTTATTTTTTTTAATGTTCTTTAGACGATTATGTTTAAATATGACGTTCAAGTCTGCGGTTCTACCACGTCCATTTTGATGAGATTTGATAATTTAATTGAATAGTATTTAGCACTTATTGCCCCCTGTCCTAAGGGGTAATTGCGCACAAGGTTTCTGGAAGACTCATTATTCAAGCTAGAGCGGTTTTGAGGCAACTGATATATAGGTCGGTTAGCGGAGGATTTTTATAAAAAAAAGTTAAAGCTTGTCAGTGATTCCATTTTGCAATCTCCACTGAATTATGAATTAAGTGGGATGTGGAATGTAATTGAATAAGTGTATTGAAAAAAATATTTTTTTTTATTTCGCTGGTCCGTGCATTCCTCGACAAAACATGATAGTAGTGGTAAGCAGAAACCACGAACACCTGTCGTAAAAGGTGACTGCGGGAAAGCTCTTAAAAAGTAGAAAACTGTTTAGGAGAAATATAAATCACGAGGTATTTTGAAGAACAGCTTCTGTCCCTAAAAGATTCTGCATTTAAAAGATCTCATCCTCCATGTAGACACAAAACTTGTGGTGTCTAACCCTAGTAACTTAAAATGGGCAACTAGGAAGCTATATTTCTTCTAATGAATATGAATCCCTGTTTTATAAAGTTTTATATGGTTTATGATTATCTATACACATCGTCCGTTTAGATTTTTAGCGCTCCTGAACTTGCCTCTTCAGGAATTCGGTAGAGGAACCAATTATTCGGTAGGGAATTCCTTACAACAGAGGCAGGGGAGAAGGAAGTCGGCAGTTAGCATCAATCGTCATCGTAAATGGGCCCAATGCAGCTTCCTCCATTCCAGGGCCCAAGAGGTCTTTATTTCGAGCATTAACTCTACAATTGATTCATGCTCCAACCTTCAATTGGATCCAAATTTTTTAGAAACTTTGGACCGTATGATAATGAAGTACGTCAAGTATTATAATTGATGATAATATAACTTAAATTTTTTTTTTTAAACACAACGGTGAACGTTTGTTTGAGTGTTTGTTTTTATTATAAAAAAAAAACTCCTTCATTACATTATCACCGACGTTTCGAAGGATTCCTCTGTTTTCAGATTACCCTTTTTCTACAATGAAACTTAAAACAAGTAATCAATATTCACAGCACCACTGCGTAATTTGTCATTCTATATTACAATTTATTAGCTATAATTTTATTTCGTTTAATTTATAAAACATAATTATTCAACCATACTAATATTTTTTATATAAATATTTACTTAAATATTTATGTCGAGCTGTACTAAGACTAAAGTAGCCTTTGTCCTAATCCGTATCTTAATTTTCTAACCAGCATATTTACTTAGCTCTCACAATTATTTTGTTCGTTTTTTAAGTTTCTGTAATTATTTTAGTTTATATGTTTGAATCAATCTACCATTTTAATGATAAGAAACTTTGAAACATAAAAAAAAAGATATTTTTTAATTATTGGTTATTTAGTTCTATTTACTATATCCGTATAATGGCTGTTTATAATTTATTTTATGATGTCACATAAAATAAATTATAATATAAATTAATCTTATAATTGACATTTATATGAGGCACTCCTCGAAGAAGGGCGAATCCGCCATGTCAAAATGTTTTATTATTTATTTGGCGGTTGATACAATGTACCAGATACATATAACAATAAATTATATATATTATGTACATATAATAATTTATGTACATCATATATATATAATTCTTTAATATAATATAATATATACATATATATATATATATATATATATATATATATATATATATATATATATATATATATATATATACATACATATATTAAATTAAAAACGAAATTATGGGGTGACATGGCGGATTCCCTCTTTTTCCATGGAGTGCCTCATATAATAAGATAATATATATTTACTAACCAAAGTTATTAGATAAAGGTTAAGAGGTAAGCTAAATAGAAAATATTTTTGTCCGATTGGTTCTTAATTTTCCTGGGAAATCACTCCGCTTATTGAATATGTTGATAAAACTATACAGATATTATTGATTATTTTATATTATAACATACCGATACAATATTAATATGCCAATAAATTTCTTATTTATTACCGATATGATTATTCATTGGATAAAATTGTACTCACTAAAGAATAGTCCAAGAACAGTTTCTTATCAAAAGGTCCTTACCTACAAAAAAAAATTAGATATATCAGTATGTATAAATATCAGTATTACTACGATACTCTAAAATATTATGTGAGTATTGTGAAAAATGGAGAACAATAGATAGACATTTTGTTAGAAGTAGTACTGATGTTTAAACTGAACTATTTTGATTTCCGTATTAAGGAATAAAATTTTATATGGTAACAGGCCATAAGGAGAAATCTAGCGTTTTGATTGTTGCTAGAAATGGTTAGCAACTTGCTCTTCCTCTCCTACACGAAATACTAAGCGCGTCAAGCCCTTGAAAACAATTTATTATTTTAAAAAGTATGTGTATATTGGCCTCCCGTTTGTACCATATGAATACACTTAACAATAAAACTAGGTTTAAATAGAAAAATAATTTAGTCACATAAATTTTAATTAAGAGGAAAATATAAAAAAACAAAAGTTTGAATAAAAAAACAACACATATCATATTAGTTTTTTTTTTAAATAATTATTTATTCCATCTCATCGAGTGGTTATAAAGAAAAAAAAAATAGAAAATTTAGGCAAATTGATATATTGGAAAGCGTATTTTCATGATATGGCTTTAACATTAATTTGTATTGGTTTTTTGACTAAGGTCCTTCTCATGGCATGGTAATATTTTATAGTTGCAAATAAGTAAATGATATGGATAAGGGAAATTTAACGGATTCCATTTTAGACATTATTTCACCAGTAGAAACGCCCATATTATTTCATTATATTTGGGGAGAGTGATATTTAGGAAAAGGATGTTTCAACATACGGGGGAATTTATTATTGTTATAATTATTTTTATTGTTCAATTGGGTAATTGTACATAATCAAACAGTACGTACATTTCATACGAAACCGGTTTCAGTAACTAATATCCTTTTGTTTTTCAAAGGTAAAGTTAATAAAAACAAAGAAATACAACTTAAATCCATTGCCGCAAAAACGACTTGCAACCCTTTAACTAAACATCAGAGATATATGGTTGTAAAAAAAATGGTAGCTTGCGTTAAAAGAAGAACAATTTTTAAATTTCAGAAATAAAATACATAAAAAAATATTTGGCCCAAGGGAAGATGTATCTGAAGAATTCGTATTGCTGCTATCTTATCTAACCTTATATAAATTACGTTAAAGCCTTAATATTGTAAATGCAAGCATGGATTTGATCTGTAGCAGGAATCAGAAGCAAGTTACCCGGATGTTTATCCAATCATTGATAGAGGGAAGATACTGTTAAGCCTTTTTATACGTTGAAAATTTGAGTTCCTTGTATAAATTCTTTCTGTATTTCATTACTATCACTACCTATTTTATTCGTCACATTTTATTTTTAAACAAATTCGTTTCTATTCCGGAACTATCTTAAAATAATATTTTGTTTTTTTGTTTCTTTTTTACTTGAGATATTTCAGCCAAATTTATTAATTAACAAGATAATATATAAATTAAAAAATAGAAAATACAAATCCTGTAATTAGTGTATTATTTGATTAATAAAATAAAGAATAAATGAACTAATCGTCGAGTCTTCCAAATAACCAATTAGCGAGCACAAAAGACTAACCAAATAGACCTAGCACATTACTCTAAAACAGTTTGACATGTGCTGACGTAAAAGGGACAAAGTTACATAAAATATATTGTTAATAAAATTGTTTGTTACCAATTTTCTACGGAATAAAGATATGTTTTTTTTTTCTCATTAATTAATAAATTATGATAGTAAGTAATCTTAGATATATAAACTCTCTAATCAATATAGCACTATAAGCAAACCATTTTTATATTTAAATACGTCCTATATAGGTCAAATATCATCTCATGCAAAACAAAAGAAAAATAAGTAAGCAATGTATTGTTTGGTATAGTTTCGGAATACTAATGAATTATTATTATTTTTTTTTTTTTTTAAACGTGGCCAATGAAATAGGTGGTGATAATAATGAAATAAAGAAATAATTTATAAAAGGAACTCACATTTTCAAGCTTTAAGAGTGTCAGTTAGCGATGAAGAAAATTGACCAATATGGTCAACGTTTACTTTAATATAATTTTCAAAATAGAAAGAGACTGGTTATAGACCCAAATATAATGTTGCCTAAAGTTTTTCTAAAGGATTTCATTTTTTTTTTTTTTTTTTTTTAATTCTGACAAAATACACCGTTTTGTGTTATGTCCACTGTTCTTGTTGCCATAACAACAAAACGAAATGGTTTAAATTTTCCATATGCTTGCTGTGAGTTATGCTTCATAGTTGGCTGTTTAATATTCTTCCCCAAGCGGCCACCGTATCCGGAGGAAGTCTCTTTCCAACAAAAAGAGTTCCTCTCGGCAGGGTAGAGATGGAAATGTTTGTCACTGCCCACACTTGCACAGATTCTGTATTCGAGATAGTAATACAGGATCCCCTCTACTGAATCTAAAATACTTATAATGAACGCCGGTTTGATGTCAGAAAAAATAATTGAACTTAAATTCGATATTCTCTCAGTTTTTACATGGTTTCAGGAATAACAAAGGTGCTACTCCAGTTCGCTACACCAACATTGCAAGTAGGCTAAAGTTTTTGAGATGGTCTGTAAATCGGATACCGAAGACGGTCATTATCTTTCTTATTAAAATCATTGATTCCCTCTCTTTTTTAATCTTTGGGTGGGGATTAAGTCTGAAAAAATTTCTGCTAGTGATTATTTACTTGTCTGTAGTTTATTTGCCTCTTTAGCTTTATTATTAGATATTTTTTATAATAATTCACTAGTTTATTCATAGCGTGTTTTTACTTTCTTCTTTATGTTTATTTATAAGTATTTATCTATACGCATGATGGTATAGAAGGATAAATCTAATTAGAGATTGAAAAATTATATTAATTTTAATTAATATTTTAATTAAATACTTTTCAAATAAAAGTACTTAATTTTTAATTTAAAATTATAACTATGCAAATTCTAAATTAAAATGTATGAATAGTTATCATTCTAATAAGAAAAGCCAATTAGGAAACAAATATATCTTAATATAATAACTTGATGCAACATTCTTAATTGCTCATGTTTGAATGTTTTTAGAACTGAAGATGAACGTATAACATTCGAAACTAGTTTTCAATAAAAACAAATTTATAGAAGTGGCACATTATTTATCAATCCCTAATTATGGCATTTTTATTTAAGATACAAATTTCATATTTTCATTTTAGACTACCAAAGGCTGATATTAAGGCTTCGTCTTAACGTTCCATAATTTTAACACTATTTTATGAAAATTTCTGGTCGTTTCAGAATTAGTTTTTTATAACTGAGCATGGTTATATTTATAGGGAGTTAGGTATTTTCTTTTTTAAGTTATGATAGTATTCGTAAATTTATTTTAATTATGTTTTATTTATTTTTTCTTAATTTTTTAGCATTAAAATTTGATAATTTATTGAAATAAGTAAAGTGCTTAAATTATGTATTCCCTGAACTAGAATACACGAATGAACAATATAGAAGAACCATAACCCAATCAATCTCCTAATAATACAAGTTTGGAGAAATTCGATTTTGAATTTCGGCATTGAAGACCAATCTGATTTCGGGCGGACTCGACAGCCTTCTGAATTGAATGTGTTGACTGTCCCTAAAAATATCTGATTAGCCACTTAACTTGAATATTATCGTAACAAAGAAAGATTAATAAGTAAGTTGCTATTAACGACAGGAAAATCAATGAATAATCTGTTGTTAATTTAATTTCAAAAAATGTTTAGCGACAATATTTTATTATTTAAAAACAAAAGCCGTTACATTTTAATCAAAATCAATACAAGCTATAAGTTAATAAACAACTAAAATGCCCCGAAACGTCGATAAATGTGATGTAAGAAGGAATTAATAAAAATTAATATGGAGGAAGATATTTATTCACAATATGAGTATACCTCGCAATACCAAATATGCTTTTAGTAATAAATAGAAAAACCTAGCCACTTTTACTTGAGATTTAAAAGATATTTATATTTCGTACTGTGTTGCTTAAAATCTTTGTTTTGAAGATCTGTGGACATTGTATCTGATAAAAATTGTGATTAAGTGTGTAAGTCGAAATTTATAACTTTTCAAGACGGCAGTTTTTAATTTAAATCTACATGAGACTTAATAGGAATCATAACTATACATGTCATAACGATATATGCGATATATTCCTACCACCTTCTTTTCTGTTTAGCCATTTATACTCGATTCACTATTCACACATATATGTTCGTAATCACCGGTGTGAATATGAATATTTTCTTATTCAGGTTAATATTCATTCTTATCAAATGTAAATACAAATATATTCATACCTATAAGTTCGTATTTATAGGTGTGAATATGAATATTTTCATATTCACAATTATAAACGCGAATACGAACATATTCGCATTTAGAATCATGCTAATAAATGCAAATACGTATTTGCATGTATGCATATATATATATATATATATGTAATATAGTTGGCTAAATGTTAAATTTTTATTATTAGAGTATGAGTATAAAAGTTTTCAGAATATTTTCGATATTGAGGTCCATTATTGGTTTATGAAAGATTATTATTATTAAAATACAATAGATTTTAAGCAGGGTTTAAAAGTAACTCTCATTTTTCTCTTCTAGTGAATAAAAGCCAAGAAATGATTTTCATTAAAAAAAAAAAAAAAAAAAGGAATATAGAAAAAAATTACTTCTATTTTTGTCCTTGAAAAATAAGAAAATTTTATTTATTTTAACTTTTCGTATTTTCATGATATAAAGGTCCATTATTGGGTTGTGGAAGGTCTTGGTTACGAAAAAAATATCGATTTTAAAATCGCGCGCTCACCTATTGATTTATTTTAACATTTCGGATTTTCCTGGCATTGAGGTCTAAAAATCTAGAAATATTCGAGAAAATAAAACATTGTTTAGCAGCTAGGAATGGATAATTAGTGATAATAGTGGAAACTAATATCTGAGATCAATAAATATAGACGCGGGCGCGCGATCTTAGAATCAATAGTATTTAGATATTTACTTAGACCTGAATGTCAAGCAAATCCCTACGTGAAAACAAATCGATACGTGAGCGCACGATGTTAAAATCGATATTTTTTCATAATCAGCACCTTCAATAACCTAGTAATGGACCTCAATATCAAGGAAATAAAAGAGTTACTTTTAAACACTTCTTAAAATCTATAACATTTTTATAATAAGCACCTTTACTAGCCCAATAATGGACCTCAATACCGAAAATATTCGAAAAACCTTTATGTTCATATTCTAATAATAAAAATTTAACATTTAACGAACTCATATGAATGAATATGAGTAAGGATATGTACATATTTGCATTTATTAGTGTGGATATGTTCGTATTCGCAATTATAAATGTGCATATAAGAGTGAAAACGAAAATATTCATATTCAAACCCGTAAATACGAACTTGTAGGTATGAATACGAATGTGAACATATTTGTATTTACCTTTATAATTATGAATATTAGCGAGAATAC
This sequence comes from Rhaphigaster nebulosa, assembly GCA_948150685.1. Lineage (NCBI taxonomy): Eukaryota > Metazoa > Arthropoda > Insecta > Hemiptera > Pentatomidae > Rhaphigaster > Rhaphigaster nebulosa. The sequence goes on from OX411308.1 coordinate 34,524,506, forward strand.
GAAAATAATCATATTCGTAGTAGTCATAATAACATTATTAGTAGATACGAACTTACGAGTGAGTGTATGAATACAAGTGGGATTTTATTCAGTGCTGGGAATTATAATTAAGAGTTATTATTATTATGAATTATATAATTATGAGTATGAATTTGTTCATATTCCTATTCATAGAAAATTTATTGAGTGAATATATTCGTATTCATATTTGTGATTAGGAAGGAATACGGCCATCTGTGTCCCGGAGTAACTTAATTAGTAACTAGTACCCAGTGTATGCAAAGAAAGTTTAATTAATGAATGAATTTTAATATAAAATTTATAGGCCAAATAATGAATGAATCGGTAAAAACGTATGAATCACTAAACTAACGGGTGTTTATCTCAAAAGTTACTCTGGACCAAGACGTGGATAGTTTAGGGTCCGGTCTTAAGATTTTGTGGTTCAAAATTTTGTGGTAAGATTCATTTGTGGCAGGTAAAATATTAATTATTTCATCATTGTTTTTGTTAAAACTGGAATTGTATCATGCATAATGATTTTGATTTCTGAGTTTCTTTTACCCCAGAATCATTTTCACTTTTTTTTTTTTTCCCACCTCCCAAACCGAATCTCATGCAACCTCTTGTAATTTATCTAGTGTTGAATAAATGGATCATTGATACGTCATTTTTCATGTTTTCGGATTAGTTAGACTTCTTGTGGTATAGAAAATGCCTTAATCGAGGGTTTTTATGCCATGGAGCCACCAAACTATATATTTTTTTCCGGAATCTATTATGTGATGCATTCTAAGAAAAATAATTTATTTCACCTAATTTCTTTTTTCTATTTCCAATATATATCTTTCCTACATGGTACAGATCCTCACCATCTGTTTTAATAGTATCCTTACTCTAGTTTTATTCTTCAACTTAGAACTATATACTAATCTATCTCTTGATGGTGTTGAGTCGTTCGGCTTACGAAACTCTAATTATTAAGGTGCTGTAAGGAGTTGCGGAACTTTGTTTCTTTCTTTTGTGAATTCAGCTTCAGAAGATTGATAAGTTCATGGATTTTCCTTTATCACTGAAAAGTGACATATTTCTTTTTTTAAAAGTTTGCGTAACGATTAAGTGTTGCGAAAAATTATTTAAGAACGGAGCTTCCAGAGATGGCCTGATAATATTTTGATGTAGATTAATATTTTGAGTCGAGCACTCATATTTGGAGTAGTATGATCTTCCACAATTTATAATACTTAGTTCTCACAGAAGCTAATATAACCCTCTGGTGCGCACCGAATTTTAATTGACTGCTCATTTATTATCCAAACTCGACATGTCTTGAAATTCGGTTAGAAGAAGAGACTAATTCAAAATGAGCGTTAGCGTTTCTAGTATTTTTAATGAAAAAAATAATAATAAACTTAACATCTCTTTTGTTTCCTAGGTTTGGCAGGAATGTTGTGGGAGAAATTTTATCCCACAAGATCTTTCTTTAATAATAATAATGCGATTATTTTGAGCAAACTGGATCCGAATAAGATTCGTTTTTCTTTTTAATGATAAAATTAGGCAGTATGAAAATATTTTAGATAAAATACTTGTCTTATTTTTCGTACTTCTGCATCTTTATTTATACCGTACTTAAAAAAAAAATTATTTAGTTATTTTAAAATCTACTACATCTCAGGAAGATTAAAGGAGATGGGGTTGCTTAATGGAATAATATTTTTTTTTATTTTTATGATTTTATGGTGCAATTTCTATGCACTTTAATTATTCTCATGTTTTTGTTGTTTGTCACTATTTCTGTTCATCCACTCTTTCTGTAACTTTCTAGAATTGCTCAAGTTGATTATATCTTCCCAAATCTACAGTGGACATTGTAGTTAACATGCCTATTGTGGTTGAAACTTGGTTTAGTGATAAGTTTACTAAATATTTCCAACTTGCTAATAATGCTGTCATCATTAATTATTTTTGCTAAAATACAGATTTTAAAATAACTGAAAAAAAGACTAATTTTAGAAAAATAGGGTACAGTTGGTACGGTTGGTACAGTTATCATTTATATTTTTTTTTTTTTTTATGTATATATGTATATAAACTTTTTTATTGATTATCTAAGTGGTCTATGGGCAGAAATAATCATTATTTTGTGTTCATATTTGTTATTCATAAAAAACTTTGTCCCAGAATAAAGTGTTTTATTTTCTATTCTATGTATATATATATATATATATATATATATCCTTGTTTGCCTGACTCATTTCCTGATGAGAAATGAAATCAGATGGTATTTGATTTTCGTTTCTTTTATCTGAAACAAGCCATTTTTTTGCTTCGTTATATCTTAATACTTACCGTTCTTTCAGTGTTCTCAATGAAATAGCTTAACCGAATCTGGGAATTTCTCTGCCATACTGGTTTTTTGTAGCCGGATCCCTCAGAGAGCCTCAGGTAATATATCCATCTTACCTACTTTTTTTTTTTATTTTTATCCTATCTGCTTTGGGATCTGAGACCGTGGAAGAGGGAACATCCTGTACCATATCCACTCGTCATCTTTACGCTTTTCAGTGAGGACCGCCCCGCGTCCCGTTAGTCAGGAGTTGAGGACTCTTTCGAAATCTCTGCAGAAAAAATAATAAAAGAAGTAACCCTAGACGCCTCGACCCAAAATGTCCACTTTCCACCTCAGATTCGGTACAGTTGCCGGAAATGTATGGAGGTCGTAGGACTCAACACTCTCCCCGTCCTCCATTCAAAAACCATTATATTCCTTTCATTAATTTCTATTTTCTTCTCTTACTAATTGCTTACAGGTTGAAATATTTTTATTCCCCCTTATTTTTTTTTCCTGTATGATACAGGAAAACTGTTTTTAAACCTGCATGGTAAGCGAACCATAATATAAGAACATTTTGATAGTACGGATATATATGATATAGATACATATGTATCTATATCATATCTATAATGGATTGTTAAACTTTATCAGCATGGCATAGATACAAACCGTTTCTCTCCAACATTTTAATTTCGTTCTCATAAAATTCGAATACGAATTAGAGTAACCAACGATTTAAATTATGGATAATTAGTAGTTTAATTATATTTTTTTGAAACACTTCATACTCGTGCTTAATTTTCAGATAAAAATGCTGCTAAGTAAATACTACTGAATACTACCTTCTCAGACGATTTTAATATAAAAATTCATTTAACTGAATATCCTAACAAGTGGTTTTAATATAAAACATATTCGCTTTCAAGAAACTTTCTTTTCCATATAACCAGATTATTAAATACTTTATTTCGTTTCTATATCCGTTTGATTTTATACACAATGTTATCTTTTTTTCAAGCAATAAAAAAATATCTTTATTGCTTGAATTGGTTTATTCTTCATACTTAATTGCGTTCTTTGCATCTTTTTCTTGATTTCTTATTTATTTTTTGGATGTTGTTCATGAATGAACAAGTGATACGATAAACGATCCGGAATTTCCGTAAATATTAACTATTACACAGCTATTTATTTAATATAGACCGCCTCCACTCCCGATTCTCTAAGATAAAAAATAGAATAATTAATTCTAAAACATTGAGCAATCTTACTGAATCGAATTTTTGAATAGTTTTGCTTACAGTTTTTACCGGGCATTGGATGTGTAATGAATAAAAAAAAATAAGCATAAAGAACATTACAGAAATAAAACGTTTCGATTGTTGATTTGTATTCAATTATTATTTTATATTAATTACTAACAAAAAATAAAAAATAAATTATAGAATAAAATTAGTGCGAAAAACCATTCACTAGTGTAATTTACTTTACCACAGTGTGAACTGTTTTGGGGCAGTATCTAGCAAAAATTTAATTACTAAATTCCAACTCAGTTGGCTAAATTACTAGTTTAGAGTGAAGTTGGATGTCCTAACCGGGATTTTGTACATATTTTAGACCTGTATCTTCTTCACTTTCAAACAAAAGCAATTAGGTTATATCATATATAATAGTTATATATTAGTTTATTCCTTACACGATTTCAGCTTTTAAGAATGGGAGCATTTTTAGATGTTGGTTTCCTATAATCTGTTCAGTCTAACTTTAGATTGTGATATGGGTTATAGATAGTTCGACGTTGTACAAGATAACGCGCATTCTGAAGTCGAGATTGAAAAAAAAAAAAAAAAAAGGATTGAAGTATGGAGCTACGAGAAATTTGAAATTGAAATGGTACATTTACATTGGTGAGTATGGTATTTATACTGAATTTGTGCAACATATCGCAAATCCAGAATGAAAAGGGCATTACTCAAAAAATGTTTTGTGTTCAGAAAGAACATTAAACGCAGGTTAGGTTTTATATGGAAGGCCTTCAGAGTGCTTTCTCTTTACAGATTTTATTGGTAGATCACCTGTTGTGTCTATTGGTTTGACCTGATTTTCAATGTTTGGCTTATCTTTGGGATGATATGGATCCAACTATAAGCATTTCTAACGTTAGAAATTTTGAGTTATACCTCTTCCATTCTGCGCATGTTGGACGCATTTTGTTGCGCAAACAAGTTGCGACTTGTTTTATGACGTATGCTTTTATTTATATATATATATATATATATATATATATATATATATATATATATATATATATATATTTATCGTCTTAATATTTTTGAATATTCAATATAAAAGGTATTTTTTCCGAAGTGAATTAATTGAAGAACTACTTATAGCTTTACGAAAAAAACATTATCGCTACGATATTCGACTTGTAAATTGAAGTGTGCTTAAAAATGTATATGCTTTAAAACGAGACGAAAACTATAAATACTTTGTTAATTTTGATCAAAATATTTTAAGGCTTAAATTATTTTTCGTAAATATCTTTAATACACTAATTATGATGATAACTCGATTACTTTAGCTTTCAACTGACCCTGAGATATTTAAATATTGTGATAATAATTGTTTTGGTTTTGAAAATAATCATATATTATTATGTACAACAGTAATACAATTGCACAATGCAATGATGGGCAACATTTTGCTTATAATTCGTAAAATTTTACAACATTCTTAAATAAATTCTTCCTGTAGATTTTTTGAATTTATTATTTATGCTCTGTTTTATTTTTAAATACTTGTTTTTAAAATTATTAATTGATATTTTAGCATTTTTTTATTTTTATTAAATTAAGATTTTCGCTCAATTTTTATCTCATCCTTTCATAGCAGTAATAAAAAATTATGTTATTCGTCCTATAAATTTTTTTTCTTTTAAAGTAAGTTAAGTTATATCAAAACCTATCTTTAGACTCACTAATGGTAATTGGTAATTGATCTTTAAAATTAAGATTTATGTAAACTTATAGGGCATTAGTTTCTTCTACTACAAATGATCTCTTCGCAATTACTGAATAGAATCAAGTTGCTAAGATCGGAATTCTGAAGAAAAAATAGTGCAATAGAAATTAATTTTATAAATGCGAGCTGATTTTTTTTATTTATGAAAGCGCCGAAGTTAAAATGTCAAGTTTGTTTAAGGAGTTGTATAAGGAGCGATGTATAATATTACACTGGTATATTTACTTTTTAATTATGTCCCGTTTAACAGGTCATGATTTAATTGTAAGGTCTAACGCAGAATGTATCTTGTTAAAATTATAAATTTGTGTAAGTAAACGAACATCTCTGTTATAACATTCGGTATATTTAAAATGAAAACTCTTGGAGCTAACAATGAAATGAAAACAACACTAATAATGAAGATTTGAAAATGCCAGTCGGGATCCAGTCGGAATAGACAAAACTTCGATAATAGGCGAAATAGGTAGCTTTTATAATGCTAAGCGATCCGTAACATCTGTTAGACCCTAGCGGCCTTGACCCGATTTTTGTTAAGAAAAGGAAATTATATTTCTATTTTAGGAAATATTGCGTTACGTCTTTGAAAACGGTCGGGTGCCGTTAGAACTCCAGCAGGTGGTAAAAATGAATCAGTAAAACAATCCTCAAATCTACATTTAATTATTTCGGCGGCAAATGCGTGAAACCTCATTAGTGAAAAATGGTTTCATTTCGAGTTGTTCTATTATTTCATTTTTGCATACGTTTTATGTACAACAATTAATTTTTGATTTTTTTTACTCGATAGCGCATCACTTCCTCCAGTACATGTACTTGTTTTTTTATAGTATGTATACGGTGAAAAAAAATCAATATGATGAAAATCTAATTTTTTAAAATTTTTTGTCCGTATTTGAAAAGTTCTGATTTGTTCTGTTTTCTCATGGCCATGTCAGGAGACGAGAACAAAAACTCGGCAGTCCTCTCGAGATCCTCCAGACTCCCGTAAAGTTTCCTCTTCAGTGACACTGGCACTGGCCAGATCTTTTCTCTGGATTGTAATATGTGGTCTGATTTTTGTTCAGCTTCTCCGCAGTTTCATAAAGGGCTAGTTACCATTTTTTGTTTTTTATATAAGTGGGATTTAAGACGGTTGTGTCCGGTCCTTATTCTGAAAATGGTGACTTGTTCTTTTCTGCTTAGTTGGAAGTAGTCACCCTGAGGGTTGTGCGTTGGATGTGAGGCCAGCCATCTTTGTCTGATGACAGCCTTGTTTATGGTTTTTGCTTCATCTATGGTTAGTGAGGGATCGTATTGTTGCATCGATGAACTTATCTTTGCCAGAGAGTCAGCCTTTTCATTGCCTGCGAGCCCACAGTGCCCGGGGATTCATTACAAAACTAATTCTACGGCACCATCAACCATGCTTTTGTTGGCTGCAGTTAAATTTTTCAGATCTGTTTCGGCTTTGTGTCGACTTATCATTGCCTGCAGGACTGATCGTGCATCGGTGAGAATTACTATTTTATTATTGGGGACCGAAGAAGAAGATGAATTGATCATTTTGCAAGCCTCAGTGATGGCTTCCTGCTCAGCACGGTAATTGCTTGACGGTAGGCATAGCTTTTTCCAGGGTGGATCCATCTGTAAATTCAATATGGATGCCTGCACCCCTATCCCAGAGAGCTGCAATAGCTGAAGCGTCTGTGTATGCCCTTATTCATTCGCCTGGTGTGTATTCTTCATTTATGAGTTTTAGGCTCAGGGCTTTTATCTTCTCTGGTGGTACTTCGCCTTTGCAGTTTACCTCTAGGATATTTTCAACGATCCTCGGTTTGCTTAGTGATTCCCAGGGTGGGCGGAGGCTCGATGGGTCTAGAGGGTTTAGTTGGACAGCTCCAACTTCAAGTTTTCCCTTCAATGCTTTAATTAAATGTACTGGGCTCTTTCGTTTGAATCTGGTTAAGTAACTCGTTTTAATTCTGTCCTGCAGTGGGTGATCATGGATGGCATTGGCTTTGAAACTCAGATTCAGATATTTTTGGTCTCGTCTGCCAAGTACAATTGGTAAGTTTGTTAAGGCTTTCATCTTATTTACTGGAGTAATTTTCATGGATTCAGTTATTATCCTAAGACCATGGTTCTGTACAGCCGAAATTCTATGTAGGCATGAGCTTGCAGCAGAGCCCCAACTTGTGATACCATATTCAGGAACTGGGTGAACATATCCCACATAGAGGTTTCGGGGTGTTGTATGGTCCGCACCCCAGGTTGAGCCAGTAATCTTCCTCATGGTGCTTGTTCTCTTAAGACCCTTTGCTACACATGCTTCTATCTGAGTTCTCCATGTGAGTCTTATTATTATATTTCATCAGGTATTTTGAATGAACAGAAGAAAAACTAAGGAGTTAATTATATAATAATTAACAATAATACAAACATGATTAATTGACAGGCTTAATTTAATGTAATCAATTAATATTTTTAAAATATTTAATTTTATAAATAAGAAACATTTTTTTTTTTATTGTTAATTTTGTCCAATACATCTGTAGGTTAGAGTTACAATAAACTGTAGCTGGTGACATTTTCGAAGTTTAGCAGGAGCGCAATAAGAAGATAAAAAGTTTCTGATCGCACTGTATTGCTAGTTGTGAATAATTTTTAATCTTTGTTTTTAAAGTTTTGCATACTTTATAACATTTCAGATTATTAATAATATTCATACTTGAATAATTCGAAAACGATAATAAAATTAAAAATTTGACTTAGGAGAGTTTATCTCTGGCATATCGTCCTTCCATGTCCAACTCTGTCGTGATAAATTTTTCTTGTGTACCCGAAAATTGGCTTAAAAATTACACCTTTTAATTAAATGAGATAACTTAAATCCAATGGTTGTATCTAAATAATTTGTTTTGGGGTATTCGAATGTCGTAAAAAGGTATATTTTTTAGACCAATTAGAGCAAACTAAAAATATATATATATTTGTAAAATTAATTTGGGATTTGGGCCTTTAAATTTATCACGGCAGAACTATGGTATATGCAGAAATGGGATTTTCATATTCGTCTTGAGATATTTGTTTGCAAAGTCCATAAGGTAAATAAATAAATCCTTCAAATTTAAATTATTAATGTTTCATTCATACATATGTTTACTTATTTATATAAATAGTTTATGATATAGATCTTTTTAAATAGTCAAAAATGAACAAGGATTTTTTTGTATTAATATTATGTGTGTTAATTGATTATTTTCATATTTGACTACTACTCTTATTACATAGTACTTCACAGCATTTTGGTTTTAGCAACTTGCGTTATTCTAATAATTTTTTAGTATATATTATTGGAAATATTAAAATATTGTATATTTTTGAAATGAATATTTATAGTAAATTAAAAAAAAAAAAAAATGCATCAGCATTTATTCAGCCTAATCTTCCATGAAAATATAATATGTTGCCAGTGAAAATTTGTCAGAGTAAATGAAACATTCTAAAATACACCGTCACTTTGGAAATCTGGTAAAAAAAAACATTAACAAATAAATACAAAATATTCACAATTTATGAAAAATACATTCAATTCCTATAAAAAAAATTTACAAACATTTTATTTTTAAACATTTAAACACTCTGATTTGAGGCTAACTATTACTTACTATGCTTACTGAGGGGTTGGGCAAAAAAAAAAAAAAAAATAAGAGAATAGGCAACGAATTTGAAAAACCACAATTTTCGAAGTTAATGAGGTGATTCTCTATACAAAGTGCCTTATAGCTCTTTTTCACGTAAATTTGGATGTTTCTATGAGATAGTCGTATTATACCGAGGAATGTACCAAAAATATGCATATATTATTATCCTTGAGAAAGGAAATTAAAGGAACCTTACCTAAGCAGCAGAAGAAGGAACCTAAACAGTAAACATATAGAGCTATTTCCTGACCACGGAGTTCAGAATACGAATAACGATAAAAAATTTATTACATTAGAGGTATTTCACTAAGAGATTATAGCATTGAAGAATGATATTTACACTTCTTTCCGACAGAATAATGAGGGGCAATTTCTGAAAGGAATTCTAGCGGACAACCTCGGCTTGGTTCATAGCTCGTACCTCCCGCTGCGCAACTGGGTACTATTTTTAGACAACACATTCTCATCATGTTCAATGAGAACCATTTTACTGACCTCAACTTATCACCATCTATAATGCTCAAGATTTATATTATAAGTACTAATATTAAAATATTTATACATATGCTTCATTTACGTTTAATTACGTGTTTAATTCATTTCCAAACAAGTCAATTTTCGCATGATTCGTTTACATAGCATTTTTTTAAACAATATTATTAAACCTTGCTATAATATTAAAAATGTACCATAATGACCCTCTTCGGAATCAAACTTCCTAACAAACACTGCTTTATTTCAATCTTATTGGATTAACACGAATGGAAGTATCCTAATATAATAAACATATATGAAGACTGGTCTATTTAATTATTTCTTTTTTCCTTATTTAGAATGAAAGGGCAAAGAAAAAAAAAAAAAAAAAAAACGACAAATGTATGCAATTTCGAAACTGTAACGCATCACTAAATTTTTGCAGAACATAATCCTTAAACCAAAGGTTAATTTTTTTCAGTAAAATATCAAAGATCATTCGTTTATTAATTACTTTTGATAAAAAATAATTTTAATTCCGTCAATTTCACATCTCGAAATCGGCAATTTCCCGATCTCCGGCAATTGACATACGAGCCAATAGAGATATCATTTTGGATTGCGTAAGGCGGAATAATTTTAATTTTTAGGTATGTTATGTGCCTCTTTCCGTGGAAAATCCAAGTTTTCTATCTCCTCCATCTTGCAGGGATGTCATGTCAACTGTTCAAAAATATCAAACCTTCTTCTGCCGACTGATCACGTGTTTAATACTTTGGTTGATCCCCAATTTTGAAGTCTGTACTATAAAAATGCTTCGCCAATTAATATGTAAGATTTTCGCAGGAAATGTTGAAAATTTACGAAAGTAAAATATATAGAAGAAGAGGTGGTGATATCATCCCTACCATGGCCAACTATCGAATGTGGAAAAATAATAAATCATGTTCGAGTATTTTGAAACGCACTAGTTAAGGTACGCAGTCTTGAATTCCTGGCCCTCAAGTATCGACTCCTTGTTTCTTTTGGGGTTTAGGTTTTCAAGACTTTGCCACAATTCGTGTCTGGCCTAGTGCGTTTTCAAAGCGACTAATATGAAAATCGCTTTTGTTCACATTTTGTATCTCTTCTTGATGGCACTTGTTTCACATAGATTGAGATCTATGACAATTATAATTATTAAAATTGAGAGGATACAATTGGGAGATTCCAAACACGGAGCCTGTAAGTTTGAGCTTTGTTCTTTTGTATTAATTAAAATTATTCATAAACTAATATTTAAAAAAAAAATCCCTCGAAATGCCACCCGGGGCAAGGCTGAGAATTCAGACCTGCGATTATTAAGATTCGAAGTTAAGTTGATTTTCGGACGTGTCTGTAATTTATCATCTCATAATTATAATAATACTTAGATTATAAAATGACATTTCACTTTCATTGATAAGCCCCAGAGAATCCAAATCCTAAACCTATGTTTGCGCGATCATACGTATTTATGTCAATCCAAAAAAAATAATTTGGACATTGAATACCGAAATTTTAAATAGATATGCATACTAATAAATTTATATAAATTCCAAAATAATTTTTCGGATAATTATTGTTATTTAGTCCGTTGTGCTACAGTAAAAACTCAAGACGACCGAACCACCAAGACTGATTTCACAACTTGCAACTTTGTTGTAGGACTAAAATTAGAGTTTTGTAAAGAAGGTTGCCCTATAGCGGGGTTTCGAAGCAATTTCTGAAACAAATCATTTGAGATATTTATTTTTAAAAGCGAAAAGTTCTATGGAGGTACGAATTTTGAGGTTCTTTACTAATAAGAGACCTAACGATTAATTCGTATGATCGCAAGTTTTGGGAAAAGTATTACCTAACGATATTTTTTTTTTTTTTTTTTTTTTACAGCAATTCCATTTCTCCAAACAAAAATAAGAAGTAAAGCCAAAACTAAAAAATGAAAATTTATAAAATATCCTTAGAGCCTAAGTGGATATATGTTATGAATAATTTCCGAAATGTAATGTCAAAAAAGGAAAAATTCTTCAATTATAATTTCTTTTTATCAGTGAGTCAATTTTATGATATGAGATATTGCTATTGACATATTTCATCCAAACAATTATGAATAATCCGTGATGCAAATTAAACAAAACGAATTTTGGAATTAGTAAAAGTTATGTTAGTAAAATATTTATATAATTCGTTGATTATCTAACATTATGACATAGTTTACACCATCATTTTATAATTATTCCTAAATCAGCATTACAGTTAAAATAATATTTAATTAATTGCCAATTGTTTTCATATTTGTCGAATAGTAATTAGATGGCACATCGTTCGGTTTAGTTACTTGTAAAGTATTGAGGAGAGTAATTAAAGCAACTCAGCATTGTAAGAGAGTAATTATTTAGAGAGATAAAGTAAGCTATTAGCGGCTAAGGAATTCGAAAGCAAGGTTGAAAATATAAACAAAGTGAAATTCCCTTATTAATATCTTAGACAAGAAGTTGATGGGAAGTTTCTATATTTTTTCTTATTTTGTGATTCAAATGTAAAGAATTAAAAATATTTGATCACTGTGGTTTTATTATCGACTTTATAGGCATTTAACAAAATGGAATAAAAAGTCAGAATGCAGTTCTTGCGAGAGAAAAAAAATCAGTTCTTGTGCTTTTCTCGAAGACCACCTCTGATGATGGCTTGCTTGTGTGGGTCGAAACGTCGGCACTTACAATAATACATGGTCACTTTTTCGTCTCTTCGAGATGAAAGATTGTAAATAGCATTTTACCAGCGGTTCTTTTGTATTCGTCAACTTATTAAAATTTGCAACCATATTTCATTTGTGAACTATAAGAAAAAGACAAAAACGCGAAAATTAAAAAGAATTAAATTAACGAATGAGATTCCGGAATATGAAAACTCTTGTGGTAGGGAAAAGTGACTAATAAAATTTTGCCATCTGACCACAGAAAATTTCTATTTATTCTGATTGACAATGTTTATATTTATGTAATATGTAAGAACATGTTTTAATATTGGGTATATAACCCCAAAACGTCAACGCATAGTAAAGGAAGAAAAAAAAAGGATAATTGAAAGTTCTATCTAACTCACCTTTATAGAATTTTATTTATTTTATATTTTTAGAATTTTATTTATTTATTATTATTATTATTTTTTGGTGATATCTATCAATTTTATCAATGAAAGAATTAATACGCTGGACACGACAGAATTTATCTCTTTTCGATTTATTAAGAATTAACTTAATTCTCTATTTAAATTAGACAATTAACCGTTTTTAACTTTAAAAGAATTATATAATAATGATGATATACGAGACACATAATGTATTTATTTTTTCCGTAATTTCGTCTTAGTTTTATTTTGTTCATAAAATTGGCTTAATTAATTTCTACTTTTATGATTACTGTATAAAGAATAACGAAACATGAGTGTATGTGCGTCAGCGAGGTTTCCTGACAGGGAAGAAATTTTATTTTCAGATAGAAACATCTGGTCATATATAGAAACATCAGATAGAAACATCTATATATATATATATATATATATATGTGTGTGTGTGTGTGTGTGTGTGTGTGTGTGTGTGTGTGTGTGTGTGTGTGTGTGTGTGTGTGTGTGTGTGTGTGTGTGTGTGTGTGTGTGTGTGTGTGTGTGTGTGTGTGTGTGTGTGTGTGTGTGTGTGTGTGTGTGTGTGTATACACACATACAAACACACAAATATATATTTATATATAAATATAATATAATAATTAAAATCGATGGTCACACCGTCTTTAATCGATTTTTTTTTTCTGTTGTTTAAGATAACACCAACAGAAAAAAATAAATATTAAAGGTGCCTATAAATAGAATTATTAATAAAAACAAAAAGAAAGATTTTCGGCTATTTATAAATGCAAAATTTTCAATGAGGATGTTTTAACTAGTTGCCATTAGATGTTCTTTGTGACATCTTTGAGCGTGGAAAGACCTGAATGCTACAACGCCCATTTCTAACTTTGCTTCGTTCCTCGTGTTTTAAATATTTTCTTCTGTTTTATTGCTACCCATCTCCAGCTAGAGAGCTAGAGGAATTCTCCGACTGTAACTTCCTCGATACCGTACTATAACGGCATTATGTCCATGGGAACCATAGATCACAAATGCCGCATTTTAATTTATCTTTTTTGAGTTTTATGAAAGTTCATTATTAATAGGTATGGTTTAGAATCTAAAACCGTACGAAAACCTGAAAATTTATATTTCATTATATCATTAATGGCTGGTTCCGGATTTTTTTATATTGTTAAACTTCCTCGTGAATAGTTGAAGTTTTTTTTAAGAAGCCTTGTATTCCATTTCTTTTTACACAGGAATAGCCCTCAACTCCCATTTAAATTAAAAAATAAAATAAGCTTCATATGATTTACCTTTTCAAAATCACCTTAGAATCCACCCAATCGTAGCAATCAGCTAATTACTTTTCATAATATGACATGGTAGCTACTAGTCTTATTAAGACAAAAAATAAATAAAAAAATAAGATGTTAAATAATTTATGAAAAAAATGTAATCACGTGAAGTCAGAATATGATGACTCTGGATATAAAGGTGGATTTACACAGGGCAATAAGGCTAATAATACGTGATATTAACATATTACTAAAAAAAAAATACAAGAAAATAAAATAAAATTTTATTCGATTTACACATATTCGGATAAAAATATTGCTGTGAACGGTAATGATTTTCGTTGTTCAAATGTTTTTCGGTGGAATGTTGAAATTTTTCTGACTTTTCAATCACTTTTCCTCTCATTTATCATGAATAGGGAATGCATTATCGCAGTTCAAACGATTTGTCGACTGTTTAGAGGCATGTTAAATTGACAACGGTGACAAAAAAAATTCCAACTTTCCACTTTTATCTCGTGAGCGAATGTACGATTTTAGCCGTTCAAACATTTTTCCGACTGTTCAGAGGTCTGCTAAAAGGAAAACAAGTGTGAAAATTTTCCGACTTTATATTTTATTTTAAACAAATAATTTTCGCACTCGTTTTCCTTTCCGTATACCTCTAAATAGTCGAAAAATCGTTTGAACCGCGAAAATCCATTCACTGTTCACATTACCTTAGAGGAAAAGCTAATGAAAAGTCGGAAAATATCGACACTCGTTTATTTATCATACTTCTAAACTGTCCGAGAACCGCTAAAATCCATTCACCCATTTACAATATAGTAAATGGTGAAATCACGCCTAGGTTATTTCACATTTATGGCTTTTTAAACTACATCTTATTACTAAAATACCTTTAACAGAAAGAAACAGAATAATGCCAAAACTTTCATTTTGAATTCTTAGACCAACAATAGATGAACCGTAACTGGAATATTCGATTCTTCCAACCTCTTGTTACAGAAAGACCTTTCAGGCAACCGTCTGGCATTTCATCTCCATTGATGCGATCCGCAATGCAGATTCATATTATACCCATTTTCGTATTTCTTGATGCATGGTATTGTTCCAAATTTTATAAAATACTTAATTGCATCTTCTTCTGAAGAGAGAATGTCCCAAATTTTAATCATATTTAAACTCAAATGGAAAGCAACACAAACAAAAACCAACTTAACACAAATTACACTTTTCTAAGAAAATTGCACTTATTACACAAAACATTTAAATTGTAATCTTTAACGTTGGACATGTGATAAGTGGGTATTTATGCAACCAATATATGTGTGAGTTACTTTCTGTAAGAAACGAAATTTCAATAAAATTATAATTTTTTTAAATTTTATTATCATTATATTGTTGTAATGTTCCCTCTTATGTTTCCTCACTTTCACTTTTGAAAATGGAATATTTTGACAACAGTATCTAGAATGCAAATAAAACCAATATTTAATTTTCAAAAATACAGCGCTAATTAATTGTTTGAAAATTAGAAAATTATTATTATTAGAAAATTTCTCTATTTTCAAAGAATTACCCATATATTACAAGATAATGTAATCTTGTAATACATATTTACGTGCAGTTGTAAATATTTTGTAAAATTAAATGGAGGGAAATAAATAAAAACTAATCAGTTTCAACTAAGTCCCGCGTGAGTTCGCTCTTGGTCTGCGATATTTTTGTGGGCGAGCTATTACAACACGATGTTTCATGTTTTGTACGTAACATTATGGTTGTAGGAGGGAAGATTATTTGTTTTGAAGGATGCGTTAATATTTAGTCGAAACTTGTAAAAAAACATAGCAGTGCTTCGTTTTTAATATCAATAAAGTAAATTTTTTCTATTAAAAGGTCAAAGAAGGATGGAGTCAAATTGAAGTTATGGAGGAACCCCGCATACATAAAATTCTACTCTTGAGTATTATAAAAAAAAAAAAAAAAAAATAATTTTTGAAGGTAGTTCTCAACTATTTTTGATTGTGAATAAGAAAACGAAGAAAACAATCGGGCAATTAAACATAGATTAAAAAAAATTTAAGGAAAATCAGGTGACGATGTTGATGAGTATGATGGCAAATGTTTTCTCTTTCAAAGCTAATTTTTTTCTGAGGAAAAAGTGGAAACTACAAAAGACCTATAAACACGACTTTTGAATAATTTTGCCTATGAGATTTCGTTTTTTCCTATTACTACACCCGGTGGATTTTTGCTATAAATATGGTTAATGGCAGTGCTAATGACTATTGGACCGGTTTTAAAAGTAGACATAAAAATGCTAATAGCATAAATGCTAGTAACGTACCGTAACGTAATACGATACTGATAACATTACAGGTAAGTTCCTGGTAACGTGGGGAAACGTCTGCCAAGGGATACATTGCAGCGTACCGATGGTTAACCAAAAACCATGGACAATCTTTTAGTTACTTGAATGAACTATCATATAAATGAATGTAAGGATTGTTGATATAATTTTTCTTGAAGCCTATTACTAGTAATAGAAGAATTAAATAAATACAAAAATCGCTGTAATATTTTTAAATGTAAGTTATGGTTGATTTAAAAAAAAAAAAATTGTAAATGAGTTTCTGCGGCGGCGGTTAATGTTTTAAATGAGAGGATGTACTATGGCTGTCCGTATTATTTGCGAATCTGGTTATAAAAAAATACAATTCACAATAATCACAAAACATGAATGATAAATTAACTCGATAGAAAATACCACAGAATTAATAACAAATGTGGGTTGCTTTAAATGAATAATTTTAATTTTTGTTTTTATTATTAAATCCTTGAGCTATCATGTTTCGTAGGCGCTAATGTTTAATTAATCATCATTATAAAATTCGGGAGTGATGAGTTTTGCAGATGCGTTTGGATTACCGTATTGTATTATTTTATTGATAAGTCACAATTCGGTTATTTTTTTGTTGTAACATTTTTGAAATCAGCTTACTCCTGCCTTAAGGATGAATATAAATATTAATTTATCCTTAATTTTTACTTTTATGGACGTAAAGATAATATTTGCCACCCGTCCTCTCAAACTGTATGTGACATCCTTTAAGGAAAGAGACCTCATTCTTTTTTCCTAGAGGTTGTCTTTCGTCTTCAGTTGTATTTGCACAGTCCATTTGTACGGGCTGGAGAAAAAGTCAAAGATAGAGGTTTTTTTCTTATTTTATGTTCACTCTCTTATTTAGAATTTTAGGACAACCAGGGGTTAACAGCTTCGGGTGACGGGCCACACAGGAATGGAATTTCAGCGTTGTATTTTTAGATACAGGCTTGGCTTTACACTAGTCTACTTGTTAACCATATCCTTTAGTAAAATTTATGTGTTTTTTAATATTTTTTTTTTTAGTAGATATATATATATATATATATATATATATATATATATATATATATATATATATATATATATATATTTATATATTTCAGGTGTTGCAGTTAAATCCTTTTTATTAGCAATGCGTAACCCATTATAAAACTTATGGTTTTTAAATAATTACATGATTCAGTTGAGATATAATATATTAGTAGTACATAGATTTAATATATAGTATACTCTTATTGCAATTATCATGTAAGTTCTTCTTCTTTCATCAATTTTTTGTCCTCTGTCAAAAGATCAAAGTCCTTCAGTTCTGAAATTATCCTTACACTGAAACCGGTGATGTGCTTCTCCTCTACAGTGTCTAAATTTCGTTTGGCCCAATTCATTCATTTCTGTGTTTAATAATTATTATTACCTTTATTGTTATGAAGTCAGGCGATTTTATGAAGATTAATGAATCGGTATAGCCTATTCGATGATTGTTTAAGTATAATTTTTGAATTTTTTTTAACATACTTTAAAACCAGATTCATAATTTGACTCCTTACTTTGTAAATTTAATAAGATTTATACAGTATGATGATTTTTTGTTGTGTCGTTTCGCTGAAATTAATTGTTATGTTTATTATATCTCTTTGACCTTTAACAGAATCTTAAGCTATACCTACTCATGAAGAAACCACAAATCGATACTTGTATATTTAAAACTCCAACAGCCCTAAGTTATCAGAAGTGCTGTCCGAGAAAAGGTTGCGGATGAATATTCAGAGGGCATGGATCCTAAACTGTAACGGCGTTGTGTAAGCGGTACAATGTATTCTTCGGCGTGGAAAGGTCAATCAGATTGGGCGAGATGAGGGCGCCTCAAACAAAAGTGACATTTCACACGATCGAGGGGGTAAGAGGTTAAGAGGTTTGGTCCCCGCGTCCTCTTCTCTTGAGCAACTCCGGTGGGTGGCGGCTCTTGTGAAATTCTCTTCGGCGAGTACACAGATAAGGGTGTACCCCTCATGTTCAGTGTCCGTCGGGGTCGTAGGACCCTGGCACGTACTGCAACACGTCCAATATTACTGCTGTCCATGCGGTCAACCATGTCTGTTTAGGGAGCTCATTCAGCTGATTCGTATGCTCACCTTTTCTTCACAATCAGTCTATTTGGAGACATCTTTTTGTAATGAGGTCTAAACGAAAATTGAGTGTATTTATCTTTAACAAACTTGGTCTCGTGTAGTAATGCAGTGTCTGTTTCAAGTGCATTATGAATGACAATGATTCTAGAAACTAATATTTGTCAGCTTCGCTTTCGAGAAATTAATTTTGTTAGTCAACCTTTACCTTCCGAATTGATAATACAAATACCACCAACAACCATCGCGTAAATTTCTCCCTCCATTGAATGATAATGAAGGTTTGTTTTTTGAAGACCTTTTAGCGTTTTCGCCCTTTGTGTAAGCGACCACGTTTCGCCCACGTAAATAACTGTAGGAAGGATAATTTTGTATATTTAACTTTCAGCATTTTCTGACAGTTAGAGAGATCTGAATAATTTTGGACTGAGAACAATTTTTATATATATATATATATATATAAATATATATTCGCAAATCGCTAGAATTTTTCTATTCTGTATAATTTTCCAACCAATTATTTCAAATCCAACTTATAAATTAGTAAAAAAAAAATAGTTTAGCTGTGACTTGTTATTAGTTGCTTTTAAAATATATTTTCTATTTGTCCCTGGATATTGTAGTTGATTATCTGCTAATGATCACGCCAGTCCCTTTTAAACTTTATTGAAAATTAAGTTCGCTGTCTTTTTTACCGACTCTTTTTTTGTAATGGACTCGGTGAATATGCGGTAGATTTAAAACACATATTTATGAGTGAAATCACATTTCAATGATCACTAGGGTTCCACGCTTTTTTAATAATAGACTAAAAAAAAAAATATTTCAATAATACTCATAGTAATGAAAGAAAGCTGGGAATCGGGACTTCTATGGCTGTGGTCCCAGTGCTTGAGAATGGGGTTGTTTAGAGCGTTGCCCTTATTATTACTAACCCGGCAGCCGCTTTTAATTAGGAAACCATGAGATTAAATGAAAATCAGAACATAAAAATCAATAATTAATAGTATGCAAATATTAATTTACACAAAAAAAGAATAAACTTTTTAGCAATAAATGAAAAGAGTTAATAAAATAAGTTAAGTGCTATGTTTCAAATACCTAAAATATATATATATATATATATATATATATATATATATATATATATATATATATATATTATTATTATTATTATTATATATCATATATATATATATATATATATATATATATATATGATTCCTATTCATTATATGATAAGACAAACTATTGTTTTATAGCTTATTTTTTATAACCTAGCGTTATTACATTTTCCCCAGGGATCACTGTCAGTTTAGTACCGTAGGTTTCTCCATGCACTGTTTGTTATCTTTAGTCCTTTAGATATTATTTTTAGTCCACAAGTTTAGATCTAGCACGCAAAATGTTTCAGAAACTTGCTGTAGCAGCGTTTTCCGTGAGATTTATAGCAGAATCTCATAAATCTTCATGAAATTATCCGTGTAAGATACACTCTCGTTGAAACGACACGTGAAAGATATATGATCATCCAAAGCAACCCAGTGCTTAGCACACATGATAACTGCCACCTTCGACATTCGTTGTAGGATCATCGAAAAATTGAACAACAGCAAAAGCGTTTAATAACGGGGATTAGAATCGGATCTAATCCCTCTATCGAGATCATTGTTGGATTACCAGAGTCAAGACTAGATCCACTCTATTCATATCTACAACCAATTCTTTGGAGTCCATATATTCAAGGATTTCTGCACATATATATATATATATATATATATATATATATATATATATATATATATATATATATATATATATATATATGTATATGTATATGTATATGTATATGTATATGTATATATATATATATATATATATATATATATATATATATATATATATTTTTTTTTTTTTTATTTTTTTCGGTTGGCTCTATAGACCTTGTAGATCTTTGGCCGCGCGATGTGGTGTTCTTACAGACATTTATTGCTTGCGGGAGCACAGACAGCCTGGAGGGGGTCGCCCAACCTCACGTTGCTGCGAACCATGGTTTCCATGGTGCAGCGGCAGGCTGCCCATTGCTCCATAACCGGTCCCTTTGGGGCCAATTCGGCAGTGTCCTTCCCACCGACTCACTCGGGTTCAAGGACAGTGACAAATTGGTCTAGATCCACGGATTATGGCTGTTCGGAGTCAGCAGGCGCACGAGGACCTATATATATATATATATATATATATATATATATATATATATATATATATATATATATATATATATACCAAAGCTATTCCAGCTAGTGGGAATTTCTATTTCTGCATAAAGCAAACCAAAAATTACTTGACCCTTGCTATAATCTTGGCTAATACGGTTTTGCATCTTCATTATTTTGAGAAATGGTACACAGGCGGCACAAAAAAAACCGTTCTTCAATGCTGATCAAGCTCGCTAATGCGCGTAGTTAGCTGGTTTTATATTGTTCCAAAATGCAATAATAAAAATGAAGGCTTAGCGAGCCTGAAAAAGTTGTAAATAAAAGTAAGGTGGCGTAGTCTCGAAGGAAACACTTTTAAGAAGGAAAGCAAGCTAATGAAAAATAATCATTATAAGAAAAATAATAGTATAATGGCAATCGTATGTAATATGCATTAACATATATATAATATACATAATGCTTAGTGTCAATTTCTTTTCAACCTTTCTTAATTTCTATAGTTCGTGAAATTCACCTTATAAATGGCTGCCTACATTAATTTACTTTGTTGTTTATTACCGTTTATTTGAGAATAATATTACATTTTTTTTTTCTATATAGCTCATTTCGAATGTTATTTATCTTAATTCACTTATTCTTATTCTAGGGTAGTTCAATTAAAAAAATCAATATAAAAACATTAATTTAATTAACTATCCATTTAATACAAGATTTTTCTCTCCGTACTACTTTTTATTAGACTATTTAAATAAAATAATAATTATTTAAATTTTTTGATCACATTCTTAAGAATATTCCAGAATAGTATCCAACAGTTAGTTAAAGATTCAAATAATAAATATGCGGCCTAATGGTTGCTATGATAGTACGCAGAATAGCTGTTTATTTTTTCAAAATAAGTAAGTGAATATTAGAATTGCATTATATATATATATATATATATATATATATATATATATATATATATATATATATATATATATATACACGCACACACATATTGTTTGGCCGGTTTATTGGCACTACAGACCATGGATGATCTCACAGTCCCCCAACTTCACAAAAGAACCATGGTTTCCATGTTGCTCCATAGTCATCCATTTTGTCCAATTCGGCAGAGTAGTTTAATCACATATGCCGTCCACCGACATAGCTTCAAGCACTCCGATTTCTAAGTGATAAATCATATTAGATTTACGGATTATGGATGATGAAAAATCACAACGCAATTCCCGATTAAGATACCCAGGCAATGCATATTTCCATCGGTCGGTGTGAA
This sequence comes from Rhaphigaster nebulosa, assembly GCA_948150685.1. Classification (NCBI taxonomy): domain Eukaryota; kingdom Metazoa; phylum Arthropoda; class Insecta; order Hemiptera; family Pentatomidae; genus Rhaphigaster; species Rhaphigaster nebulosa. The sequence goes on from OX411308.1 coordinate 34,546,465, forward strand.
ATTCTTCCAGTGAGTCGACGGGTCTCTTATCGAGCTCAAGTCTCGTTTTTTATAAATTAATGTATGAACTGTGGACCACAGTACTGTGCATATAAAGATAAGTTAGCCATTTTCGTTCTGTAATTCAACAAAGTGATCAATAATATTGGTCGTAAATATATTTGAATTGTTGACTACAAGAACGTTGAATGTGATTTTTCTCACATTTACTTTTTTGGTGGAATAACATTTGCTGTGACTAATTGTACGGGAAATATATGGTTATAGTTCTTAAACTAATCGATTGAAGCTTGATAAATTAATCCTTAAATTTCCCGAAGAGTGAGACACAGCAATTGTAATTCCACCAGAAGAGATAAATTATTGTGAAAAAGTTACACCCAACGTTGCACCACAAAATAAATTTCAATTAAACATGCTCAAATTTAAAGCTATAATTTAACTTTTTAATTTTAGTTGTTTTTTTTTCAAATTAGTAGAAAAACTATAAGTAATTATTTCAGTTTAATAAACTCTTGAAGTAATTAATGCCGTTATTTATTAATTAATGAACCTCCATGATGTTACTCATTTATTATGATAATTGTTATCTGGATGAGGAATCAAATCTTTTAATCATTTTAGGTCGTCGACTCTTTAACTGGAAGCATTCGTGAGCAATTTGTCATGGGAACATGCTTTGGCGAACTCTTTTTTTCTTTCTAGGAACACATTGTGCAAAACCATTCTAGAGTTTATTTCAAATTGTTAAATTTGTTAATTTTAACAGTGTTATAGATCTGAGTTCATATACATTTGAAAAAACATATAAAACAGTTACAATTGCAAAATCATATCATGAATAACTTTAATGAAATGAATTCAAAATTTTAAATTTGCTTGTTAGCACATAATCAATTACTCATTTTGATGTCCACATGTGAAAAAAATAAATAAATCTGTTATTTTTAATGTGTTACAATAACGTTTCTTTTTTGTTTTTTGCTTGGAGGCAAATCCTTTGAAGTTACTATAAATTTACTGTAAAATTATTTTATTTTATACTAACATCTAATGAAGATTTGTGAATTTCAAAACTGTGGTAAAACTTGATATACTAAACAGAAAGTAGTTGCATAAGCATTCACTCACATTGTTGCTGTCTCGATTTTTAAAATAAATAATAAAAATCAAGGTAGTGTGAAGTAGAATTAGGGATTGATAAATTATTTGCCACTTCTATAAATTTGTTTTGTTGAAAACTAGTTTCGAATGTTATACTTTCATCCTCACTTCAAGGTTTTTAAATGGATTATATCAAACAGAAAAGTTTGTACTGGTTTCTTCTCGCATTGAACTAACCATGGTTGTTCAACAATAACATTCGAAACTATTTTTCAATAAAACAAATTTATAGAAGTGGCAAATAATTTATAAATCCCTAATTAGATTGATCCTTCTATACCATTTCTACTGATGAAGTTGAATTGTTCGTAGAAGCTAATACATATCAGAAAGATAAAAATAACACATTATTTCCAAAGATAGACGTTAATTTAATGATTTTTATACGTGAGAAAGCTATTAGATTTTTATTTATTTATTTATTATTTTTTTTTTATCAGGATGTGTTTTAAAGGTGTATTCGGGTTTCGTATTGATTTTTTTAATTGCAAGTAAAAGCTATTGATTGAGGAAGGTTTTAAGTTTTTCTTCTTTTCCTAATTTTAAAGGTAATTTGTAAGCAAGTTAACTAAAAGTATATTTCACGCCCCATCCTACAACTAGGTTTAAGATATTAAGCCTATATAATAGTGAAGAAAAATTAGTGAAGCATTGCTAAATGGAAATCTGCTATTAGCAGTTATTTCATAGGTTCGTCTGTTTGCTATCCCGATCAAGTCTCACATCCTATTATTTTATCATTGCATAATATGGAATGATAAAATAGCAGAATATAGTAAAGTATATACTGATAACTATAAACTATATTTATAATTTACAATAATAATCATTTTTAATTATCTTTTTCATTGTATTCGTTTTATCAAATGTAACAACTGTAGTTATTTTATTTTTTCCAATTATTTCTAATTCTTTCAAATAATTTTCTATTACACAAATATAGATTTATTTCATACTTCACAAAATATAATTATTTCAAATCTTTGACACTTGAATAAAAAAATAAATTAATGTAAAAAAAAAAATCGAAAGTCATGATACATCGTCATTAAAATATCGTTGTGAGTTATACATCCCTTGGTTCACCACGATTTAAATTGAACCTCAGGTAGAGTCGATGAGAATGACATGTGAGCTTGTGCAGTTGTGGGTAATTCAGTCGTGTCATATCAAGATATCTCGTGGATTTTTACAGTTTTTCTTTGCTGTGTTCTTACATTTTTATTTATTTATGAATTATGTTAAAAAATAATTTAGTTTTCTTTTAAAAAGTAGTCTTCGAATTAGATAACTTCCCTTCGAGTAGGTAAATTTAAAAAAAGAAGTCTAAAAACTTAAAAAATGTCTTAGTTATTTCTGTAGTTTTTTTTCCATGTAACTTATATAACATCAAATAATATAATAATCCAATTCTGACATTTGACCAGAATCTAGGAATTCCATTAATAACAACCAGTGTATTAAACTTAGTATTGTATGAATTTGTTATTCTCTAATATTAAAAGAAAAATTTGTAATTCGCTTTACTATTATGCTTACTGCTTAGAATATCATATCAGGTTATAGTTTTCTGTTACTTAATCCCATTTCTGAGCTATGTTATGCTCTCCCCAATTCTGTGATAGAGAGTGGACAGTATGTAACCTGATTCGTAAATCATGGCCGCCTTATCTAAATTTTTAAATCCAATTCGTCCCCAGTCAGTGTTGTAACAGAGTCTTTCCTCTACTTCACTATAATTAACATCTTATATCATCAATAATTGTGTAGAGTTTCATTGTAAATATAAAAGGTTGCATCTTTTAATATTGCCAGTATTTTTTATTTACTTAAATGCTTAAATCTATCAAATGCTTAATTGTTTGCTGTCTTACTGACCTATACTGAATTTATAATTGGATTAAGGGAATGATGTATATTGAACAAAGGTTTTTTGATTTAGAAACTGATTTAAAAGGGTAGAAAACACCGACTAGAATTATGCTACTGTAGATACTGATGTTTAAGCAAAAAGACCAAACTCCTTTTTGTAATTAGGCCTATTTTGATGATATTTTAATGTTGTTTTTTTAAACCCTTGTTTTTTTTTTTCTTGTATCCATAATTCTATGGTCACAGAGAATGTAAGTTGGTAAGTTGAAGAAAGATCCGAAGTTATGTGTATTGTGATCATCCCCCAAGCCTTCTCTCCAGGAAACAGTGAAGAAGATGGTAAGGTAACTCACAGCTCTCCTTAGTAACTCGGAAAGATTTAGAGCTGCGAGTTACCTACTTCTTCACAGTGTGCGGAAGGTTTGGGAGATAATCTCAATACATGAAATTCATTAGGACCATTTATCGATTTACCAACTTTATTACCTGTGACCATATAGTTGGGGTAAAAACTTGGGGTCTATATCTATATAGCACGTGAGTTATATGATTCCATAAAAATACTTTCTCGCAGACAAATTTCCTATTACCTTTTCTTTCGTTTTTACTGTATCTAAAATGTATACAATTTCACACAATTTAAAAAATTTCCAATTAATTTTTTCACATGATTACGGTTCTTATTCTGTCAGTTTTTCTATTTACGCAATTCAACTGGTAAAATTTTCAGATTTGCTGAGTGCAATACCAGCACTCAACTTTCCTAAACTGAAAGAGTAGTTATCCAAGGTTGAAATGATAGCATTATAATTACTGTGCCATGATGCTAATAAATCACAATTGAATGATTTTGTGATTGCCAACCAAAATATGAGCATTTGTAAGTCCTCATATTCCTTCTAGTACATATATTAATAAATCAATTTGGTTCTCTGATTTGTTCTCATGATTGATTCTTGTATGTGATTGAAGAATTACTCTTTAGAGAATTTTTACTAAATATTTTTCTTGGATGAAAGTACACTTCAATTATACCTAGAAAGGAAGAGTCGTGCTTCTCGATTTTAATTATCTTAATTTATACGAGCTTTAATGGCCACTGATTGTGAGTCATAAAAATACTCTTGCTTTTTTTTTTTTTCCTTTTCAGAATATGTAGTTTTATCACGCCTTGTTTCGGAAAATTTCTTCTTGTCGTAAACTTACGTTCAGTTTTCGGTAAAACGCTAGAAAATTAGAATCCAAAAGTCAAATCGATCTTAAGATGATTTGAGCTTAGTATAATCTTAATTTAGCTATTTTGCAAAATAATCTGTTTCGAAACGTACCATCGCAATAATTTTCTGTTGTTTTTGGTTATCATCTCCCTTAGATATTTTTAAAAGCATATTTTTTCTTCATAAGTTGGTTCATAACTTTTCGTCGTCAACTAGAATCTCAACTTTGAAAACATCATAACTGAACTTGGAGTTAATTTATGGCCTTATTTCGTATAAAAGAGGTATATTTTATTTCAAATGTTTGTTGATAAATAATTAATCATATCAACGTAATTTTTTTAAGAAGGCTTAAGCGCCAAAAATTCGAAGTTTAGGTTTCAGTTCATCATGGGCGTAAGCACCACATCTATCAATTCCCGCTCACGATACACGGAATAAAAATTGGTAAATTTTGTGTTTCCTGTAAAGTTTGCTCAATGGCGCTTATGCCTTTTTCAAAAAACGACGTTGATATGAAGTAGTATAATATTCACAACAAAGTGATATGCTTGTTGTAAATGTATAATAAATTAATACAGAATAAAAAATGATTTAGATTTTAAAAAAGTATTAAAAATGAATAATTATTAAAAGTAGTAGAACAGTGCGGATCTATGCACTAAATTTATAAAAATATTTGTTTTGTTTTTTATTAATCGAAACTTTGTATTGGTCTAGAATTACTTATGTAAGTGCAGAGAAATATTATTTATTAAAAAAAAAATATATACGGTAAAGCTTGAGATTTTATTATTAATACTATACATATTATAGTTCTATTGCTGTCACCAAAGCTTTTTACGACAGGCAATTAAACTAAAGGTCATTGTACTTGAACCACACAAGAGGATAGGATGGTGTGTGGCGAAATGTAAACATCCGCTGTCGGAAGCTGGGTTCAGAACAAGCCTGAAAAATAAACTGTAACAACTGGTAACCACTTTGAAAATTTTCATTATATCTATACTCTATACATCATATTCTTATTTATTTATTTATTGTATATATGCATCTATCCACGGAGGGTCCTATTCGTATTTTTTATAATTAATTGTTAAGAAGAGAATGGTGAATGGAATCATTAAAACTTCGGTTAGCGTTGAGGTCACAGAGAATAACAAGAATGAATCGTTATTCATTTAATTCTTATTTTTTTTTTTTTAACATGGATTTTTGATAAAATGTTTATCAGGTAAAGTTAAGTTCTTGGTAAACATTTTAAAATTTGAAATGTTTGTGTTGTTTTTTCCGATACAGTTGGAATTTTCTCGCATACGCATATTCATGTTATTTAGTGCATTAGTTTGAAAATATCTGATGTAAACAACACATTACTTCCTTGTACGCCTATTAAACTATAAATCGGTGGCTCAAAAAGTGATCTTGAATATGGTTACTAGTTTCCGAAGATCGCAGTACCTCAAAAACAACACTCGGCGTCGCGACATCCATCTATTGACAAACACACACACAAATGGGGAGGAAAACCAGTATTTTACACCAAATTTTTACACTTGAAACAAGTAATAAAAATGTTTAATTGGATTGGAAACCAAATTGCGTTTGTAATCTTTATTACCGAAACATATGATTTATGTATTTAATTTTAATATAATTTTTGATGTAAGCTTATTATGACATTCAAGTAAAGTACCGTTTTCGGCTCACCAATTTTAACCAAAATATAATAAATATATTCACATCAATATAAAAGTCCTATTTACCAAATTTAGATGTTTTACATTTTATTTTAATATAATTTTTGATGAACGTCTAATATGATCTTCAAGTAAAGTACCGCTTCTGGTTTTCCAATTAAGACCAAAATCTAGTACGTTATTTAAATCAATATATAACTTATAAGTACCAAATTTGAGAAGTTTTGCAAAGTATTTTAATATAATTTTTTATGGAAATCAAATATGACCTTCACGTAAAGTACCACTTCCGGCTATCATGCAGTAACCAAAAAGGGAGGTTCACAACTAGATTTCACAACAATCCTAAATACAAAATTATAACTTTCTACAGCTAACCGTTTTTGAATTATGCGAGATACGAACGTACGTACGTACAGACGCCACGACGAAACTAGTCAAAATGGATATTTCCGTTGAAATCTGAAAACCGAAAATTTTCGCGATTACAATTCTTCCTTTACTTCGTACAAGGAAGTAAAAATGTCTGATTTTTGCGTCTTAACCTTGACAATCAAGTTTTTTTTATAGTCTTGGCAAGTATGTACTTAAATTATTTTTTTCAACTATTACTGAGTACTAGATAGAACTTTATTTCTTATAGATTTAAAGATTTTAATATATCTAATGTGGACATCCCATAACTTCCTTGTACGCCTATTAAACTTACTACTGCTGTCACCTAAGTTTTTAACGACAGGCAATTAAACTAAGGCTCATTGAACTTGAACCTGGCGTAATAAACTTTCATCAAAAATTGTATTGTAAAACATCTTAAATTTGGTAAATAAGACTTTTATATTAAGATAATTGGTGAGCCGAAAGGGGTACTTTACTTGAAGGCCGTAATAAACTTACATCAAACAAAGATCATATAGTTCAATGATAAAGGTTACAAACGCGATTTTTTCCCCACTCTAATTAAACAATTTTATTACTTAAAGTGTTAAAATTGAGTTTAAAATAATTGTTTTCCTCCCCATTTATGAGCTGAACAAGTCTGCAGGAGAAGAAGAAGATAGGATGTAAGTAAAGCGGGTTCTTCCGCTTAAAATATCGAAACTGTTGATTTCTAATTTTTTATCTAGTGACATGTGCTAATGCCACGGAACACAAAGAAATCTCTTGGGACCTTTCTACCAACTGTAAGAAAACGACAAATAATGACGGAATGAGATCTCAAGAAAAAAGATCTTGTGTGTGTGTGGGTCTGTGGTGTGTCAATAGATGGACGTCGCTTCGCAGAGTGTCGTTTTAGAGATACTTCAGAAACTAGTAACCAAATTCAGGATCACTTTTTGAGCCACCGATTTATAGTTTAACAGGCGTAAAAGGAAGTCATGCGGTGTCCACATCAAATTTTTTTTTTTTCATTTAGTAATGATCTCAGGTAAAGTAATACAATATGTCTATCTAAAGCAACAAATGTCTTTGTCTTTTCTGTATTATGTATTTTATTTATGTATTTGAAGAAATATATTACATCATCAGTTACTTCTGTTAAGATAATACGATTCTTCTGTTATCTGCGGCGAAGCAATATTTCAATGTTACCTTAATTTTTTTTTTATTTGTAATATATATTTTATTTTCCTTTAATATCCAGTTCGTTAAAACTAGATGTATCGGATAGTATAGGTTAAGAAGTCATCAGATTAATATAAACGGTTCAATGAAAAAAAGTTTTTAACCTTTTTTAGTAAGAGAGGGCAAAAGAGAATTTAAATAGTAAAAATTTAAGCATTGCTAAACATAGCAAAAAAAGCTAAACTAAATTACTTGATTTTGAAAGGGTACGGAACTTTAAATCCTAATTAAGAAAAACTGATGAACTTAAGTGGTTTTTACGATCGGCATAGATAAGTTATCAGTGCTTAAGATACCTTTGCAAAGAAGTAAGATGCAGCTAATTTTTGTTCTATAAAATAATTAAAAAACATAAAAATTAAATTATAACATCAAACGGCTTAATGAACCCCAAGGTTCGATGCCGACCCACCAATCGCCGCCTACATAATAATAGTAAAACAAGAAATAGTTCTTTCGGCAGATATAATTAATGATGTATTGTTAAGGTAAAGAGCAAAACAAAAATATAAGAAGAAAATTAGTTCTGTAGATGTGTTAATTAAAAAATAATAAAATAAAATGAAAAAAACATAATAAAATAAAATAATAAAAGGTTAATGGGTTAATAGCACCATGAATATTATTCTTATAAATGAGTGATACACTCTTACTTATAAATTGACTAATTAAGAGATTTATTTAAAAAAAAAATGTTTTTTTTTTGTTAGCTTCCTTATTTTATTTCTTGATGCTGTTGACAAAAGGTTGATATTTGTAGCATTAGCCAATGTTTTTGCCAGTTTTTTTAGCCATTTTCGGGAATGATAAGCTAGAGTATCCTACTTACAAACATTAGGTTTTGTTAGGTTACAAGAGATGTATGATGGTTGACAGGAGGTTAATCATGACAATTATGTAGTCGAAGATGAGTCATGGCGAACATAAACAAATATATGTACATACATAAATAAAGTAACAACGAAATAAACAGGTTGTGATTTTAAAACAAATAATTTTGTAAAAAAAGAAAAAAATTTGATAATTATACTTTTTTTTTTTTTATAATTCTCCTTTACTGAACCCCGACTAAGTACTTATATTGACTTACCATCTTCTTATCTTTATCAAAGCCAGTTTTAAATACATCAATTTAGTTTTTAGTTTTTCTATGGAGAAATACTGGTCTTAAAAACACTTATTTGTGAGAATAAGGTATTACGTAGAATACATGTTCGGGATAAGGAGAAGCCCACTAGAGAATTTAGGAGGTTACAGAACGTGAAATTTCAGAGCATGCACCCTATTAATATAAGTAAAGTAATAACATCGCGATGGTTGAAATGGGCTTGAAAAGTTGTTGGACTTTGTATCGAACGAACCCCTAAAAAGTTTATTAATGCTGTACGCTGACTTGCTAACGTCGCCAGGTAAACTGAAACATAGCAGGATTGCGTTAAGGGCTATCTTACGGATTCGGGTTTGGACGGTGGTCGGTGAACGGATGTTAATAAACAGCGATTCGTGGTATCGGCATAGAACCTTTGGATTTGCTCAGCATTTTTATTATTTATATTTAATAAAATCACTTAAGCTTTTTCTTTATATAAATTTTAAATTAATTAAGTAATGAAAAGCTACAAAATTAATATTTCCACGTTATCGAAATGATACTCCAATTCACATAAATTATTTGTATTGAAACGAGGTATCATTAATGAAGCTTTGCCGAGTTTAAATAAATACATTGATGTTATCGGATGTGAGTTTAATCGATCATATGATTATTTCTAAAAATACATAGCACAATTAAGCCTATTACCAGGATGCTAAAATATTTTAGAAATATTATTACCCCCTCCTTTCCTAGATCGGATGGACCTATTGCTATGTGTTCAGCGCGGACCTGTAGGCAACGCCCTCCTCATCTGCATATGAATCAGGGTCGTTCACACTCGACCATATTCCAGGACCCTCATACCATAAACTAATGGTAATTACTTCTCCATAATTTCGTGAAATGAACTATTTTTTAGAATACTTGAATTGAAGTGATTTAAAGGATAAAAATAAAAGAAGTCAGAGATATATTTTTCGATTTTAACTTTTAAAAAAATTATAATAATTCCTATGAAAAAACAAAAACTATCACTGCTTTCAAAAAGATTAGAACTAAACATTTATTTAGGTAATATTTTTTTTTTTTAGATTACATCAGTATAGTGTTTAACCGTCAGGTTTTCCAATTGATCATTTGTTAGGATCGCACCTACTCACTTAGTACACACTTAGGTGTGTGCCCAAGTAGGATCTCCCACTATCAAAGTTCTTATTGAAAAATAAATTGGTTTTTATTAGTAGATTAATTTCATAGGTGAAAATGCTGCAAATATCAATCAATTCAATTTTGGAATAATTATCGATAATATAAAGGACTCCGTAGTATTTCAATTCAAAATTGGTTTCAATCAAATGGAGGGAGCTAGTTATTCTCTGAGCGAAAATCTCCATGGGCACATAATAATTTCATGACAGGATTTCGAGTTATTCGCGAATTAAGGTCTCATTTCGGAAAATAATAAATAAAATAACGAACACATGATTTATTTATTTCAATTTCAAGCATTTGCTTGAAGCTGCTTATACATTGAAATTCTGAGGTGTCGTTTATTGTAAGTGTTTTTTATTATTTTTTTTAAACTTGTGTCATTTACATGATAATGTATTTTATTTAAATTGAAGCATATTACGCACAGCATAAGCATTTTGCATTAGGCTACAGATACAGTGGATTCATATTTTTCGTCAGAACAATTAAACAATACGCATGAAATAGGAATGTTAACACAGCCTGCGACCGTCTTTGCAGAAATCTCATGAACATCGTCTTTCGTTCGTTCAAAGGTCGTTTGAACCAACTTGATTTTTCACATTAGTTCTGACGTCCACATGATTTTTGATTATAATCAACAGATCATAACAACGGGTGTAGACAAATTAATTAGTCTTGTAGTTCAATATAAGAGGTTTGGGATATGCAAGGAAAAATGATCACAGTAGAGAGCTTTCCTTCCAGAAGTGGAATTAACTGCTGGAGAAATAAACAAAACTTTTAAATAAAGTACATTTTTATTATATATTCTATTGTTCTCGTATGAACTCATTTATTTTTCTTATTTATTATTTAACATTTATTTATGTATTTAGTACTGTTTGTTATTATTTATTTTTATAATTTACTTACTCTCCTTGACCGTTTAACATATTATTTTTATTTTGTATATAGAGTTAACACTTCCATTTTATCCGCTTTGTTTGATAGCTATTTGACGAATCTCGTGGCGAAAAATACGTATAACCTTTAACCTATTGTAGAATGGAGATTACTGATGGATCAGTATAAAACAAGGTTCTACTTTTTTCATATTTGTTAATATCTTAATTTCAAAACTTAATAATGAGTGACTATTTGATAATTCATTAATTTTAAATATAGAAGTTATTTATGTCTTTATGGAATAATGTGTTTTTACTGAAATAGCTAATACTAAAGAATTGGTTGTGATAATATTTTCTCTTTTTTTTATTTGTGTCTAGGTTGATGATGTTTTTCGTTTGCAAGATGCATAATGTACATAAAAAACTTCATTTTTGAAATGTAAAGGTATAATTCTATAAGGTTTGTGCATGAAGTAAATTGTACTGAAAATTTCATCATTTAGATTACTGGGCAGAAATCTCTGCAGAGAGCTAAGATGGGGCATTTAACTGCAGATAGTTAGAGCTTTTAATTACTGTTTATCAAACCATTCATTCTTCAGAGATCAAGGAGATTGGAAAGGAAGCTCATAAACTAGTATAGCGATTTTATTACTATTTAAGTGATAGCTATAAAATTTACACAGACAATTTCAGTAAAGTAATTAAATAAATTAATCAAAATACTAATTATCTACTAATTGATAACCTGATCCGACGTAATTTAGTAATAAGTTGGAGATATGATAAAAAAAAAAAAAAAATGGTAATATTAACTAAACGCCAATAATCATTTACGAACTTCTGTCAACATTCAAAATATTGTTATTAAAAGAATATTTCATAATTAATATTCTAATTTTTTATTTCAGCTAGAATTGGGTCCTTTCTCACAGACTGAAGAATCACGATTTGCATCTAGGAGGTCAGCTGATAATAAGACTCACTAGTTTTAAACTAGAGTAATTGTTGTGTTCATATAAAGGTAAGTCAATAGAAATTGTCCACAAACCCAAATATTGGTGTGTAATTTACCTTTGTGTTCAATTTATCTTTTAAAGATCAGATCATATGAAAAGCTTAGATATGCAAAGGCGCACTAAACGTTATTTGTTCCAAACTCAAATTAAATAAGCGAATGCCTATTTAACGAAAAATTCAATTCCGTTATAAGTTCAACAATATACCTTATCGGGTACGTAGAAATTGAATTTCCCATGAATTTCAATGAAAAATGATTGGCCTCCCTGATAGCAAACAAGATTATGAGTCATTAATGTAAAAATATTATTAAAACTGTAAACCTTATAATTTCACGTAGAATGAACTATGAAGGTATTGCGTGAGCTATGGTGTAATGAGCTATATAGGTCTCCAAAATACAATAGCATAACTATAAAAAAAAAAAAAAACGAATTTCCTTCACCGAAGATTGGATAATATGTATTTTCATATTATAAATTAGTGTTGTGACCTAGGATAAGGTCAGCCGACATTTATCAAGTAGGCAATGTTTACATTTGTTCCTATCATTATATTTTATTATTACGATGTATATTGCCAATTGTGCAATACTGTATTGCATCGTACCATTGCGTTTGCCGCTTAAGAGTAAATTGTGAAACGACTTAAAAATTTATAAATCTTAATATTGTTAAACCATGTTAGTATAATAATTTATTTTCTGGTTATAATCAGTCCGAACAATTAATACCAGTGATAATTATAATTAATTAATTTCCGTATTTTGACTTCCAATCAATTTATAAACCAATATATGAATTTTGGATGTTTTAATTATATATATATATATATATATAGAAATAATACAATCTGCCTCACTCAAAAAAATAATGATAATAATAAATTAACAAAATTAAATCACAAATAGGTAATAGCAGGTAAGATAATTTTGTAAACATTGCCTACTTGGTAAATGGCGATCAACTTCAATGATAAGGATACGGCTATCTTGATGGATACGAGTGGACGAATACGTTTGATCATAATAAGCCATACGAATGTATTGACATACATATGCCAATGATCATAATCCCCTGTGATCATGAAATTCGTATGCCTATGATCCCCTGGTGTAACTTAAATGCACGCAGCGGTGCCGAAAGGACTCCGTAAAAAAACAAAAATAAAACTGGAAATATCAGGGGGAAGATTAAAAATCTGTTTTTGTTAAGTTCATTGACAGAAAATTTTTAGTTTCAATAAGGGATGAAAGATAATTGTAAATGAAGGAAGCTGTAAAAGAATTAATGAGGCGGGTAAAGGTAATCTTAGGACCTGTTTTTATCACATGTTAGCTTCTTTGTTTGTTATATGACATTCCAAAACCTAGTAAACTATAGAAACCAGACCAATGGCTCAGCACCGTCGCTTTCCTCAAAAATCAGTTACGCCATTGATAATGACAATTTTTATTTGATATTTTAGGTTTTATTAAGGTTATTTAATATAGTTTACTAAGGTTATGTCGATAAGTGAATATTATGTATTACCTTGGCAGATGGAAAGTAAATTTATATTTCTGTACCTCGCAAGCATAGAACACTACGTCACCATTTTCCTTACTTCACTGGAGAGCAGTTTCTCTTCGAATGAAAGTAGACTTATTGTTAGTGTTCTTTAAAAAACATGCAACTCTTTCTTACAATCGGTCAAGGATGTAGTTATCTATACCTCTGGACTAAAAAAAAGTTGAATAAAAATGGGCAGTAAAGCTAAATTGATATCCTAAACCTCCTAGCTTACTCAGTTAATGAGATTATTATTACTAGTTCTCATCTAAAACATAAAAATTAAAAAAAAAAAATGTTAACAAAGAGTTCATTTAAATGCATTTATATCCACTTATTGTTATTGAATTTTCTCTAAAACTGTGAAAAATGTCTATGAATTTAAGCTAATAGTTTTATATCACATATTCTTGTGTAAGAAATAAAATTTTACTAATTTGCTAATTTTCCTTAATATCTGTATTCCAGCCATAATAAACAATAATAACAATTGTCGGTGTCATTACAATAGTGATAATAGGGTTTAGCGAAAGTTAAATGCCGATACACCCTCCCTTTGCTGAACATATTTAAAATCATATTGCCGGAATTGTTGAATACATTTTTATTCAATGTTTTTTCCTATAAGCAAGCTAATTTTTATTCTTTGAATAGTTCTTCGTAATTTTTGTCAAATGAAATAATGAATTATTGATTATTTATTTTTATTTCTTCTGAATATACATACCTAATGACCATAAAGGGAAAAAATATATTATTGGATAAATTTATTTTTTGTTATCAATTCATACTTCACTTATATAATATATAAAATTATATTTATCATTTTATTTTTAATGGTATATAGAGAGTAGAGTTTCACCTGTGATGACTGAGATGGCTCCCGTATTGTTATTTTATTTTTGAAGTTTGACGCTGTATATTGGTCCGGTTTGGACTTAAATATGACAGTATATTCATTTTAATTAATTTTAAGATGCCCGAAGATGGCTTGTAGGCCGAAAATTTGCATCATAATAAATAAAGTGGTGAAATAAAAGCAGCCTGCCTTTATTTTTATATATTGGAGTGTTCACCTTAATCAACAAACATATAATTATTGAATAAATTTATTTTTTGTTATCAATTCATACTTCACTTATATAATATATAAAATTATATTAATCATTTTATTTTTAATGGTATGAATAATTTATACAATAAATTACAATTTTAATAAATAACTCATTCTTTAGTTAAATAATGAATAAAATAATATTAATCAGTTAATTTTAGAATGAATGAATATATATATATATATATATATATAAGTTAAGGTCTGTAGGTATACAGTGTAAGACTTAATACCATCCCTAAATGTAAATAGAACAGAGAGTGTATAAATAGAGGATTATTGAGACAAATAAAGCAGTCTATTTCCAGATCTCGTGAGTGCTGTTTCTTGCCCCTTTTTCCTTTCTTTGTTTTTTTTATCAGTTTTTAGTCGCGGGAGCTTAACTGGTGCCGAAACCCGGGACCGCGGATACCGGAGTAACGAAGAACTGAGGACCCGTTTTTTTTTCTTTTACTTTCGCTGTGGCAATGCCAGAAGGAGTTGTGCGACCGGCAACGCTAAACATATCTTCGGAAATCCCACCATTGCCACAAGGAACCATGGCGGAAGCTCATGCAAATACGCTAGCTTGGATGAAGGTACGAGCGGCGACGACGCAGGATATGAGACGGGCTATCTCGGACTTGGAAAGGTTCACTGGGGAAATTGGTGAGTTAAACCACTTTCTTAAGGCTGGAGACCGGTTGAGAGCAGAGATAGAGACGAAGGCAGCCGAAAACATGATAATTCCAAGAGACGCGGAGTCCTTGAAAGCAGCACTAATATGCAGAATCAAGAGAAGTGTCCTAAATTTGATCCAGGCGGATGAGGAAACTCCATGGGACGTAGTTAAGGACCGTCTGAAAAAGGCGTTCGGAGGCGGCAGATGGACCCCGGAGGAAGATATTTTCTACATGTTTCGGGAAACAAAAAGAGCTCATCAGTCGAACGGGCAATTCGCTGGAACACTGTTAGCCCACTACAACAAAATCACGGAGAAGATGAGGGAGACTTTGAATGCAGCGGAAGTGGAGGGCAGAATGGCGTTCCTGTCAACAATTCTCAAGGTGCAGTTGGCAAAGGAGATCGGGAGGAAGGAGGGCCTATCGAGAGATCGCACTTTTGTAGAAAGTGCCCAGGAGATAATAGACGCAAGTGCAAGAGAAGAAGAAGTCAGGAACGTAGAGGAGGACGCAGGATGGAACAAGGTAATGCACAGAAGACCCAGACCAGTACCGCCCATGTGGAGGAAAGGAAAACCGGAATACGTCGGAAAAGAACGAACAGTCGGAGAAGGGAGACAAGGGAAGATGAGAAATAGCGGAAGGCGAGAAGACCGGCGATGTCACGGATGCGGAAAGGTAGGTCACTTGGTGGCACAATGCTCGCGCACCAAGTGCTTCGAATGCGGGACAGAGGGGCACATTGCGAGACAATGCCCCTACATGAGTCGAAGGAGAGAAGGGCTCCGACCTCCAGAACCTATGGAGGTCAATGCTCAGAAAATGTGGAGAAGAGAAAGACCGCAATGGGAGTCAACAGAATCATCGGAAACATCTGATACAGAAGAAGAGGCGCAAGAACCAGAGAACAGAGGAGGCGAGGGAAGCGGTAGTGTACGAAGGAACCGAGGACATCCTAGATAGACTCAGCGGGGCGACCATATTCAGTACATTGGATTTGAAGGCTGGGTACCACCAAATACGAATGCACCCCGACGACCAACTTAAGACGGCCTTTACCTTCGAGAGAGGCCACTACGAGTTTACAAGGATGCCGTTCGGCCTAAAAAACGCGCCAATCACATTTCAGCGCCTTATGGACGAATTTTTGCGGGGGATAGACGAGTCTATATGTCAGGTCTATATGGACGACTTGATAGTATTTAGCAAGAATAAAGACTAGCACATGGATCATTTGCGCAGCGTGTTCAATCAGATTCGAAAATTCGGGTTGAAACTGTCCGCCGAAAAATCGCAGTTGGGTCAGGAACAGATCAACTTTTTAGGGCACGTCATATCGCAGGAGGGAGTGAAACCGGACAGCGCGAAAGTGGAGGCAATACGGAAAATGGTAGTCCCGAGAGATGTACAAGGGATCCGGAGACTATTAGGAACGCTAAATTATTATAGACGTTTCGTTCCGGAAATGGCGGAATACCTCGTACCCATCAATAACCTACTTAAGAAGGGTCAAAAAGTGGTGATAACGCCTGACATGGAGGACAACATTCGGAGGTGCCTGACACGACTGCAGGAGGAACCCGTACTAGCGTTTCCCGATTTTGATAAAAGATTTATTATTACTACGGACGCAAGTGAATACGCATTGGGGGCGGTATTGGCGCAGGAAGGGGGGAAAGGAGAACGACCGGTGGCGTATGCCAGTAGGCGCCTCACGGATGCAGAAACGAGGTATAGCGCGTTGGAGAGAGAACTGCTTGGTATTGTGTGGGCTGTAGACCATTTCAGAGCATACGTGTTCGGCAGGAGATTCACAGTACGCACGGACCATAGACCCCTGCAGTGGGTGGGGAAATTAAAGGAATCTTCCGCGAGAGTCACGAGGTGGAAAGAACTTCTCAGCCAGTATAATATGGAGGTGGAGTACAAGCCGGGAAAAGAGAACGTTGTGGCAGACTGGCTGTCCAGAGCAATTACGATCAATGCAGTTGAGGAGGACAGAGGGGAGTCTTCCAGGGATGTACGACGATTCCTGCAGGAGTGGACGCCAGACCGAGAAGGAGAACAGGACGAAACGGAGGTGGTCGAGTCGGAACAATCGACAACAGCGGAGAGATCTACGGACATGGAAGAGATAGAGGAAATAATCAATGATAAGAGACGGCAGATCATCTGGAAGACGAGAACTGCGGGTCTGATCAAAATAGAATATGGGGTATACGACGGACGAAAAATCGCCACCATTTGGTCCCAACCAGGGGCGAGGGCCGATCAGATTATTCGGGTGCTTAAGGACGCGTCGAGACCTGGAAAAACCTATTATTTATATGTAGGTAATGAAACCATTTGGGAAAAGATAAAGAGGCTATGGCGGACCGAACGGATCGGAGTCGACAGAACGTTCGTACGGTGCAATCTGATGGTAGAAACGATCCGAGACCAGAACCAGCAAAAGGAAGTGACGCTCGCGTACCATCAGGGGAAAACCAATCATCGAGGCGAGCTGGAAACTCTTCAAGCACTAAAACGCAGATATTTCTGGGGGGGGGGATGAAGAAAACCATCAAAGAAGTGATAGGGAGGTGCGAGATATGCCAAACTACCAAGTATGACCGACACCCGCCGAAAGTACAGCAGGAAGAAACTCCCACGGCAGAAACACCGTTAAGTGAGCTAAAATAGATACATTCACCTGGAGAGGACATAAGTGGGTGACTATGATCGACCTATTTAGCAAAGTGGCTATGGCATATCCAGTGCACGAACGGTCATCAGAGGCGGCGATAGGAGCCCTGCGGGTGTGGTTTCAGTTTTATGGGGTACCGGATCGGATCTCGTCGGACTGCGGCAGAGAATTCGATAGCGCAAACATGAGGAATGAAATGAAGGCGCTGGATGTGCAATGGCATTTCAACACCCCAGGTCACCCAAAGAGTAGAGGAGGCATTGAGCGGCTCCACAACACGCTGGGCGAACATTTACGCGTGTACCACGCAGACAAAGGGTTGACACCAGAGGCGGCGATGCCGAAAGCAGTGGCGGCATATAACCACTCAATCCACACCGTCACGGGATTCGCCCCATTCGAAATTCTCTTCGGGCTCCGGGGGCGTCGTAGGGACAGTACGGGCACGGCGATGGACGACGAAACGGCGAAAAGGTTGGAGAACAATCGCATAACGCTGGGAAAATTGTGGGGGAAAGTACGCGGTCGTCTGGAGAGGGAGAAAAGTAGGAGAGTAGCGCGGGAGAATAGGAAGGTCAAAGACGTAGGGCGTGGCATCAAGATAGGGACTATTGTATACAGGAAGATAGGTTCCAACAGGAGTAAAGAGTTGCTACGGTACGAGGGCCCATTTAGGGTGATTGTAATTAGAGAGCACAACATTGTGACAATCCAAAGCGTGAGAGAACCCGGGAAGCGTAGAACCGTGCATATCGAACAATTAAAGTTACCAGCAGGTTCGCCAGAAGAACCTTGAGAAGGCCAGAGCATCCTCTTTACCATACATAATTGTGCGAGAGCTATTCTTTCGGTTAAATGTTTTTTTTTACAGTGATACCGAAACATGCGTCGGTATCATTCAAAACAAGGAATTTCGTTATATTTTGTCAGTCATGATTGTCGTAAGTTAAGTTATTTATTTCAAGTGTCAGTATTATGTTCGTATTAAAAGTTGTATATATTAGATTATTATGTAGTATGTATCTTAGTATTCTATTGTATGTAATAGTATTTTATTTTTTTCTGTTGTTTTTATGTTTATGTTAGTTTACGGCGGATGGCCGTAAACTGGTAGGGGGGAGTTAAGGTCTGTAGGTATACAGTGTAAGACTTAATACCATCCCTAAATGTAAATAGAACAGAGAGTGTATAAATAGAGGATTATTGAGACAAATAAAGCAGTCTATTTCCAGATCTCGTGAGTGCTGTTTCTTGCCCCTTTTTCCTTTCTTTGTTTTTTTTATCAGTTTTTAGTCGCGGGAGCTTAACTTATATATATATATATATATATATATATATATATATATAAATATTTAAGCCTATAATAAAATTAGTTGACATCCGCATGATGGAATAGAAGGATCAATCTAATTGGGGATTGATAGAAGTGGCAAATAATTTATCAATCCCTAATTATAATAAAATTGCCACAAGCAGAGCGATTTGCTTTGTTGAGAATAAATTTTATATTGAACTAGTCCTAAGAATATGAACTTTTATAAGAGCCAAATGACGATGCACGGTTATGATATTTTGATCGTTGTACACTTTTAATGGTTCATATTTACGATATGGGTAACTACAATTTATTTTAATGAGGTGAGGGAGTAATGTAAATACATGAAGAGGGCTTTTTTGAACCTGCAAATTTATAGACAAAGCAATAATTATTATTTAGAGAAATTATAATATTTAGCGACTTCTAAAAGTATAGCATTTATTACGGATATCTGCGGTACTTCACGAAAATTATATTCATAGCCTCTAAGGCTTTTTATATAAGAACGTAACCTTGTCAGGAAATGAATAATGGTTTATGAATAACAAAGTAGATGGAACAAAAGTTGGTAAAAGCGAATTTAACCTTTTCGGGTGAAAGCATCTAATCATAGGGTCGTAAGGGTGAGAACCTGTGGCACGCACCGTTGGCCTGTGAGATATAGAACATAGCTTTCGTTTGAGTTTTTGATGTTTGTATAAAAAAAATAAAAAACGTTTGTGTATGTGTATATATATTCAATGAGCAATATGTTACTTATACCTTATAAACTGTTACTTTTCTCATCGTTAAGTTTATAGAGTCGTTCTCCCAAAGTGTAATTAAATCTCACTGATTTCGTCGATGAACAAACCTAGTAACCTAATCCTAATTGCGTTAGGGTTAAAACTTAGTTATTAATCGGGAGGACAGCATCACCTGCTGTAAAAACCCATTGGGATCAAGGCCTTCTACCATCATTAAGATTTCTTAAATTGTATTTATATTCATTTTTTAATAGAGCAAAATTATTTATGTTATTGAATAGTTGAAGCCTTGGATTTAAGAAGAGGATGTAATGAATTGCTGATAAGTAAGCATGTTATGGAATCATGAAAAGTAAGCTCTTCAGAGGAAGAAGTTTTAAGTTCTCTTGAGACCGTATCAACTAGCGATTGCAGCTCTTGAGGGGACATATTGGGAGAAAGGGAGATGTCATTCCCACTCCCAATATTTTGAAAACCGAAAAAGTTGAGAAAGGTTTGATTTGAGGGCCTGCTTCAAACTGCGAAGATTGACACGTTTTACTCTTTACCTAACCAATACCAGTACCTTTTCAGTTAATTACTCAAGATTTACCCTTCAGCTGATAATTGGATTTAGGCTCCATGCTCTAAAAAGCTTACTTTTCATATTTTTATAAAAAGTTAAATTGGAATTTCATCGATGCTGGACTATAAACAAAAATGTCAAGCGTCAATATTCGCAATAGCTAAGTGATAAGTTCAAATCCATAAGAGTTGTGAAAATTAAAATGTTAAATAATATATTTGGGATATTTAATATACTTGGGAAATTCGGTCAAAATTGTTGGGAAATTTTGTATTTTGCCCCTATCCCCTCCAATAAATTGTTGTAATTGTGCAGTAACGTCTCTGCTTGAAAGTGAAAAGCTCTATTGGACAGGCAGCTTTATAATTGGAGACTGAACCAAATTCAAGTGTGTGAAGTGGGTTATACATTTGTGGTGGTACACAATATTTAATTTATTTATGTTAGTTACTCGTATTACTTATGTTGAAATGTAATCAATATTTTCAGTTGCTAACATACGCCTGGGTTTATATATATTTAACATATGTATATGTACCCTGACCATTCATGCTCATACAAACCTTTCAATCCGTAAAAAATTCCTAAAAGATAGGTTTTGCGAATTATATATGAAACAGCCCATTGAATGTTTATAAGTAGTATTTTTTTTTTTCATAAAAGTTTCATAATCTGTTAAAACAAGCCCAGCGTTTTATTAACAGTGTTTTATTAAAGTTTAACGCTTTTTAGACGTCCGATCCTCTGCCCGATTCCCATCATAAAACGTTAAGTGGGGGGAGAGAGTGAAAAAGAAAAGTTGAGAAAAACAACTTTTAGTGCCGGTCTCTTTGGAAAAGGGGTGTAGCTAGAAATTAGTGGTAATTAAACAGACTCCTATTAGAGGAAGATCGTCGACTAAAAAGAGATTAACCATTACTTGAAGTCATTGTCTGAGCAGGGTAAGTCAGCTTCCCACAACGGCTTGTTATTTCTCAAGCCTTCAGCTATAAGAAGGATATTAGCTAAATACTTTAAACTCAGTTTTAATTTTCAGCGCCTGAACATTTTTCATCTGCCTACGCCAAAAGCAGCATGGAGTGTTATCTACGTAGAAAAATATTAGATATTTTAACATCTTTTAAATTATTTTCTTTAGAAGCTTTTACAATGTCATCAATTAATAATTTACAATAGATGTAATAACCAGTTATAAGCTTCGTCCTGGGTCATTAGAACCGAAACATAATTGTTGAAGCGGTAATCATTGCCTTTATGGGGAAAGGCTACTTTAGAACTGCCTCCGCTATTAGGAAAATTGAAGAAATTATCTCTTCAAAGGAATGCTTAGGAGCGATTTAAGTTGAGGGATTGGAAGATGAATGGACGGATAAATTGAAGCTAGTAAAAATGAGGTGCACTGGCCAGATCAGTTGAGAAGTAGACACGTGGCTTCGTCCTGGATAATTTTTTTTTTCTCACTTGGAGTTCATGAAATTCCATAATTGATCACTTACTTCCCCGTCTCTCCCAGCTTGAATCTAAAACTCTATAAAAACAATTTTCAAAACGAATCATGATATTTCTGTGTTACAATAGAAGAATAGGGTAATTGAACAAAAAGATGCTACAATTTATTAATTACAAAATAACTCAGAAATTTTTTATTTTATTTTTGTCAGTTCCTTAGAGAATTTTATTATAAAAAAATTTATAATGAAAGCTCTTTCAAGAACCTTTGGGCCAGGACTTTTATATAAAAGTTCTATATTATTAAATTTCCCACTTAAATGTGGAAAATACTTGTAAATTGGGTCTTCACAAATTTTTAATCTTTAAATGAAGCAATTTTGTTATTAAAATTAAAAATATAATATTAAATAAAATAAATAGAAATTTATTTGTTTTTCTATTTGCCCTTTATTTCAAACTTTATTTATATCTATTGTTTTCTGTTTATCAGTGTTTTTCTGTGTGCTCATCTAAATTGGTTTTCACCAATTAAAAGATTTTTTAACTATACTGCTGTCTCCCAAGGTTTCTCTCACAAACTTTGCCCCATAAATATGTGAAAACTTATATTTAAAATGTACTAGTAGGAACTTTTATGTACTGTTCTCACAATTTTATAGAATAAAGTTTTGGCAAGAACTTATATTAACAGAACTTTTATCAAATGTTTATTGATATAAGTTCTTAATGAACTTTTCATCAGAAGGTTCTTTTGTGTTGAACTTTGATGTAAATACTTTAATTTTAAAAGTTCTCGTAATACAGTTAAACTGAAACATTTTGAAAAAAAGTTTAATAAACATAAGAAATATTCAGTTGGTCGGTTTAAAAGTTTTTATTTGTAATTAAGTATTAATTGTCAGTAGCATGAAGGCATACTATAAATAACTTGTAATTTAATTCATCATTAATTTTTGTTCCGTCCGTTTTACAGGTGACCTGTAGAAGTCGAAGCTGTCATAAAGGTGACTAGGCTTTTATTATTATTATTATAGTCTCCATACTGTTAGGTGTGACTTGCAGCCTTTAGTCGTGGAGAACCATGTTGCCTCTGGAAGTATATTGCATTTTAAATATACTCATGCATTTAAAGAGAATTTCATAGATGGAATATGCAGAACATTGTTTTTTACGAAAATAATTATGTATTTCGGTGAGACAGCCTTCAAAGCTTTCACACATATTAAGTGACATATATGTAGGCGTGGATTTCCGTTCACTCCTACAGGATTTTATGTGGTTCGTGTTTCGAAATTTTTATGAGAAAGTTGTGCAGAAATATTGTAGGTGTTTTGACAAAATAGTCAATACATGAGTATTTAAAATAATTATAAACTATAATAATTGTACGTAGAAGCTTGGTGTTGGGGGGGTCCGGTAGTAGAGGGGAAATGGGCGAGCTGGGCCACCGATAGGAGCAGCCAATCAGAAGCCAGCATTTGGTCACGTGACCTATGGCGGGAAATTTGAATTTGAATTTTTGCCTCGACCTAACCTTAACTGCCACATGGTCTCGTCTCGACCCTACCTTAACCACCACGTGGTCTTACCTCGACCTAACCTTAACTATTAGGCCACGCCCCTTTTTAGTCACGTGACCCTTATGCCACGCCCCTTTTTAGTCACGTGATCCAGTCACGTGACCCTCAGCGCATCCTGGTCTACGCTCCGCCCGCATATTTTAATCACGTGATCTAGTCACGTGACCCGCGGAACCTCCTGGTCTTATGCTCCGCCCGCATATTTTAGTCACGTGATCCAGTCACGTGACCCTTTGAACCCTCCGGTAAATGCTCCGCCCTGATTACCCCCACCCTAAGCCGCCATTTTGTTTACAATGACATGGTCAGCATCCACGCTTAACCACCAGGTTTACCCCCTCCACCCATTGAAGGGTCAGGTACCCACCTTATAGAGCATGAGTGTACCCGGTCGCCATTTTGTTTTTCTACCGTTTGAGAGACTTAAGGTTTTGTCGAAGGGTCAGGTACCCATCTTATAAAGCATGAGTTTACCCGGCCGCCATTTTGTTTTTCTTACGCCGCCATTTTGGTTTTCTACAGTTTGAGAGACTTGAGGTTTTGTTGAAGGGTTAGGTACCCACCTTATAGAGCATGAGTGTGCCCGACCTCCATTTTGTTTTTCTTACACCGCCATTTTGTTTTTCTTACACCGCCATTTTGTTTTTCTACCGTTTGAGAGACTTAAGATTTTGTTGAAGGGTTAGGTACCCACGTTATAGAGCATGAGTGTAACCGGCCGCCATTTGTTTTCTCTACTGTTTGAGAGACTTAAGGTTTTGTTAAAGGGTCAGTTA
The DNA here is from genome assembly GCA_948150685.1 of Rhaphigaster nebulosa. Classification (NCBI taxonomy): domain Eukaryota; kingdom Metazoa; phylum Arthropoda; class Insecta; order Hemiptera; family Pentatomidae; genus Rhaphigaster; species Rhaphigaster nebulosa. Next base: position 34,570,711 of record OX411308.1, read on the forward strand.
CTCACTTTATTGTCTGTAACCTCCCCACGGTTATATAATCATAACCTATACGATGAAGGGTCAGGTATCCACTTTATAGTATGTAACCTCACCTACGGTTATTTAATCATAACCTATATGATGAAGGGTTAGGTACCCTCTTCATACTGTGTAACCTTCTCAAAGGTTACATAACCTTTACATTGTTTTCGTGTTTGTGCAACCTTCTCAATGTTTACGTAATCTTTACAATATTTAACTTTACCAACATTTAAACAGGTTGGATCATGTATAGACAAGTTGGATGATGTCTAGGTGAAATACAAATATGGACTTTGAACTGTTTATCTCTAAAACAAAAATAAATAGTAGGGCTTCTTAATCCTATAACAACTGTTGGACTTTGAACTGTTTATCTCTAACATATAAATAAATAGTAGAGTTCCTAAATCCTATAACTGCTTTTGGACTTTGTACTCTTAATCTCCAACCATTCTTATCTCGCTGAAACATAAACAAAACAACTTTTCAATGTACTACGTATTTTTAATAGTTGATAGTATAAATAATAGTCTTAAAAGGATTAACTTGTCAATGTTCTACGTATTTTTATTCTCCGATAGTTAAATAATTGTCTTAAAAGGATTAACTTTTAATCCATTAAGTTCCTATCGAACTTTTAATCTCTAAAATATATTAACAAATCGAAACGATGGTATCACGCTGGCCAAAGAGATTGCACCTTTTCATAGCTTTGAAATATTTTCAAAGTACACGAGTCGGTATTAATAACTGCGAACATGTCGCAGTAAATTTTAATTAATGAATATTAATTAATACTGTTTCTTAATCCCTTAAGAGCTTTTGGACTTTGAGCTGTTAATACCAAAACATAAAGAATGATTTAGGACTTCCGCTAAAAAGTAAACAAATTTAGCTTTCGCAATAATGCTCTATCTCTTAATCCTTCCTTTAAAAGTAAACAATGGACTTTGAACTGTTAATCCTCTATCATTACTCATCTCGCTGAAACATAAACAAAACAACTTTTTAATCTTATGTGTATTTTTATTTTCTCATAGTATAAACTATTAAAACGCCGTAAAAGAATTAAATATTAAATCCTTAAAGTTTTTTTATCATTTACAAACAATGATAAAGAGCCTTTTAATCATTTCATAATATCTGGATAGATGACGTCATTATTATTAGCTAAAGTTTTGTACCTTTTTCAGTTCTCAATGTTTACATTTTATGCAATTTTTCCAAATTTTTACCTTTACCTATCTATTTCTTTTTTAAATTTTCTATAACCTCCTCAATGTTTATACATTTTCTGTCCGCTAGGGCGCAGCACCTTACTCCAGTAGGGGATTTTCCTGGCTAGTTTACATAATGTTCTCAATGTCTATGATTTATGCAACCTTCCCAATGTTTACATTTACCTATCTATTTGTTTACGTTTTCTATAACCTTCCCAATATTTAAATTTTATGTAAATATAGTCTTCTCAACTGATTTTTTGCCTTTCCTAAATTGTTTTTCCCCTTTTCTGAACTTGATTTAATTATAATTAACTACCCTGGTTCCTAATTGCACTCGTATCAGACCTTGCGATATCATCGGCTCCTTTCGGCTACTCTCGGATACCCTCGGAGCAGAGCGGCCGGGCCCCGATCATTGTCCTCGGTGACGCTCGTTCGTCCTCGTTTTTCCTCGGGCCCCCACCTCGATCTCCCTAATCTGCCTTAGGATGCTCCCGATTCGAGAATAAACGAACTCCTCCGGCCTCATATGATCATCCAGAATCACTAGGAAAAATTTGAAAAAATCTCCTCTTCTCACCTGGACTTCTTCTCCTACGGTTCCAACCATTCATTTTACTCAGCACGTAGAGGTCTCTCGTCTGCGTACCCCTTGATCAACTATAAATATTTACATTTTTCATAACTTGAAGTCCCATAATTTTAGTGGTTTTTAGTAATTTTAGAGGTTTTTATTGATTTTAGTCATTTCTTATCAGCTTCTAATGGCAAAATACACTCCGGCAATAATATTATGCTTAATGTTTAACCGAATCCATCATTTTCTTTCAATTAATTGATAATATTTTTTGAGTAGGTCTTTTACTGCTTTACTCGTCTTTTACCTCTAATTTTTAACATAGCTTTATATTTTTTAGTATATTTTAACCAATTTTAGATATTATTTTTTGTTTTTATAATTGATTTTACATGTTACTTTATTGATTTTAGTCAATTTTAATGATTTTAGAAATAAAATAAAACGTTTTATTAGCAAATATTTGTATATAAATCTGTTTTGAGATGATTTATTATCTAGAGTTGATATTATTTGAGAATGTTGATGTAAGATGTGCTATATTTGGTCCCCATTTGTATGATATTATATTGTTGTTTTTTTTCAATCCTAATGATGCCCGAATTAGCGAAACGTTGACTGATCAGATATTTACTGCTGTTTAAGAGACTCAAAACTTTATTCAGGATTCTTCCAGAAATATACTGATAATTTAGAATTAGAATTTAAGATAATTTTGAATATTAGAATGTTTGCCATCATCGGATGATAGATAATATTAACAGTAACTAATATGAGCATAATCGTGGCAGTTGGAGCACAATTCTGATCACACTTTCCCCCTTTAAAATTCCAAATATTTACATTATTCATAACTTGAAGTCCCATAATTTTAGTGGTTTTTAGTAATTTTAGCGGTTTTTATTGATTTTTAGTTATTTCTCATCAACTTCTAGCGGTAAAATACAATTCGACAATAATACCGTGCTTAATGTTTGACCGAATCCATCATTTTCTTTTACATTATTGATAATATCCTTTGAGTAGGTCTTTTACTGCATAGACTTCGATCTCTAATTTTTAACATAGCTTTATATTTTTAGTATATTTTAACCAATTTTAGATATTATTTTTTTGTTTTTATAATTGATTTTGCCCGTTACTTTATTGATTTTAGTCAATTTTTAATGATTTTAGAAATAAAATAAAACGTTTTATTAGCAAATATTTGTATATAAATCTGTTTTGAGATGATTTATTATCTAGAGTTGATATTATTTGAGAATGTTGATGTAAGATGTGCTATATTTGGTCCCCATTTGTATGATATTATATTGTTGTTTTTTTTTTTTTTTCCACTTCTAATAATGACCGAATTGGCGAAACGTTGACTGATCAAATATTTTCTGCTGTTTAAGAGATTCAAATCTTTATTCAGGATTCTTCCAGAAATATACTGATAATTTAGAAATATTCATATTAACCCTACTCCATACTCGCTTCATAATTCAAATTATTTGATTTCTTTCATGAAATAATAACTATTTATTAGATATTTCTATATCGTCTCCGGGTCAAAATGTCTTGTTTTGTGCAGGTGACTGTCAATATTAGAATGTTTAGCATGATCGGATTATAGATAATACTAAAATTAACTCATATGAGCACAATCGTGGTAGTTATAGCACAATTATGACCACACTTTTTCCCAAAAATACCATAAGTTCGTCTGTGAGGCACCTCTTCTAGTACCTGTTCCATCATCGAAGTTTGTTTATCAATAAATCAACAATCAGTTCAATCAAAGGATGATTTAGGGAAGGTCAGAGATGGTTTGAGATGGTTAAGAGTGGTTTTGGGGTGGTCAGACATGGTTGGAGATTATTTTAAACCATCTCCAACCATGTCTGACCACCCCAAAACCACTCTTAACCATCTCAAACCATCTCTGAATCTGACCATCCCTAAATCATCCTATACCACATTCCTGATCTTCCGTTACCCTCCATCACTACCTCAAGCCATACCTTGAACATACCGATCTACACCCCCTCGTGTGACATGAAAGCTGAATAATAGCTCTTAAAACAGACAATAGAGGTCAGCAGATTCGCATGCAGTTGTGTTGATAGTTTTAATAATCATCGATATACTGCAGTACTTCCCCTGCAAAAGTGATAAATTGGATTAAAAATTTTATATTCGTATTACGAGTGTAGTATTTAGAGGAGCTCAACTACTAAGGTCATCCATCCATGATTAATATTATGATAGTAGAATTTATCCAGGGCATGACTCTTGGATTATAGTCACATGTAATGTCCGCAGCTCGTATAACTTTTCAGAAAGTGACTAATGCCTTTGTTAAATTTCTGTCTTTTCGGGGTAATATTTAATATTATGATTTTATTCGAGTCGATTACCAAAAGATATTGGAGCCTTAAAGCAAGATGGAGTGGTTAAAATTGATTAAACTGATTGTTGATTTATTGATAAACAAACTTCGATGATGGAACAGGTACTAGTAGAGGTGCCTCACAGACGAACTTATGGTATTTTTGGAGGAAACTGTGATCAGAATCTAACTACCACGATTTTGTTCATATTAGTCACTGTTAATATTATCTGTCATTTGATGATGGTAAACATTCTAATATTTACAGTCACCCACACAAAACAAGACATTTTGATCCGGAGACAATATAGAAATATCTAATAAATAGTTATCATTTCATGAAAGATATCAAACAATTTGAATTATGAAATGAGGACGGATCTAATGGCTTCCGTTAAATTGATGTTTTTTCGAGGAAATATTTAACATTTTGGATTGATTGGAGTTGATTACCAAAAGATATTGGAGTCTTAATGAGGTCCAGCTTCCGCCTCTTAATAAAAAAATAAATATCAATCTAATAAAAACAAATAAAATCTAGTATGTGATTGCTGTGTTTATCAATAAACACACCTCGGCAAGGTGAAAGTAACTGGGAAAAATGTCTCATAGACGAGACCTGATGCTATTCTTCGTAGAAAGTGTGATCAGCATTGTGCTCGAACTACCTCATTTTCCCTCTATCGGCTACTCATTTTAAAATCCTAGGGTGCTATGAAACACCTCTTAACAATGGTTCTCATCCTGGTGAAGTCCATAAATGTTCTGTCCAACAGAAAGTTAGTGTGCAAAAGCAAGATGGACTCGTCAAAATTGATTGAACTGATTGTTGATTAATCGATAAACAAACTTCGATGAGGAAACAAGTACTGATAGTGGTGCCTCATAGGCGAACTTATGGTATTTTTGGGAAAAAGTGTGGTCATAATTGTGCTATAACTACCACGATTGTGCTCATATGAGTTAATTTTAGTATTATCTATAATCCGATCATGCTAAACATTCTAATATTGACAGTCACCTGCACAAAACAAGACATTTTGACCCGGAGACGATATAGAAATATCTAATAAATAGTTATTATTTCATGAAAGAAATCAAATAATTTGAATTATGAAGCGAGTATGGAGTAGGGTTAATATGAATATTTCTAAATTATCAGTATATTTCTGGAAGAATCCTGAATAAAGATTTGAATCTCTTAAACAGCAGAAAATATTTGATCAGTCAACGTTTCGCCAATTCGGTCATTATTAGAAGTGGAAAAAAAAAAAAAAACAACAATATAATATCATACAAATGGGGACCAAATATAGCACATCTTACATCAACATTCTCAAATAATATCAACTCTAGATAATAAATCATCTCAAAACAGATTTATATACAAATATTTGCTAATAAAACGTTTTATTTTATTTCTAAAATCATTAAAAATTGACTAAAATCAATAAAGTAACGGGCAAAATCAATTATAAAAACAAAAAAATAATATCTAAAATTGGTTAAAATATACTAAAAATATAAAGCTATGTTAAAAATTAGAGATCGAAGTCTATGCAGTAAAAGACCTACTCAAAGGATATTATCAATAATGTAAAAGAAAATGATGGATTCGGTCAAACATTAAGCATGGTATTATTGTCGAATTGTATTTTACCGCTAGAAGTTGATGAGAAATAACTAAAAATCAATAAAAACCGCTAAAATTACTAAAAACCACTAAAATTATGGGACTTCAAGTTATGAATAATGTAAATATTTGGAATTTTAAAGGGGGAAAGTGTGATCAGAATTGTGCTCCAACTGCCACGATTATGCTCATATTAGTTACTGTTAATATTATCTATCATCCGATGATGGCAAACATTCTAATATTCAAAATTATCTTAAATTCTAATTCTAAATTATCAGTATATTTCTGGAAGAATCCTGAATAAAGTTTTGAGTCTCTTAAACAGCAGTAAATATCTGATCAGTCAACGTTTCGCTAATTCGGGCATCATTAGGATTGAAAAAAAACAACAATATAATATCATACAAATGGGGACCAAATATAGCACATCTTACATCAACATTCTCAAATAATATCAACTCTAGATAATAAATCATCTCAAAACAGATTTATATACAAATATTTGCTAATAAAACGTTTTATTTTATTTCTAAAATCATTAAAATTGACTAAAATCAATAAAGTAACATGTAAAATCAATTATAAAAACAAAAAATAATATCTAAAATTGGTTAAAATATACTAAAAAATATAAAGCTATGTTAAAAATTAGAGGTAAAAGACGAGTAAAGCAGTAAAAGACCTACTCAAAAAATATTATCAATTAATTGAAAGAAAATGATGGATTCGGTTAAACATTAAGCATAATATTATTGCCGGAGTGTATTTTGCCATTAGAAGCTGATAAGAAATGACTAAAATCAATAAAAACCTCTAAAATTACTAAAAACCACTAAAATTATGGGACTTCAAGTTATGAAAAATGTAAATATTTATAGTTGATCAAGGGGTACGCAGACGAGAGACCTCTACGTGCTGAGTAAAATGAATGGTTGGAACCGTAGGAGAAGAAGTCCAGGTGAGAAGAGGAGATTTTTTCAAATTTTTCCTAGTGATTCTGGATGATCATATGAGGCCGGAGGAGTTCGTTTATTCTCGAATCGGGAGCATCCTAAGGCAGATTAGGGAGATCGAGGTGGGGGCCCGAGGAAAAACGAGGACGAACGAGCGTCACCGAGGACAATGATCGGGGCCCGGCCGCTCTGCTCCGAGGGTATCCGAGAGTAGCCGAAAGGAGCCGATGATATCGCAAGGTCTGATACGAGTGCAATTAGGAACCAGGGTAGTTAATTATAATTAAATCAAGTTCAGAAAAGGGGAAAAACAATTTAGGAAAGGCAAAAAATCAGTTGAGAAGACTATATTTACATAAAATTTAAATATTGGGAAGGTTATAGAAAACGTAAACAAATAGATAGGTAAATGTAAACATTGGGAAGGTTGCATAAATCATAGACATTGAGAACATTATGTAAACTAGCCAGGAAAATCCCCTACTGGAGTAAGGTGCTGCGCCCTAGCGGACAGAAAATGTATAAACATTGAGGAGGTTATAGAAAATTTAAAAAAGAAATAGATAGGTAAAGGTAAAAATTTGGAAAAATTGCATAAAATGTAAACATTGAGAACTGAAAAAGGTACAAAACTTTAGCTAATAATAATGACGTCATCTATCCAGATATTATGAAATGATTAAAAGGCTCTTTATCATTGTTTGTAAATGATAAAAAAACTTTAAGGATTTAATATTTAATTCTTTTACGGCGTTTTAATAGTTTATACTATGAGAAAATAAAAATACACATAAGATTAAAAAGTTGTTTTGTTTATGTTTCAGCGAGATGAGTAATGATAGAGGATTAACAGTTCAAAATCCATTGTTTACTTTTAAAGGAAGGATTAAGAGATAGAGCATTATTGCGAAAGCTAAATTTGTTTACTTTTTAGCGGAAGTCCTAAATCATTCTTTATGTTTTGGTATTAACAGCTCAAAGTCCAAAAGCTCTTAAGGGATTAAGAAACAGTATTAATTAATATTCATTAATTAAAATTTACTGCGACATGTTCGCAGTTATTAATACCGACTCGTGTACTTTGAAAATATTTCAAAGCTATGAAAAGGTGCAATCTCTTTGGCCAGCGTGATACCATCGTTTCGATTTGTTAATATATTTTAGAGATTAAAAGTTCGATAGGAACTTAATGGATTAAAAGTTAATCCTTTTAAGACAATTATTTAACTATCGGAGAATAAAAATACGTAGAACATTGACAAGTTAATCCTTTTAAGACTATTATTTATACTATCAACTATTAAAAATACGTAGTACATTGAAAAGTTGTTTTGTTTATGTTTCAGCGAGATAAGAATGGTTGGAGATTAAGAGTACAAAGTCCAAAAGCAGTTATAGGATTTAGGAACTCTACTATTTATTTATATGTTAGAGATAAACAGTTCAAAGTCCAACAGTTGTTATAGGATTAAGAAGCCCTACTATTTATTTTTGTTTTAGAGATAAACAGTTCAAAGTCCATATTTGTATTTCACCTAGACATCATCCAACTTGTCTATACATGATCCAACCTGTTTAAATGTTGGTAAAGTTAAATATTGTAAAGATTACGTAAACATTGAGAAGGTTGCACAAACACGAAAACAATGTAAAGGTTATGTAACCTTTGAGAAGGTTACACAGTATGAAGAGGGTACCTAACCCTTCATCATATAGGTTATGATTAAATAACCGTAGGTGAGGTTACAAACTATAAAGTGGATACCTGACCCTTCATCGTATAGGTTATGATTATATAACCGTGGGGAGGTTACAGACAATAAAGTGAGTAACTGACCCTTTAACAAAACCTTAAGTCTCTCAAACAGTAGAGAAAACAAATGGCGGCCGGTTACACTCATGCTCTATAACGTGGGTACCTAACCCTTCAACAAAATCTTAAGTCTCTCAAACGGTAGAAAAACAAAATGGCGGTGTAAGAAAAACAAAATGGCGGTGTAAGAAAAACAAAATGGAGGTCGGGCACACTCATGCTCTATAAGGTGGGTACCTAACCCTTCAACAAAACCTCAAGTCTCTCAAACTGTAGAAAACCAAAATGGCGGCGTAAGAAAAACAAAATGGCGGCCGGGTAAACTCATGCTTTATAAGATGGGTACCTGACCCTTCGACAAAACCTTAAGTCTCTCAAACGGTAGAAAAACAAAATGGCGACCGGGTACACTCATGCTCTATAAGGTGGGTACCTGACCCTTCAATGGGTGGAGGGGGTAAACCTGGTGGTTAAGCGTGGATGCTGACCATGTCATTGTAAACAAAATGGCGGCTTAGGGTGGGGGTAATCAGGGCGGAGCATTTACCGGAGGGTTCAAAGGGTCACGTGACTGGATCACGTGACTAAAATATGCGGGCGGAGCATAAGACCAGGAGGTTCCGCGGGTCACGTGACTAGATCACGTGATTAAAATATGCGGGCGGAGCGTAGACCAGGATGCGCTGAGGGTCACGTGACTGGATCACGTGACTAAAAAGGGGCGTGGCATAAGGGTCACGTGACTAAAAAGGGGCGTGGCCTAATAGTTAAGGTTAGGTCGAGGTAAGACCACGTGGTGGTTAAGGTAGGGTCGAGACGAGACCATGTGGCAGTTAAGGTTAGGTCGAGGCAAAAATTCAAATTCAAATTTCCCGCCATAGGTCACGTGACCAAATGCTGGCTTCTGATTGGCTGCTCCTATCGGTGGCCCAGCTCGCCCATTTCCCCTCTACTTCCGGTCAATGAAGAAGCACACAAATAAGAAAAAAGTTATTATTGTATCATGCATTTTAGACCATCAGGTTAAGAAAAAAAAATGGTAACAACAGTGACAGAACCAATAAAAGATAATAAACAATAATATAAGATAGTATGATGAAAAAAATTAAATAAAGAAAAATATACTAATTATAATATAATTAATAAGAAATAAAGAAAAATATATTAATTTATAATGTAAGCAATGAGAATTAAAATGCTATGAAAATATAGCAAGGAATATTATGAATTATATGAAATATACAATAAAATATATGAAAACTACCAATTATGATAAGTATAACAATGGAGATTTGGGAGTGTGAAAAGTATATCAAAATAATTATGATAATACAAGTAATGCAAATGATAAAAACGAATAAAGTAACTAATTAAAATAATGTAAAAATAAAGAAGGAAAGGTTATCAATTATATGTACTATATCATAAAATACACGGGAAAATTTATTTAAAAATAAATAAATAAAATAGTAAGATATAAAGTTATGTAAGCTTACAGTAATATAATCATAAGTTATTATCATATTTGAGGAATAAAAGTAAAATAATGAGAATAGAAACAAGGTGGAGAGGGAGGTGAAAAATATTAAATAACAAGAAAAACATACCAGAGAGGCGTGAAGTGAAGCGACAATATTATATGAAGCAAAGAGAATGGCAGTTAAACAATGTTGTCAACGTACTAGTTTGACAGATATCAACATTTAAATACAACGCTTGATTAAAAGTTAAAACAATTTATTTTTAAAAAATCTGTTAAACTTATTAGTAAACGTATTGGTTAAATTAGGGATTGGTAAATTATTTGCCACTTCTATAAATTTGTTTTAATGGAAACTAGTTTGGAATGTTTTACATTCATCTTCAGTTCTAAAAACACAAAAAATTCAAAAATAAGCAATTAAAATGTAGTTTGGTATTATTATACATATTAAATTAGATGTAATATAAATCAGTATTACAAAACATTTATGAATTATGAATTTAATTAAGACAAGAAATCATATACATGTTGGTACTCACCAGGGTTTAAATGGATTATATCAAACAGAAAAGATTGTACTGTTTTTTTCTCGCATTGAACTAACAATGAAAGAAATGTAGGTAGGATATTTATAGATAAACGGTTTAAGGGTCGGGGTTTTTCCAGTAATGCCGGTGAGTAATTGGTTTTTCTGTTATAGATGGGAATAAAATTAAGATTGAACTATTAAATATTGGTGAGTACCAACATGTATTTGATTTCTTGTCTTTCTTGTCTATACCATCATGCGGATGTCGACTAATTATATGTTAAAGTTCAAAACGGATTAATTAAATAATGATTGAATTATTATAAACCAAAGGTGGCAGGTTAAAAATCATGGCATAGAGGCATAATAAAAAATGGTGGGTATTATATTCTAATTTAATTTAATAAGGAAATTTCAGATATATAAAATATGTATGTATTGCCAAAAATATAATAATAATGGATAATACATACATACTTTATAGGGACGGAACAAAAATCCTCATGCCTTACAATTATGAAAAATTCCTGTGAATGCTCATTATTTTTCTGCACGAACTATTCGTGTTTAATGTCTAGAAAAATTAAAGTCAGAATTCACTTGGATATTATACCTACTATTTTGAGGAATGTCAATTGCAGTCAATCACATTTAGGAGGAACAATTTTTTAGGCTGTTGAGAAATGAAATATTTTTGCGTGTTCATCCTGATTGAAAGTCGCTAGCTTTGGTCTCGGTAAATATCGACATTGATTTTTTATAAAGCGCCTAAAGTTGAAATTTAGGTTTAAATTTATTATGGGACCTTAACACCACCTCTATCGATAACTTCTCACGATATATCGAGAAAAAAAATTTAAATGGTTTAAAAATTGTATATTGACGACGTAAACACAACTAACTCTCGGTTGTCCATCTGATCTTGAACAATGCTAGAAGCTTTAACAATATTTTGTAATTATAAAAGTTTTGTCGCCTTAATAAATTCCAACAGTACACAATTAAGAATACAATTTAAGAAATATATATTGCTATTTGGTGAATAAATGTTGTGTTCAAAGTCCAGCAAAGTTTGTTAAATGGCGCCTGAGAGTTTTTCAAAAGACGACGTCTATGTAATAAAAGTAATTGCATCCCAGCTATTAAACAGGGCGAATGACTTTTTTTATTGGGCTAATTAAGGCGAATTATAAAAAAAAAATTATCGTCGGTGAACCGGCGCCTTAATGTTCGGAGAGTATACAGAGACTTCTTTGGAAAAACTGGGGAAGGTGTTATCTCGAAGGTTTTGATGGTAATCAGTGGAGGAAGCGAAGGGGGAGGTATGCAGATTTAATTTTCTATATACGAATTTGCCGTCTAAAGCTCCAGGTTCACTAAGTCTTATTATTTTTGCTGATTACACGTCTGTGATAAGAGTCTCGTTAGGTGAACAAAGTAATTTTGTAGGGCCAATAATTTATTTTTATACTGAGAATATTCTTTTTCTTAGAAGAATTTATCTCTTTCTCTAGGATACATAGCAGGCTATGAACAAAGGCGATGACCTCAACACTAGGATATTGGAATGTGTCTAAGGTGTAAGTACTAAACAAGATGTTTTTATTCCGATAGGTTGTAGCCCGCGTGTGTAAATCAGGGTTTGACTATTTTATCCTCATTATACTCAGGCTCGTTTAACGGCTCACGGTTTTATGCGATTATATCTCGCTGTAGTTAAGTAGCAGGCGTGTAAAAATAACTTCATTTGCATTGGCGATAAATAATTGCGACAGGGGGCCATGCTCGAGGCGAATACCATTCCTAGTTCAATGGATTTACTTTTTGTAACTTACCTGGATCGTGCTTAACCTTGAAGTAACCTGGGCGCCATTCTATATCCCTTATGATAGTTTTTCTATTAAAAACTATCCTTTTTTTTTTTTTTGAATTTTTATAACCCACGCAGTTATAAATAGCCAGTCTCTAGGGATGAATTGTACACCTCAACAAATATAACAAAGATTTTGTTAGAATATTTTTTCCATTCTTAAAACCACTTTTGGGCAAAATTTATTCGAATACCGTATAAGAAATCATTTTTAGTTTTATCTTTAGAATAATGATCTATTTATTAACCAGCCATTGAAAAATAAACTGATTAAGGTTTATTTATTTCGTTTTTGGTCATTCAATTATGAGAGATTTAAAAAAAAAATACTCCATTGTATTTAAATAATTTAGAGTTTAAGTTAGAATAATGATTAATAAAAATAAATAATTGAGGATGTTTCTATCATAAGGTAATATATCCTCTTCTAAAAAAAAAATGATTTTTTTGATGAATTAGTATTCTTCACTCAAACAATTTTTCAAGACTTAAATCTCTCATAATTGAATGACCAAAAACGAAATAAATTATTGAATAAATTTATATTTATTCCATTAACATTTTTACTGAATAATTAATTTTTTATTTAAATAATGAATAAAATAACCTTAATCAATTTATTTTTAAATGCTTCATTATTCAGCTTATTTCAAATCTTAAATTTTCCCATCACAAATAGGGGTTGTACATCAACATTTTCGATAAAAAATTGCCTTCTCTCTTTGAGAATATATTATATATTCAGAATATATTAGTGAATATATTTACTTTTGAAAGAAAACTCATCAATTGGTTATTAATCATTTTATTTTACAAAAACAATGAACAATAAGTAAGTAATGATGAATAATTCATAAAATAAACCAGTAGCTTGATCGGGCAAAATCATTCATGTTTAAAACATTATTGAATAAATTATTCGAATAAAAATTTATCTAACAATGCCCAACGCTGCACCTTACTATGTAAAACTCCTAATAATCTCAGATATCTTCAATTGTTTATTGGAAAAAACAGTAGATTTCCAGACAACCTATCTCTATTTCATTTCGACTATATTTTTAAAATTTCTGTAATTATAATTTTAAAAAAATAGGTATTTGTCATATTGTTTATAAGAATACCCGAGTCAATGAAATTCCACAAAAACATTTTAATTTAGTGAAGCGCCGCATTTCACAATGTTGGGGTCTATTAAAAATGGAGATCATACGATGAGCTAAAAAGGTGATCATGGCTTAACTTAACGGGAATTGTATTTGGTCTGATCTTATAAAGTAAAGAAATATGAAGCTGAAATATGATTGATTCTGGTATCGGGAACGAACCGGCTTCCTTATTGTTATTAATTATTACCTCAGCATGCCCAGACTTAACAATAGCAATGAAGTATATATTGACAATAGAATTGTTGGCCGGAATTACGCTGGATGTCACTTTTTCGCAATTGCTTTTTTTGGTGGAATAAGCATAAGAAATCATTGTATGGGACATTTTGGGATTAAGTTCTGAAACTGACTGCTTGATTGTGTCAGTGGATTAGTTTTAGGACTTAACCCTTAACTGTCCCAGCAAAAAAAGTCTCCCAGTCACAGTCCCAGCAAACCTTGTTTCACCAAAAAAAGTAAGTGAAAAAAGAAACAAACAACGTTGCTGCGGGTGACAATTCAATTTTTATTTATTTCATACATTAATTAGAAAAATATAAAGGAGACGTTAAACCTCTATTAACAATTTTCAGTAGCCCATATGTTCCCGATACATTAGCACGAATCTGTGAAGTTACAATGATGCTGGAAACCGTGATGGCCTAGTACAGGGGTCGGCAACCTTTTGGTGACAGAGAGCCAAATCTATATTGAAAAAAACATGAAAGAGCCGCCAAAAAATAAATATTATATTTAAGAAAAAATCATCAAAATTGTTAATTTATTTCAAAATAATTAAATTTTACAATCAATTATTATTATTTATTTATAAATTAGTTTATGATACCTACTGCACTTGGCAGTGTATTACACTATAATAATATTTTTTTAATGAGATTATTGCTCCTATATAGTGTTCGATAAAATTTCAATGTTTGGTAAATATTCAGTAATCTTTAACTTAAGGCAGTACTAAGTTTAAGGTCAGTAAGATTATTTTTTAAGTGACTCTTTATTAGTTTCGTATATGAATAGACTTGCGCACAATAATATGTGGATCTGAAAATTGTCAATAGTCCAAATGCATAATTTTTTAAATTGAACGATTCTGGAAGACGGTTCCAAGCTTCAACAACAATTTTATCTACATTTTGAAGATTGTGAATTTCGGTCCACTTATGCTGAGAAGATAAAGTGCTCTTTTCTCTTTCTAAACCTTCTAGTTGAGAATTTTGTTCTAAAAATATATTATTCCATAAACCTTTGGAATGCAATAATAAATCCAATAATTTAAGTTCAAATTGTGTCTGATTAATCAATGGGAATATGATAAATGCTGCATCTCTTCTTCAACTGGTTTTGTCAAAAAAGCTAGTGTAGGTATATATTTTCTAAATTCTTTAAATCTGTCACCAAAAGCTTCTTGCATGTTAACAATAGTTTGAGCAAAAAAATTAACATTAATAACGTTTTTTTATTCTTATGTTTTTGTAAATTAATAAAATGTAAAAATGTTCCTGCATGTAAA